>OY728167.1:490087635-491287635 GCA_963277665.1 Viscum album | reverse complement strand
AAACCAAATAGACAACTTTATTCAATTATACCCAACATCTGATATTGAAATCAAAATGTGAATGGCATCGCACATTCCTTTTTCAGAAATTGTGATAAATGAGTTTCTACCCTCTAATTATTGCTTCACTAAAATATATGCACTGATTTTATGTCAAACTCTAAATTCAAATAGAAGAATAGTTCAAAAATATTTCACCAGATAAACATTAAAAAATATTACAATTTCATTATAACAATATTACTCCACCAACTATGTCCAATAATAAAACATTTCACATGAAGGATGTAGGACTACACCAAAAATTGTGTATGAAAATATGAAAATAAACTAATACAAGTATCTTCTTAATTACATTCACAATTCCCAAAAATTTTAGTATTAAATTCCGTAACAGTTGTGTATTTACTGACTATAACTTATACATTTTTGGTTCATGAATTCCTTTTAGTTCATTAGATTCTAACCAATTATCCACTGTTATTACTAAGATACCTACGTCCATTGATGTTCTTATTATATGATGTACAGTTCTGCTAACTCTGGTAAATTCCTTATTTTTCAATATAATAATCAGTGAACTTACAATATTTTACCTGCATGGATATTGTATACTTATCTTTGATAAAGGTACTTACATGAAACACAGGCATAAAATATACTTATCTTTTTAGGTATTGACACTACCGTTATTCCTTTTATTTCTTAGTGATTTCTTTCACCTAAGACATGAATTCCATTATAATACAAAATACTCAGATCATGTGATGTTTTTGTGTATAATAGCAATAGAAATTATACTAAAACATCTTATTACTACTATACAGATATTTCCTGGATAATATTGAACATGATCTATTGATATTAGATCACTGGGTTTGGTTTATACTTGGGTTAGTTGGAAGGATCTTGAAGAACTGGACAAGGAATCTAGTGCATGATTTTTCATAGGAGGTTAATTCACCTTTTTGGAATGAATTAATAAGGAATTCTTGGGTTTGGAGAGATGGGAACAAATGAAAAAAATTCCAATATTATAATCTCAGTGGAGTGATCTATGGAACCAAACAAGAAAGAAAACTTATTTACCATCTCGCCTCCCTAAAAAGTTCTAATATGTGGCTCCAAGAATACTGGGAAAACTACCTTCTCCCTTAACCCCCCCAACACTCTCCTCTCTAGGTTCAAGAAAGTATCTTACTTGGATACTGATGTTGGTAAAATAGAGTTTACTCCTCCTGGTCATGTCTCTATGAAAATAGTTGATAAAATAACCAGAGATTTGACAATATCATGCCTAAAAACCCCACAAAGATCTTTTTTTATTTGGAGAAATTTCTTAAAAAAGAGTTCCAACAACATATACAAATCATATTTTTTCTCTATACCATTTCTATAGAGTTAAGTATTAAAAGTTTATCAAGAGTTAAAATCAAGATAAAGCTGAGTTGCCATATATTGTTAATACTTATGGATGGGTGAAAGGAAATGGTTATATAACACTGCTACAGTTTATAGAAAATATTTTCCCAACCCACATATTGTGGAGGTCAGCATACCAGTTTTATGCAGGAATCTACCACCTAGGCCATTCTAGATCAACGGTGTTAGTAATGGGGAAAATACCTTGATCGATATTGATTCTGTTTGCTGATAATCATTTAATAGATCCATATTAGCATAAAGGGATGCATGGTTCTTGCAAGAAATGTGAATTACAGCTTATTTCAAGTAGTGTATCCCAAGCAGTGTGTACATCCCCACTGTCAAGAAACTTTCACATGAATTGGAATAACACCCTCCTTATAAGATCTACATATCTTGTATTACTATTATAAATATCCTCTTCCATGTCCCTAGGTATTAAATTTTATATATCATGAATGCAACTATTGTTGGCTTGGGAATTAGCTCTTATGATTCTAAATTTCCTCAGTGTGTGGGTCTTGGGATTGTAAGAGGTATTGATTCATCAAGGGAGCTACTTTATGTTATAATTCCCATCTTGTGTGTCATTTATTCAGGGTTACATTCAAATTAATTCATGTTTATTATAGGCTATTGGATACACTTCACCTTATATTTCTATAAATGTCCTCTCATTGCAAAATGTTGTGATGCTCTCTTACTCCATCAAGATCGGATTCTAGAATTATGGGTTTGTTGATTATCAATTTATTGATGAAATGGTGTTGTGTTATGATTGGTGTTATATATGGTAATGTTTCTGCTAATTTTATTCAGAAGGAACAATTTTTGGATGATATGAATCTAGATTTTGGTTCCAAATTATGATATCCCTAGGGTGGTTCCAAATGGTGATTTCAAAGGGTGGATCTAGATAGAGTTTTTCATATTATAGATTTCAGATGTTCAGTAACTGGAGGGTGTTGTATTTTTCATTACGACATTTTTTAAATTTTGTGGGTAGTTATTTGAAGGATATGTATATATTACCACTTTTCATATTTCAAAATTTAGTTTAACCCTTTATTTATTCTTGCAGGAGTTGACAACATTGTTTAAATTACTAATTCTTATCTATTTTCAAAAGTGGTATGTATTCATATTTTTACATGAATGTTTGATTTTTTCATCTCACAAATTACATTATGAAATATATGATACAATAATTCATAATGGTATGTTGTGTATTCTATTCATCATAATGATAAAATATTTGATGGTATATCAAAACCCTCAAATGTATAATTTTTTCCCTACCTTTTTAGAAAAAAAGTATTGATCATTAAAAGAATAAAAAATATAGCCATGGGTACAAACCTCTTTGAAAATTATGACATATTTGAAATATTATCCCTGTTTAGCTGATTTTGGGTTAAAATAATAGCCCCGTTTAGGGTTTCAGCATTAGTGTTTGTAACTGTAAAACACATGTCATTGACTACTATTTGGTTATTGTAATATTTGCAAGATTATAATCGTAATGCACAAGTTATTACTTTAATTGAAAGTTTATTATAAGGTTAAAAGATATCAAGATTATAACTATAATACACATGTTATTATATTAAATAATAACCCCTTTTGGGTTTCAGCATTACAGTTTGTAACTGTAATGAAGAGACACAAGTCAATTGACTACCAAGATTATATTCACCATTTCATAATTAAATTTTGCAATTGGAATCTGGATCATTTCCAGAGGAAAAGAATAATTAAGAGATTGGGGATGATGATAAGCTCAAGACTACTCATACATTGGAGGACTCACTAAAGCAATCTATGCCTAGATTCATGACCAAAATGAAACTTCCTTTAAGAAATATAGGTCACGTGTGGATGAATACCTTTAAATATGGAAACTAATGATTTATAATATTGAAATGAAGTTCTTTTAGAAGTTCATATTTTTTTAACAGATTCATATATTTTTCTAATGTGTTCATATATATTTTTTAAACAGGTCCATATTATTGTTTAGTCTGCTATGCCATATGGCCGGAGGGCTGTGTTGAAGTTTGAAAATTACACAGGTGCTCAAGACATTGATGTAAGGAATACTCCTGGGACTTTTACTAATCAGGTTCATACAACATTCAGTGAACTTCGTCTCCTTATTCTTACCGGCCCTAGAACTGATTACTTGCCTATCAAGGGGCACTAGGGAACATCCCAACCATTTCCTTTTGTGATACTGATTCCCCAATGTGGTATGTTGGTGTAGTAATCCCTTCTAATAATAAGGGGAATAATATCATTGGGTACCTTTTTTGGCTACTCGACCATATATTTCTCTAGATTCGTGGAAGCATAGGACTCAAGTGTGAGGTCATGGTGGATCTGTTCTTCTATCGAGAGCCTGAGGAAGGAAAATAAAAACCAGAAGAGGCAACCTCTATTGCACATAATCCTCCATAGATTATTTTGGTGTTGAACTTGGTGGTGGTGGTGGTGGTTTGGGTACTGATCAATGGTCTTCGGGGCCAATCACATATTCACAGTGGAGCCTAGAGGTGGCTCGAGGAGCCGTTCCTCATTGGACCCCGGAGGTGGCTACTAGGGGCATTCCTCAGTAGATTGTAGAGGTGGTTCCTAGTGCTATTCCAGTTACTCCTGGTTATGCATTTGAAACTGGTTGGTGGGATGATGATGTTGCTGATCTAGTACAAGCCGCAGAGGTGCTTGGGCTTGTGTTTTTTGCCCCACTGGCTATGTGTAATAGTTGGTTTAATGAATTTTTGGACCACCTTTTTTCTGTTGATGAAAATTTGGTTAGTATTGGATTGTTGTTTTATCTATGGAGTTTAATTGATGTATTCTTATTTTTAAAGGATTAAGGATGATATAGAAGGCTTCAATTTCTTGATTCATTCACTCACAAGGAGAAGGAAACAAGGGTTGATCGAGAGAGAAAAAGAAGGGGGTTCTTGAGAGGTTATCTCATCCTCTTCATGCATCGCTGGAAATTCAACTATGTTGATGCATGGAGGTGGTCAACCTTATCACAGGATGCTGCTCAGCCATGGAAGTCCTATCACACTACTTACACTAACGAAATATCATGTACTTCCCATAACACAACAGAAAACTATATCGGTGATCATCATCAATATTTAAATATCATGTTGTTCAATCTAATGGAATTTCTCTTTCCCACTTCTGTTTATTCTACACCACAAATTTTTATTGAGACAAGACTTACCTCAAGATTATTCAATTAGGTTTTCAAATAATTATATTAAAAAACAATATACCTGAGTTTTCATTTTTTTAAAAAAATTTATAACTACATATTTAAAAAAAATTAATAACTGCAATTATATATTTTTTGGTTTATTCCTTAGTTAAGAATTTAGTTCATTACTTGATTGATATTCATCAATTAAGAACTTAAATTACATGAGATGCCTCAGCTTTGAATATTTAATTAGTTACATTAATTTTATTTTTATCCTCGAGTAGGAGATAAAATATCACTATAGGACACAACAATTATATGTCCCTTAAACCTCAACTGTTACAAAAATGACTTTAGTTTTGGATGAAAAAATAATAAATGATCCAATTATTGAAAAAATGATTGTGGTTTTATAGTTTGTCTTAGTGATTTTTTGAGTTATATTACTAAAGGATGTTCTCTATCTGTATACATGTAAAAACCACATATTATTTATAGAGCTTTATATTTTCATTTATATTCCATTATACATATGCTCTTATTTTTTATTTTTCATTTCCAGTTTGCACTCATATAGAAAATAGTTGTGACATGACTACTGTATGCACTCTTGCATTCATTGTTTTCTCCTATGCATTATCACTATAAACTTATATAAAATATAAGTGCATTACTGAATTCATTTATCTTCTAGGAATTGATATTGAAAAAAATAAAAATTATGTGTAAGTGAATCTGTAATTAAATTATCATGTCGTACAAATGAACGGGTTGGGTACTAGTTCTTTTTAACATGATGATCATTCACCATTTTCTTCTCTTTATTCCCTTTGAAAGTAAAATAATTGGAGATATAATTCTATATCATGATAGAACTAGTCACTATCTCCTCATATGATGGAAATATTTGAGATATTAATGCCTTTTTAAGGCTTGGATTCAACCCATCAAAGAAGTGATCTATCTTACTTTTTGGATTATGTACATAGTTTGAAACACATATCCTGTTAAACATGTAAAGTTAACATCATATTGAGGGACATATTACTATAGCTTTTTTCTTAAATTTGTGAATTTTCTTTCCATGTAAGATTATTTCACATGAGGAAATTAGTTCTCAAATAATATCACTATAACACTTGAGCATCAATTATAGTAAATGAATTTTTCTTTTTAAAGATACAATAGAATAATGCACATAGCTTTATTCAAGAATGTGATGAAAAACAAAATTACCAAATTTTATAAATTGAATTTTAGGAAAATAATTTCATTTTTTAATTCATTATTTCAATATTTTCTTTAAGGTAAATTATTTAGATTTTTTAAAAATAGTTGTTTTTGGATGAATAACGAAATATAATGATTTTACAAAAAAACTATTACTTTTATGAAATTATAATGATATAATAATAAATTGAAATTTATAATACATTTTTTATAGAAAAAATATATAATTATTAAGTAATATAATTCATATAAAAATATTATGTTTAACCTATAAATATATTCTTAATATTTTGGAAATCTAAGTAATGTTTTTGTTCAAGTAAAAACATTTTTTTAGTTTCTCCATTTTAGTCAAGTATTTACATGGTTCATTTCAGTTTCATTTTTTTTTAAAGTCAAATAATTATTATTTTATTTAAAATAATACAATTAATTCCATTAGAATAAATATTATACTTTAATTGATGTAAAATCATGTTTATGCTTAAAACAAGCATTTTTCTAAAAATGATTTTCATTGCATTTTGTGCACTTATATTAAAATTAATTTATTAAAATTTTGGATATATAATATTATAAAATGGATTTAAAATTTTTAATCATCATAATTAATATTTAGTAATAATATTAACTTAATTTTTTCATGATTAATGGTAAAAATAGTAAAAATTTGTTACCATAGTTAGGGTTAAAATGAGTTTACCAGGGGTTAAACTGAGAGATCAGGGTAAAAATATAACTTAAAAAGTATAAATATTATGATTTTAAAATATTTATACCTTATATTATCTTAAATTATAATTCTATGAAATTTAGTTCCACTTTCACAAGAAAATCACTTTATATTATCTAAATATTTTATGTAATTTCATGTGTGTCCCTCCCCTCACTTATAAAAGGGTGCCTATTCTCTTCCATTATTCAAAAACATTGACCCCTCTATCTCAGATAATACCTACTGAATAATTTCCTATATTCATTCCCTTAATTATTGATCATTTGTTATTACCCTAAGATAAACCTATGAAGTCTTAAAGTTTAAGACAATGGAGGTGTCTCAAAGAATAGGTAATCATCTTGCCCGACTCTTCCGAATTGTATTTATTCTTTAACATACTATAAATCTATTTTAGACATCCTAACATAATTAATCTAGTATCATAAATATAATTATATTTTATTATGATTATGTGTTAACCATTTTACGCCTCATTTCCATCAAATGGGAAATAAAAGTATCACCCATGGGTATATGTGGACTACCGTCTCCACATAATGATATGATTCATTTTCCAATACCACATCTCATTGATGGATATAATGAAATATTACACAAGTTTATAAGATATTTATGATATAATTGTGATTATTTAATGATAAAATATTATTTATCTGTCTTCCCTTATTTTTGTTAGATAATGAAAACAATGTTCATGTGTACGTACGAATTACCATTTCAATGAACAATGTGATTAATTTTCTATATATTCTTATTTATACAGATTTATAAATATGTATATAATTAATATATATTATATTTATATCATTATTAAAAAATATATATTATGGTACAATGATCAAGATGCAAGGACTGTAAGCATTTAATTGAAATATAGATGAAAAAATGAGGTACTTAACACCCAAAATGATGCTAATAACGAAATATTTTTACTAAATAGGTGTTGGGATGTTATAAGTAAACCATGAATGGTATCATACCTAGAAATATTATTATTTTATAAGATTATAATAAATTAATGTTTTTTATATATGGGGTTAAAATCACTTACAAATCAAGTCAGGACTGAGGTAAGGGTTTATTTCACAATCCCATCCATATTCGAGATTGTTTATGTTTAAGTTTACATTAGAAAAATTATATAAAATTTTTAATTTAAAACTCATATATTTTCTTATCCACTGGTTATTCCTAGAAATTACAAGTTTTCCTTTCATTTTCCTCTCTCTAAGTACTCAAAATTTTGAAATAATATATTTAAGAAAAATTGAATTTATTTTTCTATTCGATTGAGGATATTTTTCATCCATGTACATATTTTCAATAAAATGTTGTGAATAATTATTTTACAATTCTAAAATGATATATTTAATTCATTTTTACCCATGTTTTAGATTTCATAAAATGTTAAAAAAATATTCTTTTCATTTTTGGAACGAAGTACTTTTTCCAAAGGTGTGAACATAATATTTGTTTTATTGTTTACTACACAAGTAGTGTTTCCCACCATAATTACTATTATTTTAATTGAAGATTAAATTATAACTTTTCATGATTCTATTCAAATTAAAAAATTCCTAATATTCTAGAAATTTTTTTATTTTAAATAAGTGATTTAAAAAAGAAATGGTTAGTTTCCTTAAAAAATGTTCCAATGATATTTTAGAATTATTTTCATTTATTTCAACCAGATTTTATGAATATTATACTTTAATAATTATATACTATAATGCTATCAACCACCATATTACTCTAGATGAATTGTGATCATGTTGATCTAGTGATTGACTGGGGAAAATATTAACACTTTGTATGCTAGATTTTCAATTCAAATGTTTATATTGATTATGCATTTAATTTTTATTAATTTATTTCATATAATGAATATATTGAGATTAGTAAGTGATGGAAGGGTCTCATTATATCCCCTTGATGCATTATTGGGTCTCATGAGACAAAATAGCTTGATTTTTTGGCATACACCATACCTATTTATATTAGATGTCTTGCCATGAGGCCTTAGCCGCAAGATTACGATGTATGAAATTTTTCATTCTATCATTATAGAACTTGTTAAATTTATCCATGAAATTATTTAAAATTTTTATTTCATACATATTTATATTCCACTTTTATGATATTATTTATATAGAATATTTTATTGTTTATCATTTACATATTATTCATGCTTTAATTATTATATGATAGCTTCTATTGTTGTTTTCCCTTACTGAGCATCTGAACTAACCCTTTATTTTGTTTTCCTTTCCATGGGATACCAAGAATGGATCTATGAATTATTTTAGGGATATATTATAAGAAATAATAATGTTCTCACAAGAACTTTAAGTTTTATTTCCATGTTTTCAAATGTAATGTAAGAATCATATATGTATCTAGTATCCCAAGATTATTAAAATTTTAGATCCTTAAGGATGTGATCTCTGGTATCTTCTGTTAATATAGTAAGATAACCACTAGCTATGGGTTACTGGAGTCAGGGTGTTACAATCACTTTAAAATACCTTCATTACATGTTCTTTATCTCCTCTTTCTTTTTGGGTTTTTAATTAAATACCACTATTGATTAGAATCACCCTTTAGATGATATAAATCCATGATAACCCTCTCCATTACACTACTCCCCAATGAATGTAATACCTTATATTAGGATTTGATCAATTTTTCATCTGCAAATAGATATGTTGTTCCATTAAAGGATGGAGGTTCCTGACTTATGAAGTAGTACAACTTATATCACTATGATTTGGAGCAATAATTTGTTTTATAAAAGCATGTTTATGGTTCATAACTTGAGTCAACTACCCTAATATAGTGATTATATACTATGGTACAACACCAGACTCATTGACTTTATCTGAAGTGAAATACCTAAATTGATTACAATTGTTGACATGGTTTTCATTCCTCCCATTTGGTAGAAATTATAAACAATGACATATACTTAATTAGTTCATGAATCAAAATATGAATTATAAATTAAAGTATATAATTCATATGCAATTATTGTAAATTCATATCATGTAGTTTAGAAATATTTCTTAAATATATTAAGGGTTTTTCATATATTTTTATTCTATAATTGTGTTCTTATAAATATAGTTCATAATATTTGTACTAAACTTTATTTTATACATATTGTAACACCTAGAATCTAGTACCCTATAGCTATTGGTTATTTCATTACAATGGTACAAAATACATAGATCACAATACATACGAACCGGTATTTTATGAGTCTCATGAAACTAGATACGTATATAAACATTACATTGCATTGAAAATTTATGATACATCAATTGAATACATGAAAATTTATTATTTCCACATGAAAATTAAAACATCAAATGTAGTAATCTTCATGGATTTTAGGTGAAATGGGAAAGAATAAAATGAATTGATATCAGATGATTAGTAAGAGGTAGTTTACAATAGAATCTATCATATGTAAGCATGAAATCCATAATATAACAGGAATAAATAAATTCCATAATAAATAATAATTCCTTGGTTACATAATAATAAATAAATGCATGGATAAGAATAAATAATCTCACAGTGATTGAATTCATAATGTAGGAAATCATATTCATACAAGAAAGGCCTTGTGCTAAGACATCATACATAAACAGGTAACTATTATACCAATTATCCAACTAGTTTGTCACATGGCACCTACCAATACATCGAGCGGTCATATAATTTCAGGCCCCACCCATCACATAACAATTCAAATGTATCCATCATATAAATAGAATGGATAAAAAATATATCATAATGTTCCCTAAGGAACATCATACATAATCATGGATAAGTGGTAAATAGTTTTCTATATAGAAATACAGATATATGGAATATAAATATTTCCCCATTTAATTGAAAAATATGGATATCTAGGTGAATATCCCACATTCAACTTAGAAACAATAGGATATTAAAAATGTATTGAAAATTAACTTTTTCAAAGAAATATTAACATGTTAGTAGCAAAGAGTAATTTTATGGTGTAACGATATCAATAAGAAATAATCCTTTATTGCGGTTTCTAAAAATCTCGTTAATAATCCAAAGAATATCCATTGGGAGTATCAAAAATTGGTGTACAAAAAGGTTGATTGGTTGTGCACTAAGTGAAGATCGAGTTAATACACAACAAACCTTTTTTGAGGTTATTAACCATAGGTGAATCTGATCTATAGACTATATTCACTTGTTTATATTCAGATGGGGATTATATTTCTAGTAAACCACACACTCTTTACTTTACCAGAATTTAAGGACCTCTTATAGCTATGGGGATGTTTGAGCATTATAACATATTATGAAGGTAATGTAATGATAGGTAACGGTGATACCTAATTTTTAATATAATAACGGGTTTATAAAATTGAATCATAATAAAATTTATCATTGAAAAGAAAATTCAATGGAAGTAATTCAAAAATAAAGGTAGAGAATAGGTTAGGAGCCCTTAAATTTGAAATTTACTTATTAAGGATAGAGAGGAACACCTTAAAACCTTATAAACACCTTGAGATACTCATGATAAGGAAAATGAGAGGTAATTAATTCTCAATGTATTTGGATGGAAAAGAATGAGAGAATGGGTGGGTATTTATAATAAATAAGAGAGTTTTTGTTATTAATTTCATATCATGGGCCTTGGACCCTAGGTTATAAAAAATTGGAAACCATTGGTCTTACCTTGGTTTTAGCTCATGGTATTTAAAATGTAGGGACTAGTTTTGGGATTTTAATTTTTTAAGAACTAAACCTCGTTAAAATATATTATTTGTTGTGTGGAAAAATCCTTTTTCATAAATAATTTCTTTTAAAAACCTAAAATATACTTTAGGTTTTTGAAAATAATTTATAGGTTTGTACACTTAATTTTATTACTTTAAAATATATTACATTATTTAATAAACCATTATTTTGGTTTAAAAATCCTTTATATTACTTATTACATAATTTTTAAGTCATTATGATGTCACAATACTTATTGTATATTCATAATATATTTTTCTTTTTACCCAAAAATTAGACTGACATAGAAAATTATGAAAAATTTAGTGTTTGCTAATTTCAATGTGTAAATTCCAAATTTAAGGTACTTTTATGAAACTAATTCCCCATATATGTTAAACTTAATTATTAAAAAATAATTATGTATTTCCAAATCACTCAATTGGTTCCTAGAATTTGAAAATTGTTCATTTACTAAATTTGATTTTATTTTAATACATATGTGTGTAAGTATATCATTACTAATTAATAAATAATTTTTTAGTAATTTTTAATTAAATTATTTAATACATTTTATTGAACACTTGAATAAATAATAGTTATGTTACAATAGTTAAAATCTTGGTTATTAATTATTTTATCCCTCAAACCTAGTTACCAACCTCTAGTGATTATGGAATGTGATTAAGGAATGTGATTGTGGACTTATTATCGATGATAGTCTAGGGGTTTTAGTACTTTATTTTTTACTATATGAAGAATCAAAAATTTTATCCTTACTTTAGATGGGATTTTTAATCTTTCATTTTATTTATAAGGTTGGGATTTAGGGACTTCTTATCCATTTATTTAATTTATTAGTTCATTTCTCCATCCATAGTTTGATAGGTTAGCCGCTGAGATTTGACTCAACTTCTAAGAAACATTAAATAATATCTCTTATGAGAATTTATATTGAAATAAATATACTAAAATATCTCTCATCATATATTTGAATATTAAATGGTGATTATAGATTTATATAAAATTTTATCATGAGAAATTTCCTATGTATTGTTCATCGTGTTTCAAGATTAGAAAAAAGGGTGATTCTTGTGGAATCATGATGAATATTTCACAATAAATTCCCTCTTCCAATAAGGTTTGGGAGGAGAAATAATGTTCAAATCATAATATGAATTATATTTCAATTATTGTAATAATGTTTCTAGGGAACCATATGAGAATAAATGTGGAAATGATATTTAATTCCAAGATTTTATTATAGTAAAACACTTGATGAGTATTTTATAATATATTTTCAATCAATAATAAATTTTATTATCAATAAGTTCATATATATGAAATATGAGATTGAAAAATATGTTGAGGGTGTTTAATAATTTTAGAAAAATTACATTCAATCATGTCCCTAAAAAATGAAAGAACACATCGGTTCATCCGTATAGGTTTTTCTAACTAGAAAAGATAATAAATAGATGGGATTACTCTTCAATCGAAAGGATGATTATTATCTAATCCTTTTGTGTTTACATTAAATCACCAAGAGTAAATTTAGATACTATTTTTATTCTGATTAGGTTATGGAACCCCAGTAAATTAGTGAGCATATTAAGAAGGTTTATTTATTCTCTTAAAGGGAAGATAATGAGTGATGGAGAGATATATTAAGAATATTTATGTATTATTTATGGGGATTAATTTAATCTCAAAAATGATCACTGGGTGTATGATTAATAGAAAGAATAATATTTTATTTGTTTGATGTCATGAACAGACCTCCCAGGCCATGATCTTGGTCATCTAATACCATGGGTATCCCGTAATACCTTATTTTCCTTCACAATACAACACAAGAAATTACCCACTGGAGTCACTTTTCATACTAAAGAATGTGATGTAGTGACCTGTATTTTTTTCCCAATTAGACATAGCTTCCTTTTTTGAATTTTGTTGCCTTGAGACCTCCATAGGGGTAAATTAGTAAATTTACCCTATCAAACAACCCCAAAAATTATGATGGTTATGTTAGTTCCATAGTTTGGGGTTTACCACTGAGTTGAGATGTTATGGTAAATCGAGTGTCACAGAGCCTCAAAAATAATTTAATTAAAAAATTATATTATTTTTTTGTCCACACACATGAATTTTTGGAGAAATAATTATATATATTAAATTGGGACTCATATGGAACATCTATGTCCTTGGTTGAGTCTATAATATGGTGTTTACCCTAGGAATCATGTTAGTTTTATTCTCATTAGCACTCATGGGTGTTATCTGTTGTCGGTGGATTGATTATATAAATAACTTATTTATTTAATTGGTTATCAAATGGAGAAACCATTGAATTTTTCTATTTAAACCATGTTATGTTTTTTCTATAGGGTTATACATTGGTATGACCCTACTTAGGAGAGGGAGGGTGATGGAGAGACTAGGGAATGGTGGTTATGACCCACTAAAAGATCGAAAGAAGATCTGCAACAGCAGTGAAGAATAAGTCTTGCAACGAAAACAATGGAATTGAAGTGACAATGATTCTCCCTGAAGTAGAAATTTAGTTATTTTTGGATTTACCATGTTCTTGATTTTTTTAAAACATGGACCAATCCCTTCTAAGATGAATGCATGCTCAGTTGTCACATGAAACTATCAAGTTCAGTTTTTGTGGAAATTATTATTTGGGGATATTTGATGTCAGAGCTTGTGATTATTTCATTATTTATTTAATAACCATTATTTTAAATGATTGAAAATTTTATGTGATCATCATTATCAATTACCATTTTGGTTTCTTGTATTTCTCCACCTATTTTTCTCACATTCACCACAGGCCTTCAATTTTGTTGGTGGTTAAATCATTATGTGGAACGACACCATTATGAAATTGAATATCATATTAGTGTTTTTTGGCATTATACATTTATAATAGTGTCATGAGGATGAATATTGAGAAATAGAAGAATGTTATGTGGTGATTGGTTTAATTTTCTCCACAAAAAAAATTGTGTACAATGACAGGATCAAGGAATTATTCATCATTCCGATGAGTGGAAGTTAGAATCCTATCTCCATGGAAGATTCAGCCTCAATAAACATGATTTTCAATAATTTTTCGAAGGATTTATGATGATATCTATGGATATAGAGGAACTTTGAGAGGAATACGGAGTTCCTATAAAAATCCTAAGTATGCTGAATGTAGTTCAAAAGAACACACATTATATAACTCAGAAATTTTGGAGTCAAGGGTTTTGAGTAGAGAAAGTTATCACATTACATATGGACAATAATAAATGTCATGTGTCCCTAGTTGAGCATCTCATTGTGAATAAGAAACACACTCCTAGGAATCTGAGTTTCCTACAGGTCATGCGCACTAAGGAAACACGATGTGCACCATATGTGGAACACAACATGGGAAACTGATGCACATTAAAAGTACCCTTGTGGATCCTACACACCATGGGTATTTCTCTATATGTCATGTGTTTAGACTTATGCACACCATGCTGGGTGTCAGTGAATGATTAGGTGACCTCCTGTGGGATATACACTGTGTAACATAGACACAAATTTTATACCTCTACAGAACAATCTAATGGCCTTGGATCTTCATTCAGGATTAGATTTGGACATTCAAGAAGTCATTTTTTATGTTACTTTTCATTTTGGATATGATGGTGGTCCTTATTTTGAAGAAAAATATATAACATGTGGTGAATAAATAATGATCAACTACAATATCATTTCAAAAATTAGGTAGAGATCTGGGGTGTTCATGGTAAATTGAAACACTCCCTGATGGTTGAGTTATGTCAGGGAACAATTTACTCTCACCATCTAATGTATAGGGTTATTTTCCCCCTCTTTAATTAGTGTTTTCCCAAGGTACAAGTTCCTATAACGGTAGATTGGACAAGGTTGGTACTCTCCCTACATACTATGGATATGGGATCCCCTAACTATAGATTCAGTACCCCCCTATATAAAAATCTCGGGTGAGAATTGGGATCCTCCACAAGGATCAATATTCCACCTACACTACTAGGGAAGTGCGATCCTCCTCCATAGTCATGGAGTTGTTACACAAGTTGTTTATTTAGATTTATAATCAGTGTTTTCATATTTTTGTACTAGATGTTGTGGTGACCTTCATCTAATGAGCATGCTTCAAGGATGAGTGGGATTTCCTTCATGGGTACTAACATTGACTTAATGGTTAGATTTACTATAGGTATATAATTTTTTGATACTTTTATTTCCTCATCAGTCTAGGGGTTTCCTTTGAGATGTGATGTTGTAGGTGGTTATCAACTTCAAGTTTCATGGACTCTTTGGTGTTTCGAGCACCTCAAGTTTCTCGTGAGATATGGATTTTTAGGATTATAAATGAGATTAATGGGACTAATATATATCCATAATACTTCTAGTGATTTTTTATATATTGATTATTCGTATTTTTTATTCTATACACTCTTTAGTATCGGGTACTATGATTTGAATTAGTGTTCTAGTTTTCCGCTTTATCTTCCTCATGGACACCTATAATGTTAGGAGTTGAGATTTCTTGATTCCTTGTATTTTATATTTTTTTGGTTCATCCTACTAGGTATTTTTATACTCACCCATGCAAGGGCTTTGTGCCCACACATGTTATGTCTGTGTAGATGATGCATGGGTCTATAGATTGTCTGGGTAAACATGGAGTATGTGTGGATTGTTAAAAAATGACACATGTTGATGCTTTGAAATGTATTCTAGATCCTGACGATTAAAGATATTTGTAGTGACCATTGTGGATAGAGTTTGACCTAGTAGTACATGCATCATAAAGGATATTATTAGTGATTCATGTTTTAGAGACCGGTCATATGTTCTATTTCTCTTATATATACCTTGAGGGTTGTATTTGTTTTCATTATATCTACAAGAACTATATATATTTTAGTTTATTATATATATATATATATATATCATATAAGTATTTTAGGTTTTATTTTACAGTGTTGATGTGTTTTTTGTGGGTTATTATAGGATAAGGCCTCCCATTTTGTGAGATATACGTACTTGGTGCTAGTCTCCATCCCCTAGCCTATTGAAGGTGGATTTGGTGTGGTACTCTCAGCTTACCACTAGCCTAGGAGGAGACCTGATGGGTTGGGTTGTGTTAGAGTGGTATCAGAGTGGGTCTTTCCTAGGTATAATTTTTGGAGTTAGTGGTTGTATGAAGAGAAGTTTGGGAACATTAGAGTAAAATGTTAAGGAGGTCTTGAGTTCAGTTGTCATACCAAAAATACCAATGAAGGTACATATGACAACATATCCTTTCATCAGAACTTTGATAAGTTTTTATTAAATTAATATCTCTAAGACATCATTTTAGGGTACAACTAAGATTTGTGAATGCATTTAATAGTGGTCAATTATGATATTTCATGTATTTATGGTGTTAGATCATCCAGATATGTTATAAACCCTATGGGTCTACCCTATCAAATGAATGTTCATTCCCACTGATAGATGGATTCTGTGTGGAGGCAATGTTGCGAAGATCCCATACCTGTAATGGGACATCTCACCATTATTTAGTGGGTGATTAGGTGATGTTTTTTGAGACTTGATTGGGAGTTTTTCTCACCCCATGGCCTAAGTAAGTTTCTCACTTCTTTCACTTAAGGTGGATCTTTCTAATATAGCATATTGTAGTCCTTTCTAGGATAGATGAGACTATTGATAGACTGGTTACACTATATGTTTTTTATGATAGGACTCAAGAGTTTATGAAAGGATCTTGATCCTTGGGATATAGGTGGATCTGCTAGAGTCTGGGACTCACATTTCCATCTAGTTTATACTTTTAATAGCCATTTTTCAGATAAAGTGTTGATCTTCCTATATGGAACAACAATCCATTAGTGGATTATATATTTCAAAAAATCATGACGGGATTGCTCTACCATCGTTGGATTTCAATCCCTTATCAGGGATTCAGTTTTTTTAAAGGTGTATGTTGAGACATTAATAGGGTGGTTCAACTATGGTTAAGAACATTTCAAGGATTGTGGCCATTGTGTGGTGCCTCTAACCATTTTTTATGGTGTAGTTATTTGTTCTTGGTGGATCAAGGGGATACTATAGAGGGATATTTTATGAGTTGTGGTTGTGCTTCCTTGAAACAAAACCTAAGAAAAAACCTCAAGAAGAAGTTGGAAAATATTCTTGGTAGAGTTACACCTCAATTGTGAGAGCATGTTAACATTTCACCTAAAATAGCTAGAGTATAGTTGTAGGTGGATTTCCATGTTATAGATGGTGATGATGAATATGGGAATCAACTTTCTGTACAAACTAATGGTTTCTAGGATGTTTTTGGTAGAGTTTAGGTGGTTTTAAATTTATTAGATTTAGGAGACACATTGTTATGTCTCCATGATTATCAAACTTGGGTCGGATCCTAATCAGTGTGAATTATAGAGAGTTTGAGTAGAGGGATGATGCATGAAATTGATGTTTATGGTTGACCAAAAGCTAGTGTAAATAATAGTACAACTCATTTATATTTTTCATGGACCCTCATATAGAATGAATTATGTGTGATCTATTCATATTGTGTTATTTCATTGTAAGTTGTCGATTCTAGTGGAACTTTGGGGTAGACCCTGGTCTACTAGAGAATTTCCATTGATGGTGAGTGTTATTAACTTTCCCTCTAAGTGGAGTGATTTTTCCCGATTAGAGATATTGGTATTTTCAAATATGACTTTGAGATGTGGAATAGGTATGATTTTATCCACCTCAATATGAATTGTTAACTCCTTGTTGATATCATGATGTGTTTGTGTTTGTGTTGATGAGGTGGGTTCTATATATAGTATTGAGAAATACCCACTAGGTGTGGAAAGAAGAGACAAACATCAATATTTTATTTCCATCTAATCACTTAGTTGGTGAGTGTGGATTTATTGGATGCGTGTATGGAGAATACTTGTCCTTCCACTGAATACTAATAAATCCATGAATGCTTCTGAAGGGTGACCCATTATAGATCCTTAGAAAGAAACTAGGGTGTGTATCATCCTAAATACTGATAATGATGATCTATTTTATGGAGTTTTGATGTATAAAACTAAACCTATCTTTGAGAATATTCATGATAAATCATCAAAGTAATTTTTATTCTCATGTTGCGAGGCGCAGATTTGTGAAGTGGCATTGGTATTCAAGAAATTAAGGTTTTGGTGTCTGATAAGGTATGAGGAGTGTAGCAGTGTCATGATGCATAGTTCTTTCTAGAAGAGGAATATGTGTCTGTGGAATGGTTGAAATATGTGAGAATGTATTTTGGAGAAATTAATTCTATTTTGAGGTAATGACTTTGCTCACCCTTATTTGACTATAGTGACCTCACACCTCTCCCTTGAATGAAGGAACTTATAGTGGTGACGAAGACCTAGTAATCCTGTGTGATCAAATTTTCTCAGGTAGGAAACCTATAAAGTTTTTTCTAAATGTGGGGAGCATGTGAAACAATTCTCTTGACGGATAGTGGACTCCTCCTTGATGCTCATGATGGGTATCCAGAATGGACATTACTCTAGAAGATCATGTTTCTTTGTATGGTATGCCCAGTATATTTATTTGGGTGTAACCATTACATGATAAACATAGTTATGTAATGGAGAAAGATGTTTTTAGGGGGGTTTATAAGTTTTTCTATTAGGTATATTATTTCTTAGGGTTTAGATCTAATAGAGAAGGGTTATATGAATGGAAAAGATCACCCACTTTAGATTGCAGAAGATTGGGGAATCCAAAGAGAAATGGTGTGATGTTGTGTATTTAGTTGATAATGGTGTTGATTCTGGTGTGATCATCGATAATTTTCACACGTGAGTGATGTAAAATAAATTGAATTATCTTCAATATTGGTTGTGAATATGTTGTATATCATGAATTGTGTGTTAATTTATCGTGATTGATTGTGTTAGGGTTTGAGAAGAGGTTTGAGGTTTCTTTTGTTCCAAAAGTTAGAAACGATGGAGTTGGAACCATATGGGATGGTGGTTGTAGTAGGTATGAGATAGGATTTAGAAGATGTGTAAACATGGAACTTTTCCAGTGTTGGTGTCGAGATATAGTAAAGTGCCTTATGTAGTTTTATGGTGGGGATGAATTTTTTTCATTTGGTGATCTCTTGGAACACTCTTTAAAGATGGGGAGCAGGGTGCTACCAAAAGGTTTTACCATTTTAATGAACTCTTTTTAAATGTGTGTTGAAGGATATAGAGAATTTGTCTCATCCCATGGTGTGGGATGACATTCAGATGTGAAGAAATTTCAAGTGTCAAGCCTGATTAAGACACACCCAGGGAAGATGAATGATGTTGTTTATTTCTTGCTTCAATATGGGCTAGAGATAATATATTCACGAATGAAATAAGATTTTATTTTTCTTAGGCAGTGGTAAATATAGTTCTCTTAGAGCTCTCACCTTTGAGGTTGAAGGATGTTCATGTGAAGGTGTGTTGTTCTCTATGTGATTTTGTTGTGTGAGCTTCATTGTGAAGAAGATTCGATTGTTTTTTATTCAAGGATGAAAAGGTTTTTAGTTGTACAGGATGTATTAACCTATATTTTTTCCTGATTATGTGTAATATCCTTTTTGAATTTTCAAAGTCTAGAGACCTCCCTAGGGGAAGAAAAGTAAATTTACCCTAGAAAATGACCTCAAAAAATTATGATGGTTTTGTTAGCTCTGTAGTATGGGGTTTACCCTCAATTTGAGCCGACATGGAAAATAGAGAGTCACAGAGTATCCAAAATAATATAATAAAAATATTATATTATTTTTAGTCTTTTCGAATTAATTTTTAAATAAATGGTTATATATTTTAAATGGGACTTCATATAGAAAAAACAATGTTAGCAGTTGAGTCAGAAATATGGTTTTTACCCTAGAAATGATGTTGGTTTGGTTCACATTAGGAACCTCATGTGTTTTATATCATCGATAGATAAAATAAAAAAATTAATCATTTAATTTATTCGTTATTAAATTGAGAATCCCGTGAATCAATCTATTTAATACTTGTTATGTGTTTTCTATAGGGTTAGTAATCAGCACAACCCTATTTACAAGAGGGAGGGGATGATAGAGAGATCAAGGAATGGTGGTGACAATAAACCAAAGGATCGAGAGGAGATCTATAGCAGCATTGAAGAGAGGATCTGGTGGTGATGATAATGTAATCAAAGAAACAATGATTCTCCATTAGGTATGGACATTGTTATTATTGTAGTTATCATGTTCTTGGTTTTATTTAGAATATGGATCAAAATATTATAAGTTGAATCCATTTTGGATTATCACATGGCACTGTCAACATTGGTTTTTTTTCGAAATTATGATTTGGGGAAATTTGATTTTGGAACATTCAATTAATTATTTGTTTCTTTGATATCTGCTATTGTATATGAAGTTTGATTGTGCGTGTTCATCAATGTCACTTACCTTTTTGGTTTTTTATATTTCTCTCACATTCTTCTTTCATTCTGCACTAACCTTTTATTTAACCATTGGTTCAACCATTAAGTTAACTGATACCATTATGTAATTGAATATTTGATATGTGTTGTTTGTTTTAGGCTTCCACATCGACAATGGTGGTGCGTGGATGAAGATCAGAAAATGATATAATGTGATGGGGAAATTATTTTGGGTTTCTCATCAAACAGTGGTGAATGTGGTGATGGTAGTGAGGAAAAAGTTTTCGTTCTGATGAGCAGTGGTTGGAATCCAACCTCCGATGAAGATTTGGCCCCTATCAACATGATTTTCAAGCATTATGGTGGGATTTATGGTGAGATTAGTAGACGAAACAGTGCTTCAAGATGAATATAGGGGTTCTATAAAATCTCAAATACATGGAACGTAGTTTGAAAGAACACACCTAATGTAACTTAGAAGTTGTTGTGGTTTGGGTTTCTGGTATAGAAAAATATCACAATCCATTTTTCCTGGCCCACACACCATGCATCCCTAGCCATCCAGATTGGAATGTACAACAAATACATTCCTAGGAACCTAAGTTTACTACATGTTCTATGCACCAAGGCCACATGTCATGCACCCTTGGTAGAACATGGCTTGGGAAGATAAGGAGTATTCCACGTACCCTTTTGTATCCTACCATCATGTTCACTTCTCCACATATTTTATAGTTGGACTTCTACATACCCTGTTGGGAATCTAAGCATATTCATACAATCGCTTGTGGGATACACACCATGTACCATAGGCATGTTATAGTTTTTATGAGTCTAATAATACTTATTAGGTAAAACATAAGCAATTAGAAACCAAATATAAGGATCTCCATGAAAGTTAATATGAAACTATATAAAATACTAAAATGGAGAAATATTGTAGAAGCGTACATTGCACCAAAGAGTCTGTGTATCATTCTCAATATCCTTTGGATGAGTATGATAAATATCACTGAGTGGAAAAAGCATCCCATCTTCATGGTGTATCCACAAGCTGCAATAAATCATCTGATGGTCATATGGGATCCATATTCTCTCTATAGTATGCTAGTGCCTCAATTGTCAAGGAAGGAAGATGAAAGAGAGATTTAAGTTTCTTGGATTCATTGTCAGAATATCTACACACCAACACCTCCATCACATGTAAGTGATTTATAAACACCCAAGTATACTCCAAATGTATTTTCTACATCAAAGCATGAGTTAAAACACATGTATAAATCTCAAGACTGCTTCATGCATCATATGAATTTACTCTATATATGTTTCATATAAATATGAAATGATTACATTTAAATATAGCTTATGTAGGTGAAATGGTTATGTTGTCTACCACAGATGAAATAATAAACCCAATTCCTGGAAATAATAATTTTCATTCAATCTGATATAAAACCCATACATATATCATATATAAAAACAGATTTTAGAATATCTCCTTCAATCTCTCACTTTCACTATATCCTAATAGAATTTTTGTTATTTCACCTTAAATATATTAACTATAATAAAGCACGTCCCTCTCCCTACACGTGTCACCACCCCCTTTATTCTCATACCATTCTGCCTTCGTGTCCATTTCTCCGGTTATGTCAGTACCATACTCACCCCAAATCCCTCTTCTGCGTTCCACATCCTTTGCCTTCGAGATCCCCCAATCTTCTACCACCTCCTCTGCTGCATGATGAATCGGCCTCCGCCTTCACCTCCTCCTCACCCCAAATCCCTATTCTGTGTTCCAAATACTCTGTGTTTCAAAACCCTCAAGCTTCTGCCTCCTCCGCTACATTGGCCTCCACCTCTACCTTCTCCTCTAACTCTGCCTCCTTCGCCTTGGTCTCCACCTCCACTTCCGCCTCCAACACAGTATGATTCATCTACCTTCTTCACACATTTTCCTATAACTCAATTCATTCTTCTCTCACAATGGTTAGGGATTTGCCTATATCTCCACAGCATCCACCTCCTCCAGCCTCATCCTCTACCTCTACCTCCTCCTCCGCCACTGCCTCCTCCCCTACCACTACCTCCTCCTCCGGCCCTGCCTCCTCCTCCATCCCAGCCTCCTCCTCCAGTTCTACCTCCTCTACCTCCAATTACCTATATCATAATCTCCTTATAATTTCTTACACATATATCCTTTGTCTCCCATATGATTTCTCCCTGACAGTACCTTGTAGTTTTCTTTATCCAATCATAACCACAAAACCCTAGGTGAACTTATTCTAGCAGATTCTATGATGTTTCAATGGATTCAGTAGAAGAGAAGAATAAGGCCTTCATGGATGAGGAGGTTTTTATATAAGTGATGGTATAAAATAAAAAGAAAGCATTGGAAAACCCACAATAGGTTCTCGTAGTGATCAAACAGCCTTCCATAGTTGCAGTTTTCTTATCCTTCCACTATGAATGGTAACTTTGGAGAGGCCAAGAACGAAATTCCAGGAGGTGGTGATGGTTTCCTAGGAATAGATCCTATTGATGTTTGGATTTTTAAAGAGTTCACAGTTTTCCTAAACACTAATGAGGATGATGGGCATGGAGGTGTTTCTGTAAAAACAGTTGAGATGGAGAATGCTGGTATCCATACCATGGTGAGATGGGTTTCGTCCAAAATGAATGTTATGAAAATAATCTAGTATTCTGACAGAAATGACATAGATTAGAAAACACCACTGTCTCCTTTTTATCATCGACAACATAAGAGATCTGGATTCCTAAGGAAGTAAGAACTGGCCTGGGTTTAGCATAGGGGATAGACTGTTGGAGTGTTATTATTAAAAGGAATAAGAAATACACTCTTTCATCTTAATAAGATCTGCATAAAATGACATCACAGATTTTTCAGACTCTAGGGAAGGCCAATATTTCCGGGATTATAGGGATTTCTTTGTTAGACTCAAATCATGTTTTTCCTACCATTGATGTGAATCCTTCTCCTTTGATTGAGGGGACTGTTTCTATTAAAACATAGGTGCATGGTCTTCTCAAATTATGGTTTCATCACCATCGACTACCAATGATGATGTCGTAACAACCTTGGTTGATGCTCTTAGTGAAATATGTCAGTGTTAGGGAAGGTGCAGATCCTAAGAGCCCACTTCATCATATTTTCAGGCTGATACCAAGTCTTATTGTAGTGTTTTAGCTACTAGAAAGTCTAATTTTGTCTTTTAAATTCTTATTTTTTTATTAATTTTTTTAACTACATCAAAATGTGTTTCTCATTTTAATTTGACCTTCATATTTTTAATTGTTACAAATATAGACATTGATACTGTATATATTTATAAATATTTTAATTTTTTTGTTAATAAATTATTTTTCCCCTATAATTTATTTCATTTCCACCTATATATAATTTTTCACTACATTTCCATGTATTTTATTCCATTTTTACACTGCATTCCTGTATATCATTTCTTCCACTACATTTTCACCTACATTTCCCTATATATTATTACTCTATTTTTGAATATTCTTATTTTTTTACTTTATTTCCTTTAGCTTGGTGTCATTAAGCTGAAGTGTTTTTTTAACAGAACCAATGCCACTTATCTTTATAGAAGAAAACCTCATCTTCTTCCACCTCTTCCTCCTCCACTTTCAGGTTTATTTAATTTTTTTTACATTAATTAATTTCATAACATTTACACATAACTAAATATAATTTGTCAACAGGATCCACTATCACTGATTTCAATATTCTACTTCAGCATTATTTTCGTGTCTTTCTACATCAGATATTACATCTTAGAGACATATATTATCAAATAATCACATCTATAAATTGATGAATTATTAAGGCATGAATCTCATTTAATTTTATTGTAAAATTTTTCAATGTATTACTTTAAAACAATGGAATTTACAAACAGTGCCTCCACTAGCACTATCATTAGTAACATTACCCTAGAACTTCTTACACATTTGGTCTCATTGATTTTACTTTTACATTTTATTTGATTCTGTTTCACACCAGTCATGATAAAAAAGATGAACAATTCATCATCTTTCACATCAAACATATTTTATATCAAACACATTATATGCAATCCATTTGATTTCAATTCATCTACTTCACCGTTATCTATTTGTCTTTAAACCTTAGATATTATATCATAGAGATATAATATCAAATGGTCACATCCATCAATTTCTGGATTATGCAGGTATTACTGTCATTTTATTTTAGTATTAATTTTTTCCACTGTTCATCAAGAATCATGAAATTTATGTTATTTTACATATCTCCAATTCATGTTAATTTTTTCCAAAATTGTTGTTCTAAATTGTTTTCTTTTCTAATATTATGTGAAATTTTTCCTGAAATTTCTTGTATTTGATTATTCTTTCATTTGAGATGTATTTTGTTGAGAATTATTTAGTGAACTCCGTTACTAGAGTGAACAATGATGCTATGGTGTGAATTTATTCTATTTTGAAAATTATGTCAATTTTCAATTTTATGCATGCAATCTTTTTGTTCTCCAATTACTTCTCACACCAATGGATCATTGAGAAAAAGAATATTTAGGTATGATTACTAATTTTTAATTCATGTTTTTTATAAATTAGTTCATCAAAACTGACATCAATTCCACTGTGATATGAATTTCTTTTTATTTGTATTCACTTTTACACCAAAACATTTCTTAGCTATGAAATGTATTTTGATTATTTGATATGGTAAATATGAGAAAAATTTAAAATAATGAGTTCATAAATCTATTACTTATTCAATAAAGTCATCCAAAAAAACATGAAAAAAATAATAAAATAAAAAATCAATGGATTTATAGGATCGTAGCTTAACATGAGTGAATGACACTAGAGATGAGTAAAATAAATGGTTCCTCAACATATCCTTGATCCTTTCATCCGGTTAGTTGTGAGTTCTTGATCTGTTATTCATCTAATTGAACATTACTCTCTTTATCTCTTCAGATTGTGAAACATGTTATTACGACTCATGCTTTATTTGGATCATGTTATTCTCATAATGCAAGTTTAGATTATATACCTTGGAAGAAGAACACGTATGTTTTGAACATGAAATTTAGTGGGTTTTGTTTCATTTTATTTGATGAATTTCATAGGATTAGGAGTTCCAACACCCCTTCCATATCTCTCTTTTTCAATGGAAATAAACAAAAAGTATTCACTTTTCATTTATTTTATGAATTTCATAGGATTATGAGTTCCTTTTATATTACCATCTCTACTATGTTTCTACGAGTTTTAATGGCTAATTAAAGATTATGGGTCCAGTAATCATAGTAAATAGTCCATCATTCTTTACTTTTCAGTGATTTTGTGAACTCTTCAAAAGAACTGAATGTGAATCATTAAAACCTATTCCACATATTTTGTATAGTTATTTTTGAGACCTAACATAAAATTTCATTATCTTACTGGTTACTCCTTATGATGAAACCTCATACAATGTTGTCATCTCACCCAAAGGTATCAAATATTTAATTTATTGTCTTTTTGAATTCAAACTTCACATTTTATATTGAACCTAGACTCTGAAAATTCATTATGTATTGATTCTAATTAAATTACAAAAATTACAGTCTATGAAACTTTACATATGGATAAGTTTTAAAATTGATACTATGATTACAATATTTACAAACAACCAGGAAACTCCTTATTCAAATGTACAGATAAATAGGAAATTATTATTCCGTTATCATCTATCTTTACACAAGAAGCATTTTTGAAATGTCATAAATATTTATAGACTTAGTATGAACATGATTAAATGTAAAGTATATCATATTTGACATATGGAGAGGTTTTAAAGTAAAAAATATATTGGAGGGAAACTCTATCATCTTTGAAAACAATACCAGCTGAGGGAAGAGGGCAGTCACACACACAGTTGCTCATAGATGCAGTCTATTTTACTAATATGAATGCTCATTATCTGAATTTGATTGTATATGGTAAATAAATATAAACTAATCACATCATAGAACTTCAAATTTTTATTGGGGAATGATTTTACAGTTGGATACACTATGCTAGAGATATGAGAACTATTACTCAATATAGGATACACTATGCTGGAGATATAAGAATTAAAAGGAAGGCTATTCTGGTATTCCTCTATCTCATTTTGTTGGTATGGATAAGGGAAGGATATTATGGATATATGGAAGGCTATTCTGGATATATGTTAAGGATATTATTGTATGGATATGGGAAGGGAGAGAGATATGGGAAGGCTACACTCTGATGGAGATATGGGAAGGCTATTCTAGTTATAACCTTATCTCTTTTTGCTGGTATGGATACACTGTGTTGGAGATATGATAATTATGGATGTTATTTAGTTCTCTTAGGGTTTAGGAGTGGTATGGTGCATGGGGAATCCTATAGGTTTTTCTTTTGGAATAATCTACGTAAGTTAAAATCCCCCCAAAATCGAAGGGTTGCTTCATCATTATGAACAAGTATCAGGTTAAAATATTAGTTGGGGAATGTCTTTTAGTTATTTTAGAAATGGTTTCAGTAATTCTAGAAAGTAGGAATTAATTTAGATAGATGCTACAAAAATACAAACCTATAGGATTCCCCATGCCTCAAACCACTCCTAAATCCTAACATCCATAATTCTCATATCTCCATCATAGTGTATTTGTACCATCATGGATATAGGGGAATAACCGAAATAGCCTTTCAGTGGTAATAATTAAAAAAAACTTATAACTCATGAAAGTACGAACCACTCAAATCACCAGTCAAAAACTCCCTTACAATGGCATCCTCATGTTTGATCATTGGCAAAGAAATAGGTTTCAGGACATCAATACTAGGAAACCATGGATCCTTCGAAATACACACATTATATCCATATGAAATCCTCTAATAAAGGTTGTGATTCAAAACACCAATAGATCCCCACACACTTCTCCAAAGGAATCTTGGCCTAGGAGGGTCCTGGAATGAAACCTAAAAGAAGAAGGACCTTCTTACTGACTCTGGCCCTTTTGAGGGAATCTAGCACGTCGTGAAAAAATCCTAATTCAAAATGCCTTTCAGAATTAAAACCCACCAGATAGAGGGGAAACCCCCTTGAAAAACCTCCTTCACAGCATGATCTGTCTTGGTCATGGTATGAACTGCTATAGCAGTTGGAATTTTAGCTACTGTCCACCACAAACCTACTCCGACAGTTAACCAAGAATTTGAAAAACATACCAGGTATCATTCCATAAAAAAAATTGTCTTAGGGATGTTCAAACATTTAGTATCCAATCAAAATACCAATGCATTGAACGACACCTACTCTAGATCGAAAATTAAAATCCCTTATGAATATAAAAACTCAAGAATCTATTAGTCATTACAAAAATCATGTTCTGAACAACACTCCTGATTCATCTTCCATCTCATTACACCATTGATCCTCAACTGAATGTCTTTTTTAGAAAATTCCTAGCCCGAGACACACTACTATATATAAGGCCATTAGCGACCGTCATTGGCGGTCGCTAAAGGGCTTTAGCGGCCGCGCAGCGACCGCCAATGGCGGTCGCTGTTGCCTCGTCGCTAGAGGCCTTTAGCGACCGCCATTGGCGGTCGCTATAGGTGCCCCGCAGGTCGGCCTTCAGCGACCGCCAAGCGGTCGCTGAAGGCCCTCTGCCCGGTCCCCTATAGCGACCGCCATTGGCGGTCGCTATTCTAAAAAAAAAATTTTTAAAATTTTTTTTTTATTGAATTGAATATAAATATAAATATATATATATATATAATATTTTAAATGTTTTAATATATATTTAATATATATATAATATCAAATCATTGTGCTATAATATATATATACTATTAAATACAATATTTTAAATACAAATCATTGTGCTATAATATATATATACTATTAAATACAATATTTTAAATACAAATCATTGTGCTATAAATATATATATATATATACTATTAAATACAATATTTTAAATATATATATATATATATATATAATATATTTTAAATGTTTTAATATATATTTAATATATATTTAATATATATATAATATCAAATCATTGTGCTATAATAATTTAAAAACTTCGATTCAAGAAATAATCTCATTTCAGGTCGTTCGGAGCACGTTTGCTCCGAATCGGACCGCCGCACGCCGTTTTGGTGTTTAACGGCGCCGGAAACGCCTTTCCGGCCGCCGCGGTCGCACGGCACCTCCGAATGAGGTGCCGTCTGGCCGACCATTTCACAATTGACGCCCCGGATGTTGTCGTACGGTTTCGTTGCATTCGGAGGTCGTTCCGGTGGTTTTGACCCCCCAACGCGCCATTTCAGCGCGCGCCGCGCTGCTGAAAACGACACAATCGGGCGTGCCGCGTGCACCGCACGTCCGATGGACGTGCGGCCTCCTCCTGCATCTCAGGAATAATATTCCTGTCGTCCCCGTGCGGTTTCAGGTCGTTCGGAGCACGTTTGCTCCGAATCGGACCGCCGCACGCCGTTTTGGTGTTTAACGGCGCCGGAAACGCGTTTCCGGCCTCCGCGGTCGCACGGCACCTCCGAATGAGGTGCCGTCTGGCCGACCATTTCACAATTGACTCCCCGGATGTTGTCGTACGGTTTCGTGGCATTCGGAGGTCGTTCGGGTGGTTTTGACCCCCCAACGCGCCATTTCAGCGCGCGCCGCGCTGCTGAAAACGACACAATCGGGCGTGCCGCGCGCACCGCACGTCCGATGGACGTGCGGCCTCCTCCTGCATCTCAGGAATAATATTCCTGTCGTCCCCGTGCGGTTTCAGGTCGTTCGGAGCACGTTTGCTCCGAATCGGACCGCCGCACGCCGTTTTGGTGTTTAACGGCGCCGGAAACGCGTTTCCGGCCGCCGCGGTCGCACGGCACCTCCGAATGAGGTGCCGTCTGGCCAACCATTTTACAATTGACGCCCCGGATGTTGTCGTACGGTTTCGTGGCATTCGGAGGTCGTTCGGGTGGTTTTGACCCCCCAACGCGCCATTTCAGCGCGCGCCGCGCTGCTGAAAACGACACAATCGGGCGTGCCGCGCGCACCGCACGTCCGATGGACGTGCGGCCTCCTCCTGCATCTCAGGAATAATATTCCTGTCGTCCCCGTGCGGTTTCAGGTCGTTCGGAGCACGTTTGCTCCGAATCGGACCGCCGCACGCCGTTTTGGTGTTTAACGGCGCCGGAAACGCATTTCCGGCCGCCGCGGTCGCACGACACCTCCGAATGAGGTGCCGTCTGGCCGACCATTTCACAATTGACGCCCCGGATGTTGTCGTACGGTTTCGTGGCATTCAGAGGTCGTTCCGGTGGTTTTTGACCCCCCAACGCGCCATTTCAGCGCGCGCCGCGCTGCTGAAAACGACACAATCGGGCGTGCCGCGCGCACCGCACGTCCGATGGACGTGCGGCCTCCTCCTGCATCTCAGGAATAATATTCCTGTCGTCCCCGTGCGGTTTCAGGTCGTTCGGAGCACGTTTGCTCCGAATCGGACCGCCGCACGCCGTTTTGGTGTTTAACGGCGCCGGAAACGCGTTTCCGGCCGCCGCGGTCGCACGGCACCTCCGAATGAGGTGCCGTCTGGCCGACCATTTCACAATTGACGCCCCGGATGTTGTCGTACAGTTTCGTGGCATTCGGAGGTCGTTCGGGTGGTTTTGACCACCCAACGCGCCATTTCAGCGCGCGCCGCGCTGCTGAAAACGACACAATCGGGCGTGCCGCGCGCACCGCACGTTCCGATGGACGTGCGGCCTCCTCCTGCATCTCAGGAATAATATTCCTGTCGTCCCCGTGCGGTTTCAGGTCGTTCGGAGCACGTTTGCTCCGAATCGGACCGCCGCACGCCGTTTTGGTGTTTAAACGGCGCCGGAAACGCGTTTCCGGCCGCCGCGGTCGCACGGCACCTCCAAATGAGGTGCCGTCTGGCCGACCATTTCACAATTGATGCCCCGGATGTTGTCGTACGGTTTCGTGGCATTCGGAGGTCGTTCGGGTGGTTTTGACCCCCCAACGCGCCATTTCAGCGCGCGCCGCGCTGCTGAAAACGACACAATCGGGCGTGCCGCGCGCACCGCACGTCCGATGGACGTGCGGCCTCCTCCTGCATCTCAGGAATAATATTCCTGTTGTCCCCGTGCGGTTTCAGGTCGTTCGGAGCACGTTTGCTCCGAATCGGACCGCCGCACGCCGTTTTGGTGTTTAACGGCGCCGGAAACGCGTTTCCGGCCGCCGCGGGTCGCACGGCACCTCCGAATGAGGTGCCGTCTGGCCGACCATTTCACAATTGACGCCCCGGATGTTTTCGTACGGTTTCGTGGCATTCGGAGGTCGTTCGGGTGGTTTTGACCCCCCAACGCGTCATTTCAGCGCGCGCCCGCGCTGCTGAAAACGACACAATCGGGCGTGCCGCGCGCACCGCACGTCCGATGGATGTGCGGCCTCCTCCTGCATCTCAGGAATAATATTCCTGTCGTCCCCGTGCGGTTTCAGGTCGTTCGGAGCACGTTTGCTCCGAATCGGACCGCCGCACGCCGTTTTGGTGTTTAACGGCGCCGGAAACGCGTTTCCGGCCGCCGCGGTCGCACGGCACCTCCGAATGAGGTGCCGTCTGGCCGACCATTTCACAATTGACGCCCCGGATGTTGTCGTACGGTATCGTGGCATTCGGAGGTCGTTCGGGTGGTTTTGACCCCCCAACACGCCATTTCAGCGCGCGCCGCGCTGCTGAAAACGACACAATCGGGCGTGCCGCGCGCACCGCACGTCCGATGGACGTGCGGCCTCCTCCTGCATCTCAGGAATAATATTCCTGTCGTCCCCGTGCGGTTTCAGGTCGTTCGGAGCACGTTTGCTCCGAATCGGACCGCCGCACGCCGTTTTGGTGTTTAACGGCGCTGGAAACGCGTTTCCGGCCGCCGCGGTCGCACGGCACCTCCGAATGAGGTGCCGTCTGGCCGACCATTTCACAATTGACGCCCCGAATGTTGTCGTACGGTTTCGTGGCGTTCGGAGGTCGTTTAGGGTGGTTTTGACCCCCCAACGCGCCATTTCAGCGCGCGCCGCGCTGCTGAAAACGACACAATCGGGCGTGCCGCGCGCACCCGCACGTCCGATGGACGTGCGGCCTCCTCCTGCATCTCAGGAATAATATTCCTGTCGTCCCCCGTGCGGTTTCAGGTCGTTCGGAGCACGTTTGCTCCGAATCGGACCGCCGCACGCCGTTTTGGTGTTTAACGGCGCCGGAAACGCGTTTCCGGCCGCCGCGGTCGCACGGCACCTCCGAATGAGGTGCCGTCTGGCCGACCATTTCACAATTGACGCCCCGGATGTTGTCGTACGGTTTCGTGGCATTCGGAGGTCGTTCGGGTGGTTTTGACCCCCCAACGCGCCATTTCAGCGCGCGCCGCGCTGCTGAAAACGACACAATCGGGCGTGCCGCGCGCACCGCACGTCCGATGGACGTGCGGCCTCCTCCTGCATCTCAGGAATAATATTCCTGTCGTCCCCGTGCGGTTTCAGGTCGTTCGGAGCACGTTTGCTCCGAATCGGACCGCCGCACGCCGTTTTGGTGTTTAACGGCGCCGGAAACGCGTTTCCGGCCGCCGCGGTCGCACGGCACCTCCGAATGAGGTGCCGTCTGGCCGACCATTTCACAATTGACGCCCCGGATGTTGTCCTACGGTTTCGTGGCATTCGGAGGTCGTTCGGATGGTTTTGACCCCCCAACGCGCCATTTCAGCGCGCGCCGCGCTGCTGAAAACGACACAATCGGGCGTGCCGCGCGCACCGCACGTCCGATGGACGTGCGGCCTCCTCCTGCATCTCAGGAATAATATTCCTGTCGTCCCCGTGCGGTTTCAAGTCGTTCGGAGCACGTTTGCTCCGAATCGGACCGCCGCACGCCGTTTTGGTGTTTAACGGCGCCGGAAACGCGTTTCCGGCCGCCGCGGTCGCACGGCACCTCCGAATGATGGTGCCATCTGGCCGAACATTTCACAATTGACGCCCCAGATGTTGTCGTACGGTTTCGTGGCATTCGGAGGTCGTTCGGGTGGTTTTGACCCCCCAACGCGCCATTTCAGCGCGCGCCGCGCTGCTGAAAACGACACAATCGGGCGTGCCCGCGCGCACCGCACGTCACGATGGACGTGCGGCCTCCTCCTGCATCTCAGGAATAATATTCCTGTCGTCCCCGTGCGGTTTCAGGTCGTTCGGAGCACGTTTGCTCCGAATCGGACCGCCGCACGCCGTTTTGGTGTTTAACGGCGCCGAAAACGCGTTTCCGGCCGCCGCGGTCGCATGGCACCTCCGAATGAGGTGCCGTCTGGCCGACCATTTCACAATTGACGCCCGGATGTTGTCGTACGGTTTCGTGGCATTCGGAGGTCGTTCGGGTGGTTTTGACCCCCCAACGCGCCATTTCAGCGCGCGCCGCGCTGCTGAAAACGACACAATCGGGGGGGCTGTACGGGGGTGCGGGGGGGGCTGTACGGGGGTGCGAGGGGGGCTGTACGGGGGTTCGGGGGGCTGTACGGGGGTGCGGGGGGGCTGTACGGGGGGTGGCGGGGGGCTGTACGGGGGTGCGGGGGGCTGTACGGGGGTGGCGGGGGGCTGTACGGGGGTGCGGGGGGGCTGTACGGGGGTGGCGGGGGGGCTCTCCGGGGGTGGCGGGGGGCTGTACGGGGGTGGCGGGGGGCTGTACGGGGGTTCGGGGGGCTGTACGGGGGTGCGGGGGGGCTGTACGGGGGTGGCGGGGGCCTGTACGGGGGTGGCGGGGGCCTGTACGGGGGTGGCGGGGGCTGTACGGGGGTGCGGGGGGGGGGGGGGGGGGCTGTACGGGGGTGCGGGGGGCTGTACGGGGGTGCGGGGGGGCTGTACGGGGGTGGCGGGGGTGCGGGGGGGCTGTACGGGGGTGCGAGGGGCTGTACGGGGGTGCGGGGGGGGGGGGGGGGGGGCTGTACGGGGGTGCGCGGGTGGCAGTACGGGGGTTCGGGGGGCTGTACGGGGGTGCGGGGGGCTGTACGGGGGTGCGGGGGGCTGTACGGGGGTGCGGGGGGGCTGTACGGGGGTGCGGGGGGCTGTACGGGGGTGCGCGGGTGGCTGTACGGGGGTGCGGGGGGCTGTACGGCGGTGCGGGGGGCTGTACGGGGGTGCGGGGGGGCTGTACGGGGGTGCGGGGGGCTGTACGGGGGTGCGGGGGGCTGTACGGGGGTGCGCGGGTGGCTGTACGGGGGTGCGGGGGGCTGTACGGCGGTGCGGGGGGCTCTCCGGGGGTGCAAAGGTCATCCCATTGATTACAAAAGTGAAAAAGAAAAGTGATAGCATCTAATTAATACATATTTCTTTTATCGATACCATACAAAAATTTATAAAAAATATATTGGATAATACATAATCTATAATATCAGATTTATTGATCTGTTGGAATTAGTTCGACTTTTTCAAATGTAGAATCATTCAAGATTATCTGATCAAAAACTCAATATGTGTATAAAATATTTAAAAGACCACCATGGATGGTAATAATGCATTACTTAAATGAATAAATACAGTACATCAATGTCAACCCTACCAGTAAAAACAAAAAACATATCTCGTGAATATATGGTGCGTCACGCGTTGCCATCACTGTTACCTCCTTCTGGTGGACCAGGTGCCTACAACAAATAAACATTATAAATATTTTAATAACAAAAATAATTTAAATTAAATAAATAAATACAGTATATACCTGCGTCGTATGATCCCCTGTACCATCAGCTCGACGCACATATTCCCGCAGTGCTCTTACCTCAGCTGTCAATTGCGCATTTGTCTCCTCGGAAGCGCGCAGCCGTGCCTCAAAATCTGACATCTGCTGTGTCATATGAGCAACAGCAGGACCGACAACCACAGCGCTTGACACTACAGAACGAGGAATCCCTGCTCCATAGGTCAAACTATAGCCATGCCCGTCCCGACCAATAATGCGATGAAAGATCTCATCCCGTCGCATGGGAAGCTGTCGCTGGTCCTCTGGCAGATGTTCTAACTCAGCTTCAAATTGATCCTGTGAAATATTTAAATATATATAAATATATATATGTTAATATAAAGATTTATGTAATTATTGGTAAGTACAGACACTTACTATCAATGCTGCAACCTCTGGATCATTGCGATCACGAGTCCTTATCCACACCGACATTTTATCAGTTGCTGCACCTTGCCCTCGCAACTGTATATTAAAAGAATATAAACACAAAACCATATTAATTAATTAATTAAAAAGTGAATAATATATACCTCATGTCGGATTTGAGACACGTGACGAGTCCCGAGCCTGTGAGCTGGTCCCTGCAACGCTCGATTCTCCGAATGGCGTGTTGACACCTCCTACATTCAATTCATTCAAATTTCAAACAAATCACATATTCTTGAAAATATATATACAGCAAAATAATTAATATACAAACCGCAACACCCTCAGTAGACCAATATGCAACCAAGTCACGCCACTGAGCCGGGAGGACACCTCTCGGGACTTTTTCCAAAATGTCAGGGGCACCCACATTTGGTACCCAGTGGTCCCTCTTCACTTTGCCTTTATAATCTTTCCACAGCTTATGGCATTTGCTCATACACACGGGCCGAAACTCTTCAGGGCATACTTTCAAATTTTGCTATAATGAAAATAATCAAACATATTAGTATTATTTATAAATAGAAAATAAAGTAAAATTATTTTCTTACCTGAACCTCCCTCCATAGACGATCTAATGTGTCCTGAGGGATAGAAGCCCAATCACGCGTGGTCAATGGAAATCGATGTGGGTCACGTATGATATGACCCAGCCGACGAATAAATGCCGGGGCATTCGGTCCCACAGGATGAAATACCTCATCAAATGAAACATCTATCGTCGTGTCGGAATTCCATGCTAATATGCCACGACCAGGGCCTCTCCTGCGAGAGGAAGAAGCAGCCGAGTCTGATCCTGTTGAAAACAATTTTATATATAAATTGACAAATGTTATATATATATATATATATGTTAATTACATAAATAATATAGATAATGACTGTCAAACATACCTCGACCCTGAGACGTAGATGCCTCAGATGGATGATGTGGATTTTCTGCCTCTTCCCCTGACATGTCTGCAATCATACAAAATATCAGTAATGAGTCCAAAGTGTTTAAAAGATAAATTGGATTGTTCTTAATAAATCAAACTTGTACAACTGTAAATCAAACAAAAAATGGATTGAATAATTAGTTGTGAATGAATTTTAAAAAATCAGAAAGTTAATCAACCTAAATATTTATGACTGAATTAACTTACAAAAGTGAGGATTAAAACTTATAAGGATTTATAAAATGATTAGATAATTTATGATATCCTAGGACATTCTACTGAATAGCGGGAAAACAATTATACCTTTCATTAAGCATGCAAATCGACCGTTTCTCCTTCAACAGCCGCTCTGACCCAATAAATATCTTCTTCACGTTGAACTACGGTATGTTGATCAAGTTGTTGGTAAACAAACGGAACAGTCTCGGGTTCATCTTCTTCAAATAAAAACACTCCTCGCCGAGACATTTTGACAACAACTTGCCAACTTGGATCCGAAGGCAAAGTAACGAAGAATACTTGTTCCGCTTGTGATGTCAAGATGAAAGGTTCATTCTCAACTCGTTCATTATTTCTGTATAACATGTAGTTAAAATTCACCAATGAAAACTGATATTGATCGACTTTACATCCACGCACTGGATCAACCCAATTACACTTTAACAATATGTACTTCAAACCGTGTGTGTATACAACTTCAATGATGTCTATCAATTGACCATAGTAATAACCAGAATCGACAAAGGGACAACCGATTCCACTGTTTTGTGTTGCTCGTTTTTCATCAACATCTTTAATGCGAAATCGAAAACCATTAGCATCAATAGCTTTATAACGACGAGCGGTTATAGATGGACCCTCAGCCAGTTGGATAAATACTTCAGGTAACGTGGGGTCCCCTAACTCCCTCAGCTTACGAACCTACATAATTTATAAAAATCAATACTGATATATGCAGAAAGAATTAGTTTAATACTTCACTCATAATGAAAATCAATTTATACATAAATAATCCTTGAACCAATCATGAAATGCCGCATAATGAGATTGTTGAATTTGCAACTCAGTCGCACGATGCATCTCTTCTTTTATCTCATTAATGTGTTTCCTGCAAATGATTACGCGATGTTTAAAAGATCAACTTATGCAAAGAAAACATGTAAAAGTTATACAAGCACATTGATAAGATACTTACTGCATTAATGGTGCAACTGATGGAGTATTGAACAAGATATATCGATGTGCTTGTATCCACTCGATGTTGTCCATATCAAATGTGGTTCCTTCTCCAACTGGACCATCAGGAATCCGAGAGGGCTTATCTAATTTTGTTTCAACATCCGTAAGATATTCTGCACAAAAGGTAGTACACTCGTCCATCAAATAACCATTGGCTATTGATGCCTCTGGACGAGCTCTGTTGCGTACAAATCTTTTCAATGTACTCAAATACCGTTCAATAGGATACATCCACCTGAATTGCACTGGACCAGCAGCCATTACTTCATCAGTTAGGTGCACTGTTAAGTGGACCATAACATCGAAAAATGAGGGGGGGAAAAGTTTCTCAAAGTGACAAAGCGTAAGTACAATTCGGTCCTGCAAACTTTTTAAATCACTCATTCGTTGATTTCTTAAACAAAGCTGTCTAAAAAAATTACTCATCTCAATCAAGGGCTGAACAACATTGGGGGATAAACAATGACAAATTGCGATTGGAATCAACTGCTGAAGTAATATGTGATTGTCATGACTTTTCAACCCTTGCAATGTCTTGCTCGTCAGATTCACACACTTTGAAATATTAGAAGAGTAACCATCAGGCACCTTGACCATCTTCAAAATGGAAAGAAATGTCTCTTTCTCCTCTGTAGTCATCGAATACTGTGCAGCAGGCATATATGCCTTGTTTCCCTCAGCTAACTGTAAATGAAATTGTTTCCTTAAACCCATTTCTTCCAAATCACGGCGTGCATTAACATGGTCCTTTGACTTTCCACTGACACCTAAAATGGTCCACAATATGTTATCACAAACATTGTTTTCAATGTGCATGACATCCAAATTATGCCTCAACATGTTAGTTTTCCAATACGGAAGACTATAAAAAATACTTTTCTTTTTCCAATTGTGACTGCGCTGCCTACCCGCAGCACGAATATTACGTACTGGAGGAGCCACCAAATCCTGAATTTCATATACCGTGCGGATGTTTTCTTCCTCAATCTGCGATAACATTTCGACTCCTGTCATGATCTTTGGTGCTGGGCTGAACTCTCTAGAACCATCAAATGCCACTCTGTCCTTTCTGAACCTGTGCTGGGGAGGGAGAAAACGCCTGTGACCCATGTATGCCCATTTTTTGGAATGTTTAAGCCATACAGATTTTTTACTTTTATTGCAACAAGGGCAAGCAAATTCCTCTTTCGTACTCCAGCCTGATAAATTTGCATAAGCTAGGAAGTCATTGATTGTCCACAATAAAGCTGCATGCAGTTTGAACATTTCATTCGTTTCGCAGTCATAAGTCATCACACCATCGCCCCAAAATTCATTCAACTCATCAATCAATGGCTGAAGGTAAACATCAATCTTATCCCCCGGACTTTTAGGTCCATCAATAAGAGTGGAAAGTAATATAAATTGTTGCTTCATACAAAGCCACGGAGGAAGATTATATGGAACCAACACCACGGGCCATGTGCTATGAGTTGCACCAACCATAGACTTGAATGGATTGAAACCATCTGCTGCCAATCCCAATCGGACATTACGAACATCTTTAGCAAAGTCGGGATGTCTCTTATCAAAATCCTTCCATGCATGAGAGTCTGCCGGGTGGGTTAACATGTCACTTTCATGAACTCTTTCTGCATGCCATCTCATTAAATTAGAAACTTTAGATGACATAAAAAATCTTTTCAACCTCGGTTTAAGGGGAAAGTAACGCATTTGCTTTACGGCAATCGGTTTCCCCTGTATCGCAATCTGACTTTGATGAGTCTTATTTCCCCTGTTCTCTTTCCACCTGGAAGCGCCACAAACCGTACAGATATCCAAATGAGCAGTTTCATTTCTAAACAACATACAGTTGTTTGCACATGCATCTATAGTCTCATATGTAAAACCTAAGTTCTCTATCAACTTACGAGCATAGTAATACGACTCAGGAATCTTAGCGTCGACAGGAAGAACTTTTTTCAATAAAACCAAAAGCATGTCGAATGATGTGTCTGACCAATTGTTCAAAGTCTTCAAATGCAACAACTCCACGATGAACGACAGTTTATTGTAAGAAGTACATCCAGGATATAATTCTGTTTTCGCATCATCAAGTACTTCATAAAACCTCCTCGAATCACGATCTGCACCAGAGCGAAGATTTATCTCACCGGTCTCAAGATTCTGGATGTCAATGCCTTCAGGATCAAACCCACGTACCATTTCAGTAAGCATTTCATGCATTGGATCAGTCATCCTTGCATCAACATCCATCTGAGCTGCATCTGTATTTTGACAACGAACATATTCTTCTCCATGACGAGTCCAACTCTTATAATTTTTCAGAAATCCATTAAAGAAAAGGTGCTCCCTCACAGTATCTCGTGTGAATTGATATCTGTTAGCACATTTTCTACATGGACAACTAATATAGTCACTTTCAAATCCTCTCGTGAAGTCAATAAACTGCATAATGCCATTGAAATATTCTCTAGACGTTCGATTTGGAAGATCAATCCAACTCTTATCCATAATAATATCTGTATAACAAACATTTACACAGTACTTATTACATTTACATTTTTCAAATCAACTATATTCAAAATAAATATTAATCATTTGTTTATGAACCATTGATAAAATAATAATGTAACTGAAAGCTCATGTTACCTGATTGAGCTACAAACCTGAAAGGGAGGGGAGCCGAAGGCGGTGCTGCGAGGGAGAGGAGCAGCGAAGGGGAGCCGGAGCCAAAGGCGGTGCGACAAGGGAGGGGACGGGCGGCGGCGGCGGCGGGGAGCTGGAGGAGAGGAGGCGGTGAGGGGACGGGGGACGGGCAGCGAGGGGGGGGTGTCCGGGGTCGGGGGGGGGGGGGCTGTCCGAGGTGCGGGGAGGGGTGTCCGGGGTGTCGGGGGCCTGTCAGGGGTGCGGGCAGGGGTGTTCGGGGTGCGGGGGTGTCCGAGGTGCGGGGGAGGGGGGGCTGTCTGGGGTGCAGGGGGGCTGTCGGGGGTGCGGGGTGGGGTGTCCGGGGTGCGGGGGGCCTGTCCGGGGTGCGGGGGGGCTGTCCGGGTTCAGAGGGGGGGTGTCCGAGTGCGGGGGGGGGGGGGGGGGCTGTCCGGGGTGCGGGGGGGCTGTCCGGGTTCGGAGGGGGGTGTCCGAGTGCAGGGGGGGGGCTGTCCGGGGTGCGGGGAGGCGTCCGGGGGGCGGTCCGGAGTGCGCGGGGGGGTGCTGTCCGGGGTGCGGGGAGGCGCCCGGGGTGCGGGGGGCGGTCCGGAGTGCGCGGGGGGGTGCTGTCCGGGGTGCGGGGAGGCGTCCGGGGTGCGGGGGGCGGTCCGGAGTGCGCGCCGGGGGCTGTCCGGGGTGCGGGTGCCGTCCGGGGTGGGGGGGGGGAGGGCCGAGAGGCCGGAGGGCGGCGGCCGGAGGCCCGAAGGCGGAGGGCGGCGGCCGGAGGCCGGAAGGCAGGCGGCGGGGGAGGACGGGCGGCGGGGGAGGGCGGGCGGCGGGGGAGGGCGGGCGGCGGGGGAGGGCGGGCGGCGGGGGAGGCCGGGCGGAGGGGGAGGCCGGGAGGCGGGGGAGGCCGGGCGGCGGGGGAGGCCGGGCGGCGGGGGAGGCCGGGCGGCGGGGGAGGGCGGCGCGAGGGAGGGCGGCGAGGGGTTAGGGCAGAGATCGAGAGGGCGCGGGGGGGGGGGGGGGGGCGCAGAAACCCCCCGAATATTTTTAGGGAGGTTAGCGACCGCCATTGGCGGTCGCTAAAGGTGGGCTATAGCGACCGCCAATGGCGGTCGCCCGAGTCAGGGGGCCTCCACTGCCCCCTTTTCTAGTAGTGACATTATTAAAGAGTCCATGACCTTCAATTGTTGTGACTGTTAACATATTATACCTGTTCATTTTCACTACATTCAATTATATCTCCTTTTAGTCTATGAAGGTTGTCTCACATTTTACTTTTAATATTATTTTCTGAGACATTTAGAAAATGAATTTGATCCAGAAAGGGTTGATATAGGAGATGAAGAAACCACTATATGCAGCAGAGATTGATCAACTACAAATGATATTAAAAATTAGTTCAATGAACATTAGTGGAGAATGAAAAGAAAAATTGAATAGACTTATCAAAATTCAATTCCTATGTTCAATTGTTTATTTTTGATTCAATTTGTTTTTGTATTAATTATAATTTATTCTTAGGATTATTTATATTTCAAGTGTGGACGCCCTTTAAATAAGGGAACTAATGATGTCTAATATTGAAATGGGTTTTTATAGAGATACCAATCTTGACATTTCCAATATTCCCTGGAAATGATTTATTTTTGGCTCATACATTAATCCTTCTGGTTTCATGGGTTTCAGATGTTCTCTGGTTTGTTTTCTTTTCTCTTAAAGATATGAATTTTAAACTTTTTGATTGTGTGTTCTCTACTATCTAATAATCTATTAAAATATTTTCATGATGCTAAGGATCAACATATTTCAGTAATAACATTATGCCTTTCTGTTAAAAGCTTCCCATTCCTAGCAGTGCCCAATACTCAGCAGCATTGGTATCTACCCAAACATTATGGCTGAAATAGCCATTGTGTATCACGAATATCCCCCATAATTCTCAATTCTTTTGACAAATCATCATCATATGCATCCTAATTAATTAATTTAACACCATCATTCAATATTCTATATAAGACCAAAATGATTTTATGGTGGTGTTCATCATTACATATATATTCATTATTTTATTTAATGAAGTTTCGTGACAATGTCTAAATCAAAGACTTAAAAATCATTATCCATATGAATATTTGAAAAAACTTGCAGGAAATAAATATTTTATAACATAGAGCATGCATTCAATGAAACATGTCTCCTCATATATCTTCCACCTTCATGTTCGATTCCCACCAATTATGAATTATTATTTATTCTTATCTTTCATTTTTATTTATATATTGCATTTTTCTAAGTTTTTTAGTAACTCCAAATCATGAGTGTGTGTATCTGAATTTTCAATTAAATTTATTATGTCGTGAAAATTCATGGGTTGGGTACTAGTTTTATCATATACAATATCTTGTGAAACCATAAAAAAAAATCCTTTGGTATATAATCCAAAACACTTTTGGAAAGCTATCATTAAATTCACCTTTAATAACTTCAAATGTAATATCTTGTGAACACCCATCCAGAACAATTTTAGATTAACTCTAAAACAATTTTGTGAAACAATGTAAGTCAAATTCAATCCTCATTCAGTCAACCAAAAAGTGTGACCCCATAGGACTATATAGAATTGAAAACAAATATGAATCTTTGGATTGATATCTATAAACAAAGAGTGAACTCTAGAAAATCCTCAATGCTACTCAATATATAAATGGATACAACATGATATCTATCAAATAACTATATTTATATACCTTTTTTCACTAATATGTATCATATTTAAATGTCAATTCTCATATTTTACCTTTGTATAAGACATCTAGTGATCGTGGGACACAGAGCATGTCGATCCCATATATTCAACTCGTCCATTCTTAATTCTCAAAGTATAGACTTATCTAGTTGATGAATACATCATTTCATTCATCTTTATGGATAAGAACATCACATCTTTCTTATCTTGATAGATATATAATATCAAGGTGCATTCTCACACTCCCCCAGTCTATCTCAATCAAGGTCCCAAATTTCATATTCATCATATGAGAGGAAAAATTCCATCTTTATTATGCTCCAACCAATGACATGATCAAAAACATACCCAACCCCCCATATTATCTAAGTCAATATATAGACTTTGATAAGTAGGGTATAAAAAAATCAAGGTTCTAATGTTATGTATCTCACTAACCTCAGGTAGTGGGGACTCAAATTTGATCCATGCGCCCTTCATATACCGAAGACATTTGTGTGTGAAACACCATGTGGTATACTTAGTAGATCATCTAGTAGATACAATTAATATTATACTTTATTTTGTTCCTCATGAGAATATTTTGTATCACTACATAATATTACTACTCATTATAACATTAACATTTCTTCATAACCTATATTAATCTAGGAAGAACATTGGTTATTGATAAACTCAAAGTCATGCTTTGAGATTTAAATTATCATTTCACTTAATGAAATGTATATCTATATATACATTTATGTATCCAACATGAAATAATGGTAAAATGGATGTTTCCTTTAAAACGATACATTTTAATATTATTAAAATCATTAATAATATTTAACAAAACTAATATAGGCACTAGTTTATCATATTATATATAATAAACTACCTGATTTCCCATATATTTGCTACAATTTTTCAGTTTTTATAACACATTACATCATATGTAATATATGTAAAATTTATATGTGGTCAGATGGTAAAACACTCTCACTAAATCTTTAGAAATAAAAATCTATAATTAAGTCCAGTTTGAATAATTTTCATATTTAGGAATCATATTCCAAACTGTTTAACTTGTTGAACATATTCAAACTTCTTAACTTTAAAACATCAAATTTTATGATGTCAAATTTTTTAATATATTAGAACTCTTTCTAATTTCATCATCACCATATTTGGAACCCTATACCATTAAACTTTTACTTTAAATAATGTAACTAATTAAATTATTGTTTACCAATCCTCATAAACTCTTTTAATATAATGTAAAAATCACTTTAATATAGTAACTAAATGTAACTCTTTACATTTCTCATTAATTTTAGTCCCTAAACACATTTAGGATATCAATTATAATTTAATATTTCATTTTGAATAGTAAAATCCTTAAAGAAATAGTGTCTTTCATTTTTCATGATAACTAAATGTAACTCTTCACATTTTTCATTATCATTAAATATCCTAAACAATTTTAGGATATTGAGTGAAAATAAATTCTAATTTAAGACATGTAAATCCTTTAGGTAATATTTATATCAGCTTTCTAAACGGTAACTAAATGTAACACTTTATGTTTTTATTTACCATCACATATCCTAAAAATTTTAGGATATTAAGAGGAAAAAACATTAACTTTAGATTGTTTTTATCCTTTATTTGTTAATTTTGAACTTCTCAACTCTAAACATACTCCCAAAAACCTCATAGAAACTATATTCATTTTAGAATATCTTGGTAAGATATAAAAATATTTTTTTGTTAGGAAATAAAATTTATTTCATTTTAGTATGAATATTTTACAAATAAACTAATGTTTCCATATAATATATGGTATTCTATGTATTTGAAACATGTTTCATTAAAAAAATTATTTACAAAAATATACCATCGATGGGTGGTGGGAACACATTCCCTCATATTTTAATAAAAATATGGATAAAAATTGTATCTTGGATAAAAAAATTTATCCAAATATTATTGTCAAAACTTTTTATATAAATTTTTGAATCATAAACCATATGTAAATAATTAATCATATCTTACTTATTCAAAAAAACTCTATAATCAAATAGATTCACCTGTGACATAAGGGAAATGAGAGAAAGTGTAACACCCCGACCCCACTAGGCTGGAGCCGGTGCATTAATTATTATATTTGAATGGTTATAAGGAATTAAAATCCCTAAGGAATGATCATTTTATTAGTCTTGAAGAAACTAGATACATATATGTAACTCAAATTACATTGGAAAAGGTTACAAAATACAATACATAACAATAACTAAAAACTGCATCCAAAAGAACTCAATAAAAGGTCTTCTCTTCATCACCTATTGAAGGTAGACAATGAAAGGGGTGAGCTCAAATGATCATTAAGGGTTAAAAATAGTGGAAGCATGAATCAATAATAATTTAATTGTAAATAATTTGAGATAATCAGCATGGGAGGGTGAATAAATTAATAACTCACACCATTAATAAACTGAGAATGAATCTGCATCCATAGATTTTTTCATAGTGAAAACCTCATGGATAGTAATAACTGATAATGAATAAATATAATGATTAGTATTTGGACATCATGTATCTGGCTCATGAAACCAAAATACCGTAAAAACGGTTTAGTTCTGTGGGTAGAAACTCGTCTGATTTTTGGAAATAAACTCAAAGGGTTTGTCGCCAAACTAATTTGTCTCATGAGACGTAGTGATGCATAGAGGGGATATAGTGGGCCCACCCACCACTGCATGTTGAGATAATTCTATATACATTGATTCAATACAAGAGAAATATGCCTTTTCAATATCCGTTTAGAGTAGAGTATACAGATTCATCAATATTTCCACAATTAAGGTAACATTCCAAATAAACACCGTATGTAAAATGGTATACGGTTTAGACAAAAAACTTATACATGATATGAGATTATGGATATTTAATATAAATATAATTTCAAATGAAAATTGATCTCAAATGGTCAGTAGGTACAACACATAGGTATTATTAGATGCACAATACAAAGTTAGTCACAACAAAATGGTAGTTGAGACAATGTCCCTTATCACAATGTAATCAGTCAAATAATATGACCAGAAATTAATAAACATAAATGAATCATTTAATACCATGATTATAAATAGAATAATTTTATTATATATCAAATTAAAGTACACATATACCACATAAAATAAATAATTGGCGAACAATGGAAATCTCACAAAAATAAAAGTGAGATGAGAAACCCCTTACCTTATGATCGAGTGTGTTATTTTTTTTAATGACCTGAATAATAAAATTTAGATACATTAATTAATAACTCAAGAACCTCTTATACATGTAATTGGTTTAGTATTACCTTATTAGGTTCATTAATGTCCCTTCCTATGGGTTTAAGAGGTTCAATTTTCTTGTTTTGGAAGCATTTTCTTCCTTGGTTTTCATGGTTCGTTTTCTTGTTTCCATGAATGAAAGTTCATTTGAAATGTGGTTAAACATCCAAGATTTTTAATATATCTTATTAATGACATTAAATATATATAAATGATTGTTATAATGACTTTGGGTTATATACCATGATGATGATCATTAGTTAAAAGTTTATTACCAATATTCGGATTAACTTTGCCGTTTTGTTCATAATGAAATTTTTTTGTATAATTATTTTATTTTATGAGTTTGTAAGGATTAAAAAACATTAATGACATGAAATAATTATATTCTTATATATTTCAACCATTAAAATGGTCTCATTACCCGCAATGAAGAAGAAAGTGAAGAACGAAACTCTGCCGTCCACAAAGGTTATAAATTGGAACCTCACGAACATTGATTTCGTTTATAAAAATAAAAAGGGATGGATTAAGAATATTGATGACGGTTCTTCCCTTCACATGATATAATTACAGTATATAGATTATACTGGAGTTTTTATGGTCATTTGGACAGATGAGGTGAGGAGATAAAAATAAAATAGATGAACTTGAAAATAAAAGAAAAGCTGAGAGATCCCTTATGAAAATTTGGCTGCCTAACGACGTCGCTTAAAATTTCATAAAATGAAATGATGAAAGAAAAAGTGTATCCCATCATATTTAAATCAAAATTACAGTAATAAGAATACATAAAATCAAACCCCAACATATGATAATGGAAAATCAAATTGATAACATAAAGGAAGTGTCGACTAAAAGAAGAGAATGAAGGATTCTCTTAACTTGTAGAGTAACTCCTAGATCTTGAAGGATGGAAACTTTGGGATTAAAGAAACCATGTGAGGACTACAAGGGAGTTTATAACACCATATCTCAGAGTATATTGAGTTTGTAATGAAATAAAATGAAGGGGGGTGAGTGGGTATTTATAGTAATTAAGAGAGAGTTTTTTATTAATTAAAAGGGACACCTCGATAGTGGTTTTCAAAAAACCATGGGCTTCACCATGGTATTTTCCCATGGTTTAATCCACTTGGGACACCTCATGTCATAATATACTGTACACAAGTTGACCAGCCTTTTATATTAATTATTACATCATTATGATGTCATTAAACTACTGAAAACCCAAATCTGTATTTTTTACTATTCACGAAAAATTCAAGTATTTTAGAAAAATCCCAAAAATTCACCCTAACCATTTTTTGAAGTGTAGAATTAAAAAATGAACTCCATTTTTTAACATAATTTTCTTTGTATTTTTAATTTAATTTTTAAATAAAATCAATGTTAATTCAAAAAATAACAATTTAAAGGTATAATTAGTTTTGTATTACATTGAAAGATTAATTAACATCTCATTATCTTATTAACTTAAGAAAATAAAATATTATAATTAATTACTATTAATAAGGGACATTTTACTATTCATATTACTATTCATAAGGGTATGTTACTATTCATACTGAAATCAAGTTGGTTCTATCAGACTCTAAAAGACTTACTGGTCTTAACTCTAGATGACTAGTTTTCGTAATTCAAAACATCGAAGTAGAAAATTTATGTTTAATGGATAGCATATAACATTCTACTATAATATTTTGTTTCAAAAAAGACTTAGTGCTTCATGAAATATAGGCTATCTAATGAATAGAAAGTATTTAAGAGGAACAAACCATAAAATGTTTGTGGTGTTATATTATTCCCTCCTTCGGAAATTTCGTCATCAAAATTTTATTTATAAAGCCCACAAAAAAGATGTGGGTAGTTCTTCTTCATGAAATCCTCTGGTTACCATGTTTCTTCCCCCATATTTTGGTTTCTCCAAAGAACCTTTACCAGACAAGTTGTCCGATTTCTCAATACCTTCTCCCTTGTGTCAAGAATCCTGATAGGCTTTTCACAGTATGAAAAATCAGGTTCCAGTTCAATTTCTTCATATATGAGTACATGTGTTGGTTCTAGCATGTATTTATTTAGCAATGACACGTGGGAAACATTATGAAATATGGAGAGATTTGGCACCATTGCTAGACGGTAAGCTACAGCTCTGATTCTTTCCAGAATTTGAAATGGTCCGATATACCTGGTGTTCAGTTTCCCTTTCTTACTAAGTCTTAAGACACCCTTCCATGGTGATACTTTCAGAAAGACATGATCTACCACCTGGAATTCTAAATCCTCTCTCTGATTTCCAGTATAACACTTCTTCCTACTTTGGGTTGCTTTAATATGGGCTTGGATTATCTTCACCTTTGCTTTGGACTCTTCAATAAGTTCTGGGCCTATAAGTTTACTCTCACCAACTTTTCCCCAACATGTCGGAGTTCGACATATCTTTCCATATAATGCTTCATATGTAGCCATTTGAATACTATAATGGAAACTATTATTGTAAGAAAATTCCACCAAAGGCAATTATTGATCCCATATACCTTAGAAGTCAGGAGAGCATGACCTCAGATTATCTTCTAGAGTTTGAATAGTCCTTTCAGATTGTCCGTCGGTTTGGGGGTGATATGCACTACTCATATGAAGCTCAGTATTCAAAGCCTTCTGGAGACTTTTCCAAAATTTTGATGTAAACCAGGGATCTTAATCAGATACAATTCATAGAGGTGCACCATTAAGTCTTACAACTTCATTAATATACATTCTTTCTAGGACCTTAAGTGGTAAATTCTCTCTTATAGGAAGGAAATGTGTTGATTTTATGAGATGATAAAAAATTACCCATATTGTATCATTCCTTCTAGGTGTCCTCAGTAGTTCGGTGATAAAATACATCATAATTCTATCCCAATTCCATATAGAAATAGGTATAGGTTGCATCATTCCTTTGGGATGTTGTCTCTCTACCTTCACATGTTGACAAACTAGACACCTTGACACGTAGTCAGAAATTTCCCGCTTCATATTATCCCACCAAAAATATTCCTTCAGATCTTTATACATCTTTATGCTACCCGGGTGTATAGAAAAATTTGAGCTATGAGAAATATCTGATAGTTCCCTTTTTAGCTCAGGTACTGATGAGAAACAAAACCTCTTCCCAAATTTCAGAACTCCTTCTTCAAACACGAAGTCATCCAGTCTCCAAGCCTTGACATCATTAATTTTCTTGTGCAGATTCTCATCATCAGATTGAGAGCTTTTTATCTTCTCTAATAAAGATGGTTTAACAATCATTTGAAAGAGAAAAGATGTTTCCCCTTCCTTAATAATTCTCATATCTATCTTTAGTAGATAAAAAAATATCGAATCTCTCTCAATCCTCATTTGAGTCAGAATTCCATGATCCTTCATGATTAATGCATCTTCCACCTTATTCGCCTTTCATGGGTGGTAGTGTATTGACCAATCGTAATCTTTGAGTAACTTGATCCATCTCCTTTGCCTCTTGTTGAGTTCTTTTTCTGTGAAAATGTATTTCAAACTCTTGTAGTCCTTATAAATCTCACATCTTTCTCCATAGAGATAATGTCTCCATATTTTTAGAGAAAAGATTATGACAACTAACTCAAGATCATGAGTTGGATAATTTTTCTCATGGGTCTTCAAATGTCTTGATGCATAAGCAATAACTTTACCATTTTGCATAAGGACACAACCCAGCCCATTCTTTGATGTATCACAGTATATCAAAAATTCATCACTTCCAGACGGAGGTGTCAAAATTAGAGCATTGACCAATATTCATTTCAATTATTCAAAGAATTATGTACACTCCTTTGTGAACACAAACGTAAATCCTTTACGTGTGAGCTTGGTTAGCGGGTTATCCAGTCGGGGCGAAATTTTGAATGAAACGCCGATAGTAACCTGCTAAGCCAATAAAACTACGTACCTCAGTTATGTTTGATGGCGTGGGAAATTCTTGGATTGCCTTTGTCTTTGCATGATCAACTAGGATTCCATACTTAGAGACAATATGTCCTAGAAAATAAACTGAATGAAGCCAGAATTCACACTTACTAAACTTCCCATATAATTTATTGCTTCTAACAGTTCTTAGAATAATTTTCAAGTGATTCTCATGGTCTTCATATCTTTTTGAGTATACAAGGATATAATCGATGAATACCACAAAAAAGTTATCAATATATTCCCTGAAAACTCTATTCATTAAATCCATGAAAACAGATGGTGCATTTGTCAGTCCAAAAGGCATCACTGTAAACACGTAATACCCATACCTGGTTTGAAATGTTGTCTTTAGAATATCTTCCTTCCTCACACTCAGTTGATGATATCCGGATCAAAGGTTAATCTTTGAAAAGTATTTACCTCCGTGAATATGATAAAATAAATCTTCAATATAGGGTAGTGGATACTTATTCTTTATTGTAATAGCATCGATTTCCCTGTAATCAATGCATAGCCTCATGGATCCATCTTTCTTCTTGAAAAACAAGACCAGGGCTCCCCATGGAGAAACACTAGGTCGAATAAATCCTTTGTCACTCAACTCTTCTAGTTGTTTATTTAGCTCCACTAACTCCATAGTGGCCATTATATAGGGGTTCTTTGATATAGGTCTTGCACCAGGAATTAATTCAATGGAAAAATAAATTTCCCGCTCTAGAGGATGTCCAGGTAAATCTTCTGAAAAAACAAAAATGTATTCTTTAAATATATGCACATCTTCAATTTGAATATTTCTTTCCTCACCCATATATATTGTGTTCTCTTACTATGCAAGAATAGAATTCAATAGATATTCTGGAGGTGGGTCTAGATAAGAATCAGATAGCGAAGTCTCCACTCTAAAGATAATAGATTCTACACCATTTTCAAAAATTGTAACTTCCATTTATTGCAATAATTCCACACATTATAATTTGACAACCAATCCATACTGAGAATTATATCAAATTAAATCATGGGTATGATGATAATATTTGCAACTAAAGCACGTTTTGGTGTTTGTATGGGGACTAGTCGACATTCCTTTGTTGCAATGATACGCCCCATGAGAGTTTTGACCGACAACTCCTTTATTAAATAAAATTGGGCATATCTAATTTTCTTGGTAAACTGAGAAGATATAAATGAATGTGATGATCCAAAATCAAATAAAGAGTTGGCTAAGTTTTAGGAAACAATTAAAGTACCTGCCACCACGTCACTAGGAACTTCAACCTCCATGGTTTTAATCGCATAGGCTCTCCCTTGTTCTCTTGGATTTTTCTGAGGCATGTTTCCTTGGAACTTAGGACACTCATTTGCATAGTGTCCAATCTCTCTGCAATTGTAGCATTGAATATCATTTAATTGTTTCTTCCCCTTGCATTCATCAGATCGATGACCCTTTTCTCCGTAGTTATAGCAGACTCCCATGCCTTTCAAGCATTTCCCGAGATGATTATTTTCAGAGTTCTCACATGATGGGAATAGATTTGTTCCCTTTCTCTTATTTGGCGCTTCTCCTTTTCCTTTGTTATCTGATTACCGCTTCTTATCTTGGTTTCCTTTGAAAATATTTGATCTAGAAAATTACTTCTTTGTTTAGATGGAACTTGATACAATTTAATCATATGATGAAAATGTTTGAGAAACTAGTGCCCTTCGAAGACTTGGCTTAAGACCTTTAAAGAAATGATCAACATTGTCTTCCGAGTCACGTACGTAATCTACGACATACCTGGCTATCCTTGTGAAGGTAGCCTCATACTCTGCAACACTATCTTCTTCCCATTGTTTCAAGCTAAATAATTTTCTCTTCATTTCAGTTCGTTGCTCATGAGGGAAATATTTTTTGAAGAATATTTCCTTAAAAGTTATCAATTCCATATCATCTATCTCTTCTTCCTTCATGGTATTTTGAATCAGGGACCACCATTGATCAACATCGCCCTTGAGACAAAATACTGCCAAAACTACCTTTTCATTTTAATTGCATCTTAACGCCATGAATATGTTTTCAAGGGACTTGATCCATTGCACATAAACCACTGGATTAGTAGTCCCACTGAAAGATGTGGGCTTATGATGCATGAAACAATCCAACACAGGTGTGGAATGGTTATTCGTTACAACTTGAGTAAGTTGTCCCAATATGTTCATGATTTAATCTACTCCAACGTTGACTGTGTTGACTTGCTCAATAGGGAGATACCTACCTTGACCATGAGCATTGATTCCCCTTCTTCCATTAGATTACATTTCTAAATAATGGGATACACTAGATTAGTTTATGAATCTCAAATAGAAAATTACTCAACATAGATTTAAATTCTATGCATAGCTAATCTTATAAACATGGTTCCTCTAAGGGAAAATTTACATTAAACTCCTTCATAATGGATTGTAAAGAAAATATGAATTATCCTAAGCATATCCCCCAGGAGTGTCGTAACCAAGAGTGCAACAGGGCCTGTTTTCGTGTACCAGGATTCCCCGGGTCAAGCCCGAAACTCCTTATCGGAGCATTCACTCCTAGGTACCTCAATTCCAGAGCCACCTCTACTTGCTCATATTCGGACAAGGATGTATTTGATATAAGGATTCATATAATCTATTCCTTACCAAAATTATAGGATATTCTTGTACATTTATCCTCAAATACTACCTTAGGGATTTGTTCCCTACTATAAATTTCCTACTACAGTTTCCAAGTTTTCTACTAAACTTCCTCTGATACCAACTGTAACACCCCAACCCCACTAGGATAGAGTCAGTGAATTACATGTTATATTGGAATGGTTAGAAGGAATGAAAATACCAAATAATGATCAGTTTAGTAGTCTTGAAGAAACTAGATACAAATATGTAACTCAAATTACATTGGAAAAGGTTACAAAATATAACACATAACAAAAACTAAAAACTGCATCCAAAAGAACTCAATAAAAGATCTTCTCTTCATCACCTATTGAAGGTAGACAATGAAAGATGTGATCTCAAATGCTTAGTAAGGGTTACAAATAGAGTAATCATGAATCAATAATAACTGAATTGTAAATAATTTCACATAATCAACATGGCATGGTGAATAAATGAAGAACTCTCACCATTAATAAACTGAGAATGAATCTGCATCCATAGATTTTTTCATAGTGAAAAACTCATGGATATTAATAACTGATAATGAATAAATAGAATGCTTATTATTTGGACGTCATGTATCTGGCACATGTAACCATAACACCGTAAAAAGTGTTTAGTTCTACGGGTAGAAACCCGTCTGATTTTTGGAAACAATCTCGAAGGGTTTGTCTCCAAACTGATTTGTCTCATGAGACCTATCGATGAATCGAGGGGTTGTAGCAGGCCCCAACCGCCACTTCATGACCAAATTATTCTTTATAAATTGATTCAATATAATAGAAATATGCCTTTTCAATATCCGTATAGAGTAGAGTATACAGATTCATCAATATTTCCATAATTAAAATAACTTTCCAAATAAGCACCATATGTAAAATGGTATACAGTATAGACAAAAAATGCATCCATGATATGAGATTATGGATATTTAATATAAATATAATTTAAAATGAAAAGTGATCTCAAATGGGCAGTAGATACACCACATAGGGATTATTAGGTTCACAATACAAAGTTAGTCACAACAAAATGGTAGTTGAGACAAAGTCCCTTATCACAATGTAATTGGTCAAATCATATGAACAGAACTTAATAACCATCAATGAAGCATTTAATTACATGATTATAAATAGAATCATGTTATTATATATCAAATTTCGGTACATATATACCACATACATGAAATAATTGGCAAATAGTGGAAATCTCCCAGAAATGAAAATGAGATTAGAAACCCCTTACCTTATGCTCAAGTGTGTTCTTAGTTTGTTTTAATGACCTGAATAATAAAATTTAGAATCATTAATTAATAAATACATAACCTAATTTACATGTAATTGGTTTAATACAACCTTATTAGGTTCATTCATGGCCCTTTCTATGGGTTTAAGAGGTTCAATTTTCTTGTTTTGGAAGCATTTTCTTCCTTGGTTTTCATGGTTCGTTTACTTGTTTCCATGAATGGAAGTTCATTTGAAACGTGGATAAACATCCAGAATTATTAATATATCTTATTAATTACATTAAGGAGATATAAATGATATTATAATGATTTTTTTATATACCATGATGATGATTCATTAGTTAAAAGTTTATTACCAATATTCGGATTAACTAGGCCGTTTTGTTCATAATGAACTTGTTTTGTATTATCATTTTATTTTATGAGTGTGTAAGGATTACATAACATCAATGAGATGAAATAAATATATTATTATCTATTTCAACTATTAAAATGGTCTCATGACCAGTAATTAAGAATAAAGTGAAGAATGAAACTCTATCGTCCACAAAGGTTATAAATTGGAACCTCGTGGACGTTGATTTCGTTTATAAAAATAAAAAGTGACGGAGTAAGAATATTGATGATGGTTCTTCCCTTAACATGATATACTTATATTATATAGATTATAATTTAGTTTTAATGGTCATTTGTACAGAGGAAGTGAGGAGAGAAAAATAAAAGAGATGAACTTAAAAATAAAAGAAAAGATGAGAGATCCCTTATGAAAATTCGGCAGCCTAACGACGTCGCTTAAAATTTCATAAAATGAAATGATGAAAGAAAAAGGATATCTCATCATATTGAAATCAAAATTACAGTAATAAGAATAAATAAAATAAAACCCCAACATATGAGAATGGAAAATCAAATTGATATCATAAAGGAAGTATCGACTAAAAGAAGAGAATGAAGGATTCTCTTACCTTGTAGAGTAACTCCTAGATCTTGAAGGATGGTACCTTGGGGCTTAATGACGCATTGGGAGGACTCCTAGAGAGGTAATACCACCAGATATTAGATGATATTGAGTTTGGAATGAATGAAAATTATGGTGGTGAGTGGGTATTTATAGTAATTAAGAGAGAGTTTTACATTAATTAAAAGGGACACCTCGATAGTGGTTTTCAAAAAACCATGGGCATGATCATGGTATTTTCCCATGGTTTAATACACTTGGAACACCTAATGTCATAATATACTGTACACATGTCATCCAGCCTTTTATATTAATTATTACATCATTATGATGTCATTAAACTACAGAAAACTCAAATCTATATTTTTTACTATTCACGAAAAATCCATGTATTTTAGAAAAATCCAAAAAATTCACCCTAAACATTTTTCAACGTGTAGAATTCAAAAATGAGCTCCATTTTTTTAAAATAATTTTATAATTATTTTTAATTTAATTTTTAAATAAAATCAAAGTTAATTCAAAAAATAACAATTTAAAGGTATAATTAGGTTTTTAATACATTGAAAGATTAATTAACATCTCATTATCTTATTACCTTAGGAAAATAAAATATTATCATTATTTACTATTTATAAGGTTCATATTACTATTCATAAGGGTATGTTACTATTCATCAAAAAATCAAGTAGGTTCTGTCAGACTCCGAACGACTTACTGTTCTTATCTCTAGATGATTGTTTTTAGAAATTCAAAACGTAGAAGTAGAAAATTTATGTTTTATGGATAGAATATAACTTTCTCTTATAATGTTTTGTTTCACAAAAGACTTAGTGCTTCATGAAATATAGGCTATCTAATGAATATAAAGTATTTTAGTGAAACATACCATAAAATGTTTGGGGTGTTATATAAAGACACACACGTTTTACTTAGATTATTTTGAGCTTGACAAAATCCTTTTCATTAAAATCCTTTATGCAGTAACTATTTACTACATCTCAAGAATTTAAACAACAATCTCAATCAAATAATCCTTTTATTTTGAACTCTAATATAATAACAACACTTTATAAAATATACATTCAGTATCACACACCATTAAAAATCGAAGTATTAATTTATTTAATATCTATAACCGACATGGACATTCCATAGAGCTTCACAAAATCCTTTAGATATATATTGGATAATCTAATCATATTGAAATATTACTCTTCTTTCTTGAAAACCCTAAGTTTCAATGACCTAGATTTCCTTCTTAAAGATACATTATTGAACTTTTACCTACTTGTGCTATCTATAAAACACTTTATAAACTAGAAATCATATTCCTAGTTTACATATATTCCCAAAACATTGATAATATCATTTAAACATTCTTTAAATTCAATCATATTGTCAGAACATTTCCATAGATGACAATAATATAAAATCCCTAACTAGAACAATCCATTTTAGTCTCCCCTTAAAGCATGTTATATAATTGAACAAATCATAACAACGTGTATCAAAAAGACCTTATCTAATTTTATTAAAAAATAATTGTTTTATATTCTCTTCTAAAGATGTATATGAGTTAGAATACCCATATTATGATAATTTTATCCATGATTTAGGTATCCAAATTATCAAAGAATCAACTACTTTTCCCCATTACATGAAATCAAAATTCAAGCTTCAATTTTTTTTCTCTTTCTAACCTTCTGTAAGTTTTCAACACTTGAAAATAATATAGTCGATATATTATATCTATTAAAACAATAGAATTTATTTCTATATCCAATAAAGTTTTAAGAAAAACATTATTATCACCAAGACATTTATCATAATCAATCATATTGAATATCATTTGACATACCCAATCATATTGATTATATGAGACTAGAATCATTGATGCACCTAATTATATTGAGTATGTGAGTGGAGATTAATATTCATTTTCTCATTTTTCATCTAATTACTTTAAAACCATTAATTAATCACTCCATGATTCCTTATGCATCTAGATTCACATGTTTGAATAATTTAAACACCTGATTACACAAGAAGGAATTATTATAACATGTAGAATTGTTTCCATTAAGAACATTTCTTGAATCACCATTATTGCCTAACAATTTTTCTTTCCTTACCAATCATAGGATTAGCATACATTGAGTTTCTATTTTGAAGGATTTATCAAAAATATTAGTTTGATGATGATGATGATATTTATCTACAATATAAGATTTTATCATATGAGTATCATGTATTATTAACCATTTAATAATAAAATTTCTTAAATGGGACCCCTTTAAATTTACATCATATCCATTACTAGGCCAAGTTTCATATTCCACTAATCTCATGGCCACTTTATCGTTTCACCCATTTTTTAGATATTTAGGTAGGGTATCATCCCAATCTTATCATATATGAATCTTGGATAGATGATTGAATAACCCTTTGTCCAATATATCTTAAGGATAAAATCCACTCTATTCTTCTAGTAACATAAAACACTTAGGGTCTCCTTACTAGTGTGACCCAAAACAAGTTCTAAAACACAGAAAAATAAAGGCCAATCCATGGGCACCTAGTTTTGGCATGATCTACCCAAGGACTTTCCAGTGTCACTTTTCCTTGATTTCCTGACACAAGATAATCTAGGGCCCAACTTTAGCATGACCTACCCGGTTGGATGATGAGGTCTTGACAAGTGCTTCTTTGGAAGGAATATCACAGTTAGTATTTGAAGGGGATTTTATCTCACTATATTATCATGTGTTATTACCTTTTATGTATGAATTCCTGTAGTAATTTAGTTTCGAAACCTATTTCATCCACTAAATAAATATGTTCAAACCATATTGATGTGCTACGATTTACCGAACCCATGAGTTTTTATTAATCACCCAAAATTAGAAGTCATGTATATTCATACATATCGTAATGCATCATATGAATAATGTACATGAACACTTCATGTAAAGGTTTAAGATTATATGATATCAAAAGTTCTCGTATGAGTAATCTTGAAGTGATAGATAGATGTCCCCATTCACTTTCCTAGAAAAGGAAGAGGCCTTAAGGTAAGTATGTAGTCCAGCCCCGAGTCTCTTTACCTAAGGATACTTTACTCAAGAGATAATTCAATTCATCATAACTCTAACACATAATATGAAAAAATTATATTCAATAGCTAAATTCAAGATAATAAATCCAATTACAAATTGAGGTCAAGGTAAATCAAAGATTAAATTTATTGTCATACCATGTATATAATGAAAGGCTCTATTTAGAAGCTATTTAATAATTTAACTAAAGCATAAACTATTCATTATATAAAAAATTAATAACTATGAATAAAACTGGGAATAAATTTTAAATAAAGAAAAAATTCAAATATTTAAACATCCAATAAACATTTATGAATTTTCCATAAATAAAGGATAACTATAACCCCTTTTATAATTCCAACTTTGATATTATGGACATTCCATAATTTTGAAAATAAAAATTTTATATTCATTTAAATATGAAATATTTTATATTTACCATTATATGTCATTAACATTTTAAATATATGATATTATATTAATTATAAACAATTTAAATTAAAATTTCTATTTTTTAATCATTTTATATAATATAAATATCATATACTTAATTATTATTTAATCCTTAATCTAATCAATCATCAAAACACTTTTGAAGTGTCTTAAATAATATCCAAATAAGCCCCCCGATATTTTGAACATTTCAAAAATAATTTATTATGAATAATTAATCATTTAAATATAAACATTTTATATTTTGGACTTTTCTTATAATTTATTACCCTTTATAAACTATAACTTATGATTTATCAATAAAAACTTTTATCTCAAGATCATAAGTCATGCCATATAATTTGTTAAAGGTTATTTCAAATGTTAATATTTAATATTTGGGAAAAATAAAATTTTCATAAACATTTAATTAATTAATTATAAACCATATATAATTAATTAATTAACCCTTAATAAAATAAATATTCCCAAAATACCTTTTATAATGATTTGTGTACATTTTATAAACTATTAAAACCATTTTAGAATTTGAAAATATTTTTTAAAAATCTTTTCTTTTTACGCATACGAAATAACTCTTTCATATGTAAAAGTAAGGCCTTCTAACATTAAAAGGGCCATCTAGAATCACTTATGTAAAGGTAAGTTACTACTTTACTTTATGTAGCTTAAGTATTACATGTTATATAAAGGTAATTCAAAGATTACCTTTACACAACTCATTCTGTGTAATGGTAAAAATGATATTACCTTTATATGAACACTTAATATAAGGGTATGTCTCGTTTTACCTTTATTCGGCCTCCTTGTATCACTATGTAAGGGTAATACCTTTATGAAAACCATTTCTGTAAATGTAACAAATAGATTACCCTTACACAGACCTTCTACATAAGGGTATTTCATATGGGTAAGTGGTCAGTTACCCTTACATAACCCTTTATAACCCTGCATTACCTTTATTTTTAAGGGTAATAAGTATCATACCATTATGTAACACCTTTAAGAAAACCATTTACGTAAGGGTTACATTCCAGACTAGCTTCATGTTAACACTTCATGTAAAGGTAATCCTTAGGTTTCCAAGATTCTGTAAGGGAAAGGCATGACGACCCTTATGTGGATTGATCTATGTAAGGGTAAGGTGATATAACCCTTATATAGACCACTCTGTGTTAGGGTAAAGACTTGGTTACCTTTACACATCCCAACTATTTATGGTTATGGTGTTGGTTTCCTTCACATAGCCCAACTACGTAAGGGTAAACCCTTTTATGAAACTGAATTTCCAAAAAAAGTAAATGCTTCTCTATTTTTTCGGTTTCTTCTTTATTTCATTACATGTTTCAAAAAACTAAACATAGATACCTATGATACCAATGAAAGTTTTTTATGAGTCTAATAACACTTATTAGATATAGCTGAAGTAATTAGAAACCAAACTTGAGGATCTCCATGCTAGATAACATGAAATTGTGTAAAATAATGAAATGAAGAAATACTGTAAAGACATACCTTACACTGAGGATACACTACAATATTATTAATCTCCATTAGATACGTTTTATAAAGATAATTGAGTGGAAAAATCATCATACCTTTATGGTGTATCCACGAGCCACACTTAATCATCATATTCTCAGATGGGATCCATCTTCTCTCCACGATATGCTAATACCTCAATATGTAAAGAAGGAAGATGAAAGAGAGCTTCAAATTCCTAAGAGTCGTTGTAAAAATATAAAAACACCCAAACTTCCATCACATGGTAGTGATTTATATAACACCACACTCTAAAGGTGTAGTTCGCATTAACTCATGCATTAAAATGCATGTATAAACTACATGATCAGTTCATGCATCATACACATTTACTACATATATGTTTTGTTTTTTTAAAGGATGGGGTCCAAGCCTCATGTTATTATTAAAGAAAATACCTCTTTTAACTAGGTAGAGGGAGACTCATTATATAGCCCAAAGGCCCAAGGCCATGTGGCCTGAAAACTAGTCTTGAAATCTAATTTTTTGGCCCAAAGGGCCCTTCGGTGAATAATACTGCTACAGTACCCGAGCTGCTCCAGTACCGTCGCTGCTATAGTTCCTGGTATAGTGCCTCTTCCGCTATAGTATCGCTACCACTACAGTTCCCACTATTTTACCCACTACAATCCCTACTACAGTGCCTCCGCTGCTACAGTGCCTGCTACAGTATCGTTACCGCTACAGTCCTTCTACATATATGTTTCACATAAATATGAAATGATTTTATTTAATGGTAGCTTGAACGGGTGAAATTGTTTGGGTGTCTAGAACACATGAAATAATATAACAAATGCATGAAAATTATAATTTCTATACAAGAAAATATGTAGCCCATAAATATATCATATATAAATATGGGTTTAAGGAATTTCTACTTCATGGAACACATCATGTACCTCTACCAGAACAATCTAATGGCCTCAAATTTTCATTTGGTTTTGGATTTTTATATGCAATAAATCCATTTTTAGTGCATTTTCGTGTTCTACGTGATGGTGGGCCTACTTTTAAAGACAAAAATAAAATATGTGGTTTGGAGAGAATGATCGACTACCTCATCATTTCAAAGTTCAAGCTTTGTTATGGAGCATAATTGGTAAATCGAAACCCTTCACGATGGTTGAGTTATATCAGGGAACTGTTTCCTCTCAACATATATGGGAAAGGGTTAGTATTCCCCATCGTTCTTTGAGTTCTTTCATAGGGAACAAGATTCTATACCAGTGGATCAGATATGGTTGGTATCCACCCCCCGGACACACACATAATATGGGTGTAAGATCCTCTATCTGTAGAGTCAGTATTCCCCTTGTCTAAGGAGATTAGGCAGTGTGCGATATCCCCCAACAGGGTCTGTATCCCCTTACACTACTAGTGGAATGTGATCTTTCACCATAGGTACAAATATGTTACATGGGTTATTAGTTTTGATTTATGATTGTTGTTTTAGTTTTTTATCCCTAAGGTTGTAGTGTTACCTTATCTGATGAGCATGCTTTAGGGATGATTGGGCTCTCCTTCATGGGTACAAGTAGCAGTGTGACATTTGGAAGTCTGAGAAGTATAGAGTTTTTTGAGAATTTTGGTTCCTCGTCACCCTAGTGGTTACCTTTAAGATGTGATGTTGTGGATAACTATCAACTTCAGGATTCATGGAATCTTTAGTTATCTAATACACTCTAGATTCTCATGCGATGTGGATTTTGAGGATTAGATAAAAGATGTTTGGGACTACTTTTTTTCCCTAATACTAGTGATTGAGAATATCTGGATTATTCATCCTATTTTCTGATGGACACTCTTTAGTACCAGGATCTATGAGCTGACTTGGTGTTCTATTTTTCCTCTATATAATCCCCCTAGACACCTTTCATATAAGGATTCAAGATGAATTCTTTCCATATATATTCTTTGTGTTTTTGAGGATCCTTATGGGTATGTCTATACTCACCCTTGTACGGGATTTGTACCCACATGTGTTGTGTATGTATAGAATTGTTGGGTGTATCCATGAGTGGATCATACTTTGAAAATTTATTAGTCCTAAAAGATGATACAATCACTTGATTTTAAAGTAGAAGAGTATGTTCCTCTTTCCCTGAGGCAATTCCATATGTAAGATCAACGAGATCCCGATAGGCTGCCTTTAAAATAGTTTTCATTAGAACCTATTTCTAAACATCATTTGGGATCTCCATTTGATCATACTACATGTTATAAGTATCTTTTGCATCCTTCATAGCATCTAAGGCATCATAATTCACCATGTACATGTGTGTTGTAAATTGGATTTAGACTGAAGGTGATACTAGGTTCCCAAATTATCATGGTACCTCTTTTGAATATTACGGGAAGACACAACTGAACCACCATGCCTCTCCACTAACTCAAAGACCTGAAAATATCCCTTTAAGTTTCCCATAATAAGATCATCAATTTATTTATTATAATCTATAGCATCCATAGTCGTTCCAGTATCCAAATAATTAGTTACAATCCCTTATTTATATGAATATGAAAGGGGCGTGGAAGTTAGTCTAACTGATGAATCAGTCACAACAACAGTAGTTTCTATTGACTATTTCTTATCCATGTTTCATACCTACCCAACCAAATCTTGATCTAAAAAAAATTAGTAGTGTGCTTAATCAACCTTACAATAGTGACCAGAGGATGATTCGAGCTAGAGACTTTTATACACTACTTGTACATTTTGGACCATGGTTTATTTATTTAAGATGATTCAATAGACGTCGTCTCAATTGACTTATTCCCTTTTTTTATAATATTGAAGGAAATTAACTCCCCAAGATTCATTTAAATCAACATCTAATAATTCATATGCACCATCAAGATCAATCTAGTCATCTTAACTTCATTAATTTCAGGGTCTCTCAACTCCCCTTCTTCTTGAACCTAACTAGCTAGGGAATTTATCAAGGAATCAAAACCTTACTCACCACCTTCCAAATAGTCTTTCTACAACACTCCAATGGAATAATTATCTGAGTGAACAACATTTAAAGATAGATCCTTGGACACATACCTATTTCACTTATTAATAGTGAGTCCCATCATCCCAAAAGAGCTACAAAAAATTCTTTTTATAAAAGGATCAAAATAATTCCCAATGTTGTTGCCTCCCTTACAAAAATCAGGAACTTTTTCATAATCAATTTTCAAGTCAAAATTGATACTCATTAGTGGATAGAACCACTATTTTAATCAATGGGGATGTAAGGTCATCCTCTGCTAAAAATCTAGCAACATGACCATACCTTTCTTTTTTAGTTTCATTTTCCTTCTTAATAGGACCACCAATGCCTGAGGAAGTCTCACATAAGATAAATGGGTGAAAAAGCAACCAACTTAGTCCACAAATCTAGACCCAATCCTAAGTAAAAGAGTTCTTATTAGTCATAGGATTAAAGGCAGAATCCCAATACTAGATACTAAGGAATATAGGATTCAATATCATGAGGACACACCTCCATGATTTATATTTCATAGTTTCATTTTGGAATACATATAAAAGAAACCCTTCCCTAAAGAATTAATTCTTTATCCATCAAGTCCACATATGTCAAGAAGCCTTATCATAAGCTCAAATAGGCTCTACTGATTATCCTTTACCTTTAGAGATAAATTAGCAATGAAAAAATTATTATATTACATAATGTTATCTACAATAATTCCATGGATCACATCCACAAAGGATGTTTCCCCCTTGTTGGTAATTTTCTAAGACACTAAGTTGTGTTATTCTTCAATCCCTTCAAAGGATATATGATTTAAGTGAATCATCACATCAAGTATGGTTCTTGAAGCAAGTTGAGGGGCCACTACACTTAGAACCTCAACTCATACATTAGCTTTATAAAATTCACTCATGTCTAAGATCCAAGGATGTTGGCCATAGCTTGAGCATAGGAGAAGTTATTTTCTTATCGTACATCCACAATGACTGCTTGATTCCCTAGAGTAGGGGTCCCATACAAAGTAGTTATGACCATGTATAGAAGCCTTGATTATGGAATCCCAACCACATCCTAAGAATGGGAAACCCCCTTCCCCTTCTTTCCATCAACATCCCTGACAACCAAGGGATCAAAAAAACAACAACAAAAATAAGAATAATTTTAATAATTATTAAATAATAATAATAATAATGAGAATAATAATAATAATAATAATAATAATCATGATCATAATCATAGTCATAATCATAATATTAATCATAATAATCATAATGATAATAATAATCATAATAATCATAACCATATCCATAATCATAATCACAATCATAGTCATAATAATCATAATAATCATAATAATCATATTATAATTATTATAATAATTATTATTATTATTATTGAAGTTTAATATTGGAATTAATAAAAATAATTTTGAATTGATATGTATTTAATAATTAAATAGTTAACTATTTAAAAGTGGTCGTGCATGATTTTTAATTTTCGATAAAATGTTTAATTATCTTTTGAACGGATTTAAAAATGAATTTATTACCATACCATTGATCCTAATATGCAGTGTTTTCCATAGATTATTTATTTTGTATGATTCAAAGCACCTTGATTTTCATGCATTTGTTAATTAAATTAATGAATTAATTTTTACGGGATGCATTTATTATTAATTCTTTAAAACCATATATTGGATTTGAATTTTTTAGTTCCATAATGCTTGGGATATAGTGTCTTATCTAACATTGACAAATATATATTGTCCCATATTCAAACATTTTTTATAGATAATATCCCCCCCATTAACCTCCTTTTTTACACATTGTTCAAGAGATTAAAATCAAAGGAGGATGTACATAAGGGATTGCGGTACCCCCAGCAAAGGTTTTCTAAACACCTCTAGGAATTTTAGAAACTTGTATATAATTTAGAAATCCTTAAGTTATTTAATTTATTATACATGTTTATAAATTGGAATGTATTTTAGAAAACTCATTTATTATATGATCAAGAATTTTTATTATTAATTAAATAGTGATATCAACCGATTTTGGTTGGGAACCATTTGAAACCACAGTTGATCACAATGGTTTCCTCTTACAACCTTGATTATGAGTTGTAGCTTGATCGAATGGGAACTACAGTTGACTGGCTATGGTTTTTATGAATTTTAAAGTCTAGGATGGCAGTAATGAAGACTGAAGGTAAATGGAAGGTCGGTAAAGGTGTGATCGATCATGGTTTCCCAAATCAAGTAATAATACTTACATGTGTAGAAGATAGTATAGTGAAAATTATCCTCTCCATGACATATAATATCCATTATATATTTTCAAGGATAGGTTCTACATGAACGTTGGATCCAAAGGAACATGTATGTCGTGTTCAACCAAAACATGAAAAGTTTTAGTGGAACCTAGACATTAAAATCTTACTGGACCCTCCATATTATAGAGAGGATTCTGGATCGATAGTATAGATATCAGATGGTATATGGCTAGGAATTGGGGATTATTTGATTTGGTATCCTTGCATGATGGTTGATTGACCACGTTGTTTGTCTAGGAAATGGGGCCACCTTATTAAGGGTGACAAACTAGGTGGATCTTATATCAAAAGAAATAAAAAATTGATCCATGAAAAATGGATTTGTGGATTTCAAACCCCCAACCATTCCTTATATTTATAATCTATTGTATATATTTATTATATACTCTATAAATTATATAGTTAATTATATATATTTTTAGTTTCATATTTTAGTTTAGAATCTATTTGACATGAATATATTTTTCATATGATGTTAGATTCTTGAATATTTTTTGACACCAAAATCAAGAAATCGAGATTAATAATTCAATATTAATATATGACATGAGATTCCTATATGTGGTGTGGAACTTAGGCCCTCCATGTGACTACTTCATGTTCAAACTTGGATAAATTTTATTTTTTCATTCTATGTTCATTTATGAGTAATAAATTGTCTTAAATTGCACTATTTTTCCATATAGATCACAATTGTGATATTATTAAGGGAATTAAAGGTTATTTTAGCCATATTTTGGGCATTTTAAAAATATCGAACGGTGAGAAAATAATGATTCAACCTGGAATATTTATGAGGACAAAACCTAGATTTTTTTCACAAGTAAAACATGTTGGTGAAATTGTTTCTTCAATTTAAATCACTAATATTGAACAAAATTCTAAATTATGATTTTAGACATGGATGCATGTATGGGTGATCTGATGAATATTTCAATTACTACAACATCTTTACAAATTCCAATGGGACGTGGTAGATGATAAGTTCATTTCATGCATATATTTTAGAGTTCTTTTTTATTTATTTTTCAATTTAAATGAATAATATTTCCAATTTTGGAATGATTTTACTTGTTTTATGATTTTTGTTGGGAAATAATAGATGTATGGAAAAGGAATAAAAATTGGAGAAATTATGATCCAAAATACACTTCGCTCCATGAGAAAAGTGAAGTGGAACAACACCAGATTTTTTAGAAAGAAGTGGAGTTGGAACTGAAGTAGAACTATTTCATGTCATGTAATGAAGTTACACGTCGTGAATTTTTCAAAAGGAATTTTCCATGTAGGACAAGTAATGAGTCAAAAAAACACTTTGAAATACCACTACACAACATGTATCATCATTACATGACGTGACATTTTTTGGGATATTTTTTGGAGAGTATTACATTGAGATTTGTGATGCCTGCAACTTAGGAAATTACACGTCATGTTGATGGAGGGGAGTAGAAAAATAAATGAAACATGGCCGAGTCAATGATGGAATTTTCTATAAATGATCCCCTTATACACCCTTCCAAGCCCCTATGGGACCAAAGGGAGAAAGTAAAACATAGAAAGAGTTCTAGATGACAGAGTGACGATCCATATCCCAGATTCACCACTATTCTTCGCAGCGATTCTTCTTTGGGTACACATGTTGCTCATTCTCATCATTCCTAGCATGATCGTGTTGTTCTGTTTTTTTAATTGATGTGATTATATGAGAACGTTTTTATAGGGATTATTTTCTACTTTATGTTCATGTTCTGGATTGCTGCAATCCATTTATTCCATTACACATCTCTTTATTTTTATATTGCATGACCATTGTTGGGTTCTGAGGAGTAGTATTTTATTGAATCAATTAATTAGCCTACTTTTCGCATGACCATTATGAAATGTTGGTTATCTATTTTTAAACAAGGTTTTGGGTCATCTATCTCTATAATTGAACCAAGTAGATGACCATTCCAAATATTCAATCACAATATTAGGGCATGGTACCAAGACTAAGGATCCCTGCTAACCCAATACCGACACCAAAACTAAATAAATTCATTATTAAAATAATTCCCTAGCACAAAAACCTGAAAATCACTGATCCTAGCATGCTTCTCATATTTATTCACAAGAAATAATTACTATTATCTTTCTCATTCCTTCCAATAAAACAAAAAATTTTAATTTTAGTTTCCTTAATTAATTTAGAACATACAATCCATCCCTATCGGTTCAACACTCAGACTATCCAAGTACTACATTATTAATTTGGTTGTTTGAGTTTTTATAAATTAATAATTTTTTTTGTCCCTATAGGATTTAATGATGCCTTGTGGGCTATCAGTAGACATGGAAATAATCATTGAAGTTAGGTAAAATAGCATGGTATAAGGTTTCAATGTTGTTTTAGGTTATCAAACTCTTAATTATTTCTCGGTCTATATTAATATAGGTGGTGATTATGATATGATATTAGATGATAATTACGATCCAATGGTGTATATAATTATGGATTGAGGGTTAATTTGATGATGATAGATTGATGAACATTGTAATGGTGGAAAAAATGATGATGGGTCCTCTGATGATGATGATACCAGTGACGATGATGCCAAAGACAATGATGTTATTGCCGAAAATGATGCCAAAATTAGTGATTATGATGACATGATTGGTATGGTGGTTGATGATACATTCAACTCCATTCTACGAAATGTGGTGGTTGTACAAGATTACCACTCAATGATTTTGTCTATGATATGATGGATTGACATAGTATCCCAAGAGGTTTTCCATAGGTGAAGGGTAATGTAATTACTTTGAAGTTATTATGACTCTATTTACATGATCATGATCATACACAAAATCTTGGGTGTCATGGATGGGTACATAGTCCATGATATAAGAGGACCAAATGTGAAGTCATTGGGAATGCCACTAAGAGTCGAACCATACCATAGGTGTAAGGACCTTGTCCAATTATATGATAAGGAATACCACACATGATATTGGTCAGAGTATTATTAAGGATTTACTTATACCCTAGTCATACTTCATATTCTAGATTTCATGATTTGAGAGTACACAAATGATTCTGATGAGAGTAACAGTGATGTGCAAGGTTGACCATGATATGGAATATGTGAGTGATTACATGTATTTAGTTTTATTTAATGTTATGGGATTATCACCCACTAAGAAACTACCACCTAAGGGTGGTTTTCTTGGATATGTCCCAACACACATTAAGTGAGTGAGTTAGCATGATGGAAAAATAATAGCCATTGTCTTCTATTCCATAATGTGGGAGAACTACACATGATGTCATGATGTTGGATTATCACATCTGATGCTAGTGTGAGTTCCATTGATATGCATGGTTGATGACCTCTGTGATGTGTACATGTGGTTGATGTATTCATGAGGAGTTGGGTATGATATTAATTTAATACATGATGTGAGGAATTGAGACTATGGTAACTGGATTGTTGAGAGTAGTTTATAGAGGAATTTATCATTATTATACATGAATGATATTGCCTAAGTTATTAAGTCATTTTGGGGATAATTTATTGAGTATATGGACATAATAACCCCTAATTTTAAATATTGGATTTTGAGATATTTTCAGTGGAGTTTTGAAGCCTTTTTATATCGACGATCAAGGTGGATAACCTGAGCCTGTTGTTTAAGGGATTATTTATGTACCACTAAGGAATACATGTTGTTTAGGTTATATTATATTATTATGATTTAGTGGTTATTTTTTCATAGTTATACCACTATTTAATTTTGTTTAGGTTTTATAATATTTATGTATTATACCTTGTTGATGATATCATCCGATCATTTATTTCTTATCATTTATGGTTTAGAGGTTTCTATTTTTTACTTACAATATTATAATATTCTCTCTATATGGTAATAATACCCATATCTTATATTTATACCCTCGTTTCTAGCCACTAAATTGTGGCCTTTGTTAAGAAGACTTTGAGGATTACATTTAGTTTCAAAAATAATCCATGTAGGGTAGGATTAAAATCATGTTTTGAATCAAAGCATTTGGTTGAGAAATAGGTTACGATTTTGAGTACTCACTTGGGAGTATTATCATAGGTTGGTGAGGCCTAAGTATATTTGAACATAGTGTAATCATTGGGGTAAGGATAATAAATATAGATACAAGAAAAAAAATATTCCTATGCACAAACTTACGTCAATCACTATTTACACATTAACGAAGAGTATACTTTACATAAGGAACTTAACTAGGTATAGGACCATGAATAATATTGTCACTTCTATGACATTATGATTGTGAATACTAAGTAGGGATTGTTAGTTAATATGGGTTGAACTTCATATTTTTCATCCATCCACATATTCCAGAGCTTAGATCAATATAAAATTTCTTTATTTTCATTCAATAGGAGGGATTCATTTCAAATACAAAGATGGAATTCTAAATCGAAGATGTACGGATCACATCTTGACTAGATTAGACACTAGTTGTATATCATGGTCTATAAATTATTTGGAATGTGACGTCTTATATTATGGAAAAATTCTACGTGAAGTCATGATATGATGTTGATCAAGTCATCATCTCTCAAAGTAACACCCACTATTGATCATGAGGAAGATGATGAATTTTTCTAGAGCCTTGAGAATGAGGGGGAATCACCTATTTCTATAATCATGATTGAGCTTATCATAGAGGGAATTAGAGAGTTTTATACTACTCATATTGACAAGGTATGGTATAAAGTCACTTTCTTGATCCTACCCATTTGGGGCGATCTTGATGCTTGATAGTGGGGCCTTGGTTAGGTGATATTGGCATGATTTTATTCCTAATGAGGAAATCAATGACCATGATATATCATTTCTTAATGAGGTTATTTCATAATTGGTGTATAGGTGATAAATGATGATTATTTTTCACAGGGGGTGAGTAGTTTGGTTTGGAGATAAAGGTTGATTGTTTTTTCAATAATAATTTGATTTTAATTATGAAGACATATATTTTTATTGAGCTATGAAATTTACAACACATCCCCTGATAGGTATAGAGAAAACTTTTTGATGTAGGGCTTTTCAATTTTCATGAGAGGCTGGGTGACAAGATTTTGAGGACTCGTTAATATATGTAAAATTTATTAGGTGAGATTGGGAAATGATAATTATTATTGATTTTCCTTAAGGTGTATTGATATATGATTAAGATGATATCATTTATATGGGGGAAGGTTTAACTATTTCATTTTAACTATGTAAATGCGACAATGATCAATTTCATGGGCATGATGATTTCAGTGAGAGTCTTATATTGAGATATATGATTGGATATTTTTATAAATTTCAACCTGAATCTATGGTAGTTGTGAAATAAATTTAAAAATACCTTATATAACGGGTAATTCTCTTAAGTTTTGAACATTTTGGGTTCAATATATCATGATTTCATTATGAGTGATCGACATTACATAAAATATATAGCCTATTACAATTGGTACATTTGGGAGGATTTATATCATGATAAAAATATTGTAGTTGTACCCATAACTTGGGATGGATGGTGATTATGATTTATTTTGATCTTTTTAAGAGTCTCTTACTCAGTTAATTTCTTTCCTAGGCTCTGAAGTGGACCGTTTAAAGTCATTGGGGTGACAATAACTTTTTTCACTTGAACTCTGGAAATATATGTTTTTGTTAGGTTGGGTGTTTGAAGAGATTAATCACTTTTATAGAGGTACAGAACTTCCTGGACCTTTACTTAGTGCTATTTGGTGTTATAGATGCTAAATTGGGGCTTGGAGGTGATTAGAGGAATAATATTGGTGAGAATGTGTTTTGGGATCCAAAACAGGCATGTTGGAATCCATTATGTCCTGGTGGAATTGATTGGTGTTTTGTGGTCTTATTGTGTCCATGGATGGTAGTATATTTTACATGGTTTGTGATGTTGGGGTCTGTAAAAAACTATTTTAAAAAGGCGTATTGATGGCATCGGGCACAACGGAATCATGCAGTGGTGGGTGATATATTAAAATTTCCTTTTAATAATCGTCACCAGAAACTAAAAGCGAGGATATTTCACGTAAAATTTATAATTAATTTATTTAATATTTGAAGAAATAAATACCTGAGTTTAGGAATGAAATGACCCATGCTTGAATTACATGGACAATACATTACTTTTGCGAAATACTTAATACATGACACAAACAGACTCCCAAAGACTGTATTAGTTTAGTGTCTTTGGAAACTCAAAAAAATATATTCTAACTTGGTAAAGGATCTTCAACATATCCCATTAAGATATTCCCCATTTTTTTCCTACCTAAAACCTTTATTTATATCTTGGGGAAAATAATACATAAAAAGGTTGAGCTCAAATTCTTAGTAATGGTAAACATTGAGAACATAAAACAAACCATAAACATTAGAATGTAAAAACATGAACATAAAGTTTAAATATAAAAATCTTGATTCATGAAATAAATCATGGAAGTTCATAAGGAATAAATCACAAGTTTACAAAACCATGATAATATATCATTGACATAAAACCTGTAATTATGGAAAATAGATAATAATATAACACGATTTCTATAGTATCGAAGGCATTGCTTATAAGACTGTCATAGTGGACAATGTCCTTTACTGAACTGGGTTTACATGTCATTCCAGCCCTTTATTACTGAACTAGATTTACATTCCATTCTAGTAATTTTTATCTCATGAGATATAAAACTTTACCCAATTCATTGGAGGGAGATAAAGGTCCCACCCATCTCAAAATGAAATCATTCTTACATGTGCCACAAAAACATAAATCATTTATCATAGAATAACCCAAGAAATAAAATGGGTTTCTTAAAAATAATTACATAATAAAATAATAAATATAAAATATAATTACATAATTAACACAATAAAATCCTTGTAATAATAGGGATTGAAACATAACGCAATTTAAAGAGAGCTATCTTAGATGGAAAATAATTTTTATAAAACACTTAAAATTCATTCCTGAGGAAAATATCCTTTTCTCTTTAAAAATGATTGCTTTCTCAAAATTACATGAAATTTTAAATGAAAATAATTTAATACACTTGAAATATTTTAAATTAATCTACATGGAAGTGTGAATTATGAAAGTTTCAAAATCCATTCATGTCGTATATGTTAAAAAAACATTATCCTCATACTTTTGCCGAAAAAGTCAAAAAGTACCTTGTATAGAAAAAGAAAGAAATATTTCTTCCATACCATTTAATAAGAAATCACTAATGGGTAAAAATAAGTTAAAATTTTTTTATAACAATATAAATAACATTATGTAATTAGGAAACCTGGATGTGAATGATAAATATACCCCAGCAAATACTTACAAATAAACAATCTCTAATAATAATGAGATTGCAAAATTATCCATTACCTTAGGTTCGATATGCTTATCATTTGTCCCAAAATCCTGTATAATTATTTAGATAATGTTATTAACTTATTACAGAATCATGGTCATAATATATGGTAATATTCTTCTTTTTTTATTTGTAACAATTCATTGTTACTCGTTATTCGGGTTTTAACTACTTTATGATCGTATGAATATTTTGTTGAATAAGTTCTTGTTATCCTTATTAAGTCATATTAATATCATTATAAAATTATATTAACATAATAAATACCATATTTATTCATTTTATAAACTTATATAATCATTCTTGAGTGGTTATCATATAGAACGAATCACATCGCATCGTGGAGACGGTAGGCCGTACATACCCACGAGCGACGATATCATTCCCATAATTCTTGAATGGTATTGAATTACATGGTGTAATATATTTCAGAATCAATATAACTTTATAATAATCCTATATAGTTATGAAATACATTTTTATACGCATACAAATAAGGTGGTGGTGAAAAACAGATTACACTACGACATGGAGACGGTAAGCCGTGCGAACACACGCGTAGTGATTTTGTTTTTCTTAGGATAGACAGAAAGTGGAATATGGTTGTTTCATAAATTTAATAACATATTAGTATATAATTAACAGTATATTAATTATTCTATAATGAAAAAACTCATGAAGTGGAAGTAGAAGAAGAAATAAATATGAAAGAATCGGTAGAGGAGATTACCTCTTCTTTGACGTGCTCTCTTTAGATCTCATCATAATAGAACTAGAGTTGGCATTTTGAGAATACCAGAAACTCTATATTATAATTATGGAGGTCTATAAGAGAAATGGTTAGGTTATGGACGAACTTTAAGGCTTAATGAGTTGTGTAGAAATGACGGAGGAGGTTTCCTTTTATAATTATGGTGAGGGACACTTTTTGAATTTCTAAAACTATTAAATTATAATAATTTTAAAATAAATTAAATTAACTCAAAAATGAGATATATTCGATCTAATATATGATAATATTGAAATATAATCAACCAATAAAATTTAGACAAGTTTTTAGGTCAATTTATACATTATCATTTTAATTAAAAATTAGTTATTCTATTTAATTTTAGTTAAGATAACAAATGTTTCAATATTAAAAGGGTAAAATATTTCAATATTTGAGTTAAGTTATACCATAAATGAATAATATATATCATTTTTACCATATAATAATTATTATATATTTTTAAAATTATTTTATGATTTTTAAATAATTTTATATAACATTATTTTAACAAAATATCAATTGTGCCAATTTTGACACTATTCATTTCATGGATTTTTAGAAATATCTAAATAAGGTGTTATCCTAAAACTAAATATTTTATTATATCCATAATAGGTAAAGGTCATCTATAAAATTCATTGGACAAATTAATTATCCAAAATTATATTTATTTTATTATTTTTAATAATATTTATTTGATATCTCCATTATTAAAATAATTACTACAATGATTATGGGTAATTATTTAATATATTTATTTTTTGAGTAAAAATTAAAAATAAAATACTATAATTAAGATGAAATTAATATATTTGATGAGAATATATGTAGTAAAATTTATCTTCTATAAAATCAAACATTAAAAATGTTATACTTATTAAAGTATGAATGTGAAAACATTAACATTTCTTTAAATAAAACAATATAAATGTCATAATCTATTCTATATTACTCCAAATGGTCACTAGATTGACATTTGGATGATTATGGTAAATATATACTCGAAAAATAATATTTGATCATGTGTTTGTACCTTTTTATGGTCATTAAGATTTTAATAAAAATTGTTTCATCAATTAAATAATTTTTACATCATCAAAGAATAAGACTTTAAGGTAATTATTTATTTCCTAAAAATTAAAAACAAATTACCATGATCTAGGTAATTATTTTATATTTACATGGAATATTTATGTTCAAATATATCACCTGGTAATCCCAATATTTAAATTATTATACTTATATGAAATATGAGTTTGAGATTTTGTCACTTTCATTGGTTTTATTAATATTCATGTCATTTTCATAGTCAAATGGATAGTAAATGACTAAGTTTCAAACCTAAGATGTTAAGGGTGGAATTATATTAATCAAATATGATTTTTAGAGTTTTTTCATAATTTTATTGTCCTTATAATATTATTTGTTACACTAATTTACCCGATTTACCTTTAATCATGTTAAAGAAAAATTACCGTAGTTACTATTCATAATATCATGAAATAGAAGTAACCTATTAACATAATTTATACCCATTTATTAAAAATATAGAATCCATGTTTAAAAATTAAAAACACATAATTTCCAGTAATTAATTTAATATTAATCCCGTAGTTGGAATAAAAACGGTTTTTTTGTTTAAAAGTTAAAACATTGCAAAAGATTGAACTGTTTTTACATATGAATTCAATGTAAAATTAATAAAAATAACATAAATTGTATTAAATTATAAAAATATATTCTTTTTATAATTTAAAACTATTAAATAATATAATTTAACCATACAAATTATTTTGAGGAAAATAGTTGTTTTTAATTAAAATTTAGCTTATTTTTAATTTATCAAAATTTGAAAGTTATCAGAAAAATATCAAAAATTCATCGAATGTTAGATTTTATATCCTGATTATAGATACAAAGTTTTATATTTTCAAATTTAAAAAAAAATCAAAAACTAGATGTAAAATGGGTGTGCCATCAAAAGGCGGTAAAACTGCATTTTTTGAAAAATAATTCTTTTATCCAACAAATTGGATTAGTTCTTATATCATGTTCAAGAAAATACATAAGATTAATTTTAATGCTATATAAAATTAAAAATTTTGTTAATATTATTCATAACTACTAGGTTATATCGCATTAAATAAAAATATTTTAAAAATATATCTTTGTTTAGTGAAACTCGATATTGTGTACAACGCAAGATATCGAGAAAGGTCGCTCTTGCGTGTAATGTAAGACAGGTCAGTGTTGTGTTTGGTGAAATATTACTTTGGTGTTTCGTATAACATAATCCAAACATATTTCTTTTATACATTGAATAAAATCTACACTCAGTGTTGTGTGAAATGAATTCTATCAAAATATTTTGAAATTATGTGTAACATAAGCCAAGAATAGTGATGTGTATATTGTAAGATAATATGGTGTTTCATATAGCACAATTTAATCTTGGTGTAGTATACAACACAAGACATAAATGAAATTAAAAAGAATATATCTCACAAAATCTTGGGGAGTTACATTCTACCCCCCTTAAAATGAATTTTCCCTCCAAATTCGTCAGGATTATAAATGGTTTAATACTTGAAAGATTCTTTCATAAAAACCCACATCATAAAAAGGGATACTAAAACCTCATTTTAAAAAAGGAACGTTAGAAACATAATGGGTACCCAAAGTTACTCATCACTAAGTTTCTACATATGAGAACATAGGTGGGAAGTGAAATCATGGATATTGAAGAGAAATATAACCATCAAGTTCTAATGGATAGTGATGGAGAATAAGGTTAGGAGAAAGTTAAAAACTAGAAATCCATAAATCTGTGATGATTTAAGGGACAATTTGATTCCTCAGATATGAGGTACTAGGATAACATATTTTGTTTCAAGATCCTTTTCCTAAATTTGATGATTTTTTTCATGAGGATAAATACTTACATGATTTTAGTAAAATCTCACTGTTTTTTATTCCTTGAAAAATTTCCACTTCATCTCTTATTTAAAGAAATTTAGTTGAATTTTTTATTCTTGAAGTGTTAGAAGATCATGCGATAGAATGATAGGTTATTCCATCTGTCTCTATAAGAAAAAGGTTATCACAAGTTACCAAATATACATAAGTCTATATATGGTGAGATTAATTGTATATGGTTCCAAAAATGGACTTATACTTCATCCATCATACCTCTTAAATAAAATAAAAATAATTTATACTAACCATGGACTTCTCGTTGGCCGGTGGTAGGCGATAAAGGCCTGTTACACTTCAGTTGTGAGTTCTATTCCCACAGCCTTGTCCGACGTGACGAGTTATCACCCATCCTATAGGTTGTCCTTTTACTAAAACTATACTGATATAACATTCCCTAAATAATATTGAAAAATATATTTTATCCTTAAATAATAATATCTCATATCCAACATAATCCATTCAAAACTTTAGGCTTATCCAAAATACTTCTTTCCAAACTCAAATTAAAAAAAATTACAAGAAAGGTCATATAAAAAGCATGTGAATTCCATAATTTATCCCCCATATATCATAAGATATATATTGTTGGTCACATTCCAAATATTTGAATGAATTCATCATGAATTATCTTGAGTCCTAGTAATAACCTAAATTACCATACATCCTAATTGAAAACATGTAACACCCCGAGATTTTATGAAAAATATTATTTTAATTTCATTAATGTATTATGTTGTATTCTACACCAAGATTACCCTGGGCTATACGCAACACCGTATTAGCTTGCAGTATACGCAACACTATTCTTGGACCGTGTTACACATAATTTTGATAATAGTTATTCTACGCAACATTGAGTATATATATATATATATATATATTAAGTGTATAAATGAAATATGGTTGAATTCTGTTATACGAAACAACGAAGGATTCTTTCACAACACGCAACCCTGACTTGGCTTGCATTACACGCAATCACGACCTTGCTCGATAGCGTGTGTTGTACGCAATACCGGGTTTTAATAAACAATGTTTTATTATTATAATATTGTCATGAAATAGCCTTTATGAATAGTATTAACTAAATTTTTAATTTTATAACATTATTATTCATCTTACACATTTCTAGAACATGGTATAAGAACAAAATAATTTTTTCGGGTAAAATAAGTATTTTTCAAAAAATGCAGTTTTACCGCCTTTTGATGGCGCACCCACTTTAAATATAGTTTTTGACATGTTTATATGTTCAATTTGATAAAATAATATTCTTCTTTTGAATTAGGATATAAAAATTTACATTAGATAAATTTTTGATATTTTTCCGATAACTTTCATATTTTAATGAATAGTAAAAACACGCTATATTTTAATTAAAAACAAATTTTTTCATCGTAATATCTTATGTGGTTAAATTATAATATTGAATGGTTTTAAAGTATAAATAGAATATATTTTTACCATTTAATATAATTTATGTCATTAACATTGATTTTACCTTGAATTCGTAGGTTAAATCAATTCAATCTTTTGCAATGTTTTAAAGAAAAACCCGTTTTCTTTCGACAACGGGATTAATTTTAATTTAATTTCTGCATCTTTTGTGTATTGAATTTGGAAAAATGGATTATATATTTGGAATCAGTGGGTCCAAATTATGTTAATAAGCTACTTTTTATTTTTGGGAATTATGAATAGTAATTATGATAAATTTTATTTACCATAGTTAAAGGTAAATCGGGTAATTAAGGGTAAATATAATATTTTAAAATTACCCTAACAAATGTCAAAATCCTATTGGATGACTAAAAGTCGACCCATATCACCTAAGGGTAGGATTAGATTCATTTAATTAAATTTTTTCAATGAAAATAATTTAATTATTATTAAAACCAAAGAATGTGACAACATGTCACTTTCTTAAATTATATAAGTATATAAATTTTAATCTAGTGATACACTTGATGAAACTTCGAACATGAATAGTCTACAGAAAGCTAATAAAATTATCTAAATCATAGGAATTTATTTAGAATTTTTAGGGATTAAATAATTATCATTTATTATAATACAAAGATGATGCAGTAATTATCTTATTAATGAAATATTGACATAATTGATGTTATAAATACCCAAATAAATGTAATTTGAGACTTTTTATGAATTCCAATAATTTTCTAGGTTACTATGATATATTAGTGGTGATTTAATCAGATTTTTTCGAACATATAATTCTGTTTTGACTTTCAAAAAAATCATATATCAAATAGTGTCAAAATTGACACAAAATAGTTTTTAAATCAAATATTATATTACTAATTGTTATTTTATTCCTAAAAATCTAAGGTTAGGCCAAATGACTTAGATAAGGATATATATATTAATAATAAACAATTTGGGGTTCGTTTGGCATGTTATAGTAAGTGTATTAACCATATAGTGAAAGAAAACAAAAAGACACGGTAAAAGTTAAATTCTTTAACTTAGAGTTAAATCTAATTGATAAGGTTAAAATAATACCCTAAACTTGTCTAAATCTTATTGGTTTATATGATTTCGACCCTTCCCCACTTTAGCTTCGAAATAAGACCCTTTGGAACCATTATAAACCGATTTTGACTTTAATATAAAATAATATTTTGAGATATTCCTAAGGTGCCCCTCTCCTCCCTTATAAAAGGGCACCTCCTCCCCCTCCTCCTCACACCAATTTGAGCACTCAAGCTCGGCCAACCCCTGCCATTTTCTCTTCTCCACTTCCCTAGTATCATCCTAGAGGTTTTGGTCTTCTTCAAATACCATCCTTAGTTCTTTAAGTGGAGGTTAAGAAAAGGCGCGTCAAAAAGAGGTAATATCCATTACCGATCTTTTTCAATTTCTTTCTTCTTCAACTTCTTCTTCTTTAGTTGTTTCATGATAAAGTAATAACATCAGTATTTATTATATACTGATATGTTATTATAAATATGAAACAACTCTAATTAACCTTATATCCATCCTACGGAAAAAGGAAATCACTGCGCGTGCGTACGTACGGAATACCTTCTCCACGTCGTGGTGTAATCTATTTTCCGCCACCACCTTAATTGGATGGGTATAAAGGTTTAATGAGTAACTATTTATGATTATTATAAAGTAATATTGATACTGAAATAATATATATATACTCCAATACAATTCCACGATCATAGGAACGATATCATCACTCGTGCGTACGTACGGAATACCGTCTCCACGATGTGATGCGACTCGTTCTACATGATCATCATTACATAGTAATTATATAAATGAATTGAATGAATAAATATTATATATGTTACACTAATACCATTCTGGATATACGGTATGTATAACCTTAAAAGAATAATAAGAATTTATTCGGCAAAACACGCATAAGAACAAAAGGCAATAAAGACCCGAGTAACAAGTAACAATGAAATATTACTAACAAGAAGCTAAGAATATGACCATATATGATATCATGTCAATATGTATGATTCTGGAACAAGTAAATAACATTATTTAAACCATTATACAGGAGCTTCGGACATGTACAAAGCAAATCGGACCTAAGGTAAGGGAAATATCACAATCTCATTTTTATCCGAGATTGTTTATTCGTAAGTATTTACTGGGGTCTATTTTATCATCCACATCCATGTTTCATAAATATGTAATATTATTTCCATCCACCTACAATTGTTTAAATCCATTTTTACCCTTCGGTGAGTTTTTATTAAAATAAATGAAAGGAATCTTTTGTCGTTTTTCGTACGAGGTACTTTTTGACTTTTCCGACAAAAGTACGAACAATGTTTTTTAACTTATACAGCATGAATGGATTTTTAAAACATTATTTCCAAGAAGCTTCCTTTACAAGTTTTCAAGTTTATTTTTAATCAACTTCTTTTAGTTTATAATTGTATGACATGTTAAGAAAAGAAAAGTGTTTTTGAAGAAGAAAGGATATTTTCCTCAAGAATGGAGTTCAAGTGTTTTATCAAAATTATTTTCCATCTAAGATAATAAAGGGTTATGTTATTACATTTATTTGATTATTTTGTGATGGAATTATATTTTTATGAATTCCTTTATCTTATATGAATTGTTTCATGATGTCATGTTGTTTAAGAAACCCATTTTTGTTATATGTGTTATGCGATGATGTATGATTTATGATTTTGTGGCACACATAAGAAAGGATTCATTATAAGATGGGTGAGACCTATATCTCCCTACAATGCATTGGGTAAAGATTTTATATCTCATGAGATAGACATGGCTGGAATGGTAGGTTATACCGGTTCAGTGAAACATGACTGAAACGAGGGTTACTCGATTCAGAAAGGGACTTTGTCCACTAAGATAGTCTTGGCAATGAGTCTTGATTAACAAGAAATGATTCTCTGTGATTATGTGTGAATGACAAAAAGTTTCATGTTTTAAGTTATGATTATTGTGATTACATTTCACTGCCATGATTTATCCCATGTTATGAAATTATGCTCTCTTTTGCAGGATAAGATTTCCAAAAGTTATGTTCTTATGAATATGATGTGATTGATTTTTTCTTTTCTTTACCCTTACTGAGCATTTGAGCTCACCCTTTTATGTTTTCTTTTCCCCAGGATATAAAGAAATGTTTTAGGTAAAAAAAAGGGAAGATATTTATGGGAGATATTGAAGATCTTTCACCACGATTAGAAGATTACGTTCCGAGTTTCCAAAGGCACTAAACTATTACGATCCTTGTGTGTGTGTTTTTGTTATGTACCAAGTATTCCGCAAAAGTAATGTAATGTCCATGTACGTCAAGCTTCGGGTCTCTACAGTTGGTATCAGAGGAAAGTTTTAGTCAACCTTTGGAAACTAGGATGCGAAAACGTTAGTGAGATCCCTAGAGATATTTCTAAGGTATGTCTAGGGATGCCCCTAAGGATAAGTATACGTATAGGATATAGTCCTAGAACTATGGTAACGATATTAGATTAAACCAAAGATGTTAGATATTTAAGTTACTCCCCCTTTATTATGATTTTTTCCTCTCACACTATTCTTTTTGGGTTTTAGAAAATGGCTGGAAACAAGGTGATTCACGATAATGGAGGATATGATGGACAATGGAATGATATTCTTCATGAGCAACCAAATGAAATGGGATTTGGAAGTCCAAACATCATCATTATGCCGAATCAGAAATCTCATAATATGATCAATAAAGTAAAATTTGGTAAGTTTCCTGACTCGGCTAATAAGAGAAAGATGGAGTTTCATGATGATCATAGAGGAAAGAAAGTTCAATTTCCGCTATGTAAATTATGTGGGAAGAGTCATCAAGGAGAATGTTTCAAAGGAACTGGAAGATGCTTTGGGTGTGGAAAAGAAGGACACAAAGCCAGTAAGTGCAAAGGAAAAGGTTCAGTTAACACCAGGGATGAGGATAATGGTATTGCTACGACATCAACAATGGTTAAATGTTTTAAATATGGAATGTACGGGCATTATGAAAACCAATTCCCTAAGGTAAAGTCGCATGAAGAGAATCAGTATGGTCGTATGGGTAGTATTTATGTTGATGATGATGATGAGACTACAAATGATATGTGAGATGAAAGAATTGTTGAAGCTCGGTCAATGGTTTAAGAATGTAGTGGAATGATTACATGTTTATCAAGTGTAATGTTGTATAAGTAATCTCATGGTACTATGGGATAAAGAGACATCTAAGGATTGTTACATTGTTGTCTTTCCTTAAGTTTTGAAAGTATGTGATGAATGGTACCAGTATTTTTGGAAAGTAGATGATATGCGCATAATGAAGGGACAAGACGATAATGAGATGTTTGATTTTATTCATGAGCTCATGATTGATATAAGGACTAAGTGATATCATGGTTTGACTATATAGAATTTTGAGGATTTTGGTATGTGGAAAGTGTTAACTTTTAACTGCATTCATGTTTTCACTAAGGTTTAATGGGTATTCAAAAGAATACATGATTAAGGACTTTGAATGTTTGGAATGTGACCAACAAAAAATATCTTATGATATATGGGGATCAACGATGGTATTAAATCTCTGGTAATCGTTTTCACTATGTTATGAGAGTGGACTACAGTATTATGGATAAGCCTAAAGATTAGAATGGATTATGTTGGACATAAGTTAGGATAAAACATTTTTTCGATATTATTGATGGGATGTTATATTAATATAGCTCTAGAAAAAGGACAACCTGCAGGACGGACGACAACCCATCGCTTCAGACGAGGCTGTGGGAATCTAACCCACAACCGAAGTGCGACTGGCCTTTATCGCCTACCACTGACCTATAGGAAGTCCCTGTTTAGTAGAAACTAGTTTTATTATATTAAGCAGTATGATATGTGAAGTATAAGTTCATTTTAGGAACCATATATGATTAATCTCACTATAGAATGACTTATGAATGACCCGTCATTCTATCACATGATCTGATAACACTTCACGAATAACAAATTCGACTTCATTTATTTAAGAGATGAAGTGGAAATTTTACAAGGCACGAACAACAGTGAGATTGTACCAAAATAAAGTAAGTATTTATTCTAATTAAAATTCATCAACATTAGGGAAATGATCTTGAAAACCAAAAATGTTGTCCTAGTTCCCTTATATCCGATGAATCAGATGGTACCCTAGATCGTCACAAATTTATGGTTTTGTGATTGCTGGATTTTCCATAGCCATGTTCTCTACCACTCTCCATCAGAACATGATGGTTAGATTTCTCTTCCATATCCATATTTTCACCTATGTGGAAACCCAGTGATTAGTTTATTTGGGTAACCATTACGTTTCATACTTTTGTTTTTAAAGATAAGTTTTAGTATTCCTTTTTACGATGTGGGTTTCTATCAAAGAAACTTTCAAATAGTAAACCATTTATAACCCCGACGAATTTCGAGGGAGAAATTCATTTTAAGGGGGGTAGAATGTAACACCCCGAGATTTTATAAAAAATATTATTTTAATTTCATTAATGTCTTATGTTGTATTCTACACCAAGATTACCCTGCGCTATACGCAACACCGTATTAGCTTGCAGTATACGCAACACTATTCTTGGACCGTGTTACACATAATTTTGATAATAGTTATTCTATGCAACATTGAGTATATATATATATATATATATATTAAGTGTATAAATGAAATATGGTTGGATTCTGTTATACGAAACAACGAAGGATTCTTTCACAACACGCAACCCTGACTTGGATTGCATTACACGCAATCACGACCTTCCTTGATACCGTGTGTTGTACGCAATACCAGGTTTTAATAAATAATGTTATATTATTATAATATTGCCATGAACTAGCCGTTATGAATAGTATTAACTAAATTTTGAATTTTATAACATTATTATTCATCTTACACATTTCTAGAACATGGTATAAGAACAAAATAAATTTTTCGGGTAAAATAAGTATTTTTAAAAAAATGCAGTTTTACCGCCTTTTGATGGCGCACCCACTTTAAATATAGTTTTTGACATGTTTATATGTTCAATTTGATAAAATAATATTATTCTTTTGAATCAGGATATAAAAATTTACATTAGATAAAGTTTTGATATTTTTCCGATAACTTTCATATTTTAATGAATAGTAAAAACACGCTATATTTTAATTAAAAACAACTTTATTCATCGTAATATATTATGTGGTTAAATTATAATATTTAATGGTTTTAAAGTATAAATAGAATATATTTTTACCATTTAATATAATGTATGTCATTAGCATTGATTTTACCTTGAATTCGTAGGTTAAATCAATTCAATCTTTTGCAATGTTTTAAAGAAAAACCCGTTTTCTTTCGACAACGAGATTAATTTTAATTTAATTTCTACATCTTTTGTGTATTGAATTTGTAAAAATGGATTACATATTTGGAATCAGTGGGTCCAAATTATGTTAATAAGCTACTTTTTATTTTTGGGAATTATGAATAGTAATTATGGTAAATTTTATTTACCATAGTTAAAGGTAAATCGGGTAATTAAGGGTAAATATAATATTTTAAAATTACCCTAACAAATGTCAAAATCCTATTGGATGACTAAAAGTCGACCCATATCACTTAAGAGTCGGATTAGATTCATTTAATTAAATTTTGTCAATGAAAATAATTTAATTATTATTAAAACCAAAGAATGTGACAACATGTCACTTTCTTAAATTATATAAGTATAATAATTTTAATCTAGTGATAAAATTGATGAAACTTCGAACATGAATAGTATCCAGAAATCTAATACAATTATCTAAATCATAGGAATTTATTTAGAATTTTTAGGGATTAAATAATTATCATTTATTATGATACAAAGATGATGCAGTAATTATCTTATTAAAGAAATATTGACATAATTGATGTTATAAATACCCAAATAAATGTAATTTGAGACCTTTTATGAATTCCACTAATTTTCTAGGTTACTATGATATATTAGTGTTGATTTAATCAACTTGTTTCGAACATATAATTCTGTTATGACTTTCACAAAAATCATATATCAAATAGTGTCAAAATTGACACAAACTAGTTTTTAAATCAAATATTATATTACTAATTGTTATTTTATTCCTAAAAATCTAAGGTTCGGCCAAATGACTTAGATAAGGATATATATATTAATAATAAACAATTTGGGGTTCTTTTGGCATGTTATAGTAAGTGTATTAACCATATAGTGAAAGAAAACAAAAAGACAGGGTAAAAGTTAAATTATTTAACTTAGAGTTAAATCTAATTTATAAGGTTAAAATAATACCCTAAACTTGTCTAAATCTTATTGGTTTATAGGATTTAGACCCTTACCCACTTTATCTTCTAAATAAGACCCTTTGGAACCATTATAAACCGATTTTGACTTTAATATAAAATAATATTTTGAGATATTCCTAAGGTGCCCCTCTCCTCCCTTATAAAAGGGCACCTCCTCCCCCTCCTCCTCACACCAATTTGAGCACTCAAGCTCGGCCAAAACCTGCCATTTTCTCTTCTCCACTTCCCTAGAATCATCCTAGAGGTTCTGGTCTTCTTCAAAGACCATCCTTAGTTCTTTAAGTGGAGGTTAAGAAAAGGCGCGTCAAAAAGAGGTAATATCCATTACCGATCTTTTTCAATTTCTTTCTTCATCAACTTCTTCTTCTTTAGTTGTTTCATGATAAATTAATAACATCAGTATTTCTTATATACTTATATGTTATTATAAATATTAAACAACTCTAATTAACCTTCTATCCATCCTACGGAAAAAGGAAATCACTGCGCGTGCGTACGTACGGAATACCGTCTCCACGCCATGGTGTAATCTATTTTCCGCCACCACCTTAATTGGATGGGTATAAAGGTGTAATGAGTAACTATTTATGATTATTATAAATTAATATTGATACTGAAATAATATATATATACTCCAATACAATTCCACGATCATAGGAACGATATCATCACTCGTGCGTACGTACGGAATACCGTCTCCACGATGTGATGCGACTCGTTCTACATGATCATCATTACATAGTAATTATATAAATGAATTGAATGAATAAATATTATATATGTTACACTAATACCATTCTGGATATACAGTATGTATAACCTTAAAAAAAGAATAAGAATTTATTCGGCAAAACACGCATAAGAACAAAAGGTAATAAAGACCCGAGTAACAAGTAACAATGAAATATTACTAACAAGAAGCTAAGAATATGACCATATATGATATCATATCAATATGTATGATTCTGGAACAAGTCAATAACATTATTTAAACCATTATACAGGAGATTCGGACATGTACAAAGCAAATCGGACCTAAGGTAAGGGAAATATCACAATCTCATTTTTATCCGAGATTGTTTATTCGTAAGTATTTACTGGGGTGTATTTTATCATCCACATCCATGTTTCATAAATATGTAATATTATTTCCATCCACCTACAATTGTTTAAATCCATTTTTACCCTTCGGTGAGTTTTTATTAAAATAAATGAAAGGAATCTTTTGTCGTTTTTCATACGAGGTACTTTTTGACTTTTCCGACAAAAGTACGAACAATGTTTTTTAACTTATACGGCATGAATGGATTTTTAAAAAATTATTTCCAAGAAGCTTCCTTTACAAGTTTTCAAGTTTATTTTTAATCAACTTCTTTTAGTTTATAATTGTATGACATGTTAAGAAAGGAAAAGTGTTTTTGAAGAAGAAAGGATATTTTCCTCAAGAATGGAGTTCAAGTGTTTTACCAAAATTATTTTCCATCTAAGATAATAAAGGGTTCTGTTATTACATTGATTTGATTATTTTGTGATGGAATTATATTTTTATGAATTCCTTTATCTTATATGAATTGTTTCATGATGTCATGTTGTTTAAGAAACCCATTTTTGTTATATGTGTTATGCGATGATGTATGATTTATGATTATGTGGCACACATAAGAAAGGATTCATTATAAGATGGGTGGGACCTATATCTCCCTCCAATGCATTGGGTAAAGATTTTATATCTCATGAGATAGACATGGCTGGAATGGTAGGTTATACCGGTTCAGTGAAACAGGACTGAAACGAGGGTTACTCGATTCAAAAAGGGACTTTGTCCACTAAGATAGTCTTGGCAATGAGTCTTGACTAACAAGAAATGATTCTATATGATTATGTGTGAATGCCACAAAGTTTCATGTTTTAAGTTATGATTATTGTGATTACATTTCACTGCCATGATTTATCCCATGTTATGAAATTATGCTCTCTTTTGCAGGATAAGATTTCCAAAAGTTATGTTCTTATGAATATGATGTGATTGATTTTTCTTTTCTTTACCCTTACTGAGCATTTGAGCTCACCCTTTTATGTTTTCTTTTCCCCAGGATATAAGGAAAGGTTTTAGGTAAAACAAAGGAAGATATTTATGGGAGATATTGAAGATCTTTCACCACGATTAGAAGATTACGTTCCGAGTTTCCAAAGACATTAAACTATTACGATCCTTGTGTGTGTGTTTTTGTTATGTAACAAGTATTCCACAAAAGTAATGTAATGTCCATGTACGTCAAGCTTCGGGTCTCTACAAAACATGCATGATTGCTTATTAAAAAATTTATTGTACATATTCTTTAATACCCAAAAAGTTTTATACTTCATCCATGATAGAATAACCCAGTTTTTAATAACTCCATAATTAGTTCCCAAGAAACTACCATAATCCAATTTACTTTTTCAAATCCAACATATCTTTATCTAAGCATAATTATTTGAACATAAGGGACATATTAAGGGTTGTCTTTCCATTAATCATGTGTTCTCCAAGTATATCACCTTACCCTTAAATCACCTTTTTGGATCCTTAGAACTATTCAACATATCCTTTCCAATCCTTAATGAAAAACTTATACTGAAAACACTTATATATTTCATGATTCATATAAAATAATCTTTTAATTCCGAAAAATATACACCTCAATTGTCTAACTTTATTCTTAAACCATTACTCAAGATCCATCTTCTTCATCATTCCTAAAATATGAATCAAGTATTAAGGTTTCTAAACATCATGATTCTTAGGTTTAATGAAAAAAATACTGGAAGAAAATTACATACCTTTCACATGTCTTTTACAATATATATATCCTTAGTAGTATGACTAATACTCGTACCATTATCATGATTATCTTCATGATATTTCCACTTTGGCAACTAAACTTCATAATTCCCATAATTTCAACATCTGAAACATTAAATGGTTAACTATGTTCTTTGTAGTTCTGGTTATTGACTAAGACCAGAATGAAATGTGTGAGAAATACATATCAGAGATTAGAAACACATAATTAGAGAAAATTACTTATAATATTTCAATCTATGATATCATTGGTTTAACCCTAGGTTAGTCATGATTATAAGAAAAACCTAGGAATGTGACTTATACTTGAGTTATCCTTAGGACATCCCTAGACATATCCTTAGAAATATATATATGGATTTGACTAAAGTTTTCACATCCTAGTTTCCAAAGGTTAAATAAACCTTCGCTCTGATACCAACTATAATGACCCAAGATTGATGTACATGGAAATTACATTAATTTTTCAGAATACTTAATACATGAAACAAGAAAATTCCCAAAGATCATTTTAGTTTAGTGTCTTCAGAAACATGGAACATAATCTTCTAACTTGGTGAAATATCATAAACTTCTCCCATAAATATATTCCCCTTTTGTTTTCCTACCTAAAATCTTTCTTTATATCCTGGGGAAAATAAAACATAAAAATGGTGAGCTTAAATGCTCAGTAAGGGTAAACACTGAGAACATAAAACAAACCATAAAAATTAGAATGTAAAAACATGAACATAAAGTTTAAAAATCAAATTATTGAGTCATGAAATAAATCTTGGCAGTTCGTAAGGCGTAAATCATAAGTGAACATGACCATGATAACATAGAATTGACAAAAAACATGGAACTGTGGAAAAAAATTAAGCACATAATATGATTTCTATAGTATCCAAGGCATTTCTTCCAAGACCATCATAGTGGACAATATCCTTTACTGAATTGAGTTTAGTTGTCATTCCATACCTATATTACCTAACCAGATTTACTTTCCATTCCATCCATGTTTATCTCATGAGATATCAATATTTACCCAACACATTGGTGGGAGATATAGGTCCCACCTATCCCATAATGAATCATTCTTACATGTGCCACAAAAAGATAAATCATTCATTATAGCATAACCCAAGAAATAAAATGGGGTTCTTAAACATCATTTCATTATAGAATAACACATATAAAATATCATTACATCAATAACACAATCAAATCATAGTAATAATAGGGATAAAAACATAACCTTATTTAAATAGCATCATCTTAGATGGAAAATAATTTTGATAAAACACTTGAAATTCATTCCTGAGGAAAATATCCTTCTTTCTTCAAAAATAGTTTCCTTTCTAAAAATTCCTTGAAATTTTAAATGAAAATAATTTAATAAACTTGAAATATTTTAAAGTAATCTACATGTAAATGAGGTGATATGAAGGTGTAAAAATCCATTCATTCTGTATAAGTTGAAAAAAACACCCTCCTCATACTTTTGCTGGAAAAGTCAAAAAGTACCTCGTATGGAAAAGGAAAGAAAGATTCCTTCCAAACCATTTAATAAAAAATAACTAATGGGTAAAATTTACTTTAATAAATAGTAGAATAATATAAATAATATTATATATTTAGGAAACATGGATTTGAATGATAAATACCCCATTAAATACTTAAAATAAACAATCTCGGATAATAATGACATTGCCAAAATTATCCCTTACCATAGGTATGATATGCTTCATATGTTTCTGAACCTCTTATATAATTATTTAGAAAATTTTATTAAATTTTTTCATTATCATGGTCATCATATATGGTCATATTCTTCTTCGTTTTTTGTAACAATTCATTGTTACTCGTTATTCGGGTTTTAACTACTTTATGGTCGTATGCATGTTTTGTCAAATAAGTTCTACTTCTCCTTCTTAGGTAATATTTATATAATTATAATAAGATACTAACATAATAAATACCATATTTATTCATTATGTAAATTTATATAATCATGCTTGAGTGGTTATCATGTAGAACGAATCACATCACATCGTGGAGACGGTAGGCTATACGTACGCACAAGCGACAATATCATTCCCATAATTCTTGAATGGTATTGAATTGCATGGTTTACTATATTTTATAATAAATATAATTTTTTAATAATTCTATATAGTTATTAAATCCATTTTTATACCCATCAAAGTAAGGTGGTGGTGAAAAACAGATTACACCACAACGTGGAGACGGTAAGTCGTACGTACACACGCGTGGTGATTTTGTATTTATTAGGATGGATAGAATGTTGAAAATGGTTGTTTCATAATTATAATAACATATAATTATATAATATGTACTATATTTATTATTATATAATGAAACAACTCATGATGTGTAAGTAGAAGAAGAAAGAAATATGAAAGAATTAGTAGAGGAGATTTTCTCTTCGTTGACGTGCTCTCTTTAGATCTCCTCTTAATGGAACTAGAGTTGGAATTTTGAGACTACCAGAACCTCTATATTGTAATTATGGAGGTTTAGAAGATAAATGGTCAGGTTATGGACGAAAATTAAGTCTTAATGACTTGCTGAGAAATGAGGGTGGAGGTGTCCTTTTATAATTGGGGTGAGGGACACTTTTGGAATTTATGAAACTATTAATTTATAATAATTTGAAATATCAATTCAAATACCTCCAAAATGATATATATTGGAAGATAATATATGATAAGATTTATATCTCATAAACCAAAATAATTTATACAAGTTTTAATTTCAATTTAAACATTATAATTTTAATTAACAAATAGTTATTCTATTTAGTGTTAATTAAGATAACAAATGTTTCAATATTAAAAGGGTGAAATATTTACTTATTTTATTTAAATTATATCATAAATGAATAAATTATATCATTATATACAATATAATAATTATTATATATTTTTTAAATTGGTTTATGATTTTTAAATAATTTAATAAAACATTATTTTAACAAAATTTCAATTGAGTCAATTTTGACACTATTCATTTCATGGATTTTTAGAAATATCAAAATAAGGTGTTATCCCAGAAAAAAATATTTTATTATATATTTATTGGGTCAATATCATCTATAAAAGTCGTTGTGAAAATTAATTATCCCAAATTATATTTATTTTAATATTTTTAATAACATTTATTTGATATCACCATTATTAAAATAATTACTACAATGATTTTGGGTAATTATTTAATATACATATTTATTGAGTAAAAATTTAAAATAATATAATTTAATGAATATAAATATCATATACTTCATGAGAATATATGTAGTCGAATTTATCTTCTATAAAATCAAACATTAAAAACGATATACTTATTAAAGTATGAATGTGAAAACTTTAACATTACTTTGAATAAAATAATATAAATGTCATAATCTATTATATAAGGCTCCAAATGGTTTTTAGATTGACCTTTGAATGATTATGGTCGAGATATACTCAACCAATAAGATTTTTTCATGTGTTTGGACCTTTTTATGGTTATTAATATTTTAATAAAATATTTTTCATCAATTAAATAATTTTTACAACATCAAAGAATAAGATGATAAGGTAATTATTTATTCATAAAAATTAAAAATAAATTTCCAGGATGTAGGTAATTATTTTTTCTTTTCATGGAATATTTATTGTTGAATATATCACATGTTTATCACTATATTAAAATTATTATACTTATAAGAAATGTGAGTCTGACATTTTTTCAGTTTCATTGGTTTTATTAATATCAATGTAATTTTCATTGTCAAGTGCACATTCAATGACTATGTTTAGAACCTAAGATGTTAAGGGTAGAATTATATTCATAAAATATAATTTTTGTAGGATTTTGGATAATTTTATTGTCCTTATAATATTATTTGTTACACTAATTTACCTGATTTACATTTAATCGCATTAAATAAAAATTATCATAGTAACTATTCATATTATCAGTAAATAAAAGTAACCTTTTAACATAATTTCGAACCACTGATTCAAAATATTGAATAAATTTTTCAAAATTCCAAACACAGAAGTTTTAGTAATTAATTTAAAATTAATCCCATTGTTGGAATGAAAAAAAAACAGGTTTTTTGTTTAAAAGTTAAAACTCTACGAAAGATTGAACTGTTTTTACATATGAATTTAATGTAAAATTAATTACAATGAATTACATTGTATAAAATTATAAAAATATATTCGATTTATACTTTCAAGCAATTAAATAATATAATTTATCCATATAAATTATTTTGATGAAAAAAGTTTTTTTCAATTAAAATTTAGTGTATTTTTACTATTCATCAAAATATGAAAGTTATCAGAAAAATATCAAAAATTATTCCAATGTTAAATTTTATATCCAACTTCCAAATAAAAAGTTTATTTCGTCAAATTGAACTAATAAAAGTGTCAAAACTAGATATAAAATGGGTGTTTCATCAAAAGGTGGAAAATGCATTTTTTTAAAATAATTATTTTATCCGAAAATTTGAATTTTTTCCTATATCATGTTCTATAAAATACATAAGATTAATGGTAATGTTATATAAAATTCAAAATTCAGTTAGTAATATTCATAAATGCTTGTTTATATCCAATTAAATAATAATATTTTAATAATATATCTTTGTTTAGTGAAACTTGGTATTGTGTATAATGAAAGATATCAAGGAAGGTCGTTCTTGCATGTAATGCAATCCAACTCAGTTATTAGTTTAGTGCAAGCTTCCTTTGGTGTTGCGTATAACATAATCCAAACATAGTTCTTTTATACATTGTATAAAATCTATACTCAGTGTTGTGTAAAATTAATTCTATCAAAAGAACTTGAAATTGTGTGTAACATAAGCCAAGAATAGTATTGTGTATACTGCAAGATAATACGATGTTTCGTATAGATCCATATAATCTTGGAGTAGCGTACAAGACAATACATCAAAGAAATTTAAAAGAATATATCTCATAAAATATTGGGGGTCTTATAAGGAACTTTCTTAGTTGCTAAATGTTGATCATCTGAAAAACCCTTTTAGATTACCTCTGCTTCACTGTGAGGATCCAAGGATAGAATCTCTCTAGTGGCGATCCACACATGATCGTATGATCTCTGAGAAACACCACTCAATATTTAGGTTCTAGTGCAGCAAGTTGAATGTCTTGCAATGTTAATTCTTGATCATCCATTCTTTAGTCTTGAATATATCTTTCTTAAACATCTTGTTCTTGAGAGGGATATAGAAGGAGGAGTTAAGAGGGAATTTATTGTGAAAAAAAATTCTATATTATCAATTTTGGATCCTCTACACAATAGACTTAGTTGTCTATTTATAGAGTTATGATTTAAGATAAAATTTTATTTAATTTCATACAGTCCATTAAATAACATTTATTACCTTCAATAAACCCCATTACACATAATAATAATTTTATTATTATTATTTTGTGGTGCATGACACCTTACACAATAAAAAATGTTGTGTAACGGTGTTGTTAAGTAATATTTGTCACTGGACTCAGTCATAGTTCATTCGATCTCCTCCAGCATTTCTTGGATAACTGAATAAATATTTTATTCATAAATAAATATTTTATACACAATATATTGAATTTAATATTTATTAAAATATTCAATAAATAAAATAAATATTTTCTTCACAAGTCGGTGAATAAATATTTATTTAATTTATTCAATAAATACAACATAAATAAAATTATTCCCCAGACATGATAATAATATTTCATGTATTAATTAAACAGAAATATAATTTAATCAAGATCAATGAAAACACATAGTGTGTGATCCACTTGGATTATTTCTCATTGGAATTAGGCGGGATTTCCTAATTTACAAGATTAATTTCTAGCAACGGGTTAAGGAACCCAAGAGAATGATCTTATCACAATGTCAAAATTCACATACAAATTCTCACTATGTAATATGATCCATTTTTTATAATATCACATCAAGCAGGCTTCACATCCGTGTCACCAACCTATATGCTAGATATGTCTTTCTTTGACTATCTGAAATAAACATGTCGTCACACGATGGCCATGGAATTTAATGTGACGTTTATATTCTAATAAAAGGGTTGAGTTATCATCTTCAATAAAGATGGAAGGGAAAAATCCTTCCTCTACTTATTCCTTAATGACATGTCACTCGTGGCGCACTAAACGTATCCAACTTATCCATGAAATATTATCATCATGGTTTATGAAATACATCTAAGTATGTGAGTTGTGACATGAATTAGTAATAATATTAAATTCTAAGGACCATCACACAGACTCATAGATGAGAATATCTGATGACACCAAAACATGATGAATTCCAACTATTTGGTATGTTCTCATAATCTCTCATATTGGAGATTAAAAAGTGTGACCTTCATGAAAAAAATCCTCATCATCTTATGAGTACTCACACCTGACAGTTTATGTATTATGTGTCCCATCATAGTATGTTATCCAACTGTAGAATATTATTTGAGAACATCTTCATAGCACGTCAATATTCTCATCATAGAGGGAAACTACTATGACCTTATCAATGTGATGTATACTCTAGGACATTATTACATTAGATTCATGAAGAACAACAAACAATATGTAATAAGAAGTTTTATTAATATTCAATACATAGAATATTTATGTAATCAATGTACAAAAAGTTGGTCCTAGGACACCAACTCCAAAAAAATCCCTCTTGGACTACAGAAAACTACCTATGACCTTTAGTATACTACAAATCACATGATAGTCATGTTTCTATTGATTCAAGACTTTAGTAAAGGGGTCTTCCAAATTTTCTTCCATAGAAATACTACTCAATTCATTTTTACATCACTGAGAAATATCCCTCAAGACCTGATACATCTGATGTATGTGTTTCATCTGCTAATGTGACCTTGGATCTTTTGAAAGATCCACCAATGTTGTATTATCATAATAGATTGTGACAGGATCTTTACTACTAGTTACCACATCAAGTTGTTTGATGAAGTCTCTCATCAATCTTGCTTCTTTATATTCCTTAGATGTCGCAATATACTTGGACTCTATTGTGGAATCGGAAACCATAACCTGCTTTGAGCTCTTGTAGATCACATCACTATCCATTAAAGTAAAGATTTATCCCATTTGTGACTTCATGTAATCTAAATCAGTTTGTAAACTAGCATATGCATAACCTATTATGTTTGGTTCCTCAACTCCTCCATAAACCCAAAACATATCATTAGTATGCCTCAGATACTTAAGTATAGTATTGGATTCTATCCAATGAAGGTCACCTGGATCAGCTTGATATCTTCCTACCACATTTAATGTGTAGGATACATCTATCCAAGTACATAGCATAACTTACATGATTATCCCAATCCTTGGTGTGTATGAAATCCTTGTCATTATGTTTCCTTCCTCATGTGTCTGAGGACTCATTTTTGTAGAAGGATGAATTCCATGTGATGCTGGAAATAATCCCATAATTTATTTTTCTATACTGGATCTATTTAGTATCTTATCAATGTATGTACTTTGACTTATATTGAGAAACCTCTTTGATCTATCACAATGTATCTTAATCCCAAGATTATATGATGCCTCACCCATGTCCTTCATCAAGAGGCGTTTATTCAACCACACCTTAAAAGACTTTAATACTAGTATTTGGTTTCCAATGAGTAATATGTCATCAACATATCCTGTTAATAAAATTAATGTACTCCCATTAAATCATTTATAGACACATGGTTCACATTCATTTTTTATGAAATCAAATTCCTTTATGGCCTCATCAAAAAAAATTCTCCATGACTTGGATGCTTTCTTTAATCTGTAAATGGATACTTGAAACTTTTATACCATGTTGGAATCCTTTAGAGTCACAAACTCTTTTTGTTTTGTCATATAGACATCTTCCTGAAAGTTCTCGTTAAGGAAGGCACTTTGGACATCTATTTTCTAAATCTCATAATCATGGAAATTTGTAATGGAAATTCAAATTCTTATGGATTTTAGCATTGTAATTGGTGAAAAGGTTTCATTGTAGTCAATGCATTGATGTTGTTTAAACCCTTTTATAACCATTCTCACCTTATAGGTACTGACTTGTCCATACATGTACATTTTCTTTTTGAAAACCCATTTAAAACCAACAGGATTTACATCTACTAGAGGGTCTACCAAAATCGATACTTGGTTTTGGTACACGAAATCCACTTCAGAATTCATGGATTCTTGCCACTTGGAAACATCTATTCCACTTACTACATCCTTGTAGGTTAGAGGATCATTATTATCAACTAATAAATATTCTCCATCCTTGGTGACTATAAAACTATACCATTCCAGTTCTCTAACATATCTAGTACTCCTATGCAATAATTGTGTTTCTTGAACAATTTCTTCTTCCATGGGCTTTGTGGAATTTATTTTTATGCCAAATCTAGTGTATCATGAGCCTAGACATCATTGAAGTCTATCTCTCTCCCACTATCTCTTTTAGAGATAAGATCCTTCTTAAGAAATGTGGAAAATATATCAACCAAAACCTTTTTGTCTAAAGTATTGTATAGGTAGTTTCCCTTAGTTTCTTTGGGATATCTTATAAAGATACACTTTGTGACTTGAGGTGCAAGCTTGTTACATGAAGAGGCCTTAACAAATGCATCACAGCCCCACACATGTATGTAAGAAAACACAGGTTTCTTTCTATTCCATAATTGGTATGGTATACCATCTGTTTCTTTAGTGGGCACTTGGATTAGCACGTATGCTACCATTTGTAATGCATATCCCCAAAAGGATAATGGAAGACTTTCATGGATCATAATTGATCTAACCATGTCCAACAAGGTGTGGTTCCTCCTTTCACTTACACCATTACACTAAGGTATATAAGGAGGGGTGAGTTGAGGTAGAATCCCAAACTCATGAAGATAATCAAAGAATTATTGATTAAGATATTCTTCACTAAAATCTGAGCGAATTATCTTAATCTTATTACCAAGATGGTTCTAAACATCATTATTGTATTCTTTAATTTTTCAAAAGAATCAGACTTATACTTCATTATGTAGACATATCCATATCTACTAAAATCATTAGTAAAAGTTATGAGGTATGAGTACCCACCCCTTACTTCAATAGGATATGGCCCACACACATCATTATAAACTAATTCAAGAAGTTCATTAGCCATTTCACCTTTCCTACTAAATAAGGATTTGATCATTTTTCTTTGTAAACAAGTGTGAAATACACCAGGTGGTTTCAATTCAAAATAATCTAAATATCCATCATGATGTAATTTAGTCAAGAACTTCTCATTTACAAGACCTTCCTATTGATGCCAATGTTGGGTGTGGTATGTGTAATGTAAATTTACTTCATTATCAATTTCCATTACTTGATTCACGTAATCTAACACATAAAGACCTTTATTTAAATTTTTCATACCATAAAAAATGATGTCTTTATAAAAGAAGAGTTATTTATTCCCAAATTTAAAAATAAATCTATCTATATCATCTTTGGATACAGAAATAATGTTTTTGGTAATTGAAGTCACATAATAACAACCCTTTAAAACCAATATCATTCTGGTTGGTAACGTGAGGTGTTAGTCCCTAATAGAAACAACAACAAGTTCAGCTTCGTTGGTTTCTCAAATATCTCCCTATCCACAATCAATCCTTCTAAATCTACTTGGGTCCTTTATTTGAATACATTTTTGAGAACCATAACCCATATCTAATACTCAATTTGTAGAAATAGATAAATTATACTTGATAACAAATGAACCTAAAGCTTCCCCTTGCTTCTTTGGTTGGGTGTTGTTTTTCTTCCAGTGTCCCTTCCTGCCACATGCGAAATAGACAACAAGTTTTTGAATCTCTTTCCCCCTAATATTCCTCCTCATAGAAGGGTGTGAATAATATTTGGGCTTAAATATATTTGTTTTCCCTTTCCATTTGTTCACCATAAGGACAAAAGTTTTTTCATGATTCATATACTTATCTACTTGGTGGAGAAAAGTAAGGAGATATGGCAGATAATTTTCAAAGTTGATCATATTAAATTTCATATAAAATCTAGAGCAGATATAAGGGAGTGATTCCAGAATGATTTCAGTGCCCAGCACTTCAGTGAGTTTAACCCTAAAACCTCTATGCACTCAATGTAGCTAAGGACCTTGACTGCATGAGGCAAAACTGGGGAACCCTCTCCAAGCTTTCTATGAAAGAGAACCTTGTAAATCTCAAACTATTCTAATCTAGCTCTCTATTGATAAATAATACTTAGGTGATCAAGCATTTTATACACATTAATTTATTTTGTGAGACTTCACTAGTTCATTATACAATGATGAAAGAATAAAACATTGAATGTCGACCGTGTCACTCAAATGTTTTTCATATACAAGGAACCCTTTATCACTCTCCACTTTAGCAGGAAAATCATGTATTGAGGATTCTAGAGCATAAGATTTCTTTTCATGGCATATCACAAACAAAATTCATATAAACCACTCATGGAAGTTACATCCAGATCGGATTTTGTCTTTAACCAATATTTATCGTAGGGATAGTGTGGGTAATGAAGTTGTCATGAAATCCCTAATAAAGTAATTAGGTATGACGTCTATCCAACTATGGACTTGTATCTCCTCGATCCATTGAGTGGATTACCCTATCTTGAAATCCTATCATGGATTTCCTCAAACTTTCCTCCAAATTTTTATCGAACAGACTTTGGTCGTTAAACTCATTACAATTTTTGTAAAGTCTACCCAAAATTCCAATGCAAAATTCCTAGAAAAATTAAGTATCCAAACACTGTCCATGTACTACACTTAGTTCTATGGTTTCATTACCCATAAAGTAATGGAATGATTAGTTTGACTTAATATTTAATTGAAGGATTTTAATTTATTGTGAATAAATTTTATCTTGTTTTATCCATTACACATCTTTTTAATATTAAGTGGATGTTACTTAATTAATTAACCATGTTGGATAAAACATTTACGCATAATTCATTTATTTAATTTCCATCATGGAACATTAATTCATTAATTTATGTGATCGAGGTATTTCATCAATAAATTAAATAATTTCAAAGAAAAAATATTAATTAATTAATTAACCCGTTCATGATCATTCACTAATGTTTGATTTAATGAGTAGACATTAAATCAACCTTTAACCTAGGGGAAATAACTCTTATTTCCGGTCTTAGCATGAGTTACAACATTCCACCATTACACCTGTGTATCACTTGGGTTAGCATCAATATGGTTCTATCTTGAACCGCCTCCACACTACTTAGGATTCTACCTTAGTTAAAAGTATTTATTACTCACATGTAGGTGACGGAAACCAAATGATTAGTTAAAAGGGGTTACATAAATATCCTTGGACACATAGGTCCTAAATAATAATAGAGAGTGGGATGACTCGCAGGACATCATTTAATTTAATATTAAATAATGAAAAACTCATGCATTGAATTAAATTAAAAGATCCAACATATAAACAAGTCTTGGTAAAGCCCATTAATGGTCATATATAAAATGAATAAGCAAAATTAAAAGGCTATAATTAATTTCTTTATTCTTTTGTATTATTTAAGATAAATATGCATACATTAATTAAATAATTTTCTTTCATCTAAATGATCATCCGATCTTATTTGGAGATACCCATCATTAATGACGTTCATGGAAAATAAAATGTAGAACCAATAATGACATATTCATTACAACAAATTAATTGAGCATTTAAAATTCATTAAAACCATTATTAAATTATCAAACACACAACGGTGAGTCAATCCGTAAAATAAGGTTTTAATACTGTAATTTTAAAATTTAGTGTAATTTTAATTTTTCCCATTAAGAGGAGACTACACAGCATGTCCATGAATCTACATGCCATGTACCTCGGTTGTCCTATATCCATATCACATTCCTGGGGCTTCATCATGTTAAATTGGCCAGACTACACTGTGTGTAAATGTCAGGTACACACCATGTATCTACTTTCTGTGTGCTAGGTTGGCTCAGTCAACATGTGGGGTGTTACAAAATCACAATGTGTAATTATTTTTTTGGAGTATCTAGATACAATGTTCATGTTTATAATATGTGTGCTCCAATAGCACTCCATGTAACCTATTTTTATTGGCCAATGCTTTGGAACATCCGAATGAAATCTCCAGTCATTCTTCATCTATTCTTAAATTTTCATGAAAATGAAACACTGAATGAACATGATTAATATGTAGATAACATGTTAATTAAAATCGGACTAAAGAATTAATAACATGAAATTAATATCTAACCACAGTTACACATAGATCAGAAATAAAATAAATAATTATAAATTTAAACGTGACCACTCTGATGCCACTTGATGGCTCCGGGTGTAGCAGAAGGGTGTAGAGGTGGGCAATATATTTAAATTTCACTTAATAATTGTTTCCAAAAACCACGAGCAAGGAACTTGAAAATAAATTTTTTAATTAATTTATTTAATATTTGAATAAATAAATACCTTATTTTAGGAACATTCTTCATTGGTGAATGTTGATCATCTGAAAAGACAGTTTCAGATTACCTTCATTGTGATGTGATGATCCAAGTATAGAATCCCTCTAGCGGTGATCCACATGTGCTCCTATGATCTCCGAGAAACACCACTTGATCTTTAAGTTCTAGCGTGATGATTCAAATGTCTTCCATTCTTCATTCATGATATCCCATTATTAGGTATTGAATAATTCTCTCTTAAACTTCTAATTATTGAGAGGGAGAGAGAGGGAGGAGTTGAGAGAGAATTCATTGTGCGCAACAAATATCTATTCACAATTTTGGATACTCTACACAATAGACATGTCCGTCTATTTATAAAGTTAGGATTTATGTTGAAATATTATTTAATTGCATAAATGCCATTAAATAAAATTTATTACCATTAATAAACCTCATTCCACATAATAAAAATTATACTATTATAATTTTTTAGTGTGTTCCAACTTGCGCAATAATAAATATTCTGTAAAGGTCTTGATAATTAATATTTGTCACCGGACTCAGTCTTGGTCAATTTGAACTCCTCCAGTATTTATTGAATAACTGAATAAATATTTTATTTATAAATAAATATTTTATTCATAACCAAATGAATAAATATTTATTAAAATATTCAATAAATAAAACAAATATTTTATTTACATACCAGCGAATAAATATTTATTTAATTTATATAATCAATATAACATGAATAAAATTACTCCTATTACTTGGGAATAATATTTATTCTAGTAATTAAACTCAAATAGAAATTAATTGAGATCAATGGAAACACTTAGTGTATAACCCTCTAGGATTGTTTCTCATTGGAATTAGGTGAACTTGCCTAAATCCCAAGATTACTATCTATAAATGGGTTAAGGAACCCAAGATAAATAATTGAATGTGAAAACATCGACAACCACATTTGAACGCTCATAGTGTAATATAATCCCTTTATCACAATATATCATAAATAAGGATTCACATCCATTTTACCAACCTATATGCTCGATATGTATTTCTATGACTATTTGAAATAAACACATCGTTAGACCATGGACATGAAATTTAATGTGACAGTTCAATTCTAATAAAAGAGATAATATATCATATTCTATAAATATGGAAGGGACAAATCCTTCCTCGACTTATTCATTAATAACATGTCACTCATGACACACCGAACGTATCCAATTTCTCCTTGAACTGTTATCATCATAGTTTACAAAATACATCTAAGTGTGTGAGTTGTAACATGCATTAATAATAATATTAAAGTCTAGGAACCATCACACATTCTCGTAGATATGAATATGCAATGAAACTAAAACATAAAAATTTTCTATAGGAGGGTATGTTCTCATAATCTCCAATCTTAGAGATTACCAAGTGAGAACTTCATGAGAAGAATCCTTGTCTACTTACGAGTACTCACAACTGACAGTATATGTACTATATGTCCCATCATAGTATGTTATCCAACCACAGAACATTATTTGAGAATATCAACATAACACATCAAGGTTCACATCATAGTGGGGAACTTATATGACCTTATCAATACAACGTATACTCTAGGACATTATTACATTAGAGTCATGAAGAACAATAAACAATATGTAATAAGTGGTTTTATTAATATTCAATACATCAAATATTTATGTAATAAAAGTAAAAAATGGTTGGTCCAAGGACACTAACTCCAAAAAATATTTCATGGTGGATGTTTATGGTGAGAAGGTAGTCATCTTTGTTGGTGTAATACCTTTATGAAATCGTTGTGAGCTATAGGGAAGGCCAAAATGCTTTTTTTAGAGGTTCCATTGTGTTATTTCAGGCTCTTGGGAACTCTGTTCCATGGTGGAGTCATGGAGGAAGGTGGAAATGGTGAGGGTGGAAGAATATATGATGTAGTGGTTTAAGGACCGGGTTAGGGTTGAGATAGAAATAGATGTAGTTATTTTCACTATGTTATTACATTGGTCAAAGACACATTCTTACATTAAAATTATTAGTTGAGTTAAGAGGGGTCTGAACATTTTAAAGGAAAGAAACATCGAATCACATTTGACCAAGCTCATTTAGGTGGCAGTGTGATTGTCACCACATAATGGCGATGTCATCTGGATTTTATTATAAATTCAAACATCCATCCCCTCATGTTCAATTATATTATCCTTCTCACTCTTGAACCCTAGATAGTTAGAGGGCCATTTTGGGTATCCTTTAGTGATAGTGGTTGATCTTAAGCATTCTGATTCTATTGATTAATCCCCTATGATCCAAGGTATATTTATCTATTTTATTTTTTTGTTCTTTTTTTTTAATTCTATATTGTCATAGAAGGGGCTTTTTGGTTTGTTTGTTTTCATATTTTGGTACAAATATCGATGGAAATTATGCGTCATAAGTTATTTAGGATTTTTATTGGAATGTTGGTGGTGTTTTATCATCATTATCTTATTGTTCTTGTTTTGTGAATTTTCTAATATTATATGGTGTTAAAAATTTCTCCTTTTTATTATTATTTCAATGTGAAATTATTATGTTACTCTTTCTTTGTCACAACCCGTCCTCGGGGCCCGTGTCGTGACTACCCCAAGCCCGTCTTCCATAGGCCAGGGGCTGGCGACTAGCACCAAGGCGTAAATCCCAGTAAAAAGGGAAGACATTGCCTTTGTAAGGTAAACAAGCACCACAGAGTAAGCAAGCGGAAAGTAAACACTAAGTGAAAACAGAGTACAACTGAAAGTGCGGAAAAGTAAATGGGCCAGTATACAAACCCAAACTGAAAGTAAAGTAAAACTCGAAAGGGGAAAACAACAACTGTAAAGTAAAAGCTGCTACACTGAGCTGTCCACTAGAAATCCCACCTGAAGGGTGGGTACAGATAGCTCCACTGCTCCTCGGGTCCCGCCGTCCGCTCCGGGCACGTCCTGCCCAGTGGTCCACCTCCAGGTACCGTTCTTCTCTGCAAGCCTCAGCCACGATCAACGTTGTCCGTCGTCTGCAACCAACACAACGTAGTGCGGGCATAGCCTGTGCAGGTGAGAGTATAAGCTACTCAGTAGGGACCCCGAGACCCCTGAAGGTCTCCCAAAATCCACAAAGGATAAACCACAAAGGAAGATACAATCACGAAGTAACAACCGACACTGCTTAGGTATATGCCCATACATATACCTAAGTCATCAATTCCAATACGCTCCAACCTCCGATCCCAAGTACAACTCAGTCCACACAGGAAAGTATACGTATTCCACATAGGAAAGAAAAACGAAATCCACACAGGATAGCACAACACAATCCACACAGGAAAGTAACACGATTCAGCTCACACAGGTATACTTCTTCGAAAGACGATAAAGATGATCTCTGATCCATCTAATTCGTTGGAACCACGAAGGATCGATAGGTAACTAACCCCCGCAATGACCCACACAGGATCGGGCCCACACAGGACCTGTAGGCGCTGGTTCACACAGGACCGCTGAGCGCAATGACCCACACAGGATCGGACCCACACAGGATCGATCCCACACATGACCTATAGTACTGATCCACGTAGGATCGCTGAGTGCTGTAGTCGTCATCAAATCCACCAAGGATCTCTATACTTTCGTCGTCACAGTCACAGTAGTAGTAGCTGTAGCAGTAGCAGTCACAGTCGCAGCCAGCACTAGGGTTCCCGCACACAGCAAGCTCGTTCGGGAGGGTCCACTCCACGAGCCGAGAGGCTGATACATCAACTGTCACATATCCCAAAGTTGATGTATCCAAAATTTCCGTATCGTCAACAGGAACTCAACGCTGCAGACGACGCGTCAATCAGACGCCCGGTCTGAGAGTTATTGGCTTTTTTCGTCCGAGGGGGCCGGTTGGTTTTTAAGGCAAAACCAACCCGACTGTACTCCACCTGCGTCCAAACCTCGGGAGGAGTATGCCAAAAGATCCGTCTCACTAAGAGGAACACAACAAAGCTGACGGCACGTCAATCGGACGTCCGTAGCTCAAGATATGAGCGTTTCCGCTCCGAGGGCCCAGTTGGTTTCATGTACGAACCAACCCAGCCGAACTCAAAGTATTCTGAAACTTTGAGTGCGATATACCGAATCGACCGTCTCGATCCAAGGATCGCATCTCCACTGACAGTTCGTCGATTGGAGGTCCGTAGCTCAAGTTATGGGCAAAAAACCGAAGTCGATTCGAAAATGGGGGGTCCGGGTCCGGGCCGACTCAGCCCGACCCCCCCTGGGTCGGCCCGAACCGGGTCGACCCGACCCTGGTCTGACCCGGACCGGCCGGCGGCGCGGTCCGGCGTGGCGGTGCGGCCCGGCACGACGGCGCGGCCCGACGCGGCCCGGCGCGGCGGCGTGGCCCAGCGCGGCGGCGCGGCCTGGGCGCCGCTCGGGTGCCACGCGCGGGGGGCAAAGTCCCCGCCTTTCCCTGCTGGCGGTGCGTCTAGATGCCGCGCCTCGGATCAAACGGCCCCCCTCACGTGGGGTCCTGTCTTTGAGAAAAACGGGGGGGCGCTGCCCCCCCATTATGGGGTGCCGATTTTGGCCAGCCGGGGGAATTAATTCCCCCGGTTCTCCTCCCTTCCGGCCGGCCCGACATGGCCGGCCGGTCCTTCCTCAACGGGACCGGCAAGGCCGGTCCCCTTTCCGGCTTCCGACACCGGCGGCCCGGCTAGCCGCCGGTCTTCTCGTTCCGCCGCGGCCCGGAACCGGCCGCGACCTTCATCGTCCGGCGCGGTGCAACGACACCGCGCCCCTCCGCCGCGGCCCCGCTCCAGCCGCGGCGCCTTTGGTTTCCTTCGACGCGGCGCGACGACGTCGCGTTCATAATAATCTTTCCATGGCGCGGCGCGACTGCGCCGCACAATATTTTCCGTGTGATTCCCGCGTGGTGCGATGACACCACGCCATCTCGTTCATCCACAAGAAAATAATAATATTCAAGAACAAAGGAGGGGAGATTCAGCCGTGTTTGTGCGGTCCGCCCCCCCCCTCTCGTTAGATGATAACACATAAACATTTATCCTCAAGTTTGTCATGCTAGAACCAAGAACGAGAATAAATAAATAATCAACAACAAACCCCCACCTCGGTTTCAAGAACGATGATCGTCAATGACCCGCGGAAGACGCGTCGCGGTGGTCGGCGTCACGGAAGAAGGACGTCGATGTAGTGAAGCGAGGATTCGAAGTTCTTTGACGATGATTTCGTTGCGGGAAATCGTCGCGGAAGAGATGACGCCGAAGAAGACGTCGTCGGTGTCGCGGGTATGGCGTCGCGGAAGACGATTCCTGAGAACGTGGCGTTCTTCGTCGATGTTCGAAGGTTCTTCGCATTCTTCGTCAAAGTTTGAAGAAGAAGAAGAAAGCTCCAAATTCTCTCAAGGTGGCTAGAGAATTCTAACCAAATAAAATAAGCTAAAGTCTTATTTTATTTACTCAACCAAAACATTTTGAAATTCAAAGGTTTGAAATTAAACAACTCCACCCATTTAATAACCAAAGTTGTCATGTTCATTAAAAGAGGAGTTTAAGGGAGTTTAAAAAAAAGAAGGTGAAGAGTTATGCTTCGTGTGGGCCCCACCACACTTAATCCTCCCAAGGGAGGTTAAGTGGATGTGGGTCCCACCTCTAACTCCCTTTGGGAGAAAATAACCAACAAGTTAAAAATAAAAAGTGTTTCCACATTTTTATTTAACTTCTTTTAATTTTTCCCAAAACTAACTTTCATCCCGCATAAAACACAACCTCGGAAAAGGTCTCCTTAAGCGAATATCGGAGCTGCGAGTTCATCGGTGCCCTCGGAATTTGATTCCAGGCACCGGTTCAAAAGTTAGAAATTCCCGCTCGTTCGTTCACTAAACGTACCCGAGCCAATCTTCGAAAATTGATTCCGGGCACTCCGGGCCTCGGAATCAGGTTCCGTCAGAAGCCGCGTTCTTGTAAAATTCCAAAGAAAATTAAGAAAAAATTTCCCATGAATTTTACGGGTCTTTACATTACTCCCACCTCAGGGCTTTACATCCCCGTAAAGATACATCAAAAACTAGGGAAACAAATGAGGGTACTGAGCACGCATCTGAGCCTCCCGCTCCCATGTGCTCTCCTAGAGTTCCTGTGCTGCCATCTGATGCGTACAAGAGGAATCGATCGCCCACATAGGACCCGCTCCTATCGATCCTCTATCTCCACCGGGACCTCCGTAAAATTCTCCCCATCGTCAACGTCAAGATCCCCATGGTCAATGATGTGTGTCGGGTCGTGCACGTATCTCCTCAGCTGAGATACGTGGAAGACGTCGTGCACCCGGTGCAACTGAGGTGGTAGAGCCAGGCGATAAGCCACCTCGCCAATCCTGCTGAGGACCTGGAAGGGTCCAATTAAGCGTGGAGATAACTTGCCGCCTCGGCCAAATCTCCGTATACCACGTCGAGGTGAGACCCGCAAGAAGACGTGGTCGCCATCCTCGAACTCTAGTGGACTCCGCCTCCTGTCAGCGTATGACTTCTGCCAGCTCTGAGCTGTCCTCATCCGCTCCTGGATGACCTGGAACTTCTCTGTCGTGGCCTGGACCATCTCCGGTCCCACAAGTGCTGACTCCCCAGGGTCTGTCCAGAACAAAGGAGATCTACACGGTCGGCCGTACAACGCCTCGTACGGTGCCATCCCGATGGTGGAGTGGTAGCTGTTGTTGTACGCAAACTCCACCAAGGGTAGGTGGTCCTCCCAGCTACGACCAAAGTCGAGGACACATGTGCAGAGCATGTCCTAGAGAGTCTGGATAGTCCTCTCCGTCTGACCATTCGTCTGAGGGTGAAAGGCTGTGCTCAGACGTAGCTACGTCTCGAACGCCTCCTGTAACCCCTTCCAAAGCCGGGAAGTAAAGCGAGCATCTCTATCGGAGACGATAGATGATGGCACGCCGTGGAGCCGCACAATCTCCGGAACGTAGAGACGTCCCAAGCTCTCCACTGAGCCCTGCTCACTGATGGGTAAGAAGTGTGCCAACTTGGTGAGTCAGTCAACAATCACCCAGATGGAGTTGTGACCTCTAGAAGTACGTGGAAGTCCAGTCACGAAGTCCATAGATATCCCGTCCCACTTCCACTCTGGGACTTCCAAGGGCTGTACCAAGCCTGCTGGTACTTGATGCTCTGCCTTCACCTGCTGGCAGGTGAGGCATCGAGAAACGAACTCTGCTACAACCTTCTTCATGCCCGGCCACCAGTGTTGTCTTCTGAGATCCTGGTACATCTTCTCCACTCCAGGATGTACCACCAAAGGAGAAGTGTGAAACTCTCTCAGCACCTCCTCTCACAAAGAGACTGGTACCATGGTACGTCCTCTGAAAAGGATGTCGTGATCTGCTCTAAGGGAGAAACCATCAGGTTCCTGTCCCGAGGATATCTGTGCACGCCGTGTCTCACAGTCAGTGTCCTCACGCTGTGCCTCTCTGACCCGCTGCAGTAGTGGAGGGGTGACTGTGAGAGACTGGAGGAAGGCTGCTCCATCTCTATCCACGAAGGATATCCGCAAAGAGGCTAGATGCTCCGTCACCTCCTCAAGTAGCTGAATTCCCGTCCTCCTGCTGAGGGCATCGACTACTACATTCCCCTTCCCAGGAGTATAGACTATCTCAAAGTCATAGTCCTGGAGGAACTCGATCCATCGCCACTGTCTCAGGTTCAGGTCCTTCTACGAGAAGATATACCTGAGACTCTGATGATCAGAAAAGACTGTAAAACGCTCGCCCATCAGGTAATGTCACCATGTCTTCAGAGCGAAGACCACTGCTGCTAACTCCAGGTCATGGGTAGCGTAGTTCTGCTCATGCGGCCTCAACTGACGTGATCCACGCTGTCCGTCGTCTGCAAAAAACACAACGTAGTGCGGGCATAGCCCGTGCAGGGGTGAGTATAAGCTACTCAGTAGGGACCCCGAGACCCCTAAAGGTCTCCCAAAATCCACAAAGGATAAACCACAAAGGAAGATACAATCACGAAGTAACAACCGACACTGCTTAGGTATATGCCCATACATATACCTAAGTCATCAATTCCAATACGCTCCAACCTCCGAGCCCAAGTACAACTCAGTCCACACAGGAAAGTATATGTATTCCACACAGGAAAGAAAAACGAAATCCACACAGGATAGCACAACACAATCCACACAGGAAAGTAACAGGATTCAGCTCACACATGTATACTTCTTCGAAAGACGATAAAGATGATCTCTGATCCATCTAAGTCGTCGGACCCACGAAGGATCGATAGGTAACTAACCCCCGCAATTACCCACACATTATCGGGCCCACACAGGACCTGTAGGTGCTGGTTCACACAGGACCGCTGAGCGCAATGACCCACACAGGATCGGACCCACACAGGATCGGGCCCACACAGGACCTGTAGCACTGATCCAAGTAGGATCGCTGAGTGCTGTAGTCTTCGTAGAATCCACCAAGGATATCTGTACTGTCGTCGTCGCAGTCACAGTAGTAGTAGCTGTAGCAGTAGCAGTCACAGTCGCAGCCAGCACTAGGGTTCCCGCACACAGCAAGCTCGTTCGGGAGAGTCCGCTCCACGATCCGAGAGGCTGATACATCAACTGTCACATAGCCCAGAGTTGATGTATCCAAAAGTTCCGTATCGTCAACAGGAACTCAATGCCATAGACGGCGCGTCAATCGGACGCCCGGTCTGAGAGTTATTGGCTTTTTTCATCCCAGGGGGGCGGTAGGTTTTTAAGGCAAAACCAACCCTACTGTACTCCACCTGCGTCCAATCCTCAGGCGGAGTATGCCAAAAGATCCTTCTCACTAAGAGGAACACAACAAAGCTGCCGGAATGTCAATCAGACGTCCGTAGCTCAAGATATGAGCGTTTCCGCTCCGAGGGCCCGGTTGGTTTCGTGTACGAACCAACCCAGCCGAACTCAAAGTATTCCGAAACTTTGAGTGAGATATACTGAATCGACCGTCTCGATCCAAGGATCGCATCGCCGCTGACGGTTTGTCGATCGGAGGTCCGTAGCTCAAGTTATGGAAAAAAGACTGAAGTTGATTCGAAAACGGGGGGTCCGGGTCCGGGCCGACCCGGCCCGGCCGGCGGTGCGACCTGGCACGGCGGTGCGGTCCGGCGCGGCGGCGCGGCCCAGCGCGGCGGCGCGGCCTGGGTGCCGCTCGGGTGCCATGCGCGGGGGGCAAAGCCCCCGCCTTTCCCTGCTGGCGGCACGGCTGGATGCCGCGCCTCGGATCAAACGGCCCCCCTCACGTGGGGGCCTGTCTTTGAGAAAAACGGGGGGGGGGGGGGGGGGGGGGCGCTACCCCCCCCCCCCCCTTGGTGTAACCGTGACCCCCCCATTATGGGGGGCCTGTTTTGCCCAGCCGGGGGAATTAATTCCCCCGGTTCTCCTCCCTTCCGGCCGGCCCGACCTGGCCGGCCGGTCCTTCCTCAACGGGACCGGCAAGGCCGGTCCCCTTTCCGGCTTCCGACACCGGCGGCCCGGCTAGCCGCCGGTCTTCTCGTTCCGCCGCAGCCCGAAACCGGTCGTGACCTTCGTCGTCCGGCGCGGTGTGACGGCACCGTGCCCCTCCGCCGCAGCCCCGCTCCGGCCGCGGTGCCTTTGGTTTCCTTCGATGCAGCGCGACGACATCGCGTTCATAATAATCTTTCCACGGCGTGGCGCGACGGCGCCACACAATATTTGCCGTGTGATTCCCGCGTGGTGCGATGACACCACACCATCTCGTTCATCCACAAGAAAATAATAATATTCAAGAACAAAGGAGGTGGGATTCGGCCATGTTTGTGCGGTCCGCCCCCCCACTCTCCTTAGATGATAACACATAAACATTTATCCTCAAGTTTGTCATGCTAGAACCAATAACGAGAATAAATAAATAATCAACAACAAACCCCTACCTCGGTTTCAAGAACGATGATCGTCAACGACCCGCGGAAGATGTGTCGCGGTGGTTGGCGTCACGGAAGAAGGACGCCGATGTCGTGAAGCGAGGATTCAAAGTTCTTTGACGACGATTTCGTTGTGGGAAATCGTCGCATAAGTGATGACGCGGAAGAAGACGTCGTGTGTGTCGCGGGTATGGCATCGTGGAAGACGATTCCCGAGAACGTGGCATTCTTCGTCGATGTTCGAAGGTTCTTCGCGTTCTTCGTCAAAGTTTGGAGAAGAAGAAGAAAGATCCAAATTCTCTCAAGGTGGCTAGAGAATTCTAACCAAATAAAATAAGCTAAAGTCTTATTTTATTTACTCAACCAAAACATTTTTAAATTCAAAGGTTTGAAATTAAACAACTCCACCCATTTAATAACCAAAGTTGTCATGTTCATTAAAAGAGGAGTTTAAGGGAGTTTAAAAAAAAGAAGGTGAAGAGTTATGCTTCGTGTGGGCCCCACCACACTTAATCCTCCCAAGGGAGGTTAAGTGGATGTGGGTCCCACCTCTAACTCCCTTTGGGAGAAAATAACCAACAAGTTAAAAATAAAAAGTGTTTCCACATTTTTATTTAACTTCTTTTAATTTTTCCCAAAACTAACTTTCATCCCGCATAAAACGCAACCTCGAAAAAGGTCTCCTTAAGAGAATATCGGCGCTGCGAGTTCATCGGTGCCCTCGAAATTTGATTTCGGGCACCGGTTCAAAAGTTAGAAATTCCCGCTCGTTCGTTCACTGAACGTACCCGAGCCAAACTTCAGAAATTGATTCCGGGCACTCCGGGCCTCGGAATCAGGTGCCGTCAGAAACCGCGTTCTTGTAAAATTCCAAAGAAAATTAAGAAAAAATTTCCCTTGAATTTTACTGGTCTTTACATTCTTTAGGTGATGAGAATGAATTTTCTTAATAAAGATAATAATATGGGCATGAATAAAATGAACGGGAAGTACAATGATCATGATTATATACAAATTTCATTATTTATTATTGATTCCTAGCTTGATTGATCATTATGTTAGTGTGTTGTTGTGTGTTATTGTTGATATATTTTTTATTGTTGAAATTGGTTAAATAATTTAGATATGGAAAATCCATGAACAGGTTGAAATATAAGAATTTTTTTAATAGGTAACTAGGATATAAGATTTCATAATTAAATGTCAAAGCATTTTGTTCATTGTTGTGATTGTTTACCTTGTAGATGTTTTTTTTATGATTGTGTTGTTATGGTAGTTGTGGTATTTTTATTGTTGGATTAATGTGGTAGAGTAAATTGTGATTATATGCTTTGTCGTGATGGTTTGATGTGGTTGATGTGGTATGGAGTCATTATTGTTGTAGAAGTGGAAGAGATGATGTTGTTGGTTGTTAGTGTGTTTGTTGATGTGGTGGTATGATGAGGCTGTTGTGGTTAGTGAGATAATATCCCGAGGATTGAAAAATATTGAATAATGATTAGTGAATTTTTGAATTGAGATGTGACATGGGAAATGGGTTTTGTTGAGTATGATTGAAAAGGTGATGATCTTTCTCATCTTGGGAGAAACCTTCTGAGTATATTTTTATTCTCACTCCTCCTATATATACACAAACACTATTTTTGTAGGTCTGTAAAGAGTGGTTGGTGATCAGGATGTACATTACTAGATCACATCTTGGAGTTTATGGAGTTGTAGTTGTTATCATAGAATTTATTCATTGGGGTTTTTTTGGAGACCTTGTTTACATATGACATTACATGAATTTCTAGGATAATGGGTTTCATTTTATATTATTTATTGGGGTTGATTGATGATTTAATTTTACCATTATTAGGATTATGAAGGTAATGTCACTCATATATATTTTATAACCTCTTTGCTAGTTGTCAAGTCATAGACTATTATAGGAAGGTTTCAAGGGTCACAGTTAAGTTTGATACCAACCCAAGAGGGGTTTTGGTTTTAAGATTCATGAAAATAGTATCATATGTTTAGTTAAGAGTTATGACGAAATTTAGAGTTAGGCACTGGTGAGGATTGAATTCGGTTGGTAGGGTGTTGATATTATCCTAGATTAATGTGTAATGTAGGAAAGGTAGACTAATTAGGATATAGCGATCAGGTCCCTTGTGATCCAATGCAAAGGCCTAAAGTTTAATAAACAGAAAAAGTGTGATGATATTATTTTTGGGTTAGAGACCTAAGTATGGTATGTAAATCATGTTATTTAATCATATGTTTAAATTGGATGATATTTTTTAAAAATAAAATGTATTTAATTAATTGATTGTAAATCAAATTCTTTTTCTTAATCTTAGGAGTTTTTTTTGTGTTTGTAGTGATGGTTCATGGTTGCTTCCCTCATGTGGTTCATGGTGATGAGGTGAAGTAGGATATTTTTATCATGGGATATGCATTGGATTTGGTCAGTCATTAGCTTGGTTTAATGAGTTGTTAGCTCATTTTGAGAAGATGGAAGGTAGTGGTGGATGTTATTCTTCAACGACTTTGATGTTTTAGAGTTTTTGTGGGGGAAGTTGCATAGTCAATTTCGAATTGAGCTTCTTCCATCGGTATTGAAGGTGCCCAAATAGTATAAGTTTCCCACTGTCATGGGAGCTTGAGTGTGTGATTTCTTGTAATTAGGTTCAAGTACCTTCTTCACTATGATCCTGATCCTCTTCCAAATGATGAGGTGAGGGCATGCCATTTCAAAGTGTTGAATACAAAGGTCCACTATTAGGTCAATCATTTTACAATGTCAAAATTGTAACGCCTTTCACGATTTTTTTTAGTTTTTTCTAACATGGAAATATATTTTGGTAAAGATACATTTTCTATTGGTAAATAATTTTTTCAACATATATTTCATTGTTACTAAATTGTTGATAAAAACTATAATGGTAGAAATTATAGCACCAAATAAGCTAGTTCTGTTAAAATTAAAATAATTCCAATCTATAAACACTTTTTTTCATTGGTAAGAGTATAACCAGTATTTATTTATCCATCAATATCATTTTGATGAATATTATTTTATTTACCATTATAAAAAAAATAATTAATATTTTTTCGTATTGTATTTTTAAAATGATATGTTTACATTCATTTTACAATATATATTGGTAAAACTTTAAATTATATTTTAAATATTCTTTGAAATAATATCAAAAACCATTGGGCTTGTGTTTTTAATGGTTCTCGTAGTCCTCTATGTAATAAATTTTTCTTGATTCATGGATGCAACTACTAGTCTGCATTTTGATGGCCCATGGATGCTCAAGAAAAAGATAGGTAGATCCAAATGTAGTATGCTTTAGTTACTCATGCATACAGAAAACCAATATCACAATCTAGGCTGCACAGATTATAGAAAGAGACTAATACCAGGAACTATGTTAGCTCTATCCACATTCCATGAAAAATTCTGGTAGGATTTCAACTCCAGATTGCATGAGAACAGTGAACAGAAGGCATCGAATACGAACATGGATCTAATATAAAATTAGAATAAACATGGAAGGGTTCACATAAATGATAACATATCTATTAACATACAAATTTCAAATCAACTTCCATGATTCTGAGATTCACACCCACAATATTTTATAGGTTATGGGTGTAGTGGAAGTGCTGATGGGATGGTGCCCAACTTTAATTTTTTCCAAATTCAATGAACAATCTGGGATCAATATAATGATGAAAAACAGTATCCATGAAAATAAATCTAGTATATATAAAATGGAATTGAAACCAAAAATCAAGAGATATGATCGACAGATTTTGTTTATAATTAATTAAATTAAATTAAATAATTACCTCCAAGGTGAATCTTTCTCCATTGATGTGTTTGATTATAGATCTATAGTATGCCTTTATTGCATTATGGAGATCCAGGATAGATCTCCTATAGTACTAATCCACAAGCATTCCATGTGTCTCTAGACATTTTCATTGGAGTCTCTGTGTGCTAGCATGGAAGATCCTTGTGCTTGCGATGTCCACCTTCAATCACCTTGAGAACCGCTTCCAAGGAATTCTCCTTGATCTAGTGGAGAAGTATATGTCTCATTCTTGAGAGAGTTCATGGAGAGGGAAGAAATCTATAGGCCCAAGAGGTTTTCCTCAAATGTTGTGAACAACATAATTGGCATCACTTAGATAGTTCTAGTCTAATAAGGGATTAATATGACCTTGTATTTAATTCACTAGTGTGATAATAAATAATTTGTACAACTGCCATGACTATTTTATTAATCCTAGATAAATCCCAATTTCAAATAATAACAACAACACTATTATTTCTAGACATGCACTTATCTTGCAAGTTATAATTAAATATTATTTAATCAAATAATATTCAATATTATTATTTCTCACTGGACCATTAACAAGGTCCACCAATCCTCCACCATATTTACTGAACCTTGAATAATGAATATTTATTTTTTAAATAAATATCACATCAATATTTTCTAAAAATATCTAAATATTATATTCACTAAATAGAAAATAAATATTTATTAATTATTCCACCCACAGTATATTCTCTTGAATAACTAGTGTCAAAATAAAAGAGAACAGTCATGAATAATTATTAAACCACAACCAAGAATAATATTTATTGAAATTGTTAAATAATAAATAATATATTATTTAACTAAGATACTAGACATACTTAGTGTGTGGCCCTCTAGGCCTCTTTCTTAGTGGAATTAGGAGGAGCAGTCTAAAGTCCAAGGCTAACGTCTAACAATATGAAAAGGCACCGATTGACAATGAAGTTAATGATGAAACAACATGTCACCTCATACAAACTCTTACCATGTAATACAACCCCTTTGTCTCGATATCTCCAATCAAGGAGGTTTCATGTAAGTGCCATCAACCCATGTGATTGATTTCTCATTATTTGAATTCCCAGAAATTGAAGTTTCCTACAGAACACAATGGCCTTGGATTTATCTAGGATATATCATTTCCATCAAAGGAAATGAGATATCAAATTTTTTTATATAATAGAAATAAAAATCCTTTCTCTCATTATTCATTAATGTAGTATTACTACTAACACACCCAACATTTCCTACCTCTCCATGAACATATGACATCACAGTTTTCACCAATACATCTTAGTGTTCGAGTCATAATACCCATTAATAATAATATTAAATTTAAAGGACCAATACACACGTCTGTAGATAGGAACTCCCATGACACTTACAAATGTGGATTTCTAACTGGCGGGTCTCATTCTCATAATATCCTCCTGAACATTACCAAGGGCGTACACCATGAGAAGTTTCTCAAAGTCCTATGAGTATCCACCCCTAATATATTGTATCATTTGTGTCCCTTCAAAAAATATCATCCATCTATAGAACATACATTCAAGAATAAATTCATGAAACTTCTAGGTTTTCATCATAATAGGGATCTTTTATGACCTTTTAGTTTGACAAATACTCTTAATACATTATCACATACAATATCATGCATAATCAAAAAAGTCATTTGATAAGAATTTTATTAATATCCATCCAATTAATACATGTTTATCATAAAGTAAAAAAAATTTGGTTCAAGGGAATCAAATACAATAGAATCCCACTTGCACCAGATCCAACTACTAACAATATTCAGTCTGCTTGATCTCACATGATATTCTTGCTTCTGTTGAGGTAGGCCTTTAGTGAAGGGGTCTTCCATGTTCTCTTCTGTGGATACTCTACTCACTGCAACTTCACCCCTTTGATAGAAATCCCTCAAGAGGTGATACTTCTGAAGTATGTTCTTTGTCTATTGATTTGACCTTGGATCATTTTCAAGAGCCATCGCTGCAATATTATCACAATAAAATGTGGTAGGGTCTTTACTGGTAGGTACCAAATCAAAATCCTAAACAATGTTCCACATCTAGATAGCTTCCTTGGATGCATCAGAAGCCGCAATGTACTAAGACTCCACTATAGAATCAACTACAACTGGCTGTTTTGAACTATTCCAGCTCACAGATCCTATACTGAGAGATAAAACATATCTTAAATGTGACTTGAGATCATTATGTCTATGTAAAAACTAGCCTTAGCATACCCTTTGATGAAAAGCTCCTTATATCCTTTATACACTATAAATATATCCTTATTTCTTCTCAGATACTTAAAGATAGTCTTAACAATAGTCCAATGTTGTTCTACTATATCAGCTTGATATCTACCTACCTTTCTTAATGCATAGGAATCATAAAGTCTAGTACATAACATGGCATACATTATTGATCATATTGCTGAAGTTTTTGGGATCTTACTCATTTTATATTTCTCTTATTGTGTATAGGGACATGTTTTCTTGGAAAGATGTAAACCATGTGACACCATAACCAATCCCCTCTTAGATTATTCCATACCAACTCTCTTTATTATATGGTCAATATATGTACTTTGACTTACTCCAAGTAGCCTATTGGGTCTATCAAGAATGATCGTAATCCCTAGAATGTAGGATTCTTCTCATAATTCATTCATGGAGAAGCACTTGTTCAACCACTGACTGTAAGATAGGTATGTCATTTCCAATAAGTAATATGTCATCAACATATACTACTACAAAAAATAATGCATTACCATTAAAACTTTTCTAAACACATGGATCACATTAGTTCTTAATGAAACCAAATTCCTTTATGGATTCATCAAATTGAATATTCCATGACCTGTATTCTTGCTTCAATCCACAAATGGACCTCTGCAACTTGAAAACCCTTTTGGAATAACCTGGTGTCAAAAACCCTTCTGGTTTTGTTATATAGACATCTTCCTAAAGGTTCCCGTTAAGTAATGCAGTTTTGACATCAATCTTCCAAATCTCATAGTCATGGTAAGTTATTATGGAGTGTATGATTCTTATGGATTTAAACATGGAAACTCGTGAAAGGGTTTCATTATAGTCAATTCCCTGATGTTTTTTAAAACCTTTACCCACTATTTTTTCTTTATAGGTACTTACTTTACCTTCCATATCTAGATTCTTCTTGAATACCCATTTACAACCAATAGGCTTTACATCAACTGAGTAGGTGAGTGAAATAGAAAACAATTGTGTTAATAGATAAATTTCTTATTTACGCTACTGATTTCTAACTTAGTATTCTTAGAGGCTTTATTTATGGCTTGTTTCTAAGGTGTAAGATCATTCAGTTAATATATATGAGATTTCATCCAAGGTCAAAGGATTTTATTGAATATATATTTTACTAAAAAAGTGTTATGGTTAATAAGGGAATAATAAATCTAGAAATTGTATGATCCATAAAAAATATTGGAAAAATGGAGCCTATACTCTCTTAATTTGATTAAAAGTATATAATGACATTTGGAGATAAGAGCTATTTATAACATGGGTAGTGAAACATCTTGATAAGTGTAAACTAAGAAAGTGGTTTTTAGTAGTTTCCTTAAAGAGTCTTATATGTGGAATCATATTTGAATCTTGAGTTATTTAACATAAATAAGAAAGGTGGTTTATGAAAATAGATTTGATAAATTTCCTTTGCCTCTCATGGTAAAATAATTGACATTTTGGTTATTTTATAAGCGGTTGTAGATTTGTATTTGATGTCAAAAGGGGAGTAATAAGAACAATGAATCCATAAATCTACTTATCTATCAACAAGGGGGTAGGAAGATTCAGGATGATATGATATGAATGAATTTTTATATTCATTATAGTGTTTCCAAACAATAAAAAGTGAGGTATTGTTATAATCTTTTTATGAATTGGTTTTTTTGTTGGATTTCTTGTCAATATGTGTTGTTTTTGTTTTTTTTTTGATGTCAATATAGTAGGGTTAATGGTTCCATAAGAAGAATTTAAATAAATATATAAGTTTTATGGTACCATAAAATGAATTTTTTGATCTTATGAAAGTGTAATAACTTAGTTGAGTTTTTCTATAGTTGGTTATTTTAGAAGAAGAATTCCAAAAGTGATTTTGGAGTTCATGATATATATTCTAGAGTTTACAGGATAAAACCACAGTGTGAGTAATAATGTCACACAACGAGGAATAGAGTTATTTGAAAATAAAAAAGGATCATGTAAGGGTAACCAAGGATGTTAAGATTACAGAAATAAAAAATTCTTAGAGTCTCCTCATTACACAAGTGTCAATTTATTCTTAGAAAAGTAAATATGGAAAGTATAGATGAGTATTCATGCGTACATAAATTTAACAGTGGAAGACATGGTGAAAAAATAGAAAAGGGATAAAAAATTTCTTGTATTTGAAAAATAATGGTTTCTATGATGAATTAGATTTTGGTAAAGTCATATAATTTGTATAAGTAACTAGGAGAAGAAGATATTTGACACTATTGGAAGAGTCACCACTCCACGAATGGAATTCATAAGAGTTTCAAAAAACATGGTATGTAGGCCATATCATCATGAGTTTTTAATGAGATTAAGTGTTTAAATACAATAAAATTAATCTACGCCATTGGATAAAGTTCCAAACTATAGAGAACATTCACCTATCGGATTTTCATACATCTAGAGATGTTGAAACATAGAGATGATGAATTCCATGCCATGGTAAAGACCATAGATATTTTGAAACTATAAGAATATTTAGATTTTGTTACAAAAGGTATCATGTATATCTTTGGTATCAGTATGTTTGAAGAAGATTTGTTTGGAATATTCCATGAGAGGTATTTCCATGTTATGAATAGTCTTAGGTGTGATTTTAGTGGCTCTTCCATTGTGGATGTTTCCATTCCATGAAGGAAAGTGGCATCATAGATACGAGATATAAAAGAGGTAATATTATCAGAATCAAGGTGACCAAAACATATAAGTGAGAGTCCCACTATGATTTTCTAGTAAAATAATAATACTATATTTCTCAAAATGATTTATTTTATTGGTATAATTAAATAAAATTAGAGGTTTTAGGTGACATATCATAATGGTTTATTTTATTCCATGGAATTGTAGATGTTTGGGATTATATTTCTGGATGAATCCAAAGGGTGCACTATGATAGTGGTAATCACATCATGATAGCATTGAGTTAGTATAATTCCATATTCATATTTCTTATCCTTTAGGGAAAAAATTAAGGGAATGCATTGGATGAGTTTGAATGAGATTTTATGGGTTTCAAAGGAAATATTTCCCATCATACTCATGGATATTAAAATATGTTTAATGAGGGAAACATAGAGAATTTATCATAAATTTAATCTAATAGATTTTTATATGAATTTATTTTTGAATATATTTATCTCCATAAATGATTGATAATTTTACTATGAAATTGTGTTAAACATCATTTAGATATATGATATTGTGAGAGAGTTATTTTAGAGTTTAAGAAGAAATAATAGAAGGAAGATTTATGAATCCCTATATATCATTCAATAAATGAAGGTTGAGTTTTTATGATGACTCACGGAATGGTTATATTATTCATGGTTATGTTCATATTTGATCTATGAAGGAGAAACATGGAGGTAAAAGGCACCCATCCATGTTTGATGAAATAATAATAGTGACTGTTATTGTATTGTAATGTATGCTAATTTTTTTACCTTTCCTAGAGCAGTGATCAAGAGGACTAGAGTGAATGGAGTTTCCCTTGGGAAGTCGTGAGATATCCCTAAACCATGTAAGGGGAGTGACCTCAAACCTATAAGTTCTCTATCCTAAACCCCAAACCAAATAGAAAGGTTAATATATTCTAGTGAATTGGCATATTTTTGTTTTCATGATACTTAGATTATCTCTATGTGAGTGAATAAAGTAAAAATACTTTGTATTTTTTGAATTTTTTTTTTATATTTTTCAGGATATCAACATTTTGAAATGGGTTAAATAAATCACTGATCATATCTAGTATTATAACATAAGGGGAATGTTCAAACCACTCAGGTAACTCTGAGGGGGAGATTGTTCAATACAGGAGGTCAACAATACCTTTGGTTCATGATATGGGATTAATATCCCTCCTTTATGGATGATGGGAATTGTGATGTAACCATTATAGTTTTTTCATGATGCTAAATCACAAGTCCCGCATTGGGAGAGGGGGAGTTTCATGCACTCATAAAAATAACATATGGGAATTGTCCCCATGCATGCAGCCTTTTAAATTCATGAGACCATTACCTTAATTTTATATTTTCATAGTACTCAATCCCTCATGATGTGAAATCTTTACTCATTTCATGGTCTTCTCCTATAACCTTTGGAATATATTTCATAAACTCCAAAATCAATTTTATAATTTTATTCTAAATCATACACTTCCAAGACAACCAAACTAAGCTATTCAACTTTTGAAACATCCCTAACTTCCCATTCTGGGACTAATACACTTATTTATAAAATCATATTCTACTTCTATAACTGAGAAACATATCGTGTTGATAATAAATTGAACACAAAAAACCAAAACCTATTGAAAAAAATCCAAGAAAAACATTACTTCAGAATTGGATTCTAACAAATGATGTGAATGATGGTCCTCGTGCTACAATGTGGTTGGGTTAATCTCATAGGGTGAATCATTTAAATAATCTGAGGAGGAAACACCCAAATTTATTCCTAAAAAATAAATATTTAATCTCACATTAAGGGATTTATGTCATAGCTTCTTAGGAACATCGTGATGAAGAAAATGCGGAAATCAATTAATCCAATATGAGTTATTGTGCCATATAGTAAATATGATGCAAGGATGGAACTATTCTAACACGAGGATAGAAAAACCACAACTATAACACCCCAAAATTATAATATATAATTACCTTTATATAATTATATGTGTTTTATAGCTTTCTCAACATGAAAAACCGAACTAAAATGAAACTGAAAAAAGTTTAGACAATGAAAAACCATGTAGTTAAATTAGTGAGAATGAATATTAGTAACTAATTTATGAATTAAATGTAAATATAAAATAAAGGATACTCGTAATATGACTGAAATTAAATTAGTTTACCTAAAATGAAAGATAAAATAATTTATTTTATAAAAAATTATTTTTCTAAAAAATTCTCTTTCATGTGATACACATTTATATTTCCAAAAATAAATGATTAATGATAAAATATTTTTAATATTAATAATTGGTTAAAACCAATTTAGTGGGAAAATGGTACAAAATAAAAATAAAAATACTTAATATTTGAAAATTTCATTTCCCATAAAAATAGTTATTCAATATATTTTATGATTTTATTCGAAAAATGTATTTATAAAATTTAGAATTTGTAATTAATAAATATTAACATCATTTTTTAATTCATCTTATTCAAATTATCTTAGTATTATTTTTTTTATTTTTCTTAAAATGTAATTTCTTAGTTTAAAAATATGATTTTTATGAAACTTATAATTTTTATGACTTTACCGTTATATAATAATGAACTATGAATTTTAAAACCTTTTAATTATTAAAATATTAATTTAATATATAACATTAATAATTTTTAAATATTATTGTAACTTAAAATACCTATGGTGAATATTTCTATAACTAATTAAAAAGTTACTTTATTTTTTTAAAAGAAATTGGTCTTTTCATTGAATCAAGTATTTTAATAGGATATTATATTTTGTATTACCTCAAAAACCTCATACCCTTTATTTTTTTAATAAATCAATTTATGTTACTAAAACGAGTATCCTAGATAATTTTATCACATATGAAAATTTAAATATTAAAAACATTATTGTTCTAAAAACTATATCTACGTGATCAAGTGGGTTTATTTCAAAATTTACTTTTCACACCTATATAAATTTTATTTGATAAAATATTTTTAAAATTTTAAATCATAAGTATAAAATTCGGTAAAAGGTTAAATCTTATTCATTTTCATTAAAATTAATTATTATGGTTAAAAATTAATTACTAAGGTAAAATTAAGTTAGGTTAAAATTCAAAAGATAAAAAAAACAACATTAAAAATATCAAAATTTTATAAAGAGAATTTGTTGATGTTTGCGTTAACCCACACCCACACCTCTACCCACTATTTTCAATTTTTTGGACTTTGACACTTGAATAGTAACATTAAATTATTGAAAATGTTAGGATTGCACCCAAAACTACCTTCCTCCTCACTTATAAAAGAGTAACATATACAATAATTCAAGACTCATATATCCTTCAAATTTCTTATTTAAACGCTACAAAATTAATCCTATTAAAAATTACTACTAATTTAAAAATATTATTGTCACAATTAGTGAGAATAAAGCCTTCATTTCCAAGGATATTCCAAGGAAAATTCAAGTCCCTAACATTAGTATTATAAAACAATTAGCTTTTATCCTTGATTATATTGATTAAAATTTATTATATCCATACTAATATAGTTATATTAGTACCATTTATATAATATAATGTTACTATATTAATGGTATTATCATTTTTTATTCTTTTAACCCATCCCTTAAGAAAAAAATCACCATATGGGTATTGTGTGGACAATCACCTCCATGGCACAACATGTTTTGTTCTTCATCGCCTCCTTATAAGTCTCAATATAAGGATTATATTAAAGTAAAAAATACTATTTTTATGATATAATTAGAGTTCTTTTATAAAAAATTAGACAAAATATTAATGAAATTATCAATACAAATAATTTTTTATTCAATGGCTTAAAAAACATCCTAAGTGGACATATTTTTATTCTAATTATGAAATATTTTCATATCAATTACTTATTTTTATATCTAATTTTTAATTTTTATATATTACAATAATAAAAAAATTATTTTTTCATAATGATATTACAACAAAACCACCTCATAATCATTCATTAAATAATGGTATGCTCTTGTTTTGGTCGGTTTAACCACCTTCATGAACAATACTATAAATTTTTATCATCAATTATTATGAGAGAGTTATTAATTGTACAATATAATATAGTTATTTAAAAAATGGTTTCTTAATTTTTTATGTGTAATATTAATATTTAAATAATCAACTAATAAAACACCATTTGATTGTTAAGAATCCCTGAAACATGCATGTTATGTATTTCACCTTCAAGGATAAAGTCTAAAATACTCATGAAAGAAATTTTAAAATTCATAAATAGTTATAAAACATCCTTAACATTAACATTAATGATATGATAATGATGATCTTTGGAATAAGAATCAATACTGATATTTATATAATGAAACTAGTTCAAACGATAAAAACTATAAACATATGATGTAAAAAATATAAATTATCCAGGTAGAGAATAACTACTTATGAATATTATTAATGAAAATAGACATGAAAAAGAACCTGAATAACATGATTATGATATATATTTTTTTGATATATGAAGTTAATGTATTTTCATTGAAGTTAGGACAAGTGGTAAGTGCTTTCATCTAAATAACTTCTCTTTGATATATGTTTGGTATTATGAACCTAATATCATTTATGTGTTGTATATATTAACTATTTGAGATATCATATCTTGAATTATAAATTAATAGTGGTATTTAATGTTAATTTACAATCCCTCTACTTTAATAGGATTTTATTAACTTTTTAATCACACCACAAGGGTTTTCTTTGTCTTAATTATTATTCTTTGTGACATGTTACAAGTTATGAACCATGTTACATTTGTATGTTTTTCCATTGGTTTAATATAGAACTAATTTTCAATAATTAATTTCCTTTTATTTCTTGGGTTTTACTATCCAAGTAATATTTTCTTATTCATGTATATATTTATGTAATTATTTCCCCATTATTAAATAATTTTTCTAACTTAACTTTCATTTATCGAGGTTTGATCATTATATTGAACTTAATTCATATAATTTGGGTATATTATACCATTTTATTTTATTATTTTTTATTATATCATTTATTTCTAGGGATATACAATCTTTCTACATAATCCCTTTGAAAAATATTTCTCACATCTTGGGATATATTCTTGGGAAACCATAAATATTCTTTTTCTAGATGGAATATGATCATGTTATTCAAGTATAGACTTAGTTGTATAATCATTTTTCTATACATTATAAACATCACATTTTACATAAATCAAATTTATTGTTGTTCACCTATAATATATGGAATTCTATTAACATAGGGAAAATTATTGGCTTAGCATGTATTTTTATTCCAATACGGATATTTTTTGGATTTTTGACTATGTATTTTTTGGTCGTCCAACTTATTTCTTAGGATGGCTTATGAATATGTTATCCCTTTATTGAAATAGGTAAAAATATTGAAATTATTTATGACTATTGTATGATAATGTACGTTGATCATGTTTTCATATTACATACTATTTATTATATGGATACCCATTTTTTATTCTTCTAAAGGATCCTGAGAGAATTTTATGAAAGGACCTACCGACTCTTATAGTGAATACATTACACGTAATTAAGGGATGGTTAGGGACTATAATTATATTTCCACATGATTCATCAATATGTCTCATGAGATAAACATGTTTGGGTATTTGGTGTATGTCTACCCAATTAATTAAGATGTGGTGATAGTAGTCATGATGATAAGTAAATGTATTAGAACAAGGCCTTGATAGTATGTTTTTGATGTCAAAAATTATGAATTCCATTAGTATGATATCATTATTGTTGATACCCATATTTTTATTAATTTTCATTGATATAACATCCTATCAATTTTATATTGATTATAGATTAATGTTTTTTACATATTCATGAAATAATATTTATTCTATGATTATTTTTTATATATGTTTTCCTTTATTGAGTGTTTGAGATCACACTTTATTATGTTTCCATTTCACTAGGTAATGAACAAAATGAGTACATGTGAAATGTGTATAAGGTTAGAAAGTGTGAAAGAATTTATGGGATATGATGAAGACATATTAGGAATTATATTGTTTTGAACATGGTGGGAAAAAAGTCATGTTGATAAAAAGAACACAAGATTTGTTAGTAATTATTTTTTTTGTAATTCCCTTAATCTATAAACATGAAAAGATTGTTGGAATGTATGTGAAGCAATAATATATTTTTATTTTTTAATTAATTATTGTTATATCCAATCTTATACTACTGATATTAATGTAAGTATGTGAATTGTGTGTTTATGGCACTAAATATGGGAGTGTGGGTCATGGTCATCACAATTTATATCAAAGGAATTATTGAGAAAACATTAGAGACTAGGATGTTTATTGAGGAAAAATCAAGGAATGATATGTTCAAGTTGTTCCCAAGTTCAAAGGCAGATAACCCTATAGAATAGTATATAATGTAATTCTAATGAAATAATTCACATTTTATTTGTAGACTAAGATGAAATAACTTTAGATAAACCCCTAAGAATAAGTATAAGTATTGGATAACATCTTGATGTTTGGGTAAAATAGAGATTATGTGGTTTTTATTATCAATAAATCCCTATCTAGATATTGGAAAGTGGATGTGGCCATGATATAGATTATCCTAGGGGTAATCATCCTGTAAAGGGTTGGTTGATCAATTACTCAATCATCACATTGATGCATGATGAGTAGGCTTATGTCTGTACACCATGATAGACACTCCATGGAAATATTCTTGGGTTAATCACATTCTCTTTAAAAAATATGAAATATTAAAAATGATACTAAGTATTTAAGTAAGAAAACCTAATAGATAAATGACCATGGATAACCAGGGATTGAATAAGGAGAGTAATAGGTTGATCCAAAGGTATCATACGTTAAATATAAAAGTGTTATAAGGGAATAAATATTCGGATTGATGTTTTTATATTCATATTTTAGATATTATCATAACAATTTTGGTTTTAGTATTTGGTTGAAATGAAATAAAAAATATTAAGCTGATAAAGTTATGTATACAGAAACCACAATAAACGAATAATAGAGAATACTTGAATGGTTATGAATTTTAGTATATTCCTATCATGAAGGAAAAGGTGAGTTTCCCAGTATTACCTATAGTAGTGAGGTTGAAATCATAATAGAAATTAATTCTTAATACTCTTAGCTACTTAAATTGGTGAAGTGATATTTATGATGAAATTTTTGTATATTCTAAATGTTATTGAGGATTATGTGAAACATATAAGGATTATTCTTGATTTTTTTTTAATTAATGATTTAATATATTATATTAAATCTTATCGATAACCTTGAGAAATAATTTTATGGAAAGGAAATATTTTATGAGAAAACTATTGAGGAACACATATTTAAGTGATGGTGATGTATTAGTATAACGACCCAAAATTTACACACATTGTTATTACTTCAGAATTGAAGCATACTTATTACAACATATAACAAAACCATGGTAGGACCGTATAGGTATAATGTCTTTAGAAACTGGGAAACATAAACAACTGGTTCATAAAGCATCTACATTGTCTCCCATTTATTTCATCATATCTAGAGTCCCTTTTGGCATATCCTACTTAATAACATTCTTCCCGACTTGGGGAAAGAAAACATACAAAAGGGTGATCTCAAATGCTCATGAAGGGTAAACAAAGGAAATATCATATTCATAAGAACATAGCATTTTGAAAATCTTAACCTGCAAAAGAGATCATAATATCATAACAGGGGATAAATCATAGTAGTGAAATTTAATCCCAATAATCATAACACAAAACATGAAACTTTGTGTCATACACACATAATAATAGAAAATTATTTCATATTAGTCAAGACTCATTTCCAAGACTATCATAGCGGACAAAGTCCATTTTTGAACCGAGTTCACTCCTTGTTTCAGTCCTGTATCACTAAACCGGTTTAACTTGCCGTTCCAGCCATGTCTATCTAATGAGATATAAATATTTACCCAATGAATTGGAGGTAGATATAGGTCTCACCCATCTCATAATGAAACCATTCTTATGTGTGCCACAAAATAATAAATCATATATCATAACATAACCCATGTAATAAAAATGTGATTCTTAAACATCATGTCATCATAAAACAATCCATATAAGATAATGGACTTCACAAAAATAATTCCATCATAACATAATATAATAAATGTAATAATAGGGATAGAAACAAAACCCTATATTAGCTTAGATGGAAAATAATTTTTATAAAACATTTGAACTCCATTCTTGAGGAAAATATCCTTTCTACTTCAAAACTTTTTTTCTTTTCTTAACATGTCATAAAATTTTAAACTAAAAGAATTTAATTAAAAATAAACTTGAAAACTTGTGAAGGAATATTCATGTAAATAATGTTTTATTGAATCATAAAAATCTATTCATGCCGTATAAGTTAAAAAATCATTCTTCTCATACTTTGGCCGGAAAAGTCAAAAAGCACCTCGTACTAAAAAACGACAAAAGATTCCTTTCATATCTTTTACTAAAAACTCAAAAATGGGTAAAATTGGATTTAAAAAAAAAACTTGTAGGAGGATAGAAATAATATTACATATTGAGGAAACATGGATGTGGATGATAAATTTGCCCTAGTAAATTCTGAAGTATAAACAATCTCGGATAAAAATGAGATTGCGAGATTTTCCCTTACCTTTTGTCCGTTTTTTTTCATACATGTACAAACCTCTTGTATAATGATTTAAATAATGTTATTGACTTATTACATAATTTTACTCATTGTTATGATATCATATATGGTCTTATTCTTAGCTTCTTATTAGTAATATTTCAATGCTACTTGTTATTCGGGTGTTTATTGCTTTCTTGTTCTTATGCGTGTTTTGTCGAATAAATTCTTATTATTATTTTTAGATTATAGATACCTCATTTAAATAATGGTATTAGTGTAATATATATCATATTTATTTATTAAATTCATTTATATAATCATTAAGCATTGAATATCATGTAAAACGAGTCACATCACATCGTGGAGACGGTAGGCCGTACGTACGCACGAGCGATGATATCGTTCCCATGATCGTGGAATTGTATTGAAGTGTATGTATAATATTTTAGAATCAATATAAATTTAAAATAATCATATATAGTTATTCTCTAAACCACTATACCCATCCAAGTAAGGTGGTGGTGGAAAACAGATTACACCACGGCATGGAGACAGTATTCCGTACGTACGCACGTGCAGTGATTTATTTTTCCGTAGGATGGATAAAAGGTGAAATAGGGTTGTTTCATATTTATAATAACATATCAGTATATTAGTGATACTGATGTTATTACTTCATAATGAAACAACTAAAGAAGAATAAGTAGAAGAAGAATTAAAGTTGAAAGAATCGGTAACGGACATTACCTCTTCTTTGAAGCGCCTCTTCTTAACCTCCTCTTAGGACACTAAATATGGTCTTTCAAGAAGACCAGGACCTCTAGGATGTTTCTAGGGAAGTGGATAAGAGAAATTGTTAGGGGTTGGTCTAGATTGAAGGCTCAAAGTGGTGTGAGGAGGAGAGGTAGGAGGTTCCCTTTTATAAGGGAAGAGAGGGGCACCTTAGAAAAAACTTGAAATATTATTTTATTATAAAGTCATATTCGGTTTTTAATAGCTCCAAATTGGTTTATTTCGAAGATAAGGTAGGTATGGGTCTAAATACTCTAACAAAATATATTTTAGTCAAGTTTAGGTTAGTATTTTAACCTTATCATTTAGATTTAACTCTAAGTTAAATAATTTAACTTTTACCATGTCTTCTTGTTTTCTTACATTATATGGTTAGTAAACTTACTTTAACAAGACAAAAGAACCCCAAGTTGTTTATTATTAATATATATAACCTTATCTAAGTCATTTTTCCGAACCTTAGATTTTTAGGAATAAAATAACTATTAATAATATAATATTTGTTTTAAAAACTATTTTATGTCAATTTTGACACTATTTGGTAATTTATTTTTGTGAAAATCATAACAACATTATTAGTTCAAATAAAGTTAATTAAACCAATAATAATATGTAATTTTAATTTATAAAATTATTTTAACTCTTAAAAAGTCTCAAATTAAATTTATTTGGGTATTTATAATATCAATTATTTTAATATTTTCTTAATAAGGTAATTACTGCATCATCATTGTGTCATAAATAAATTAAATTATTTAAGGTATATAAATTATAAATTAAATACCATTATGTAGGAAATATTTTTATATTTCTAATGAATATTTATAGTCGAATTTATCTTATTTATAACCCTATATTAATTTTTTTTGTTATTAAACATTGATATAAACTATTTTAACTCTTCTTTAAATAAAATAGTATTAAATGTCCTAATCTAATCCAAGTGGAACTAAAGGGTAATATTTTATTACTAAGGTTGTTTTCGGTCGAATTATACTTATCCAATAGAATTAGTACATGTGTTAGGGTAATAATAATATCATTTTTACCCTTAATTACCCTATTTACTTTTAACCGTGGTAAAAAAAGTAAAAAGTTACTATTAACCAAAAATTATTTTTATCTTATTGAACCAAATTTTACTCCTTGATATTAACCATGTCTCTTGGATTTTCAAAATTCCCCTCATAGAAGCGGTAAAACTATGTTTTAAATAAATTTTCAAATTCTCCTAGGAGGTGGGTAAAAGACTGTGAAAAGTTCAATAAAATTTTTATATGTCTAAAATTATTAAAAAATGAATCCAATGAATTACATTGAACTTATATAGGTATTATGTATCAATTTTTACCTAAAATAAATTTAAATAAAATAAATAATTATTTAAATAAAATGTCAGTTTTTAAATAGTAACCCAGTGTTTTCACTATTCATCAAAAATTGAATGTTTTCAGAAAAATACCAAAAATTCACCCTAGGCTAATTTTGATATTCAGAATCCAAAAATTGAAGTCCATTTTGAAAGATAAAATTTATAAAATTTTAAAAAGTGGGTATTACTATTCATAACAGCTAGTTTTAATAATATTTTAATAGCATATCGTTGTTTAGTGAAACTCGGTATTGTGTACAATGCAAGCTATTGAGGAAGGTCACGATTGTGTGAAAATAAATCCAAGCTAGTATTGTGTTTAGTGAAAGATTCCTTTGATGATTTATATAGCATAAAATCAAAATATTTCTCATAAAAATCTTAGGTGTCACATTCTACCCCCCTTAAAATGAATTTCACCCTCGAAATTTGTCACTTCATAACAAAAAGATGAGGATACCTCTCCGTCATTATATCCTCAAGCTCCCATGTAGCTTCTTCTAATTGGTGGTTCCTCCATAAAACTTTCACCAAGAGAGTGGTCTTGTTCTGTAGGACTTTTTCGCTACGATCCAGAATCTCTATCGGCTGTTCTTCATAAGAAAGATCTTGCTCCAGTGGTACAACTTCTGAGCTGAGTACATGTGTAGGATCATGTATGTACTTTCTCAGGAGAGATACATGGAACACATTGTGAACTTGAGAGAGATTCGGTGGAAGAGTAAATCAGTAAGATACCTTCCCAATACGATCCAGTATTTCGAAAGGACCGATATACCTTGGGCTCAACTTTCGCTTCTTTCTAAATCTCATTACTCTCTTCTAAGGAGATATTCGTAAGAACACTTTATCACCCACTTCAAACTCTAGGTCTTTTCTTCAGTTATCGGCATAACATTTTTGTCGACTCTGAGCTGCTCTTATGTGTTGTTGAATAGATCAGACCTTTTCTACCATCTCATCAATAAGATCAGGTCCTAATAGCTTTCTTTCCCCAACTTCATCCCAGAAAGTTGGAGTCCTGCATTTCTTTCCATAGAGAGATTCATAAGGAGCCATCTAAATACTTGAGTGAAAGCTATTATTATAAGAAAATTACACCAAAGGTAGGTGTTGATCCCAACCACCTTTGAAATCCATAGAGCAAGCTCTCAACATGTATTCTAGAGTTTGAATTGTTCTCTCAGACTGCCCATCTGTCTGAGGATGATAAGTAGTGCTGAAACTCAACTTTGTATCTAAAGTATACTAAAGACTTCACCAAAACTTCAAGGTAAACCTCAGATCCCGATCAGATATAATGGAAAGTGGTACTCCATGCAATCTTACCACTTCCGATATATATATCCTGGCAAGATGATCTAGAGAGAAATCTTCTCTAATAGCAATGAAGTGTGCCGACTTCGTAAGATGATCAACTATGACCCAGATAACAATATTTCCTTTGGATGTTTTAGGAAGTCTGGTGACAAATTCCATAGTTATGTTTTCCCATTTCCATTCGGGTATGGGTAATGGTTGTAACATACCCTTAGACTTTTGTCTCTCAGCTTTAACTTGCTGACAAACCAAGCATCGAGAGACATATTCAGCAACATCTCTTTTCATTCGATCCCACCAGAAGTACTCTTTCAGGTCCCTATACATCTTCGTGCTTCTAGGATGAATAGAGAATGAAGAAATATGGGCCTCATCCAGCAGCTCCTTCTTTAATTCTGGGATGGGAGGGACACAAACCTGATTCCTGAACCTTATTATCAGATCACAATCAAGGTTGAATTCAGGAACATTTCTCACCTTCTTTTCTAACTCTATGTCTTCTTTTTGTGCCTCTTTAATCTTCAGATGTATAGATGGTTGAACATTCATTTGAAAAAGATGCAATTTTCCCCCTTCCATTATAATTCCATGACCCATCCTTTTTAAATCCATAAATATTGTATCTTTTATGATCCTCATCATGGATAATCTTTCATGGTCTTGTCGACTTAATGCATCTGCCACCTTGTTTTCTTTCCCAGGGTGGTAAGTAATTGAGCAGTCGTAATCCTTAATCTTCTCCAACCATCTTATTTGGCGCATATTCAGCTCCTTTTGTGTGAAAATATACTTTAAACTTTTATGATTAGTATAAATATCACACCTTTCTCCATAAATATAATGCCTCCAAATCTTTAATGCAAATATTACCACATAAAACTCCGAATCATGAGTTGGGTAATTTTGCTCATGGATTTCCAACTGTCGTGAGGAATAAGTTATCACCATATCGTTTTGCATGAGAACACACCCCAATGCCTTCTTGGATGCATCACTATAAATCACAAACTTTTATCCACTAAAAGGAAGTGTGAGAACAGGTGCACTGGATAACATTCTTTTTAAATCCTTGAAATTCTCTTAAAACTCCTCCGTACAAATTATCTTAACTCATTTTCGAGTCAACCTGGTGAGTGGATTAGATAATCGTGAAAAATCATTCTCAAAACATCAATAATATCCAGCCAAATCAAGAAAACATCGGATCTAAGTTACTGTTGTTGGTCTCGACCAACTTTCGAAAACCTCTTTCTTTGATGGATCCACAGATATCCCCTCTTTTTAGATTATCTGACCCAAAATGAAACTTTTTAAAGCCAAAATTTACACTTGGTAAATTTGTCATAAAGCTTCTCTTTTCTCAGGGTCTTCAATATAATTCTCAAGTGATCTTCAAGTTCTTCTTTTCTCTTTGAATATACAAGAATATCATCTATAAAGACTACCACAAACTGATCAAGATAGTCTCTAAAGACACTATTCATCAGATCCATGAAGATAGTAGTGGAATTAGTAAGACCAAATGGCATCACTATAAATTCATAGTGTCCATACATTGTACGGAAAGCCGTCTTTGGTATATCCTCCCTTTTGACCCTTAATTTATGATACCCTGAACGATGATCAATCTTGGAAAAGTATTGATCTCTTCGTAGGTGGTCAAATAAGTCATCAATTCATGGGAGAGGATATTTGTTCTTGATCGTGATCTTGTTAAGTTATCGATAATTAATGCAGAGTCTCATTGATCCATCTTTCTTCTTAACAAACAGAACAATTGCTCCCCAAGGTGAGGCACTAGGGCATATGAATCTTTTATCAAGATTCTCTTGGAGTTTTTTCTTCAATTCCTACAACTCAATTGGGGCCATTCTATAAGGTGTCTTTGAAATAGTTAAAGCACCTGGTATGAGTTCTATTGAAAACTCAACTTCACGATTTGGTGGAAGACCAGGCAATTCCTCTGGAAAGACATCATCAAACTCCCATACAATGGGAATATTCTTAATCGTGAGTTTCTCTACAACCATTTGAGATAAATAACCTTCATTTAGTGGAATCAAGACCCATAAGATGGAATAAATTTCCACTGGAAGGTTATGTTCATCCTTGCATCGATAGATGATCATAGATTGATCTAGAATATGAAATGTGACTTCCCTTCTTTGGAAATTGATATGAGCTCCATATAAAGAAATCCAATCCATGCCAAGAATCACATCAAATTACACTATAGGATGGATCACAAGATTTGCAGGGAGCACTTTCCCACAAACTTCAATCAGAGACGAATTGTAAACTTTTGATGCGACTGTTGTGCCATTAGGGGTTGTCACAGCTAACTCAACATCTAATTGTTGAGGTAATACGGTGATAACCCTAGAAAATTCTTCATAAATGAAAGAGTGGGTGGATCCAGAATCAAATAAAACATTTTCTTCTTTAGAGTTGATGGTAAGTGTACCTTTCACAACTTCGTTATCATACTCCACATCGCTGGTAGAAATTGTATGTGAATTTCCTTTGTCTTTATCCTTAAAAGTTTATTGACGTCGATAATCATCAAGAACCCTTGGATTAGGGCATCGATTAGAATAATGCCCCATTTCCGTGCACTAGTAACATTGAAGTGTATGAAGTGCACTCTGTGTAGCCTTTTCTTTGTTCGCATCACTAGACATTTTCTTCCCATCACTGCGGAATTCAAATGCCCGATGACCTTTCTTTCCACATTTGAAACATTTACTTGTCCCTTTAAGACAATTCCCTCCATGTTTTTTTGACACTTTGAGCAAGAGGAAAAACTCATCTTATTTTCAATGTGGTCTTTAGATTTCCCTTTGAATTCCATTTTACTCTTCTTATCAAACCCATATGACTGATGGGTTACTCCAATCTCCATCTCAACCTTGAGAGAACATCGTATGATTTCATCATAGCTATTGAAGTCCCTTATGGATAACGCCCTTCGAAGACTTGGTTTAAAGTCACTAAAGAACCGATTGATCTTACTCTCAGGTTGGATAATCATACCAGAAGTGTACCTTGAAAGTCTTGTAAAATTTTCTTCATAGGTACCAACAGATTCATTATCCTTTTTCTTTAGTTCAAGAAACCCCTTCTCCATCTTTGTTCGAAGAATACGAGGGAAGTACTTATTGAAAAATAAGTTCTTGAACTCGTCCCATTCCATGGACTCAATTTCATCTCTTGGCCTCATATTCTTAATAAGATTCAACCATTGAACAGATTCACCTTCCAAATGATAAACTGCTAAAATGACTTTATCATGTTCAGAACATTGAAGAACTGAAAATATATTTTCAGTGGTACTAATCCATTATCCAGCCACTAATGGATCAGTAGACCCACTGAATGAGGGTGGACGCTGCCTCATGAAGGATTCAACAGAATGTTGCTCCTTCCTTTGCTCGTTTGGAAGTCCTGTATGATTTATAGCTTGAGAAAGTTGTGTGAGAATGACTACAAGATTTTTCATTCCAGCTCCCATAATGTTTGGTTTCTCAAGGGGACAATCATTTCATTGCCTGTCGCATTCAGCATTAACAAGGTTCCTTTGGGTTCCAGTCATTGACTAAAACCAATAAGTATAGTGTGAGAAAAACTAATCATAATAGGAAAACCACATAATCAAGAATAAAATTTCACACTTAATGTCTTATCATAGGTTATTCATGGCCATTTCTAAAACACTAAGATTGTGTTCTATGCTTAGACTTATCCTTTGGGTTCTTACTAAGGCTTTCACATCATAGTTTCCAAAGGTTGACTATACATTTCCTCAGATACCAACAATAACGACCCAAACTTTACATACATTGTTATTACTTCAGAATTGAATCATACTTATTAAAACATATAAAAAAACCATGGTAGGACCGTATAGGTATAGTGTCTTTAGAAACTAGGAAACATAAACAATTGGTTCATAAATCATCTACATTGTCTCCCATTTATTTCAACATATCTAGAGTCCCTTTTGGAATATCCTACTTAATAACCTTCTTCCTGACATGTGGAAAGAAAACATACAAAATGCTGAGCTCAAATTCTCAGTAAGGGTAAACAAAGGAAATATCATATTCATAAGAACATAGCATTTCGAAAATCTTAACCTGCTAAAGAGATCATAATATCATAACATGGGATAAATCATAGTAGTGAAATGTAATCCCAATAATCATAACACAAAACATAAAACTTTGTGGAATACATACATAATCATATAAAATCATTTCATATTAGTCAAGACTCATTTCCAAGACTATCATAGCGGACAAAGTCCATTTCTGAACTGATTTCACTCCTCGTTCCAGTCCTGTATCACTGAACCGGTTTAACTTTTAATTCCATCCATATCTATCTCATGAGATATAAATCTTTACGCAATGCATTGGAGGGAGATATAGTTCCCACCCATCTCATAATGAAACCATTATTATGTGTGCCACAAAATCATAAATCATATATCATAGCCTAACCCATGTAATAAAAATGGGATTCTTAAACTTCATGTCATCATAAAAAAAATCCATATATGATAAAGGACTTCATAAAAATAATTCCATCATAACATAATAAAATCAATGTAATAATAGGGATAGAAACACAACCCTATATTATCTTAGATGGAAATTTTTTTTGATGAAACATTTGAACTCCATTCTTGAGGAAAATATCCTTTCTACTTCAAAAACATTTTTCTTTTCTTAACTTGTCATAAAATTTTAAACTAAAAGAAGTTAATTAAAAATAAACTTGAAAAATTATAAAGGAAGATTCATGGAAATAATGTTCTATGGGATCATAAAAATATATTCATGCTGTATAAGTTAAAAAAACAATCTTCTCGTACTTTGGCCGGAAAAGTCAAAAAGAACCTCGTACTAAAAAACGACAAAGGATTCCTTACATATCTTTTAATTAAAACTCACCAATGGGTAAAATTGGATTTAAAAAAATTATTGGTGGATATAAATAATATTACATATTGAGGAAACATGGATGTGGATGATAAATATTCCTCAATAAATTCTGAAGTATAAACAATCTCGGATAAAAATGAGATTGCGAGATTTTCCCTTACCTTAGGTCCGTTTTGCTTCGTACGTGTCCGAATCTCCTGTATAATGATTTAAATAATGTTATTGACTTATTCCAGAATCGTACTCATTGTTATGATATCATATATGGTCTTATTCTTAGCTTCTTATTAGTAATATTTCATTGCTACTTGTTATTCGGGTGTTTATTGCTTTTTTGTTCTTATGCGTGTTTTGTCAAATAAATTCTTATTATTCTTTTTAGGTAATAGATACCTCATTTACATAATGGTATTAGTGTAATATATATCATATTCATTCATTCAATTCATTTATATAATCATTAAGCATTTAATATAATGTAGAACGAGTCACATCACATCGTGGAGACGATAGACCGTACGTACGCACAAGCGATGATATCGTTCCCATGATCATGGAATTGTATTGAAGTGTATGTATACTATTTCAGAATCAATATCACTTTACAAAAATAATATATAGTTATTATCTACACCATTATACCCATCCAAGAAAGGTGGTGGTGGAAAACAGATTACACCACGGTGTGGAGACGGTATTCCGTACGTACGCACGCGCGGTGATTTTGTTTTCCATAGGATGGATAGAAGGTGAAATAGGGTTGTTTAATATTTATAATAGAATATCAGTATATTAGTGATACTGATGTTATTACTTCGTAATGAAAAAACTAAATAATAATAAGTATAAGAAGAAATAAAGTTGAAAGAATCGGTAACGGACATTACCTCTTCTTTGAAGCGCCTCTTCTTAACCTCCACTTAGGACACTAAAGATGGTCTTTGAAGAAGACCAGGACCTCTAGTATGTTTCTAGGTAAGTGGAGAAGAGAAATTGGCAGGGTTTGGTTGAGCTTGAAGGCTCAAAGTGGTGTGAGGAGGAGAGGGAGGAGATGCCCTTTTATAAGGGAGGAGAGGGGCACCTTAGGAAAAACTTAAAATATTATTTTATTATAAAGTCATATTTTGTTTTTAATAGCTCCAAATTGATTTATTTTGAAGCTAAGGTGGGGATGGGTCGAAAGAATTTAAACCAATATATTTTATACAAGTTTATGTTAGTATTTTAACCTCATCATTTAGATTTAACTCTAAGTTAAATAATTTAACTTTTACCTTGTCTTCTTGTTTTCTTACATTATATGGTTAGTAAACTTACTATAAAAAGCCAAAAGAACCCCAAGTTATTTATTATTAATATATATAACCTTATCTAATTCATTTGTCCGAACCTTATATTTTTAGGAATAAAATAACAATTAATAATATAAAATTTGTTTTAAAAACTATTTTATGTCAATTTTGACACTGTTTGGTAATTGATTTTTTTTGAAAATAATAACAACATTATTAGTTCGAAAAAATTTAATTAAATAAATAATAATATGTCATTTTAATTTATAAAATTATTGTGACTCTTAAAAAGTCTCAAATTACTTTTATTTGGGTATTTATAATATCAATTATGTTAATATTTCCTTAATAAGGTAATTACTGCATCATTATTGTGTCATAAATAAATTAAATTATTTAACGTCTATAAATTATAAATAAAATAACATTATGTATTAAATCTTTTTAGCTTTCTAATGAATATTTATAGTCTAATTTATCTTATTTAAAACCCTATATTAAAAATGTTTTAGTTATTAAACTTTGATTTTAACTATTTTAACTCTTCTTTAAATAAAATAATATTAAATGTCCTAATCTAATCCAAGTGGACCAAAAGGGTAATACTTTATCCCTAATGCTGTTTCCGGTCGAAATATACTTATCCAATAGAATTAGGACATGTGTTAGGGTAATAATAATATCATTTTTACCCTTAATTACCCTATTTACTTTTAACCGTGGTAAAAAAGTAAAAAGTTACTATTCACCAAAAATTATTTTTATCTTATTGAACCACATTTTACTCCTTGATATTAACCGTGTCTCTTGGATTTTCGAAATTCCACTCATAGAAGTGGTAAAATTAAGTTTTATGTAAATTTTCAAATTCTCCTAGGAGGTGGGTAAAAGATGGTGAAAAGTTCAATAAATTTTTTATATATCTAAAATTATTATAAAATGACTCCAATGAATTAAATTGAACTTATATAAGTATTATGTATCAATTTTTACCTAAAATAAATTTAAATAAAATAAATAATTATTTAAATAAAAAGTCGGTTTTTAAATTGTAACCTAGTGTTTTCACTATTCATCAAAAATTGAATGTTTTCAGAAAAATACCAAAAATTCACCCTAGGCTAATTTCGATATTCTGAATCCAAAATTTAAGTCCATTTTGAATGATAAAATTTATAAAATTTCAAAAAGTGGTTATTACTATTCATAATGACTATTTTTAATAATATTTTAATAGCATATCGTTTTTTAGTGAAACTCAGTATTGCGTAAAATGCAAGCTATCGAGGAAGGTCCTGATTGCCAGTAAAGCAAGCCAAGATAGTGTTGTGTGCAGTGAAAGATTCCTTTGATGATGTATATAACATAAAAACAAAATATTTCTCATAAAAATCTCGGGTGTTACATTTAGGTTTACTATATGTTTGGTGTTGAGATAATAAAGAGTTGGGTGATTTTGAAAATGTATGTTTTGTAATATCAAAATCATTTGGATTAATGAAAACTCAATGGTAATGTTTATATAATTTTTAGGATTATGATATATATAGATGAGTGTGTGACCTTATGAACTAGAGTTTAATACCATTTCTGAGTTAATAATAGAGTTATTTTTTTAGGAATATATAACTTCTTTGTGCTTTATTGATGTGGACATTCAAATGGTTTTAGGAAAGATATGTTATTGGGAGTATATTATTATAGTATATACATAATTTAGAATATGATTATAGGAATGAATAGTGTTATATGAGTAAGGGTATGTAGGTTTTTTAGAGAATGACTTTCAATGATTATTGGGATTATAATATTTAGAGAAAGCTCATTGTAATTTAGAATCTCTATTTTAAGGATTAGGTTAATATGTATGAGAAAACATAACTAAAAGTAACCATGAAAGAACCAAGAATGATATATGTTAAACATAGTGTGATTTAGGTTGAACTGAGTCCGATACAAGTTGATTTGTAAGAACTATAGGATAACATGATTGTTTTATAAATTGAGACATCTTGAGGTTAAATTTTTCTATGGTTATTTACGATAATTTACTTATAAAGATCGTCTCTCAAGTTAACTCTTTTGGTTTTAGTAATGGATGGAACTAGATATAACCATGGGTGTGAGGGACAATACATAGATTACCTTGATGAAAAATACATGGGAATGGAATATTGGGTGAGAAACCATGTGATTATTCCAAACCTGGTATCATGAAATATGATTAACAATGTGAACATAGTTGAAGTCCCAAACACGCTAAGGAAGAAAAATATGGGGTCACATGAATGATCTTGTGATGAATATTATAAAGGAAAGAAGATTTAATATCCTATATATCAATGATATGGGAACAAGCATGGGTAAATCTTTGTTAATGGGATAGGTAATTGCTATAAGTGTGGGGATAACGGTTATCAAACTCACATGTGTAAGGGAAATAGAGGAGAAAAATAATTTCTTCAATTAAAATAGAGTTGGTCATTACCCAATTTAATGTCCCAATCCAGAGAAAAAATGTAGATATAATCACCAATAACATTTTGAATAAGGAAAATGCTACAATAAAACTACTAATGAATCAAATAGGGAGATTTCTCTATAGATATTCTCGTGTCCTATATCATGAATGTTTTCACCAACTACTGGATATTGAGTTGTAAATAAAAACACGTAGTGGTATACATATCAAGTAAGTTATTTCAAGGTTTTTTGGAATTTATTCCTCATGGATATATATCTAAATCCATTGGTATAATTCAATATGAAATTAGAAATCAGTTGTATCTATTTATAAAGGTTTTTTTAATGATTTTTCATATAGATAAATCTCATTCCATATCCTTAAAAAACTCACGATCATCATGTGGTGTATTGTTAATTATGAGTTGACTAAAGAAATTAATCAGATGTTATGAGTGAAATTGCGAGGATGAAATTTAACTACGGGGGAGGTGATATAACACCCTAAAATTCTTATCTATTATTACCTTTAAATAAGTCAATGTGTTCGATAGCTTTCTCCACATGAAACACTAAACTAAAATGAATCCACTTTAGGTTTATTATAGAAAAACCTAGTAATCAAATTATCTGGAATAGATTGGAGTAATATCCTTATGAATTATATGTACATAGAAAACAAATGCTATTATTAATATGAATACAATTCAATTAGTTCACCTAAAATGAATAAGAAGATCATTTATTGTTTAGAAAAGTATTTTTCAAAAAATTTACCTTTAATATGACATATATTAATATTTCAAGAAACATATGAATAATGATAAATTATTTTTGATATTAATAACTTGTTAACAGTAATTTAGTTGGTAAAAGATATGAAATAAGAATAATGGAAGTTAATATTTGAAAATTTCATTTTCAAATAAAAACGTGTTTTTATAATATTTTATGATTTCATTCATAAATTAAATTTAAAATTTATTAAATTTAAAATTTATAAAAATAAAATCATTTTTTAATCCAAAAAATCAAAATTATCTTATTGTGAATTTTTTATTTTTTCTAAAAAAATTTATATTTATTTAAAAAATATTGTTTTTTTGAAACATGTAATTTGTATGACTTAACCATTATATAAGAATGGACTATGGATAAATAATAAATTTTAAGTAATAAAATATTAATTTAAATAATTAAATTATTTATTTTAAAATAATATTTGAACATAGAAAAACTATGGAAAACACATTTATACATAATTAGAATATTACTTTAATACAAAAACTATTTGTAAGATTTCCATTGAATCAATATTTTTATGAAAGATTTTGTTTTAGATTTCTTCATAGCCTCATTTTATTTATTTTTTTATTCAATCAATTTATGGTATTAAAATCAGTATCCAAGTGATTTTTTCCTTATATTTACATTTAAAGCATAAAAATTTTATTTTTCTAAAAACTGTTTTTACGCAATTAATTTTTTTATTTTAAATATAAATTTCCAAACTGTTGTAAATATTATTTGATAAAATGGTTATTATATTTGAATATAGAAGTATAAAATTATTTAAAAATTTCTATCATAATATTTTTCATTAAAATTAATTACTGAGGTTAGAAAATAATTACCAAGGTAAAAGTAAATTGGGGTAAAAGGTAAAACTTAAAACAAAACCATAAAACACTCAAATTTTTCCCAAATATGGGTGTTTGAGGTTATTTGTGATCCAAAATAACTACCCACACCTATTTTTCTATTTTTTTATCATTTTAAACTTGAATATTAAACTTACATTATTGAAAATATAAGGGTTACTCCCAAAACCACCCTCGTCCTCACTTATAAAAGAGTAACATATCCTTGACTTCAAGACTCACCTATACTTAAAATTTAATCTTGAAACTAGGATATTTTTATAATATTATAACCATTTCACACATTCAAAATATTATGGTCACCGTTATTTATCATGATACATACATTTACAATGATACTTCCAAGGAAAATTCAAGTCCCTTACATGAGTACTACTACTACTTAGCTTTTCTGCTTGATTATGTTCATTCAATGTTTTTCTGTACATACATATATAATGATATAAGTATAATTTAAATACTATCATGTGACTATATTATGGTTATTATCATTTTTTGTTCATATATCTCATCAATTAAGAAAAACAAAACAGTGTTTAGTGCATTGTGCGGACTACCACTTCCAAGACACAAAGTGTTTTGTTTTCAATCACCACCTTAAAAGGATGGATATAATGATATTATTAGAGGATACATATTATTTTAATTATATCATTAATTTTTTGATATGAAAAATTAGAGAACCTAATTATGAACTTTTTAATAAACAATCATCATTAATTCAATCGTTTAAAATAAGCATGCAAAGTGGAAAATATTGTCATCAAATTATATAAAATTTTAATATCCATTAATTAATCTTATAAATACTTATTAATTATTATATTTTACACTAATAAAATATAAATAATATCATTATGCTTTTGGTAAAATTATATTATAAAAAGACCGCCGCAAAATTATTCATTAAATCAGGGTATGTTCCTGTTTGGATCAATTTAACCACCTAATTGAAAAATATTTGAATTTATATCATGAATTATTATGGGAAAATATTTAATTTTATAATATACTATAAATTTATGAATAATTTTTATTATTTTGAATATGTTTTATTAATATTTAAATCATTAATTAATAAAGAACCCCATCAATTATTAAGAATCACTGAAACATACTTGTTATCGATTTCATATTCACAGATAAAGAATAAAACAATCATTAATGGAATTTTAAAATTTTTATATAATTATAAAAAAATCCTTAATTTTAACCTTAATGACATATTAAAGATGAAATTTTAAATAATAATGAATATAAACACCACAAATATGAAACTTGAACAAAAGATCAAATTTTAAACACCCGATGTGGGAAATCAGAAGAATTCTATAGAGTATGAAAATTTACGATGATTATAAATGAAAATAAATATGGGAAAGGTTATGAAATAAATGATTAATATTTTTTTTGATACAATAGGTTAAATTATGTTCATGGATGTGAGGGTAACAGGTAAGGGTTTTTTCTCAAATTCCTCTCATTGAGACATGTTTGATATTATCCACCTAATTTCATATATGTGATGTATATCCTACATATTTGATATATTATATCATGAATTATCATTTAATTGTATTATATAATGTTCAAATACTATACCTATCCTTCAAGGGGTTTTGATTTAAGTGTACTCAAGTATTAGGACTTTTATTGGTCTCGATTCTTATTATTTGAGACAACATACATGTTATGTACCATGTTATATTTATATGGTGATCTATTGATTTAATTCCCCATGGATGTGTTATCATTTATTTATTTTTATTTCATTGGATTTTCTATCCAAATAATAATCACTTATTCAAGTGGATATTGAATTAGTTGTTTCCCCGATAGTGAATAATTTTGTTAACTCAACTTTTTTTCATTGAGTTATGATCATTCTCTTGAACTTATTTTATATAATTTTGGTATATTCTAATCTTTTATTGTATTATGCATTATTCAATAATTTTTTTTCTGATATATACATTCCTACCACATAAACCCTTTGAAAAATATTTCTCACTTATTGTGATATATTCTTCTAAATCCATCGACTTTATTTCTCCAAATGGATTATGATATTTTTATTATAATGTTGACTTAGTCATATACTCATTTTTATATATAGTGTGAATACCACATTTTACATAACACATATTAGATTTTTTTCGCCCATAAATTATGATATTCTATTAACATATGGAAATGTATGAGCATTGTGTTTTTTTTCATTCCAATTCAAAAACTTATTGGAAAGTTGATTAAGTATACACATTATTCCCCAATATGGGTTATGAACATGTAATACCTTTATTGACATGGGGAAATTTATTGAAATTCTTGAGGATTCTTAGTTTGTAACATAGGCTGATCTTGTATTTTTATTTCATATTCTTCATTATACAAATAGCCATGTTTTTATTTAGCCAAAGGTTCCTTTTTTAATGGTATGAAAGGTGTTATTTACTCTTATAGTGAATGAAGTGGACATAATTATGACAGATTCCCTGTAATTGGAACAATAATTAATTATTTAATTTAATTATTTTTATTATGTTGTGGGTTCCTAGGAGATTTTTCTTCAAATTTTAATAATTTATTAAGGAAATGGTGTTGTGTATGGTGTTTGTATTGTTAGGATTAACCATGAACCTAACATGAGTGATGGGTTTACATTTTATAGTGCTATGTTGTATAGTGTTTTCAATCATGTGACTATGTTAGGAGTAACTTTGTGGGGTTCCTTGTACTTTTAAACTATGGGAAACACAGTTGGTGCATGGTTTTTTAAACTTTGTGCCTTACCCAGGTGTGAAACCTAGGATCTTAAAAAAGTATTTCTTTCCAATTATACCCTTATGGAATTTAGGGAGTTTGTCCCTCATTTCTCCCACCCTTATTTTGTGTGAACATCCGCATCCAAGACCCCTTCCCTCCATGGTGTGCACTCCCTCCTCCACCAAACTCCTACTCTTCATGTGATTACACCTAGTATCATGGAATATTTTGGTTGATGCTTCAAAGTGTGGTCTTTTATTCCATACTCCCTCTCATTTTTGGAAATAATCCAGCCCCCCTCCTACCTCAGTTAAACCCTAGTAAATTTGGTTTGACTAGATTTTTTTAATTCCATCATTGTTAGGGTATTGGATGGGTCTTTTATTTTTCCTTATTTCACATTTGGGTATCCTCCAATAAATGAAAATCATTTCCAACCTTTTTGGATCACCCAACATCATTTTTAGGTATTTGTCTTTATAAAACCACATTATATCACATGTTATAAATTACTTGGGATGTTTTAAATAATTTCTTGTGAAATTACTAGTATTTGTGTATGTTGTAGAAAGATTGATTGATTCTTATTTGTCTTTAAATCTTGGAATGGTATTAGGCCCCATGATTAGTGCTTGTGAAAATGATTGTGTGGCCCTTTTAAGTTTTTTATGCGGTTGATAATGTTTTTATTGAATTTATAATTCAGTGGTTGGTTTTTTTTGTTTTATAATGGATTTTAACTATTTATAAAGACATGGAATGGAGTTGGGTCTCATGTTAAGTGCTTTTTAGTTCCTTCTCAGCTTTGAAAAAATGAATTAAAAAATTTTCAAATCCAATTTGTTGTCAATTCCATTTATGAAATGGGTGTGTTTGTTTTTAAGGAATTGTTTTAAAAAAATAACGGAGTTGAACGTCATTTGGAATTATTTTGAGACTAGGGGTCTCGTTGTATTTTGTAAAAGGCCTTTCAAAATAGTTTTATGTTTTATTAAAAGGGTTATTCGAACCATTTGATTTATTTTAATGTAGCACATTTATTTTAATAGTGGATTTCATGGAAAGAGTTGGATTTCCAATCATCTTTAAAAGATTGTTGTGTTAATTTTTATTTAAAAGGATTATTAGAAAGTGGATTTAAAATGGGTTTCCAAATGTGATTTTGGGAAAAGGATTTAAAGTGTAATTTAACCATGTTTAAAAAGGTTGGTTTTAAACATGTTTTTGAAATGATATTCTAAATGAAATTATGAATTTAGAATGTGGATTGGAAACCCGAGAAGTGTGTTTTTAAAGGCTTATTTGACACTTTAAATTGTTTATGATTGGGTGAAGACCTCTATGATCCCCGTTTGATTACATTCTCAAATATGCATTGTGAACCCATGGGGAATTATTTGAATTGACATGAAAATTTTTATTCTCACATATGTACATTTGTTTAGGGATGTGGCTTGTGAGGGTGTAAGAGGTAATATTTCAGTTGTTTTCAAATGTTTCATATTTTATGGATGTGATTATTGATTTCTTACCACCATTATTGAATTTTCAGGTGATTCCTATGATATAGTTGATAACCTATGTGTGAGATAACCCTAGTAGATATATTAGGTTGAGAAAGGAGTGTTTTCTAACTACTATTATATGGTTATATCATAAGGAGTATAAATCCTTTATGATATCTATCTCATGATTCTTGTGGAAAAATTTTCTCAGGGTCGTTTATTTATGGACAGTTCCATAGTATTTCGAAATTGGAAATAGGTTCAGTAGTTCTGGTTTGAGTTCCTTATCACAAGTTTTGGACTTGTATTACTAGATCCTAGGTATGATTCCCACAACGCAAGGTACTTTTAGACACTTTAGGGGATTTATTTTTATGATTTGATTGAATTACCCTAGTTTGAATTATTGTCCTGGCACCATTTCTAGATTTTGTTTCCTCGATGTTGGGTAGCATCATATGGCTTATGAATCACCATGTGTGTGTTTTGTATTACATTCAAATGATTTGTTTGATAATATTTTGAATGTATAATATGAAAATGGGAAAATGGTTTTATATTTACGTATGATTTCTAAAGAACTAGGTTAACCATGAATTTTTTTATAAAAATGATATTTTCAAGATATTTTAGGAAAATGGAAAATGGTGTTTTTTCCATGTTTTAAAGGCTTATTTATTATAGTTTAACAGTTTAATCTAAAATTTTGAACTATCCTTGTATGGATTTTATAAAAAGGGTAGTTTTTTGAAGATATTCATTGGGTTTGGTTTTATAAAGAACTAGTACTCACCTGTGCTATTGCATGACGTATTTAATTACCGATTTTCTATTAATAAGAGATTATTATTTATAAAAGTCTATATGAAACAATAATGTTGAATAAATATTAATTAGAAAGTAAGGGTGTATGATAATAGAATAAGAGTGCATAGAATATGGAGACACCATTTAAACTGTTGACAAAGAAAATAGATAGATTAAAAGTATATGTATTTCTAAATTTTGAGGATGGAAATTTGAATACATTTTCAACTTCAAAAATCACAATAATAGTAATGTGTGAACTGAAATAAAAAGGGAAAGGCAAATCAAAGATAAGACAGTGGTTGTAATAATTAAAATGAGACGTGAAAAAATTAAATAAAAAATAAATTGTATGAACGTGGTGTTTTTGGAAAAAGAAAACGAAGTGAAACTATTAATGTTATATATGGAACAATATGGAATGAAGGAGGATATTTATTCACAAATTCATGAGAGCTTAATCTTTACAATGCACATATGACCTCCATCTCAAGACAAAAAATTATAGTCAAAAGACCAAGAAATGGAAGAATAATTAATATTTTTTTTTACCTAGAGATGCTACACAATAATGTACCATACCACCTGAAACCTTTAACATCTCGAGATCAAAAAATTACAAATAACAACCTTTGGGAATTCAACCAAAACCAACAGGACTGACCCAACATGACTTGCTGATAAACTAATCACCGGATCCAAAATGAGGACATGCTTCTAGCCATCCTTCTGTGGATATTTGCACATATAAATATTTTATCATGGTGCATTTACAAAGTGGTAAACAAATGGGATGTATCTATTTTAACTCATTATTAACCCAAAAACAATAAAAATTGAACGAAGAAATCACAAAATACCAACCTTAATTGCATCTTACCCAGGTATCTTGAATGGATCTTCAACAAAAGGTAGCTGTGACTGAAGAGAAAAGAAAACATATTATTAAAATAGAATAAATTGATCCACTTATACATGAAAATGAATATGATAACTAAAATAAAATAGAATAAAATAATCCAGTTATACACAAAGATGGAAAATCATTTTTGATAACATTCATCAATATGCCTTCGAAATCGCAGGGGAACTGGTACTTGGAAATGAAGAATCATTTATGCTCTGAAAAACTGCCACATGCATATAGAATTGGAATAAAAAACAGAGGGAAATCATGACTGTGACTTGTTTTGACCTATAAAATGTGATGTTTTGATTCAACCTAACATCAACTTGACCACAAATCTTTATACCTGAATTTGTTTTCCCCAGACCAGATTCCCAAATAGAACCTGCAAGAATAGAAACATACACATATAAGATTATAATTTTGTTAGCCCCAGACAACTGGGTCTTAGAGAAACCATAACTAAATTACCAAATTTTTTGCAGAACATATCTTATTTATCATGTACAATTTCATGATAGCAAAAATGGAAACTGCTATGTTGATAATTTCCTTTTCTTAAAGTATGTGACGAAATTAATCACCTGGAAGTAGTAGTATTCCCCATGACATCCTTGTTTAAATATAGGTCAGTGGAATTTCTTCTATTAAAAAAATTAGCATCACCAATTTCCCTGCTAAACATAAGATATATATTCATCAATATACCAATTTTTAGGTATACCAATCATTAAATAAAACTTTAATGTCCTTATATATGTGTGAAAGGGGAATCATTTAGAATAATTGTTGTTGAAGTAGTATAAGTTTAATGCCATAAAAATCAGAAAAGTCTTAACCTGTATTGAAATCCCTTACCATGTCATAACTAATATGTTTTGTGCCTGTGATGTGTGATTGATTTCTCTCAGTAGCATCATTTTCCACAAGAATAGAACCACAGATATCACAAAGAGCCATCATTTTCTCTAGAGCAAGCATAAATACTTTGTTAGTCTATGGTTGTTGAATCAACAATGTTTTCTCAACATTAATTACCTACACCTTTCTCGTGAATGGATATGATGCATCCAAGTTTCCTACTTCTTGATGTTCATCTACTTATTCTAGGGGGTTCTTTATTTTTTCCTCTAGCAAAGATAGTTATCCTGCCTTTTGTACTGAGATTGGAGGTGGGGGTGTGACGTCAACTTCCTTAGCAAGGTGTTCTAGACCACGCCTGGATCTTCTGTCAAGAATCTGATCAGCATAATATTTAAGAACCTGTTACAGAGAGTATAAGAAGAGAATAGTTTCATTGTACTATTGTTTCATACTAATAAAAACTATGGGAAAATAAGGTATGAAACTGGATATTGAAATATCACATATTGTTGACTAAAATGTGGAAGGTATTTTTGAAACTGGATTTGAATGTAATTGAACCAAAATAGTACAATATGCAGGTGATGCACTAATCCAATAAATTCATTAAATATTTAACTATTTAATGTGACTTTACATTAAATCTATTAAAAAATGTATGAATCTTTATATGAAAACATTAATCTATTTTCCCACATCAGTGACACACATGACATTAACAGCTTAACCTAATATGTGAATTCAACTACACATTATGCCCACTGATTAACATAATTGTACAAACACAACATATTTACAATGAACTAATTGACATTAAATACTATATTCTTAAAGTGATTAGAAACAGAGTTATAGTGGAATCATTTTTCAGTGAATGAAACATATTAATAGTGAACAAAACATATCATTTCATCCATGAAATATTAGTGAACATAATATACTTACTAGAAACACATATACAGAGGATTCACTAGATGATGGAAAATGAATATAGTCCAACTAACCCCTACTAAAATCATTCACTGCTACCATAGTAAAGGCATGAGGAAAATAGTTTACACTAATAAAAAACCTGTGTTGAAGAAAACCGAAGCACACCCCGGATGCATCTTATTAAGAGAGATGTCCCTGGAAGACACGATATACCCAGAAAAAGAAGTAGACATGGCTAGGTTTAAAGAAGAGGGATATCCTACCTCTGATAAAGATTCCTAAAAAAGAAGTTCTTGGAGCCACCAGAGGTTTGAGATGGATCCATAGGATTTTTGGAGAGAGTTCCGTTCTATGTTTTGCCTTCTACAACCTAAAACCACTCTCCACAAATCAATGCAGGGGTATACACCTGTACTAACATAAAACAATATATAAAATCATAATTAGATTAGTATAATCTGATCAGTAGAATATATAAAGATCTTTTACCAATCGGGGGTGGCATACAGTGCGTTACTTTCGGGTTTGGAGGTAGATTTGGAGGGTTTGGGTGACGTGGTAACATGGGAAGGTGACACGTAAGCAGAAAAAATGAAAAAATTAGTAAATATATTGATATAAATAAGAAATATATAACATAATGACAGTATTGTATTCTGGTATCACAAAGCTGCAAAACATCATTCAAAACATTTCAAAATAAACAATTTGAGTTTTTGTGTGTCATTTTAAAAATGACTAAATCTATATAATTCAAAAATCCCAATGCTGTTTATTCTATTAATCAATGGTGTTTATTACATTTTCTAATACATAAAGCAGTAATGTATAATGCACAAATCACATGAGTTTCATGATTGTATAGTAAATAGTGTTGCTATACCGAAATCTTGATACAATAATAGAAATATATCAATATACTACTATAAAGTAGTGTTTCTATAGTAAAGAGTATTTCTATAACAAAAAATTGATGTGACTTTTCCTTTCCCAAAAACATTATCTTATTTATTATTAATTACATGACTATGATTTTTTATTTTTCACCAATAATCTATTTTAGTCGGTATGCCTATTCAGACTACTCTTTCATAGAGTGTTGAAATTTGAAAATATCCTCCAATGAAGGCGTAACACCCAACATTTTATCAACACAATGGATACTTACTTGTATAGGAACCCATCTTTGAGAATAACCCATCATGAACTTAAAATACTTTTTAGTTTCACGATCAATTCTCTGTTGAATAATATTCTGGAAGTTCCTTCAAAATTTATGCTTCAATAAAAATTGAACTAACGGAGTTTTTTATTGTAGAATAACATAATTAAAGATTATAATAAATCTTACCCAAGATCATTTGAATTAATTAATCTAGGAACCGTTTTTATGTAGTTACTGATTAATATAATAGTTTTATCAAAATAGTCTTGTATTTGGAAATTTAAAAGTAGAAAACGTCAATGAAGGGAGAAATACCTCTTACAATATTCTTAAATTAATAGTTGAGTGTGAATTTTGATAATAGTGGATGTTTGAATACATGAATAATGAGAAGTTTGAGATCCATTCACATGAAATCCACTTTTACTGAGTTTTAGAAGCTCGAACTGTAAGCTTCTTCTTTGATAAAAATAAAATTAATGCACTGGTATTGAAATTAAATTAAATATTCTGGTATTTTATAGTATTGAGAACATGTAATGAAATATCTTATCATATATATAATGAATTAATAGTTCTTAAATTATTTGGGTATTTAAATTGAAGTACACACTTCCTGCAAGATGACATGTTTCCTAAAGAATAATTAAATGCATACTGCTAGCTTTTAGTCATGAAGATCACCAAAGAAAATGAGTTTTTTAAAATGATAAAATCTCATAACCTAATGGGTAATGCAAGTATTGAATGCTGTAATCTTAAGAGACAGTAGAAGTTGTTTGGAAACTCATGCACTGAATGCTGGAATCTACAGACACAGTAGCAGCTGTCTGGAAACTCAAATGACATAGTTATTGATTAAGATAACAATTTTATCAAAACAGTCATGTAATTGGAAATTTAAAATTAAAAAACCACAATGAAGTGAGAATTACCTCTTAAAATAATTGCAAATTAATAGGTGAGTGTGAATTCTGATAATAGTGGATGTTTGAATTCATTCATCATGAGAAGTTTGAGATCTATGCACATGAAATCCACCATCAATGAGTTGCAGAAGCTCGAACTGTAATCTTTTTCTTTGATAAACAAAACATTAATGCAGTGGTATTGTAATTAAATTAAATATTATGTAATTTTATAGTATCCGGAAAATGTCATGAAACATATCATCATCCATATACTGAATTAATAGTGCTTAAATCAGTTGGGTATTTAAATTTAAGGACTCACTACCTGCATGATAAGATGTTGCAAGATGAATAATTAAATGCATACTTCTAGCTTTGAGGCACAAATATCACCCAATAAAAATGGGTTTTTAAAATGAGAAAATCTAATAACTAAATAGATAATTGCACGAACTTGTGACTTATAAAATTATTTCATAGTATAAGAAATATTTACCATAGAAACATGACATTTCATTTTAAATGAGTATTCTAGTATGGTACATAATTCCAAACATAGCATTGCAGGTTACTTCTGACCTATTTCATCACTCCACAGTATTAAAAACAGTTAACATTCAAACATGGCGTTGAAATAAAATGGAAAATTGTGGGACTGAAAAGTATATAGAAATAGGAAATGTAATAATAAGAGGTAGAAAATAGGAAATGAAAATTTATTAGTTATTTGATACGAAAATACATGTCTGCTCCATAAACATGTATGTACAACACCTAAATAATGACTAGAATACTATTTCAAATAAGGTATGCGTACTCTTCGTGATGTAATATACATTTTTAATCAGACATGAATTCATAAAATAGATATGAAAACAAAGTAAATAGTCAGCATGTATTAATACCATACATGTATTAACTGGTGAGTGTGAATTCCACCCTTGACAAGCGTAATGGGTCACGCAGGTCCTAGAAGATGTAATATGCAAAGATAGTTCTGTAATGTTGGTTGGAATGTTTTTTTGAAAGTAATAAGAATGTTACCAGTACGGTAAGTTGACCTATCACCAATATCTACCAGAACATAGATGCAAATGCAGGGAGGAAACTCGCGTAGTTTGTAGCACTGATTGAGCATGGGAAATCCCGAGTGGTGGAGGCTGTGAAGGAAATGGAAAGTCAGTGTGGATGTAATGGTAATCCCAAGTGACATCCATGATACTGCAAGAGAAGCCCTGTAGAAGTGGAGAGGAACTTGAGGATGGAGGGAGATGCCAACCGGGGAATGCGGGAACCCTAGCTCGAATGGAGGTGAAACCCAAGTGGTTGGAGAAGCATAGTGAATTAAATATGTTTCGTCGATGTGCAAGAAATATGGAGCCACAAATTGAGCGAAAAGGAACCAAGAAGGGATGGAAATAGTGGGGGTTGATTCGATGGAGGGGTGGAGGGGAACTGGGATTTGGTCATCAAGAAGCATAGGTTGATAGGGCATGTAGCGTGAGCAGGAGGATAAACTAAGGAAACTACATCTGGAAGAGAGAAGGAGGGGAAGAAAGGGTTTCAGGTGATGAAACATGACGAATTTCGTGTGATGGAACCCTAGATCGAGCGGAGATGATGCACGAGAGAGAGGTGAACCTGATGGAAATCGCGAGCGGTAGAAGAATGGTGCGGGGAGAGTCGCAGATGGTGGATGGATTCTCTGATTGCCGATGGAGGGGATGCTATTCTCCGAATGTGAAGGATCGTAGACCACGAGGGAGCATGAACCAAGCTAGGGTTTTCTCAGCCGAGGAAGGATGTAGTGGGGCGGAGTCCTCGAAGCTGGATGGAGTCACTAAATTTCAATGGTGTACGTGTTAATTAGGAAGCATTGAAGTGTGGAGGGTCGAAAGGAGGGCACATGGAAGTGGGAAAATCGTAGCTTTAGTATATTTAGTAGATGTGAAAAATCTATTTTTATGCCTTATATTCAAACTATAAATTTATAAACTATATTATCAAGGTATTTACATAGATACATTGGGTTTTGGTGGGTTGTTGAGTGATTATGTGCTCATAAATATTTTATATCAGTGGAAGGTTCTTGGTTCTGTTTCCTAGACACTCTAGTGAGAATTGATTTTTTGAGGTGTGTTAGTTGTTTTATTTTTAGTTTATCTTCTCGCACTATCCATATCATCCATTTTATTAATTTCTATAGGTGGTAGGTATAAATAACCGATGGTCACTGAATCAAAGGAATCAAGGAATTCGGGCACCTTTCTTGTAGGGGAGGGAGACCGAGAAAGACTTGTTTTTTTTCTTTATTTACCAATTTTAATTTTTTTTGTCTGGTAATTATTTCATTCCTTTTCCATTTGTCATGTATACCTGATATATAGACTATTGATGCTAATTTTTTTTTATATTATGCTACTAGTTTTTTTAATTATTTATTTGGAAAAATAATTGTCAATTGTGTTCTTGTGATTCCCATACTATTGTTTCTAGACCTTGGGGATTGAGAATTCCCTTTCGGACAATAGTAGATCAGTTTGGAGAATCTATTGGATGGACAACCCTGGTAAATTCATTACAAATGGTGTAAAGACTGGGAAAATTCCATGTAATTTTTTTAATTATTTGGGATTATTATGAGTCTGTGAAAATTGACAGCGTGTCATTCCGAGGCTCGGTGTGCTCGAAATGGATTTTGGAATGGTTTTTAATGTAAGTTCAGTAAACATGCGGGAGAAATTTTCTTTCTTTTAATCTAGTTCTTGGATTAAAAAATTTAGGAAATCATTGAATCCTTAGTGTTAGGATTCTCTTAAGGGAGGATTTACTTCGACCACAGTAGGTCTATAGAAAAAGTTAGTTTTCGAACTTTTTAAAGAAAAGTAAAATAACATGTAATTGTTATTTTATTTTTATTTTTCTCTAACAGATGAGCGACAGTGGCGGGATCAGTGACTTATCAATCCATTTAACAACTTGACTCATCAACTGCATAACTCCACCGTTGTGAATTAAAATTGGTTCATTAATTCATTTAATGAACCTCATTAATTACTCAATGCATTACTCACCTTGTCCCCTCCTTTTTAAATGGAGCTCGAGGTGGGGTTTTGGCACAAATTCTTCAATCAAGGAAAGTCTGGAGAAATCCTGCAGAAACATCCACTGATGGAGGATGGAAGCTTGGACGACAACGATCCACTATCGACGAATGTTGAAAACTCCATCCAACGTGGACACTCCTCCAGCCGCAACCACGACGACTCCAACAATCCTTGAGGTAGGGGTTTTGTTTGAAATGAGTTTATTTAATTTTTAATTTTAGATAAATAAATCTTCTAGTTTTTATAATGCGAACGCGGAGGGTGTGGGACAAACGAACAAGGCTCAGACCCTCCTCTTCGTTTCTTGACGCATTCTTTGTAGACAACATTTTCAACTCATCAGAAAGTGGAAACCTGGAGGCGCGCAGCGACAACGGTATCTATAGAGGGTCGTAGGCATGCCTAGAAGAAAGAACAGACCACCAGAGCTCACACAGTGGCCCGCAGAAACTCTGTCGGTGTGGCGCCAGCGCGGCGACACCCACGACCAGCGGCCAGCATTCACTGGCTGCGGAGGAGGGCAGCGCCATTCGGTGCCGCGGTGGTCAGACAAGCGACCAACAACAACCATCCACAGAGATGGGAGGCAGCGGGACGTCACACGCCGCGTTGCAGAGGGTCACGACTTTGAAGCTACGGTGGAGCCAAGGGGACTCGCGCCCCGCCAGTATCGTAGAATGGGAGGGCGGCGCCACCTGGCGTCTCTAATCAACAGTCCTGAACGGATTTGCCATTCGAGAAGAGAGAGTGACCCCTGAATGATCGCTTGGCAGGAGGCCCACACCAGCGAACAAGGCCAGACGTGGGCCAACTGAACGGGTCGGGCCTGCGGCCCAACGCGGTTGGGTCGAGCCCCATCTGACGGGCTGGGCCAACCATGACCCGAGCCTGATAATGAGCCAGGCCTTCCTCGATGGGCTGAACCCAGTGAACCGTGCCGACCCTTAATAGTCCGGACCTGGGTGGGTTCAGGTAGACCTCGGGACCCGTTGCGTTGGGCTGGCCTGACCGAGTCGTACCGGGCCAAGACCCAACCGACCCCCGAATAAAGAAACACCCATAATTGACAAAACAAGTGTCCTATTGACATGATATCAGTGGCATTGGGACCCCTTTTGGGAAGTAGTCCCTTTGGCATATTCCGGCGGGCCCGAATGATCCAGACCAGACCAAGTTGTGATCATCCTCGTTTCACGGAAGGGTGTAACTAACAGATCAGGCATCTGATCGACGTGCCGTCTGTGGCATAAGGATTATTGTGGAAATCCAGTCCTATGGAGATACTCTAAGTGAGTTTTGACAGAGTTTGACATGTGACCTAGGTTGTATTAGACTTGATACCAACTAGGCCCTTTTTACAAAAGTGCCCATATCTCACAAACCGGGTGTTTGATCAACGTGTCATCTGTCACGTTGGGACCCTTATGATGAGGTGACCCCTTGAGTATGATTTTTATAGGACTTAGTACCAGTTGAAATATGACCAATGGATTGAGGAGTAGAATTTTCTAGAGACCAGGTGTGCTTCATGTGGGAATCCAGTGGCTGGTTATGACATGAAGAAGAAGAGCAACCAATACTGGTCTGCATCAGGAACTCCAGAGTGGGATGATCTATTTGTACGAATAATAATACCTACCTCTTTACCAGTAACCAATACGGGTCAGCACCAGCGACCAATACGGGTCAGCACCAGCGACCAATACGGGTCAGCACCAGCGACCAATACAGGTCAGAATCTAGCAACCAATATGGGTTAGAATACAGTGACCTATATGGTAAGCAGTAGAGTTACTACGGATTGGATGATCTGTCTTTACGACTAGTCATCCCTATCCCAGTAACCTTGAAGTTATACCGTTAGAGTGAGCTGTCTCTTTTTCTTTGTGATTCATGATTTAGTTCATTCTTGTGATATTACCTTTGTGGTATTTCTTGTGATGTTTTCCTTTGTGGATTACTGAGAGACCTTTAGTGGTCTCGGGGTCCCCTACTAAGTTTTTATACACACCCCTACATGGGTTCTGCCTGCACGTGTGTGTCTATTGAAGACTACTGACACTCTGAGGTAAACATTGGAGGTTCGGGACCTGGTGGAACTTAGTGTGATGGGAGAAGTCAAGATCCTCTTCTTTGACTTCATACTCACAGCTAATACCCTCCAGTTAGAGCTCCAGGGAATATGTGACATTTTTTTACATTCTTTTAAGTTTCTAGGGCTTGTATTCCATCCCACTATTTTCAGTTTACAGTTGTACTGGTAGTTGTACTTTACTCTTGTTGTTCTACCTTACTTTTGTGGGTTGTTTACTTCAGTTTCCCCCTTTTTTTGTGTACAGATCTCTAAGTCAATGCCTTCAATCTTCAGGAAAATCCTTCAGGTACTAGTCACCAGCCCCTGGCCTATGGAAGGCAGGCTTGGAGTAGTCACGTCTGGGCCCCGTGGGACGGGTCGTGACATAGTGGTATCAAAGGGTGGTTGATTATACCATATTAACTAAGAGTATACTTTTAATGAGGCAATGGTATAAATTTTATTGAGTTTGGTTTTCAGTATAGGGAGTATAGTGTTGGTGTGGCGACCGACGTATCTATACACTAGGACCCTGAATTCTGTTTTTAGAATTGGTACATGAAAACACCAGTTGCTAGTGTTTTGAAAATTTTTCTTGATCTTTCTTGAGATATCTCACCAGGTATAACTTATTGACTGTTGCACATATTTTTCCTACAAGATGCCTCCACGAAGACAGCCAGTCAGGATTCTATTTAGAGATCGTGATAATGGCCCACTGAGCGATGAGGCGTCAGTACGAGGACTACTCATAGTGATGGAACCTTCGGGTGGTCTACCAACAACACCACTACCCGTTGAGAAGAAGATGATACTAGTGGATCATTCAAACTGGCTGAGCATGTTTTATGAGTTCTAGAGATAGATACCTCTGAGGTTTCGAGATGAGATGGACTGCCAGGAAGTAGAGGATTGGCTTGAGGCGGTTTTGTGGGTATTTCTCTTAGTAGAGACACCCGTCGAGAAGATGGAGATCTTGGCCACCGACCTTCTTCAGGGCTTAGTAGGATGGTGGTAGATCTTGATGCTCTAGGTGAATTAGGATATAACCCTCACCTGGATAGACTTCGAGAGCCTTTTCAGGGTGGTGTCCATGCCAACGACACTATGCTCTGTGCGTATTCAGGAGTTACTGCATCTGTAGCAGGGCATCCAGACTGTGGCTCAGTACTCAACGAGATTTACTGACCTCTCTCGATACTCCAATAACATGGCACAAGACCCTTACTTCATGTACTATACCTTTTAGCAGGGTCTCCGACGAGAGATCAGAGCAACAAGAGTTTCTCTCAGCTTCCCGATGTAGGCTAGGGTGCTAGAGAGAGCTTTGTTATTGGAGGGATTCCTTACTGAGCAAGCACCGACAGTGAGAGCCCCTATCGGATGATAGGTAGCAGAGTCATTTGTAGCTAGAAGTAGACAGACGATGCAGAATCCCAAGCGGGCTAGACTTTCCGGAGGGTGACCTAAGGACGCATGGTCAGAGGTACAAGGCTCGAGAGGCCGAGGGAACCACCAATGAAGTATGATTTGTTTTTACTATGGGGGATAGGGTCACAGAGCTCGTGACTATCAAAATATCCATGCAGATGATTGGAAGACAGTGGAGGGGCCACCGAGGCAGTGATAGCAGCAGGATCAAGAGTGTCATCCAGACGACAGACGAGGCTGGGGGGAAGGACGTGTAGCGGGAGGTGGTTGGGGTCACCAGGCACTACCACCACCACCCTCAGGTGGTCCACCAAGAGCTCCGGGAGTAGGTGGATGAGGAAAGGCCATGCTACAGGCAGTAGAGGCTCATGATCCTGATGTCCCTAAGATGATACGAGGTATGATCTGTATATTCTCTACTTTAGCTGTAGTACTTATTGACATAGGTGCTAGCTATTCTTTCTATGTCGTGGACATAGTTAAGGACTCTAAGATTCTGACTAAGATTTTAGCTCGACCTTTGTGTTTGGATCCTCTTATGGGAGGAGATTCAGTGGTCACACACTAGTGTTGAAATTTTCATCTTAATCTTGGAGGAGAGAGTTTCAGATGGGATCTTCTAGTAGTGGCGTTGAAGCCCTACGATGTCATTCTAGGCATGGACTACCTATCAGTAGTTCACGCACAAATTAACTGCTTGAGACGTATAGTGAAATGTACGTGCAGAGATGGAGTCCAGTTTTACTTTGTTGGTGAGAAGGAAAAATAGATCAACACAAGATGGACTTGCGCTCAGGAGGGTGCAGCCGATTACATATTAGCTAGCTTTCATGAACTTCGACGCGGTGGATGAGGCGAGTCCACAATTCCCAGCGGCAGTGGAAGAGTATAAGGATGTCTTTCTAGAATATGTTCTTGGACTACCTCCTCATAGAGAGGTAGACTTACACATTAATTTATACCTAGTAATGTCAGTGATATCTACACTAGCATATCGGATGGCCCTTGTGGTGCTCCGGTAGATGAGGGTACAATTGGAGGACTTATAGAGGAAGGAATTCGTAAGGCCCAGTGTTTCTCCATGGGCATCCCCAATGTTGTTTTCCAAGAAGGAAGACATAAGTTTGAGGCTATGTGTGGAATTTCAGCACCTAAACCAGGTGATCTTGATGAAAAATTATACTCTTCCACAGATTGATGATCTATTTGATCAATTGAAAGGAGAAAAGTGGTTCTCAAATATAGACCTCAGATCAGGCTATCACCAGCTTCGTGTGTGGGATGAGTACATCCTGAAGATGGCCTTCATATATCGGTATAGAAATTACGAATACCTAGTGATGTTATTTGGCATGATGAAAACCCCTACAGTGTTCATGGGTCTCGTGAACAGGATCTTCCAGACCTTCATAGACTGGTTTTTAGTGGTCTTCATCGATGAAATCTTGGTGTACTCAGCGTCAGAGGAAGAGAATACTATAAACTTGAGGATAGTTCTGGACACACTCTGGGATCACCTGTTATATGGGAATCTCTCTAAGTGTGAGTTCTGGATATGGAAGTTCCACTTCTTGGGACACATCATCTCAGAGGCTGGAGTTGCAGTGGATCCAACGAAGATCGAGTCATCACTTTGGGAGCCACCGGGGAGTTTTACTGAGGTGTGGAGCTTCCTTAGATTAGTAGGCCACTATCAGAGGTTCATACCCAATTTATCCAGAATAGAAGAACCTATGAATACCATCACAATGAAGGGGAAACTTTTCCTATGGTCAGATACATGATAGAAAATCTTTTAACAGCTAAGGTAGAGCTTGACCAGTGCTCCCATTCTATGGTTGCTGGAGGAGGGCACAGACTACGTGGTTTACTGTGATGCATCAGGGACCCGACTCAGTTACGTCCTAATGTAGGGTCATGAAGTGATTGCTTATGGCTCAAGACAGTTGAGGCCTCATGAGTAGAATTATGTGACTGATGACTTGGAGTTGTCAGGAGTAGTATTCGCACTGAAGATGTGGCAATGCTACTTGATGGGTGAGAGGTTCATTGTTTACTCAGACCACATGAGTTTTAGATATATATTCACATAGGAAGATCTGAATCTAAGATAGAGATGTTGGATAGAGTTCTTCTAGGACTATGAATTTGAGATAGTCTATACTCCTGAGAAGAGGAACGTAGTGGAAGATGCATTTAGCTAGAGATTGAGTTCATAGCTAATGAACGAGGCTTCAGAGTAGTTAGCCTCGCTTCAGATATCCTATGTGGATAGAGATGAGATAGTCTACCTATAGTCAATGGTAGTTTCCCCTCCACTCCTCAAGTGAGTTAGGGAGGCGCAACTCGAAGACAACAGCTGCGAGACTACACATGCTCAGATATCCTCAGGTCATTCACCTAATAGATATTCTGAAGGTGGGGAGCACACTATCCTTTTTAGAGTACATACAGTTGTACCCGCGAATCTATGAGAGGAGGTTCTGATAGAGTTCCATATATCCCCCTTGGAATTACATCTAGGTGTGATGAAGATGTATCAGGACCTCCGGCGTCAGTACTGGTGGCCAGGAATGAAGAAAGTTGTGGCAGAGTTTGTTTCTAGATGTCTCACTTGCCAGAAAGTGAAGGCTAAGCACCAGTTACCAGCAAGTTTAAACGAACCCCATGAGATACCATAGTGGAAGTGGTAAGGGATATCGATGGACTTTGTAATGGGGTTACCACATACGTTCAGAGGGAATGATACTATCTGTGTTATCGTTGACCGACTCACCATGTCATCCCACTTCCTTGCTATTCGAGAGAAGAGTTCAGTAGAGAGCTTGGGATGTCTCTACATTCAGGAGATCATACGACTTCACAGGGTTCCTTCGAAGATAGTCTCAGACCGTGACACACATTTCACATCCCGGTTGTGGAAAGTATTGTAGGAGGCTTTTGGGATTCAGCTTCGATTGAGAACAGCTTTTCACCTGCAGATAGAAGGTCGGACTGAGTGGACCATCCAGACCATTGAGGACATGCATCATGCATGTGTCCTAGATTTAGGTTGCAGTTGGGAGGACCAAATACCCTTTTTAGAGTTTTCATACAACAACAACTATCACTCCACCATTAGTATGACCCCTTTTGAGAGGTTTCACGGATGACTATGCAGATCACCCTTGTGCTGGACGGATCTGGGAGACCTAGCACTTGTGGGCCCAGATATGGTATAGACTACCACTGAGATGGTGTAGTTCATCGAAGAGTGGATGAAGACTGCACAGAGCCGACAGAATTCCTATGCTGATAGGCGACAGAGACCACTGTAGTTCCAGGATGGGAACCATGTATTCTTGAAAGTCTCCCATTGACAGCGACTACAAAGATTTGGCCGAGGCGAAAAACTCTCACTGAGGTTTATCAGACCATTCCTGAAACTTCGGAGGATTTTCAAGCTGGCGTACCACTTGGAACTACCACCACGGTTGGAGATGGTGCACAACGTCTTCCACGTATCCTAGTTGAGGAGATACGTGCATGAACAATCTCACTTCATCGACCATGGAAAGCTGGATATTGACGACGGGGGGACTTTTATGGGGTACCAGGAGGAGTTAGAGGATCGATAGGAGTTGATCCTTCATGGAAATTCGATACCTCTTGTACGTGTTCTGTGGTAGCATGAGAATATCTAGGAGAGCACATGGGAGCGAGAGGCTCATATGTGTGCCCAGTACCCCTCTTGGTCTTTGTAGCATTGTTTGGATTTCGGGTACGTAAATCCCCAAGGTGGGGAGAATGTAAAGTCCAAGAAAAATTCCATGTAAATGTTTTTTTTAATTATTTGGTATTATAACGAGTCTGTAAAAATTAGCGGTGTGTAATTCTGAGGCCCGGTGGGCCCAGAATGGATTTTTGAACTTTTTTTAAGGTACCTTCAGTAAATGTACGGGCGACGTTTTATAACTTTTGAACCGGTTCTCGAATTAAAAATCCGAGGACACTGTTGAATTTGTAGTGCCAGGTTTCACTTAAGGGAGGCTTCACTTCGACTGTAGTAGGTCGGGATAAAATGTTAGTTTTTGGACTTTTTAAAGAAAAGTAAAATAACATGTAGTTGTTGTTTTATTTATATTTTTCTCTAATAGATGAGCGGCAGTGGCGAGACCGGTGACTTTTCAATCCATTTAATGGATTAACTCATCAAATGTGTAACTCCACCGTTGTGAATTAAAAAAGGCTCATTAATTAATTCAATGAACCTCATTAATTCCTCAATGCGTTACTCACCATTTCCCCTCATATTTAAATGGAGATTGGGGTGGTGTTTTGGCATGGATTCTTCAAGCAAGGAAACTCTGGTGAAATCCTATAGCAACATCCACCGATGGAGGATGGAATCTCGGGTGGCAATGATCTGGGATCGACGAATTCTGACGACTCCATCCAACATGGATGCTACTCCCGCCGCAACCGCGATGACTCCAACGATCCTCGAGCTAGGGGTTTTGTTTGAAGTGAGTTTATTTAATTTTTAATGTTAAATACATTAAATCTTCAACTTGTTATAATGCTAAGGCGGATGGTGTGGGCCAAACAAACATGGCCCAGACCCTCCACCGCTTCGTTTCATGACACGTTCTTCCTGGAACAATTTTTCAACTCATCGAAAAGCAGAGACCGGGTGGCGTGTAGCGGCGACGACATCCCGAGAGGACTGTAGGAACGCCCAGAAGAAGGTACAGACCACCAGAGATCACCCGGAGGCCCGCAAAAACTCCGCTGGTGCGGTGTCGGTGTGGTAGCACCGGTGACCGGAGCTCACCGGCCGCAGAGAAGAGTGGCGCCACTCGGCGGCACGACGGTCAGATGGGCGGCCGGAAATGGCCGGCTGTGGAGGTGGGTGGCGGCGCGCTATCGTGCACCATGGAGGAGGCAAGGGGACCCACGCCCTGTGGGTCCCATAGACTTGGAGGGCAGCGCCACCTTGCACCGCCAGTTAACAAACCTAAATGGATTTGCCGTTCGGGAAGGGAGAGCGACCCACGCACGGTCGCTCGGCTGGCAGACCGTGCCAGCGAACCGGGCCGGACATGGGCCGACTGAATGTGCCAGACCCGCCCAAAAGCCCGAGCCGAACCCGTGGCCCAGTGGGCCACCGTTAGTGGGCCGAGCTCCACCCGGAAGGAAGACCCAACGCCAGCCCGAGCCCACGAACGAGACGGGCCAACCCCGATGGGCCGGACCCAGTGAACCGAGCAAACCCTTAATGGGCCAAACCTATGTGGGGTTAGGTAGACCCTAGGACCCATTGCGTCAGGCCGACCAGACTGAGTCAGACCAGGCCCAGACCCAACTGGCCCTCGAATAAAAAAACACCCGTAATTGAATAACCGAGTGTCTGTTTGACACGCCGTCAGTGGCGTTGGGACCCCTTTTGGGAAGTGGTCCCTTTGGAATATTCTGGAAGGCCTGACCAAGAGAGGCCGGACTGAGGTGTGATCACCCCCGTTTCACGGAAAGAGGTGTAACTAATAGACCGGGCGTCCGATCGACGCGCCGTTTATGGCATAAGGACCCTTTTGACAAGGAGGTCCTATGGAGATACTCTAAGTGTGTTTTAAAAAAGTTTGACATACAACCTGAGTTGGATTAGACTTGAATCCAACTGGGCCCTTTTTACAAAAGTGCCCATATCTCATAGATCGGGATTACAATCGACACACCGTCTATCACGCTGGGACCCCTATGACAGGGCGGTCCCTTGGGTATGATTTTTTTGGGACAACATAATAGTTGAAATATGACTGATGGATTGAGGAGCAAAATCTTCCAGAGATCAGGCATGCTTCGTGCAGGAATCTAGTGTCTAGTTGTGACGTGAAGAAGAAGAAAAACCAATACAGGTATGCATCAGAAACTCTTGAGTGGGATGATCTAGCTGTAAAAATAATCATCCCTACCTATGTTCCAACGACCACTACGAGTCAGCACCAGTGACCAATACGGGTTAGCACCAGCGACCAATACATGTCAGCAACAGTGACTAATATGGGTGAGCACCAGCAACCAATATGAGTCAGTACCAGCGACCAATATGGGTCAGCACCAACGACCAATACGGGTCACCATCTAGCGACCAATACAGGTCAGAATACTTTGACCTACATGGTTTAACAGTAGAGTTACTATGGATAGGATGATCTAGCTTTACGACTAGTCATCCTTATCCCAGTAACCTTGAAGGTATACCGTTATAGTGTGTTGTCTCTTTTTCATTGTGATTCATTATTTAGATCATTCTCGAGATATTAACTTTGTGGTATTTCATGTGATGTTTTAATTTTGGGATTACTGGGAGACCTTCTGGGGTCTCAGGGCCCCCTACTGAGTTTTTATACCCACCCCTGTATGGGTTCCTCCTGCACAGGTGTGTCTAGTGCATACTACTATCACTCTGAGGTAGACTTTGGTGGTTCGGGACGTCGTGGAGCTTGGTGCGATGGGAGCAGTCGAGATCCTCTTATATGACTTTATACTCATAGCTAATACCCCCCCAGGTAGAGTTCTAGGGCAGATGCGATAGCTATTTACTTTCTTTTATGTTTCTAGGGCTTGTATTTCGGCCCACTGTTTTCAGTTTATAGTTGTACTTTTGGTTGTACTTTACTTCTGTGGTTGTACCTTACTTTTGTTGGTTGATAACTTCAGTTCCCCTTTTTGAGTGTGTAAATATCTTTAAGTAAATGCCTTCCCTCTTTGGGAAAATCCTTCAGGTGCTAGTCACCAGCCCCTGGCCTATGGAAGATGGGATTGGGGTAGTCACATCTGTGCCCCGTGGGACGGTTCATGATAAATGGTAACAAATATTCAATTTTTCTTATCCATATGACAATAATACTATATAACAACCTCTATTATTTGGGGTGTCACGGTAAGATCATGTAATAATTTTTCATTGGAAACCAGGTTTTATATTCATGGAGAGTTTATCTAGCTCTTTCTTACCCTAATCCCAAAGCCTCCATGGGAAGTGGGATGGAATTTTGAATTTTAATTTCATTGGTTTGAACTTCAATCTTGTGTTGATCCCTGTTGGTATAGTTTGAGTTTCTTTGGGGGTTAGGATAGGTTTTGGGATGGAAACAGAAGATGGATTAGTGGGGTGATTTTTTTTCACATCCTTATCAATCTATTAATGGCCAAATGATCTATTTTGAAGAAACTTAAGAATTATTTCATGGCTGTATTGAGATACATTGAGCCATGTTGTCGAGTTAGGCATGGTTCCACATATCAACATTCTTCATGTTTAGACTTCTCTTAAGATTTCTCTAATAAAAAATGAATGAGTCAAGGTAGTCATTGTGATATGATGATGTTGGGGATTTGGTTTCGATGGATTTGGATGTACCTCCTTTTTGGTGTGGTTATTGTATGAAATGGGTTTTTGTGAGAAATGGTGACATTTTATAAAATGTTTTCAGTTTGTAAAAAATCCATTTGTCTTGTTTATAAAATGTTTTTTTGGATTTTATGAAAGTGGTTTTAGTTTTGGAATTTAACCTCTAGTGTTTTTTATAATATGAAATTGGTTTTCTAGAAATGATTGTGTACATTTTTAAAAATTGATTGATTTTGTTTTTGAGGATTTTTTTTGGTTTTTAAACCTTATTGACTGCTCAATTATTAAGGAATTTTAAAACATGGGGTGTTATTTTGATCAGTATACTGATTTCATTTAATGAAAAATAAGGTGATTAGAATTTTTTAAATGATTAAAATAAGGATATTTATTAAGATTGCGTAGTTTCCAAAAGTGTTTAAAAATGTATTGTATCTTCTATGGGGAATTGGGTGCTCTTAAAAGTGTATGTTTTTTAAAATATTGTTTTTATTTCATTGGGAATGTGGTGGTTTTTATAGAAATGAGATTTAGGCATGTGAGTTTCTTTCTCTTCTTGGTGTTTTCAAATTTTTCCCATCAGACAGGTTGGAACTGTTTGAATTTATTTTCGGAACATACTCAGGTTGAGTGCATGTTCCATTGTATATAATGTATTCCTCTTGGAAGAGTCTCTATAAAGGTTATGTGGTTTGTTTTTTGGTGGTCCCCCCTTATTTTTGTTCCAAGTGGAGTGAAAAGTGTTTTAGTCCCCTATGGTGATGTTCCTATTGTTTTACTATCTATTTTTAGGGTACTAAGATAGGTGATACTTGGATTGTCAGTTAAATGACTTTATGAGGATAAATATACATAATATTTTGTTTTCAAGTTATATATTGGTATGATGGTCTATATTTATGTTTCTTGATTGATAAGATTATATATTTTTATGCCTAAAGGTTTATTATTTTGGTGTGATTCTTGGCTACTCTTTGGTTTCTCTTGTTTAAATTGTGATTTTATGGGTTTGTTCATGTATAATTAGTTTCATGCCTTTTGTGATAGTTTATGGTGATACTGGCCTTGTGATGATGGATTGATATTAAGTTTGCATTCATTTATTTTATATGTGAGGACATAGGGTGGGTGATTTGGGTGCCTAAGACTGGTATGGAACCAGTTGGTATTATACACTGACTAGTGTTAGATTGGAACTGGTTGGGTTCACCATAAGAGGGTAGTATGGGTTTTTGGTCCTAGTTTAACCCTTTTATATCTCATTATGATCCATGATTTTGGCCTATTTCATTTCCTTGATTGGAAAATTTTGTTAATTACTTATATTATTAGGTATCTTAGATACATTATGGTTTTGGAAACCTAGTCATGTGACCATTGTTTGTGTTCAATGTTTTATTTTTAGTTGGTTTTGGGGAACAAGTCTTAAAATCATATATGTTTCTAGGATTTAGGTTCCTTTAGGTTTTCCTTGGATCATGTTTCCTCTTTAGAGATGATTTCTTTGTGGATGTGTATGGTTAATGGAATCATGTGGTATCTTTTATTATTTTAAGGGGATTTTTATTATCTTGGCGATGTTCCCATTGTAGGGGTGGTCATTTTTCGCTTCAACATTTTGATTAATTATAATTAATGGGGATACCTCTATTCTGTCACCCTTCCTTTAGAGTTTTATTTGGGATTCTAACTCATGATCCAAGTTTAGGAATATTATTATTGATTGAGTATTTTAGTGATTCCTTAGAAATTTTTGTGTGTTTAGTGTCTCTCTTATAGAAGTAAAATTGGTCAATGCCTTTTCCTTTATTGGGGACATTAGGGAGGAAGAAAGTAGCATGGTGGGGAGATTTTTGACACCCTCCATATAACTATGACATTTATTTATTTATTTATTTATTTTTATGATTTATTTTTATTTTTGATAGTTTTGGTTGGAAATTTAAAAAAAATTATAGGTAACGGTGGTGTGTAGGGTTTGTGCCCAGTTAGGATTAACCATGTACTAACTGTTCATGAGGGGTCTAAATTTTATAGGGTCATTTCACATAGTTTGAGCATGGTTAGAACAACCATGATATTTTTTAGGAGTATCCAATCATGAAACTTGTGATTTTCTAGTATAGAGAGTTTGGTTAGTACATGGCTTTGTAAAATATGTTCCTAAATTAGGTACAACACCTATAATGATAAATATTTTATTTCGTTCTATTTTTTCCTTTAATACATCTTGGGATTTTATCCCTTATCCCACCCACCCATCCTTGTGTCACGTGACCAGCCCCAACTGGGACCCCTCCCCCTATGATGCCCTCACGCTCTCTACATGAGATTCCACCCATTTTCATTGATTTTTTTGGTAAATTCTTCAAGGTGAGGTATTCTCCTCCTCCCTCCCTCTCATTTTTGGAAATACTCACTCTTCTCATCACCCCTCCAACCTCATCAAAACATAATGCAATAGTGGTTGACATGATTTTTAAATTTTTAATTTTTATGGTTAATAATGGGTCTATTGGGTCTCTTTTTGGTGAATTTGGAAATCCACCACTAAAGGTGAAACATTTCAAACCGTTTTACATTAATCATTATTATTTTGAGGTAGGTTTCTCAATGGAACCCTATTTTTTTACATGTTATAAATTTCACGGTGCATTTAAAATGTTTTCCTTCGAAATTATCAATATTTTTTATGTAATAGTGGGCTTATATGATGATTTATTTTCTTCTTATCTTTTCGTGGGCTTAGGCTATATTCGAGGTGCTTGTGAAAATTAGTAGGTGGAACTTTAAAATTGATTAAAGTGGTTTGTAATGTTTTTATTAAATTTTTTATCCTATAGAATATGTTTATTGTTTTTATAATTTCTTCTAACTATCTCTTAAGGCTGGGTACAAAGTTGGGTCTCATGCAAAGTGGTTGTAAGTTCCCACTTAGTTGTTCAAAAATGAATTTAAATATTTTCAAATCATTTTAGTATTGGTTCCATTTTTTGAAATGGGTGTCTTTTTAAGGTATTTATTTATAAAAATAATGAAGTTGACCAACTTTTTGATAGATTTTGAGATCATAGGTCTCATGGTATTTTGAAAAATGACTTCCTAAATAATTTGAGATTTTGTAAAAAGGGTTCTTAGAACCATTTGGTTTCTTTGATGGTAATAAATTTATTTTAATAGTGGATTTCATAGAAATAGTTGTATTTCCATTCACCTTTCAAAGTGTGATGTGTTAATTTTTCATTCAAAGGAGTCCTAGAAATTGGATTTAAAAATTGGTTTCTAAATGTAATTTTTGGAAAATGGTTTCAAGTTTACTTTCTCCACATTTTAAAAAATTATTTTAAAGTGTAATGTGAAATGAGATTTCAAATGACTTTAAGAATTGGGTGTGTGACGTAGAATCCTTAGAAGTGTGTTTTTAAAGGCTCATTTTTTACATTAAATGGTTTTATGAATGTGTGAATCCCTCTTTAATACCCATTTTATAACAATAATTATTATGGATTGTGACCCCATGGGGGATGATTTGAATTCATATTCATGTTTTGATTCTCATGCGTGGATATTTTTTTGGGGTTACTGCATATGAGGTAGTAGGTGGTAAGGTGTGAGTTTTTTTTCAAATGATTCATATTTTATGTATGTGATTATTGATTTCTCACCTACTTCCTTGAATTTTCATTAGAGTCCTAATATATAGTAGATGACTTGTGTGAGGGGAAAACCTAGTTGAGACAATGGGTTGACTAGGGAGTGTTTTATGACTACTTTGAGATGGATATACTAGGAGTAGTAGACTATTATTATAGGTATATATTAATCCTCATGGATGAAGGAATTATAGATTTTTGTATTTCCAGATAGTTTTAAGGGACTTCTAGAGACGTTATAGTTTCAGTAGTACCTATATCAGTTTCTTATCACCAATTTAGTTCTTGTATTACTATAGATTATGGATTATTCACATGGTTCCAGTTCCTTTTGTATACTTTAGTATATTTCATATTCTAACTGAATTTAATGACACTATATTTATTTCATGCACTGGCACCATAACTTTATTGTTTTTCCTTGATATTGGGTTCATTTTTATAGTTTATACATCACCTTTTCTGAGTATTAAATTACTTTAAAATCAGTTGTTTTATAATGGTTTGAAAGTATTATTTTAAAATAGGTAAATGGTTTGGATATTTCTTTAAGAGGTTTAAGAAATGGGGTTCCCTGATTTTTTTAATGAAAATTAGATTTTCATTGGATGTTAGTAAAAGGGAAAATAGGGTTTTAGTTTATTTTCCAAGGATTAAAGGCCTTTTATTATAGTTTAAAGGTTTTATATAATTTTTTTAATAATTATTGATTTTATTTTATGAAACATACATATTTTTTGAAAATATGTATTTGATTTGGTTTTATAAATCATGTGAAAAAGTATTTTCATTCCCTATGTTAAAAATAGAAATTTATAAACTGTTTTACTAAAGGATTTCCATATATTCAGTGGGTTATACTATCCTACTAAGTGCCTATATGCTCACAAAAATTTTATCTTAGTGTCAACTTCTTGGTTCACATTCTTGGATGCTCTTAAAAGTATTGATTGTTTGAGGCATTTCGGTTGTTTTATTTTTAGTTTCTCTTCTCACATCATCCATGTATATCTTTTTATTTATTTTAATGGATGAAGGAAATATATAAATTCTGGTGGCCGATGAAAAAGAATCTACTAGAGGCTTTTGGTAGTCTTTTGTTAGTATAATATAGAGATCAGGGTGAAGGCGGGATTTTTTTCATTAATTATGAACTAATCATATATTATGTTGTTTTTTATTATTTCATACCTTTTTTTTGGTGCGAAAAAATGATGTATATATGGATCATTTCATAGTTTTTATTTAATTTTCACCACTTTTTTCTTGATTATTTATTGTAAAAAATATTTCATGAGTGTGTTTATTTGATATTTGTGGACATGTTTTCATCCCATGGGGATCAGTAATGCCTTTTGAGCTAGTATCAGGATGGTTCGAGAATTTTTCAGATAGAAGAACTAGGTCAGTTCATTACAAATGGTATAAAAGCTTATGTTCTTATTCTCCATAAGATCCTAGGGTTTTGTAATTCTTGATGATATTTGGGGTTTCTTGGAAATATGAAGATATAATTTCCAATTGAACTTAAGAGGTAGGCGAAGGGATATTAAATATAGATATTGTCTTTCTTGAGCCTCAAGTTTCAATGGGAAGTTGCTTTGAATTTATAATTCAGATATTTTTGGATTTACCATTAATATTATTTTTATCATCACTAGCATAGTGCGAGTTTCATTTGGGGTCAGGTTGGATTATGGGATGGAAATAAAAGAGGGTTATGGGGCATGTGGTTTGTTTTCATGTCCTTATAAACTTGGTAATAACCAAATTTTCAATCCTAAAGTCCCTTAGAAATCTTTGCATAGTTGGCATGGGGTCCATTGGGTCATGTGGTAGAGTTATAAATGGATCTGTATCCCATTTATCTTGATGTATAGACCACTATTGGAAAAAATTTAATGGAAAGGGATGGGTCAATATAGGCCTTGTGATATGTTGATGATGTGGATTATCTTTTGATGGAATTTTTATGATCCCCCTTTTTGGTGTGTTTTTCTATGAAATGGGTTTTTTCTGAATAATGGGTACTTTTTGGAAAATGTTTTTTATTTGAAAAGAAAACATTTTTATTTTTTGTAAAATGGTTTTTTGAATTTAAGAAACTGTTTTTGGTTTGGGAATTTATCCTTTGGGGTGTTTATAATATAAAAAAAATTAGGAAAATAATGTGAATTTTTTTCTAATTTGGTTGATTTGGGTTTTGAAGAAAAGTTTTTTATTTTTAAAACCCATTGGTTACTAAAGATTCAAAGAATTTTACAAACCATGGTGTCATTTTTAAAAACTGATTTTCTTAATTTAATGAAAATGAAGTGATGATTAATTTTTAAATTCTTTAAAGTTTGAAATTAATAAGCTCAAGTAGTTTTCATAAATTAAGGAAAATATTTTGTAACTTCTTTAGGGTATTGGGTGGGTTTAAAAGAATTTTTATTTTTAAAAAATGTTTTTTATTCCTTTTTGAATTTCATGGTTTTAAAAGAACTGAGATTTTTTCTAGTGAGTTTCCTTCTTTTCATAGTGTATTTGGATTTTTTCCCTTTGGAAATTTTTTATTTTTTTATTTTATTTAGAGAACATGGTCGAGTTGGGTCCATTTTACATTGTATATAATGAACACATCCTCGACGATTCTTAGTAAAGGATAAGTGGTTTCTTTTAGAGGTGGTGAATCCCGTGTTCTATTGGATCCATGTTAAGTTAAAAGTGTTTTATTCCCCTTTGTTGATGTAAAAATGGTTTGGCTATTGGTTTTTAGGGTACTCGGATAGGTGAGATTTGGATATTCTATTGTGTGACTTGATGAGGATCGATTTTATTGATATTTTTTGGTCATGTTTTATTTTGGGATGATGGTTTGTTATGTGGTTTCATGCTCAATGAGTTTATAACTTTTGTATCCCTGAGGTGGAAGTTTTATTGATTTGTTCATTTGTTACTCTTTGGTTGTTCTTCTCTGTGCAAAGATTTTTTGGTTTTGTTCATGTATCTTGCTTTTTCATACCTTATGTAGTGGTTTTTGGTGATTTTGGCCTTATGGGTATGGATTTTCAGTGACTTTAATTTCATTTCATGGATTCAGTATGGTATTGGGTGAGTGATTTGGGTGGTCAGGACCATTATGAAAAAAATTGAGATTATGCACGGACAAGTGTCAGATTGAATCAGGTTGGGTTCACTATGAGAGTTTATCCCTGTTATGAGGTCCTAGTTCATCCCTTTCTCTCTCTATTTGTAATAAAAGGTTAGGTCCATTTTCATTTCATCAAATGATTCATGTTTTTAATTACTACTATCTATGTATTCCTTATAGACTTAATGGTTTTGGTAACCTAGTATGTGACCTTTGTCAATTTTGGATGTTTTTCTTATAGTTAATTTTGGGGAATCAATCATAGAATATTAGATGTTCCTGAGAATTAAGGACCTTTATATGTGCTTCCTATTTTTAAATGAGTTCTTTATGGATGACTATAGTTAGTGTAATCCTGTATTATCTCTTATGGTTTTATGGGAGTCATTATTATCTAGGTGATACCCCAATTTTAGGAGTGGGAATTTTTTCCTTCGTATTTTAGATTATTTCTAAAAGCTAGGGAGACCTCCAGTTAGAATCCCTTCTTTTATAGTTCTCTATTAGATTATTGTAGATGATTCTAATTTAAGGTTTTAAGTATTTATTGAAGATTTTAGTGGTTCTATGGAAATTAGAGTCTCTAAATTGTCTCTCTTCCAGCAGTTTAAGTAGTTAATTCCTTTACCTTGACTGGGGAATTTTTGGTATAAGAATGTGGCATGGTGGGGATATTTTTGAAACCATATATATCACAATAATATTAAATAATTAATAAATTAAATTATTTTCTAGGTTTTTTGGTTTCCCAAGAACTTTGGTCTGAAATTTTAAAATTTTGTAATGGAAATGTTTTTGTGCATGGTTAATAGAAATTGTCAGTCAACTGTGGGTGAGGGGTCAACATTTTAAAATGTTGTTTGACATAGTTTTAACATGGTTAATGATGTTTTTAATATTTTAATAACCTTTTATATACTACCTTTACTGATTTTTTATGAAATGTGCATAATTTTTCTGAAATATTAATGTTTAAATATTAAATATAATTTTAGATCACTATTTGAATTCATCTAGATTCAATCCTATTTAATGTTTTATTAATAACTATCTCCATAATGATCTAAATTGGGGTTTTCTTGTTTTTTATGATTCATTATTAAATTTACAACATATCATTATAAGGAATCAGTGGTCAATTCCTCTATTTAATGGTCATATGGTCCACACAAAAAGGACCAAATAATCTGTGATGAAACTGTACAATCAATGAAGATAGAATTACTGGGCTCACTCCAGAAGTCCAAATCCTTTAATTCTCCTCAAAAAGTCAAGGGATAATTCTATTCATTGTTTATAAATATTTCAAGGCCCAAATCCAAAGACAATGGTCCCAACTGGTGAATGTAAACGCAACCCACCTTTAAATTCTTGAATTAAAATCATTACAATATTCATGACTTTTCTCATGATCTAGTCATCAAATCAAAAAAGCATGGGTAGAAATGGAAAGTTTAACATGGTTTATTAAAACTACCATAACTTTGGTTACATAAGTTCAATGGACACCAAATTTTTAGGTATGATAGTAAACATCAATATCAACAACTCTAAATAAGAGATCATTTGATGATTCAGCTATATGGATGGCCAAATTGGCGATGTAAGTGGAGGGTAGGATTTGGAATGCAAACTGTCCACCTCTTTGGGCTATAAATACAACCCCTATTCTTCTTGAATGTGTTTGGAATGACCAATTCTTTTCCAAAGGCTTGGGAGGACCTGGCATACTCAATTTTTCACTTGAGAGACCCTTACTCCTCTCTTTGATTTCATTTAGTTTTCTGCATTTCTTCATTTGTAATCTCATAGGTGTTGTTTTTGTAATTCTATTTTAGCGAAAGTTTCTTCTTCATATTCTATTTTAGTCATCCACCTTCTGTTCTTAAATATTAATGATCTTAAAATATTTTAAATCAATCTGAAACCCCTTCCCTTATTTTTCTTCCTCATTCAATCGAAATTCTATTTTTAATTCTCATTATCGTTTGTGTGTGTGTTCGATGCACCAATCTTTTCTTATCAATTTATTTTTCTTCTATTATTAATTTATCATCATAATCATTATTACCAGATTACTAATCATTTTAATTAATGAGTAAATATCTCATTAGATTGAGTTATAATTTAGGGATGTTAAGCTATTGAGAGCTTTTTTTCGATGAGTATTCTTTAATTTAACATTGTGTATGTTGGACATAACATGTCATGGATTAATGTCATATTTTTTTAACGTATGGATTACATGGATTATTGGGACCATAAATAAACTACCACAATCAAGTACTAATTGATATTAGAATCCTAGTTACGTTATGGATTGGATTAAAGCCTTAACACTTACGAATTCCAATCAACGTCAACATATGACATAGCTGTTAATTTAATGAAATATAAAGCAAGGATCAAGGATATCACCAGCTTAACTACCTAATGATGAACTCACCCCAATATTTAACAATTTTTTAAATCAAAAACCAACCATTAATCACTTCATTTAAGCTCTCCAAACAAACCCCCCAATCAATATACTATCAACTAAAACAAATCGACTATTAAAAATTATCATCGCCGAGGATTCGACCAGTGTGCTGCTATACACATTAGTATATCACCATAAATTTGAACGGTTAATAGGGAACAATTGACCGCACGTTCTGTTAGATTAACCGTTCAACCTACTTAGGGGTAACCTTTTGGGAACCTTTTTCTTTTCCAGTATGGACAACACAGTTAGAACACAATTTTGTAAATTGTGTGCCTAAACTGTGTGTGACACACCTAATGTTAAATTTATAATTCTTTTTAAAAAAAATCCTTATTCAATTTAGGTATTTATCCCCCATTTCCCCCTCCCCCTTGTGTTGTGTGACAAGCCGAAACAAAGACCCCCTCCCTATATTGTGTGCAATCCATCCACCTCCATTCTCCCTCTCTACATGTGATTCCTTTTGGTTTCTTGTAATTTCTTGGTCAATCCCTCAGGTGAGGTCATCTATTCTATCCTACCTCTAATTTATGGTGATCTTCCATCTCCTTATCACCTCTCCTATCATGGTTGGAACCTGGGCATTGGGGGCTGACCTATTTTTTTTATTTCATTTTTTTTAGGGTGTATGATGGGTCTATTGATTTGTCTTCTTGTGCATTTGAGAATCCGCCACCAAAGGAGAAGCGTTTCAGACTATTTTGGCTCACCCACCATCATTTTGAGGTATATTTATCTATGTAACCCTACTATATTTCAATTTATATAATTCTTGGTTTATTTTAAATAATTTATACTGAAATTTTTAGGATTTATGTTTGTATTAGTAGGCTTAACTGATGTTTGATTATCTTTTAATCTTGGAATAGTCTTAGGTCACATTCCATGTGCTTGTGAAAATACCCATGTGGCACTTTAAAATTGATTAAAGTGATTAATAATACTTTTTTATTGAATTTATAATTCTATAAAATAGTTTTTATGGTTTAATAGTGGATATAAACTATTTATAAAGACTTTAATATAATTGGGTCTCATTCCAAGTTGTTCTTAGTGCCCTATTGTCTTTACAAAAAGGATATTAAATATTTTTAATGTGTTTTTATTTTAGGATCTATTTTTAAAATGGGTGTATTTATTTATAATGGATTGTTTTATAAAAATAAAGGAGTTGAACCACTTTTGGAAATATTTTTTGAGTGGGGGTCTCATGTTATTTTTAAAGTGTCCATTATAAATAATTTTATATTTTGTAAAAAATTGTTCTTGGAACCATTTATTTCCTTTAATGGTAGAACATTTATTTTAAAAGTGGCCTTCATTGAAAGTGTTAGACTTCTAATCCACCTTCAAAGTGTGGTGTGTTAATTTATCTTTCATGGTATTATTAGAAAGTGGATTTCAAAATGGGTTTCAAAATATGATTTTTTGAAAATTATTTCATGTGGAAATTCACCATGTTTTGAAAGGTGTCTATTTAAAGTTTTATTTTCAATGAGATTTCAAATGACTTTAAGAATTGTTTGTGTGGATCAAAAATCTGTGTGGTGTGTTTTTAAAAGGCTCGTTTTGAACTTTAAATGGTTTTATAAATATATGAATCCCTTTATGATCCATGCTAATTAATTTCCCTATTATGGATTTTGATATTTTTGGGGATCCCTTGTATTTACATGCACATTTTGATTTGCACACATGGGTATTTTTTGGGGTTACTACTTGTGAGGGTGTAAGTGGTGATCTATGAGTTGATTTCAAATGATTTATATTTTATGCATGTGTTTATTGATATCTCACGTCCTTGAATGAAATTTATTGGGAGTAATATGACATATTATATAACCTAAGTGATGGAAAATTCTAGTGGATAGAGTGGTTTGAATAGGGAGTGTTGTAAAACTACTACGATATGGTTAGGCATGAAGAAGTAAAAGACATTTTTTGATAGCGATCTCATTATTACCATGGAATATGGCAGTATTGGGATGTTCATTTTTAGATAGATTTGTGGGATTTCTAGAGATTTGAAAGGTCTAGTATAGTCTGCCTAGGTTTCTTGTCACTATTTTCAGTCTTGTATTACAAGATCCTAGGGACAATTCCCATGACGTTGGGTCATTTCAGACATTTTAGGGGATTTTATTTTATGGTTTGATTGAATTCCACTAGTTTTATTGATTTTATTGGCATCATTTCTTGATTGATTTTCCTTGATGTTGGGTATCTTTGTATGGTATATGCATCACCTTATGTGTGTTTTGGTATACATGCAAATGATATTTTCTATAATAATTTGAAATTATAATTTGAAAAAGAGGAAGTTATTTAGGTATTTATTTATGAATTTTAAATAAATGTGTTTTCATATATTTTTTTTTGAAAATAATATTTTCATAAGATATTGAGAAAAGGTAAAATGGGGTTTCATTTTTTTCTTGGTTTTAAAGGCCCCATTATTATTTTTTAATGGATTAATCTAAATTTTTTAACTATCCTTTTTTTGTTTTGTAGAAGGGTTAGTTTTCTAAAAATATACCTGCAGTGTTGTTTTATAAATCATGTTAAAAACCTATTTTTATGACTTCTATTCAAATAAAACAATTATAAACTATTTTACTATGGTATTTCCTTAGATTCAGTGGGTTTTTGTGGCCTACTGAGTTCTTATGTGCTCATGCATATTTTATCTTTGTTGTGGATTCATGATTTAGTTTCCTAGCTTCCCATGAGGGAGTTGATTGTGTGGGGTATTTCAATTGTATTATTTTTAGTTTATCTTATCGCATCATCCATGTAGGATTTTTTATTTCTTTCTATATATAGAGGGTTTAAATAACTATTACTGGCCAAATCAATGGCCTCTAGTGTAGGATTTTAGGAGACTTTTCCTGACATGAGAGGGAGGTCAGGGGTGAGGGAGGGATTTTTTTTCATTCCTTCTTTACTAATTTTATACTCTACTATTTTTATTATATATTTCATTTTCTTTTGATGTAAAATTTTTATGTACATGTGGTTCATGATGAAATTTTTATTTACATTCCAATAATTTTTTTCTTAATTATTTATTGGATGAAATCATTCACAATTGTGTTATTATGATGACCAGGCACTAGTTACTAAATTGTGAGGATCAATAATTTCCTTTGGGTCAATGAATTACCAGTTTAAGAATCTATCAAATTGACATATTTAGTTGGTTCATTACAAATGGAATCCGAGATTAGGTTCTTCTTCTACATTGGTGATTAATCCTTTGGAACACCCTCAGTTTATTGACGGTTTCATAGTAAGATTGAGTTAGAAAAAGTTATTTTATATTAGAAGGTAGGTGTATGGATATTCTAGATAGCTCTTTCCTTCCCTAAGCCTTACATTTCCATGGGAAGTGGGTTTGAAATTTGAATGTGGGTTTTATTAGAATTACCATTGATCTTGTATTGATACTCACAAGAATAGTGTGAGTTTCCATAGGGGTCAGGTTACATTTTGGGATGGAAGAAGAAGATTTATCAGTGGGGTGAGGTTGGTTTTAATAGCTTGATCAACTAGGTAATGAACAAACTCTTAATACTGAAACTCCTTAGTAAATTTTTAATGGATGTCTAGGGGTTCATTAGGCCATGTGGTTAAGTCAGGAATGGTTGCATATTCGTTTTTTCTTGATGTTTATACCTATCACGTGAGATCCCTAATGGTGACAGATGTGTCAATGTTAGACTTGTGGTGTGTTAATGGCATGGATTGGTTTTTTATGGATTTCTGATGTCCCTCCTTTTTTCTATGATTTATTCTATGAAACATGTTTTTTAAATAATGAAATTTATAAAATGAGTTCAGTTTCTAAATAATCCTTCTATATTTTTTATAAAATAGTTCTGGATTTTATAATATAGTGTTGGTTTTGGAATTTAACCTTTAGGATGTTAGTCAAATGAAATCAGTTTTCTAGAAAAAATGGTAATTTTTTCTAAATCATTTGATTTAGTTTTTGTGGAATTTTTTTTCATTTTTAAAAACTATTAGATGCTTAATTATTAATGAATTTGGAAATCAGTCATGTAATTTTTGGAAGAATAATTGTTTACATTTAATGAAAATGAATCCATGATTGTTTTTGAAATGAATTGAATAATTATATTTAAGAAGATCAGTTAGTTTTAATAGATGGGTGGAATTGTTTTTTGAACTCTCATAGGGAATTAGGGACATTTAAAACTCCATGTCACTTTGAAAAATGGTTTCTGTTCCATTGGGAATGTGTTTTTTTTCATGAAATGAGATTTCTCTAGGAGATTTTCCTTATTTTGTTGTTGTTTTTGTATATTATTCCTTAGGTAGGGTTGGGAATGTTGGATTTTATTTTGTGAACATGGTCCAGTTGAGTCCATTTTCCACTGGATATAAAGTAGGCCTCCTATAAGAGCCTTAGCAAAGGTTAATTGGTCTATTTTAGGGGAGTTTTCTACCTTGTTTATTTTGATCCAATTTTAGTGAAAAGTATTGTATTCTACTTTGGGGAAGTGTAAATGGGTTGGGTATTAGTTTTGTTTTGGGTTCTAGGTTAGGTGATCCTTGGATATTCAGTTGGGTGACCTGATGAGGATCGATCATATTGAGATTTTATGTTCATGTTTTATCTTTGAATTATAGTATATCATGAGGTTTCATACACAACGAGTTTAGATATTTCATATCCTTATGGTGGATATTTATTGGTGTGATCCTTGGGTGCTCTTTGGTATCTCTTGTTTGGGAGGTTATTTTTTTTTTGTTTCTATGCCTCTTGATTTTCATGCCATCTGTGGTGGTTTTTGGTGGTTTTTTCCATGTTTTGAGGGACTGTTTTTGAGTTTTGATTCATTTCATGTATGTGGGATGGCCTTGGGTGAGTGATTCATGTGGCTAGGATAGGTATATCACCATTTGATATTTTGTACAGACTAGTGCCAGATTGGATCTCGTTGGGTTCATAATGAGAGGGTATCCTGGGTGTGAGGTCATAGTTCATCACTTATTCTCTTTGTGTGTGATATATTGTTTGGTCCAAGTTCATTTCATTATTTTATTAAAGTGTAAAACACACTAAGAAATTTACAATTATTTTTACATTTCATATTAGGATTAACTAATGTTTTATTGTCCTTTGATCTTGGGATGGACTTAGGCCACATACAGAGGGATTATTTAAATACATGTGTCTCCCTTTAAAATTTTTAAAAGTGGATTGTAATTTTTTTATTGAATTTATAATTCTACAACATATCATTTTTGGTTTTATAATGTCTTTAAACTATGTATAAATATTAGCACAGACATGGTTCACATGCAAAGTGGTTTTTATTTCCCATTTGGCTTTGTAAAACATAATTTTAAAATTTTCAATTAGAGTTTTATGTTGGATACATTTTTGAAATGGGTGTGTTTGTTGTTAAGGTGTTGTTTTAGAAAAATAAGGTATTATACACTCTTTTGGAATGATTTTTAGACTATGGTTTTCATTGTATTTTGAAAAGGGCCATTAAAAATTATTTAAGGTTATGAAAATGGGTGTTTGGAAATATTTGGTTTATTTTAAGGCGGAAAATTTATTTTAATAGTGTCTTCCATAGAATGATTTGGATTTCCAATCATCTTTCAAAGTTTGTTGTGTTAATTTGGATTTCAAAGGATTTTTTAGAAAGTGGGTTTCAAAATTATTTTCTAAATTTTATTTCGTGAAAAGGATTTCAAGGGGACTTATATCGTTTTTACATTGTTAGTTTTAAAGTGGTATTCCAAATTAGAATTAAAATGAATTTATGAATATGTCATATAGATCGACAAGCCAAGTGATGTGTTTTTACAAGCATGTTTGGCACATTAAAGGGTTTTATGATTGTGTGGAGTCCTTTTTGATACCCCTTTGATTATAATCCTAGTTATAGATTGTGACCACATGGGGTGTGTTTTTTTAGCATACACATTGTTATTCTCACAAATGGATATTTTTTGGGGGCTTCTAAATATGAGGGTGTGGAGGTTAGTTGTGCATTGTTTTAAAATGTTTTATATGTGATACATGTAAGTATTGAGGGAAAACCGTAATGAATATAGTGGATCGATTAGGGAGTGCTTCCTGACTACTACAAGATGATTATATAGGAAGGAGTAGCAGGACGTTATGATAAATATCTCTTAATTCCAATGGACAAAGGTGCTCGAAAGAAGTTTGTTTTTAAATAATTCGATGGGAATTTCAGAGATGTGACAGGTTCAGTAGTGCCAGAATAGGTTCCTTGTCATCAGTTTAGGCCATATATTACACGATCCTAGGAAATATTCCCATAACTCTAGGTCATTTTGGAAAATTAAGGGGATTTCATGGTATTATTTGATTGAATACACCTAGTTTGACTAATTTTATTAGCACAACTTTTTTATTATGTTTCCTTGAACTTGGGTTCCTTCATGTGGTTTATGCATCACCTTATGTGTATTTTGGATTAACATAAAAGTTTACCAAGGGAATTAAATATAATTGGCTAGTTGTGGTGTGCTAAAGAGTGCTAATTTTATCATGACTATTTTATCATAGTTTTAGGTTCTTGGTTAACTTGGTTGGCCACTTTTGAGAGCATTGATTATTTGAGGTACATTAGTTGTTTTATTTTTAGTTTCTCTTCTCACATCATCCGTGTATGTATTTTTAATGATTTGTATGTATTGTGGGTAGAAAACCTTCTAGTGGTTGAAGAAAAGGTATCTGTTTTTGGATTCTGGGAATATTACCCTTACAGGGGAGGGATACCGAGGGTGAGGGAGAGATTTTTTTATATATTTGTTTTATGCGTTTATAATCTCTTGTTTATTTATTATTTCTTTCCTTTTTCTTTTGTTATTGATGTCCAATGTATGGATGGGTTGCTGAAATTTTTATTTACTTTTAATTTATTCTTTTATTGTTTATTTATTATGTGAAATTTTTTACAATTGTGTTCATATGGTGCTCAGGAACTAGTTTCCAACTCATGGTGATCGAGAATGCCCTTCAGTCCAGTGGTGGACCAGTTTGTCCATATGTCGGATGGACGACCCGATTTGGTTTGTTACATTAATTAGGTTATAGTTGGGGCTCGAAATTATATATCCCCTCAATGAATTGAAAAGTCTCATTAGAAAAACATGTCTGGGTATTTAGTGTATCACAACTCAATTTATCAATATGTATTGATTATGGTCTATATGAAAATTAAATTTCTTGGCACAACGACTTGACAATAGGTTTTAAATTTCTAAAATTATGTATTCCATCAGTATGAGATCAGTATTATTGATATGAAATTTTCCATTTATAATTATGTATATATCATGCTCTCAATTTCATGTTCATTTTGGATTCATGTTCTTTACTTATTCCTTTGATAATATTTATTTCATTTTTATGCCATAATATTTTATCCTTATTTATGACACGATTTTATCAGTTGTGTTTTTCTGATACGAAGAGTTTGATCTCACCCCTTCTTATGAATCTATTTCCCTAGGTTGTGAAGAAAAGTAATACAAGTGACATGTTTAGAATAATATAATTTATGAAATAATTTATGGTAGATTTTTAATACTTAACATTAATTATGTTTTTTTGTACATAGTGGGAAAATATCAATTCGATACAAAGAACATGTGAATTGTGGGTTATTTTTTTCATAGTTATCTAAATATATAACCCTAAAATATGCTCAAGATATAATAGATGAAATAATCATTTTGGGTTTTGAAATTAAGGATGTTTATATCTAGGATATTAATACTGGATTCAAAGTGTGTATGTAAAGTATTTGTTTATGGAACTAGATCCAAGAGTGCGAGTTTGGGGAATCACAAAAACTGGAATGGTTGTGCTATGATTTTACATATAAGGAGTTAGTGTAACTCTACTACTCTCTGATGGAAACTCTAAGACAGTTATGTTTTATCCCTGATTTGAGGGTTGAGTGGTGATTATGTTTCAAGACACTGCTTCATGATACAATACTTCATTGTGTGAACTGGACAATGACACAACAAGAGAAACCAATCAGCTTCCATCTTTGTAACAAAGGTTTGAGAAATTAGTAGTTATAGAAAGATAAATAATTCCACACCATAATAAAGTTTCCATGATATAATTATTTTGACTATAGGGGATCAGTTGACTGATGGTTTTGAAAAAAAATTGAATGTGGCGTGTTGTAATCATTGTACTATGTCATGAATCAAATCAAATATATATTATGATACTCTAAGATATTCAAGATTAATTATTATATATATTTTTTATCTAAGGATCACACTAAAATTCATGTTAATTCTATAAATAAATAGATATCATATATATAGATGGGGTTTGAGATGAATAAAATCAAGATTCACCTATTCTAGGAGCATTCAAATGTGTAATAAAAAAGTTTTTGAGTAAAATAATAAGGCTGAACACCAAGTCCAATTTTTGAAGGTACTTGAGGTATGATAAGTGGATATTGTTCTACTTTTTGGAGATTAATATTCATAATTTAATTTGAGATCATGATAATACACTTCCTCATTTCTTTTATTCCTTTGATAAAAAACTAGAATGTGGGAACTAGGATAAAAACCACTACTCATAAAGGATTAGCCACTAGTTAATAAGGGTGATTAAACATTATAAAAAATCTTTCATATAGGTATATTATCTCTTTATAAAACTATCACAATTACATAATCACCATCAATATATATTTTTCACTAATCAAGGATAGGAGTAACATTGTGTGAAAGTGATAGTAGATGTTTTTGGGTAACATGGATTCACCCCTCTTAGCGGTGGTATACTCTCCCCTATGAAGAGAACACTTTTTGTGTGAGTTATAATTGATTGAAATGTATTCAATTAGTTTTCAATTAAATGTAAATATTTCATTGATGTTAATATGTTTAAGAATTAACAAAGAAGAATACACTGGAAGGTTTGGCTGAGGTATTAAAGGTATCAAATCATGGAAACAAATTTGGTGTAGCTTGGATGAATGTATGAAGAATAAAGTAAGTACCCAAGTATTATTATCTTAAGAAATATATAAATAGTGTTATTTCCTTAATGGATATCTATATTATTAATTAATTTAAGTTTAAAATTTATTTAAATAATTTGAGTTTTCCAAAGATTATTGATGACTTTTGTTTCTAATGTCTCGACATGTGCTATGATTGTTGGAGAAGTACATTTATTATCACCAATAATGAGTTTCCTTAAGATGTTTTTGTTTTCAAACATATTGTGATTTAAAATCCTAATGGATAGAGATATTTAAGAAAATCATATAGATTTTAGCATACCATGATTATCAGATGGAGAGCTTATCCAAAAAAATTTATAAATACATCTAACATAGTCCAATGACTTTAGATTACCGTATTGAGTCTAATTAATAGAATCCATTGGTCAGATATGATCATAAATCATGTTTTGATGAATTTTTAAAATGCTTATACTTCTATAAAATGTATTTTATCAGACTTATTTGATTGGATGAAAAGATTAAATACATGTTTGATTGAATATATCCATGATTTATATCTGATAGATAATGATTGGAAAAACTATATCAGAATTTTCTATGTGATGTGTTCTTTATTGATCAAACATCACAATTCCTTGGGGATGTGATTCAATCTAAATTTTAGATGAATAGAAAATTATCTAAAAGATATTCAAATATTTTTACGGCCGAAGGGGAGATTATTTTTTGGGTGTGTAATGTTCAAGTCATAAAGATATTAATGTTATGGTAGAACTCAGTGGAATTATGGTTCCCAAACATTGTGAAGTGCTGATTGAAGTTGAATTAATTTTTTATGATGTATATCAGATTGACTTTTACAATGATCAAAAGGAATGTTAAGATGTCTCTATAAATGAGGGATGAATGTGTTAACAAGGTTGTAATTGATGAAAGAATGCATGAATTTTGTCATGTGAACTTAGTGAGTCTTTATAGAGACTCTATTGGATAAATGTTTTCAGAAAGGATTTAGGAAAAGTTTCCTACTAAAGTCAATATTTAGTGGAAATGTATAAATATAATTTAATGATTAAGTATCTACGTTAAGTCATCATTCATAGGATTATTATTTATGTTCATCAGAATAATGTTTCCATGCAATATCATTAGACAATGTTTGTTCAGGTTTCTAAAAAATTACATCAGACATAAATTTCTGAATGATGTCATTAGAAAAAGTGTTACAAAGAAATCAAGATGAGTATTAAAAATTCATTTGATGAAGTTCTACGAATTCATTGGATATAAGGAGTAAAAAATATCTTTAAACATTTATAGTATGGAGAAAACAAAAAAAAATTTGAGAACCCATCTGATAGAAGAAGAATCTGGAGAATGTTTTCTTAATTGGATTTCAAGGGATGATCGAATAGGGTCATCATACAAAGAAGTTATCAGATGAAATAAATGAATTTTGAAAGACTTCAATGATATTCCACGATAGTTTTTAAGGAAAACCTATTAGAAATTTCATTGTACATAATATGTGTGATGCATTTATACAAGACATATTGTTTGAATGACTTTATGATTTTTTCAAAAATTCATTAATTTTGGCAATGCTATGTTGGATGATAAACATTTAAATATTTACACAGGAGGATTGGGGTTCTAGAAAACATTTTAAGAAACATTGAAGAAGATAGTTGATGTCTATATTTAAAATTTTTTCCTGTAAATAATTATTGACACATATATTTTAGGAATTTTTGAAAAGTTCAAGTGTTAGATAGGTTTTGAGTAGGATTCTCCAAAAAAATAGCAGGAAGTTTAAACTTGAAGCTCTCACCTCATTCTATAAACCCAAATGAATTTTGCCTATCTAATGGGGATATGGTGAAATGGGAGGTTTTCTTTTCAAATGATTGTTTACTGATGTTATTACAATTGTGTTTTATGATGAATAATTTGAATGTTATAAGGAAGTGATAGACACAAATCTTGAGAGAAATTATCATTTTGGTTGAAGAATTAGACGAAGATGTACTAGACGGAGTTGGGTGTACCAGATGGAGCTTAAGCACTAGATAGGTAAAAAATGCACCACAAAGAGAAGGTATCAACCATATATTAGATATAGTATTCCTAATAATTAGAGATAGAATGAACAAGATGAAAAATAAGGCATCGGGTGAACTTACACCATAAAAACACACATCGGAAAGACATCACCTGATGAACCAGTTTATAAGAAGAAGGAGAATAGTTATTCGTAAAAATTTCCCAATAAAAATAATCACTAGAAAGACAAGATCATACATAAGGATCATACCGATGGAATCTAGATGATGTAAGAGGATGATGAAGAGAGGATTTCATATTTTTTGTAGTGAAAAAGATAAAGAGTTACTTACTTGATACTCTGCAAGTAACTTTATAAGAAGAAGGGAGTGGTAAAACAACATAACACTATGAAATCTATTAGAATTAAAAATATATGGAAGATTTGATTGGTGTTACAATTTATCTAATGATGAAGTTTTAGATTTTCTACACATGAAGAATAAAGAACCAACATGGAGATTCAAGTTGGATGAGTTTATCATCAGTCCAGGGATTTAGGATTTTTTCCATCCCCTATCCTAGAGTATAGGGAACCACAAATAGGCTATGGTTTGTTTTCTTAATATACTATTATAGAATTTATTTAATTACAGTGAAGAATTTGTGTACTGGTCATCACAATAATCATCAAGGACTATATACTCTTATTGAATACTGAAACTTGTAAAAATGTTCTGTATAATATTTTATGTCCCATCATATAATTTCATACAATAGGGAAAATATATAAATATAATAAAGATCCTAAAATTTCTAATTGATATAGGGATAATAAGTTATAATTGGTTAAAAAGTTCCTAATAGTGATACAGCCCCCTCCACATGGTGTTGAATAAATCCCAATGTGGTCCTCAAAATCGGAATCAGAGGTTTGGTTCACCACTATTGGATTCTCTTCATTGATATTATTATCCTTTGGAAATTTTAGTTTCTTTCTTGTATTAATAATGAATTGTAGTTTTGGGGATGATTCAGTTATCTCTTAGAATAATTCTATTTCTAATAGGACCATGATAAACATGTGAAAGAAAGAGAAAATAAATCTAAATAATATTTCACAATTTTATAAATAATAGGAAATATCAAATTATCCATGTCCTTTTAGAACTGAAGATATATTTTTATTAGAAATCAAGGATTATGTGGGTTAACATACAAACAAGGAAAATGAAAACATTCCAAATTCAAGTGAATCATGAATTTTAAGTGATCATGAGGTATGAGACCATTCTCAAATAAACTACTTTCAAGAAGAAGAACCTAGAATAATTGATGATGATAATATATCTATAACTTCTCAAGATATATAAGCTAGTAGATTGAAATATATTATTTATTTCATTACAAAATAAATAGTCTCTCTTTTTTGTGGAGTCTTTCAATGTAAGTAGGAAGTTACAACCTAGCTTGATAAAGAAGAAGATAATATGGAGAGGTTTTTAAAATAAAAGGTTTTAGAATATAAAAATCTATTTAGTTAGGTTAGATACTTTGAATAAAAAAGGGTATATCTTGAAATAATTTCTTGAAATATTGAAAACAATCATCTCAAAGAAGTTTAAAAGAAAGAATGTGTCAACAAGACTGTAAAATAAAGGAACCAATCACTTTAATAAAAGTTAAATATGTCATTGATGTTAAGGATTTTAAATTGGAAGTAAAATCCAATAAGTTCAAGGAACATGAAACTTTGTTAAAAAAAAATAATTTTATGTATGAATTGGAAACTGAAATAATGAAGAAGGATCTAGGAGAAAAGGTGATTAAAATTCAAGATCAAATATCCATTAATATGAGTTTTCTAAAATTGGAATTTATGTTTTTTAATATTGGTAAGACACATATCAAGTCTTTACAAAATAAGGAGAATGGTTTTTCTGGTACACAATTAGTTTTGAAAGATTCTAATGTAAAATGACCTTACATATGTGATCTATCTCATTTAGAAATGATGAAAGAGGTTCCATCCATACTATCTTGTAATAATGATTCCACATATATTTTAATGAGTAGTGTGCTTTGGAAAAAAAAATATTTACAATTATGGATGAATAAAGGTTATAATAAACGTAAAAAATTGATTAGGTTTGATTGGAAAAATATTTTAGAAGGTGGTTCCCCATGAAAATCCCAAAAAATTATAAATAAAACTTAAAACACATCATATGGAAGAAATTAGAAAATCAAGGTTTGTGGTTCAATGTTGGTGCTGAAATAGATTTAGGAATTTTCTATTGGATTTTTAGTACAATCCTCTATATGAAAACCTATAAAGGAATCCCATTTCAAGGTGGAACCAGTTATATATAAATAGGAAACGTCCATAGGTTAATAAAAATCTATATGCTTGAAACATATTAGGAAATTTTAAAAATATTTGTAACATATTCAATACTAGTGGTAAAAATGTTGGAAAATTCTCATCTTGACATGTATCAAAATATGATAAGAAAACAATACCATAGATTATGGTAATGAAAGAATAATAATACATGGAATATAAGGAGAACATGTTTTAAACAAAATTTCTCCATAGAATATTTCAAGTATAAAATGTGGTAATTCCTTTTTTTCCAAATCCAAGAATTTTAAGAAATGTTCATCATCCAAAAGAAATAACAAATAAAATATCACTTAAAAGAATTGATGTGGAAAATTCAAACTTATTGCCATCGTACCTAATGATTTGTTAGTAATCTAGGTTGAAGATTTATAGAGGATTGGGGAAATAAAATAAGAAAAAAAATGGATTTTTTAGACGTTAATAAAGATTCCAAATGATAAAGATGATGTATATGAGTGGTTTTTAATAAAATACCACTCTTGTATGAAACTATTAATGTGTGAGATATATAAGAAAGGAAATTGTATTGAAAAAGGTTGTTAAAACATTATTCCAAAACAATAAGTAGTCCTTAAAAGGATTAACAATGTGTCATACATGAAGGTTGTTATAAAGAAATTTTCTACACATTAAGAAGAAGAGAATGTGAAAAGATCCATACCATCCCAAGATAAATCAAAATATAAGCTCAGATGTACAGGCATGAAGACTAAAATATTTTTAACAACATGGTTGAAAAAAATATCAAAAATGTTGTTAACATTAATAAGAAATGGAGATCCATCATATTCCATTTTCCTTTGTGTTCTTTATTTTCTCTTTCAGAATAGTGAATTAAAGGTGGATTATCATTTGAGAGGGAGAACCTAAGATAGTGAAATGGATGTTAACCTTTGATAGTTTTTGTCATGTATTTTTTCAACCTAGAATGGTTCCTAAGATGATTTATTAGAAAAAAATATAATAGGATCATCCTTGATGAATTTAAATAGGTTTTTATCGACACATTATAACAAATTGAAAGAATATCCCATATTGATTTGATCTTATATTTCAAATTCCAATGGAATACATTGAAAAAGGTCGTCCTTAATAAAGATATAGATATTCTCAAAAGGTTTGATGATGACCTAAGAATGATCAATTATCATGTTTTATCATCATAATTTTCATAAAACATACCCATTGAAGAGATTAATCATTATAAAGATAGTAATAAAATTCTCCTTTGAGGGGGATACAAATGGAGTAAAATGATGTTGCTTCCAGTATCATTAATTGAATATAAATATGATTATTATAGAATTTTCCTGATGGAATTTCATTAACAAAGGCATGTATCTCCTAAATGTCTCATCCTTGGATACTTAAAATAATTATCTAAAGACAGATTTAGAGAGATTGAATTAAGTAATAACATAATAATATTTGAAGTATGAAGGTACACAAAGGCTATTAAGCCTACATATTTCATTTTAATGTTTTTAATATGATTGTTAATGTGAGCCTGAGAGTTTTAGGTTTTTTTACCTTAAAATTGTTTCATATCTCAGTTATTATATTCATCCTAGAATAAAAGTGGATAAACCTTTAAGATAAGTTTATGATTTCTCATTCCATGATGTATCAGGATTAGTTGGTAAGGGGAAACTTTGTTATCTAATTAAAATCCCCTTATTTTCTGCACTAATAATTTATCACATAGACTAAGAGTGACATAATGGATATTCTTTAGAATGAACTGATATCAATTTCCCATGAACATTGTATTTCTTTTCAATAGTGGGTAGAAAAGTGAAATGAAAGGATGTTTGAAAAATTATAGGCGAGATAAATTTTGAGTATAAGGGGAGATAAATATTAACATTTTGATATATTCTTTTTAAAAGAGATTTGATGTTATTTTTAAAAACATAAGGGGGATTAAAGATCTATATTTTTGTGTCATTTGTTTTTGTTTTTAATAGATTTCAATATTTTTTAATAAAATATAAGTATTTCATTGATGTAAATATGTTGAAGAAATTATAAAGAATAATCTTCCATAATGATTTGTTCAATTATATAAGGTATCCAATCTTGGTAACACAATTCATGTAGCTTTGATGAATTTATGAAGAGTAAAGGAAGTAATCAAGTCTTAATATATTAAGAAACGTATAAATGGGTTTCTTTCCTTAGTATATATCGAGTTTATTTATTACTTTAAAGTTGAATGTTTTTTGAAGACTTTGAGTTTACCTAAGATGATTAATGAACTATTATTAATGTCTCAACATGTTCTATGATTATTGGAGGATAACATTTGTTATCAACACTAAGTAGTTTCCATAATAAGTATGTGAAGTCAAGCATATTGTTATATAAATTCCGAATAGATGGAGATAGAAAATAATATTGGATGAATTTCAACATACCAAGGTGATCAAACAGAGCATCCATCAGATGGAATTTCAAAAATCCAACAAATATTGTCTACAGAATTGAGGTTAACAGACCGATCCTGATGGAATGAATCCATCAGCCTCATGAGGTCTAATAGAGTGTTTCACTGAATGTTTAATTTTCCCACTAATATATCATATGGAGTCAATCAAAATAAGTTGATCATATGAAAAGAAGTAAATTATTGTTTGAGTGATTACATTCATGAGTTATATAAGACAGATAATGATCAAAAAAATATCACAAGTATTTAATGGATGTGTTATTCATTGATTAAACATCACAATGCATTGTGGATATGATTAATGTTAAAGTTTGGAAGAAGAGGAAATTATCTAAAAGTGAGTTAAATCATCCTAAGTACAATGGAATATTTAGGTATGGAAGTGCAATATTAATATCATGATGATATTAAAGATTTTGAGAAACTTAGTAGAAATATCATTGTTAAATATTGTGAAGTACTGATTTATGTTGAATTAAGAGATATACTAAGTTGATTAGACATACTTATAAAAATATCAAAACAAATGTTATGATGTTGTGGAAAAAATAGAAACAAGTGTTGATGAGGATATAACTTATGAAATGAAATCTGAATTCTATCGTATAAACATGGAGATATTTTAGTGATACATTATTGGATAAAATTTTTCAAATGATTGAGCACATGTTTCCTAATGAATTAAATAGTTAGAGGAAATGTGTAAATATCACCAAATGAAGTAGTCTCTATATGAAGTCATTAGAAAGATTTTTCTGAGTGACATTCATTATACGGATGTTTACATGAAAGGTCATAAAACATAGGTTTCTAAGGTTTCCAAATAGTTTCATTGGATAGATTTATATGATCCATGTTATCATAATGTTTTTTAAAAATATATTAAGTTGAATCCATCTAACAGAGTTCTATGAATTCATTATAAAGGAGAAGATCATATCTATAAGGTTTCGTCAGATGGAGGAAAACTAAAAAACATATAAGAATCCATTATAAGGAGGAATATTTTGATTTTTTCCATTATTTTATGAAATATAAAAGAATATAGTCGATGTTGAGATCTACGGAAGTTTCCTGTGAAGTTTGGTTGAATCCTATATTTTAGGACGTTTGAATTTGGTCAAACATTGAATATTTTTTGAGCAGGATTCTAAAAACATTAGTAGTAAGTTTGAATTTCATATTTGTACATCACCCTATAAACCCATATAAACTATGCCTATATATATTGGGATGGTGAAATGATAGGTTTTTGTTGTTGGAGTGATTAGTTTATCAGGTTGTTGTGGATGTGAATTATTATGAATAATTAGAGTATCATAAGAAATTTCCAACCACAATGCTTGAGATACACCCTCATTTTGGTCGAAGCATCATACGAAGATGTACCAGATGGAGTAGAGGGTATGGAAGAGAGCATAAGAACTTCATAGTGAAGTTTTTAAATGGATAGATAAGGGATAATCCAAATATAGGAAATATTTTTCTATCAATTTTCTACCATAAAAATAGGAAAAAGAAGAAGTCATAAGATGAACTTCCACCATAAAAATTCACACCAGATGAACAGTACTGGTCAAACTTATTTCAAAATAAGAAGGATAATAAGGATTTAACAATAAGTCGTTGGACAGATAAGAATATATTGAAGGATCAGATATAGAATATATGGATTAATGGAGAAGATAAGGAATATAATCTTTCAATTTATTATAGTGAATAAGATAAAGAGCAAATTTTTGTTGTTGTGAAAGTAACATTAGAAGATGAAAGAATTTGAGAACAACACATCACTATGACATCCATAAAAAGTTTCAATGGGTGGAAGAATTTCTTGGTGTTACGTAGTATCTGATAAAGAAGTTATAGAATATCTTGATAAAAAAATATAAAGAACCAGCGAGGTGCTATAATTTGGATGATTTAATCACCATTATAGGGATTCATGATTATTTACATCATCAATCATATGTTAAATGGAATAACTCTTAGTATAAGAATTCATTTATTTACAAACGACTATAACAAGTATCTCATTATGGTGGAGAATCCATGCACTGGTCATCACCATATGAAGTAAGGACTAGATACTCTTATTGGGTAGTGAACATTTTAAAATTATAATGTTACATATTTTAGTTTCTTTTATATAATTTCATGCGATAAGGAAAAGTGTATAGGATAATTATTATCCTAACAGGTCAAAGAGGAAAAGGGATAAAAATCAATAATTATTTAATATTTCCCAACACTAATTCATCCCCCCACATATGTTTAGTATATTCCAAAGTGGTCATATCACCTCAGGCCTATCAATTAGTATTATAGATATGTTTCTTTAATATATTTTTCAATACTAAGAACAAATTACATCTATCATGTGTTTTAATAGCCTTATAGAATGGTTCGAGGTATAATTCCCACAAATATATGTTTTCTTTCAATTGAATATATCGTGTATCAATGAGATCTATTGAATCAATTAATATCATCAAAAACATTGGAATAACAAGGTTTAATGGAAAAGGATCCAAACTATGGAGGGATAATATGGTTATGTATCTTATATCATTATACATGGACATTATTGGTATCCCTAAGAATTATTTTGATCGTTCCAAAGTTGTAATGGCCTTCACTCAACTAGATAATAAGAATTTCCAAGTCAATGGGAGAGTGTGTAATGTGTTATTCTCATCACTCTTAGAATAAGAGTTAACACATGTTAGGATAATGAATATAGAAAAATGAATCTAGTGGAAACTATATGATGTCCATGAATGAGACTAGAAATTTAAATATTTAAGGTTATAAAAATTTTCAGCTTAGTTATAAGATATCTGTATGGGATAAGAAAATTTGTTTAATGAATTATTCATTCATGTAAATAATAATTTTAACTCTATTTGAAGTAATCATGAAAAAATTGAAGATTCTACCTTCATGAAGAAGTTGGTGAAAATCCTACCAAATAAATTCAATGTTAAGATTTCAACCCTTGATAGTCAAGACTATGATGTGTTTACCATCAATAATCTCAACAATTTTTTAATCGACTGTTATATAAGAACATTTATAGATATAAGAAAATAAGTAAAAACATAAAAGGAGATAACATTTTATTCTATAAAGGGTAAAATCATATTGATTCAAATAAGTCTAATAAGGAATAAATTGATGTTGAAGATGATTTCATGATCTTGGAAGAATTTAACTCTTTATTCTCAAAAGATAGGTAGTGAGGAAAATTAAAATATAGAGGAAGTATTCCATTAAAATAATTTAATTTAGGAATGATTATATATTGTTTATTATATTTTTGAGAGAAAAAATAATATGATAAAGTGGGTGATGAATAAAAAATAATAATAATAAAGGAAGAACATGGGTATAAGATGAAAAGGAATAATATTCTTGAAAGGAAAAATAAAATACAAAACAACAAAGAAAAAAAGTATTTTCTCATAATATGAAGCCACATATTTTGATGAGGAAAGTGAAATATAATAACAAGAATTATAGGGTGAAGGGAAATATACTTTGTGGCCAAATCCAATCAGCCCAATGATCCATCAGTTGAAAAATAATAATTGACAAATAAAGAATATAGTAGTAATAATGAGAGAAAAAAAGAGTTTAAAATAATACTAAAACTTATGATGTGTTAAAAGAAATTTGAATACTTTAAAGAGAGATAGAAGAATTAAATATGAAGAACTATTCAGTAATAAAATTTTCTGATCAGTCAAAAGATAAATATATTTCAATGTTGAAAAGTTAATTCAAATGAATTATGGGTTATTTAAAAGCAATTATTGAATCTAGAGAACAAATACTTGAGATTACCATTAAAAAAATAATTTCTAAAAATTATGGTGTAAATACACTTTAGGAAAAGAAACATAAGTTAAGAATTACTTAACTAGGTCCAAATTTGGAGAAAGTTACAAAATAACAGAGATGGTTTCTAATGATGTAAGGGATCCTGATGATTTTATTATGGTTTTAAGAATAATTTTTGGACAATTATACTTCTAATTACAGTAATTAAAGTAGTGAAAAAATAAATAAGAAGAAGATTTCATCACAAAATAATGAGAATACAACTCTTTGTGAAATCATTGATGATTTTGTAAATTCAAAAGGAAAATAGGTTTGTAAAAAAATGTTGTTGAGGATAAGATTAAGGGAATGGTAAAGGTAAAATAGAAGGATTTTGATCTTGAGAATGTTAAAAAACAAGATCATACATCAAATCAAAAAGAAAAATATGATCATATTTTGAATATTATATGTTATAACTAATGATATTTAACATTGAAGGAATATATTAGTGTTGTGGAATATATGGACACAAGGCATATGTGTTCTATTGTAATCTCTTGCACTATCAATCAAAGATTATTGTGGATCAAGGGACAATAAAACTGAAATTTTAAAATACCAACCAACACAAAATCCAAATGAAAAGGTAAAAATGAAAAATAGGTTTGATTCTCTTAAGGATACTCATGGGAGGTGTGATAAACCTAGAAACACAACCTAAAAATGTCTTGTAATGCAACTAGAGAATCTGAAGAAATAAATATTCCCCACATTTTAAGAAGATAAATAATCAATAATATAGAATTATTCATCAAGTGACCTGAAAAGTTGAAGAAGTAGAAAAATGGTGGATCCTTAAAAATGGTTACTTTTCATACATTAATTTAAATAAAAATATCTTGAAATGAATCCAATGGTATGATAGAAGATTTATTAGTTTCAGAAATGATATATCACTCAATGTTAAAGGATTTTGATACACCAAAATTAAAAATAAGAATTCCAGTGATGTACACTTTATTAAAAAGTTATAGCACAATCTCATTAGTGTTTCTCAAATTTTTGATAATGGGAATGATATGTTATTTCATAATAATGAGTGTTTCATAAATAGTTTGAAGGATTGAATGATTATATTGAAGGTGATGTGAACTAGTGGAAACTTCTTCTAGATTTATAAGGATCAAAATTCTTGTCAAATAAGAATATAGGGGGGAACCGACTATGGAATTGATTAATTATCCATTTGGTATACAATAATATGGCTAATATTCTCAATCCTAAGGCTAGGATAAATCTACCAAATATTTGAGGTGAAATACTAAACTAACATTCCACTCCATTCAAGGTAAAAAATGGTGAGTAAGAGTCAAAAACCAGTTGAAATTAAAACCAAGAAACCTATTTAGTTAGTACACTCATATGTGTGCATACTTATGAGATTTAATTCAACTGATGGATATAATTATTGTATGAATTTTGTTGATGAATTTAATCATATGACTTATGTCTATTTTTATCATGTAAATCAAAATCTCTTTATAATCTTAAAAATATTTGGAGGATTTTGGAGAATCAAATAGTGTATGTTATCAAAATATTTTGATCCGAAAATTCACCCAAATACATGAATAAAGAGTTTGATGATTATCCTGAGAATCATATGATAATATATAAATATATCACTCCATACACACCTTAAAAATGGAATTACTAAGAGGACAAATTAGAGATTAGTGGAAATGGGAAGAATAATGCTTTTAGAGCAGGGCACCTTGAAATTCGTTTGGAGAAAATAATCAATGAAAGTTATTTACATTATAATTTAGTTATTTCTCTATCCTAATTTGGTTAAAATATCATTTTATTTATGATTAATAAGGAATCTATTCTTGAATAACATATAGGAATATAGAAGCACATGCTTTATCAAGATGAAAGGAAACCTTTTGGTAAGTTTGATGAAAGAGTGAATCAACACATATTTCTTGGGCATACACCCAGTGAAAGAAGTTAATGGTGATATAATTAGATTATATGAAATATTATTGACATTGTTGATGTAATTATGTTGTAAAATCAAAATTCATCACTTTTTGAAGATTTTCACCCAAGCCTGGTATGTATGTGAATCATATTAGCCTATATCATACTGCATGATATAGGAATATCATATGAGATGATATACTTATTTCATGGAAATTCAAAATTCCATGATGAAAATATCATTTAGTACAATATAAAGATATCATACCCTAAAATATTCATGTCACCTGAATTGTAAAATTTTAATTTTGGAAATTGTCCACTAATCTCTATTGTTATATAATTGTTTCATATAATGAAACAATGATTAGATAGATATATTCATACAATAATTATAAAATGAGGCTGAGTAGAATTTTCTCATGTGTTATAACATATGAATAAGTGAATGAACACTCATAGAGTGTACCCAAGGGATATTTAATGGTCCTACTACCATGCGATATAGGGTATGTTGGCTTTCACATACTTCATTCAATACTCTCACTCTGTCCCATATATCTCTTTTTCTTCACCCTTAGAATTCATGATTCAATATCATGACATGGGTCTCGAAAGGATCTCTCTTAAGAATCACGTGATTCAGTATTACCAATGGATACCATTGAAGGAGGTATTTCATTTGAATACCTATCATGTGATCTTTATCACGCAAAGATGATGAATATGGATGCAGAAACACCACAGTGTAAGGTACACATCATGGTTTCTTTAGTTTACATAAGCATTAATTTTGTTAATTTTATGTTAATTCTTAGATTTGGAATTATTTTACGATTATTGTACTTAGATTTATTGTTAATGTATCTTTAGAAACTTATTGGTGGTATCAGAGTAGTTCCATGCCATTTGATACTTGAAATCATGTTTTTTAAAATTAATATTACAGGATGACATAACATTATGAAATAATGTTCTCTCAACTCAGATATTGATATTATGTTATATAATTACATAATGTGTGTTTCCATTGGTTTAAATTATGTTATAGGATAACACAATGTTTCTTTCTTTGTCATAAGATATGAATGGTACGTGTTGTAATGTATGACACATAAAAACTTTCAATTTTTTTCTATACCATAAGATATGATATAGTTGATATCATAGGCTATGAATAAGATCTAGGTTTCATGAAAAAATAGTATCATTTCATAATAATGACATATTATATAACCTTAAATTCTAAAGGCACGTTAGTGTATATTTGTAAGGGGTTCACCACTTGTAATGTCTATGCATTCCTTTCCCTGACAAGAAACATTTATCTATTACATTCTCCATGGAAAATAATATATGAGCCCAAGCATAAGAATATTTCCTAGACAAAAAATATGAAAAACCAACATGTAAGGGTTTATACTTTTCCAAAGAAATAAAATAAAAAATATATAATGTTCACCTTACACTATCCACTTATCATAAGTAGGGACATAGTTATAAATAATAAAATACAGCTGATGACACTAAAATGGTTTAATTTTTGTACCCCTGTCTATCTTATTTTATGATTCCATGTATATCGTTAAAGGTGATTTGAAAATAAAATTTTATTTTTATTATAATTAAATTATCTGTTGAATTATATAATTTATAAATTTTTTATAAATTATAACAAAAGGAATCTTGGGATATTTATTAATTTATAAACTTTTTTATAAATTAATTAATTATAAATTTTTCATAATTAATTATTTATTTATTTAGGAAAAATTTATTAATAAATATTTCATAATATTAAATTTTAATATTAAAAAATTATTTAAATTATATTTCACAGCTTATGAATAAGAAATTATTATTTTTATTATAAATCATATTGGTAGTTTATTAAATGATTATAAGTTACAAAATAAGGCCAAAATAAAAAGGTGTTTATATTTAATGTTAATAATTTTTCATAATATTCAATTTAAATTGTTATAATTAAAATTCCCTTATTTAGGAAATTATTTCAACCATGTCAAAATGACCTTTGATGATTTATTTCTCAATTCTTGATTATAATTAAGTATGTGATAGTTAGATTTTGTGAATTTTTCACATCATAAAAATTGGATTATAAAATGCTTATAATTTAATTAATATCATATTTTTACATAAATTCCATATAATGAATATTATGAATGAGATTAATATTAAAAAAGAAGTATAAAGTGGCTATCTAAAAAAATTATGGGGTGTTCATAAGAATAGATAAAATTATAATGTTTCTATGGTTAGATTTTATTTATGAATTATTCATAAATTCTGATCTCATATTTAAATAATTTATTTTTTATATTAATTTAATTTTACCAGTTAACTATTATTTTATGGGTTTCTATGTGTATGGTTTAGTTTAAATTTGTTAAACTACTTCTATATATTATCATACATGAATCTAAGGAGTTATATGATCATTATGGTAATGTATTTAGTTTTCTTTTAAGTATAAATTAGTTCTATTGTGTTTAGTTAATTATAATTCACACAGAACGTTGTTAGAACCATATTTGAATTGATATTTATCATGAGTAAAGTATCCTTGGGTAAGTAGGACATTGGGTCAGGCTTACCACTTTCCAGGAGGATCATTCCTTATTCTAGAAAAGTGTGTTATAATAATCTATGGATTTATGTTTACTCATGTAGATATTGTTGACTTCATTTAATTATAAAAATTTATATGAAAATATTTCATATAAATTATTTATAGGATGTATTTGGATGTTTATAGATATAGTTGGCTTTTAATTTAGGTTAGTAACACAAGATATGAGTTGTGTTAAGAGTTACCCAACAATATAGTTTGAGAATCATGGTTTGGTGGGAGGAATAAAATTCCAAAACTAAATCATTAGAAGTATGCATACATAAATATAATAACACGAGATAATATAGTACGATTAACTCCCCTCCAATGTACTGAATGTTAGATTCTTTCCAAAGTAAACACTTGTCAAGGCTCTGGTCATCCGATTGGGAAGTGATTACATAAATAACCAAGTTCTAAGAAAAATTCCACTATATACACATTAATTAGTGAAATATGGATCTTCTCCCTCTAATGGATGGGTAATCATCTTAGTGGGATAAAATTTAAGAAAATTCCTTATTAAAAGTTTGTATAGAAAAATACTCATATCATAAAAGATTATGTTTTAAATATATGAAATCATTATCATCAAACATAAATTTTTGATTAATGCTTGAAAATGAGAATCCTAATGTTTACAATGCCTAAGAATTGTAAGTTATGAAAATTTATTAAGATAAATTTTTTGTGTTAATAGAAACAACTTACTAAGTAACCATGTTTTAAATTGTTTCAACATATGAATCCATATACTTATAAGAAACATATAATGATTCACTTAAGGTTTCAAAATCATTCAATGCATGAAGAAAAAATGAATTTTAGTCTCTACTCAAATAATCAATAAGATTGGGTATTCAATGAATTGGTGATGGTGAATATTTCCAATAAGTATTATTATAGTTAATCAATCTGACCTATATTCAATGATATAAATGTTCTGAAAATTTTAATGCGTTAAAGAAAAAATTAAATGATATTCTCAAATTTTTAGGAATAGATGAACTATATAATTTGATGTCCATTTTATACTGCTAATTTGATATTATAAATGGTTAAAAGTTCAAAACATAAGAAGAACAATTATTTGCAAATTCCATCAATTTTTATTATAGTAGCTAGTAAAGGTCACTACAACCTGAAGTTGTCAGTTTAGAAGAAGGTAAATGTTTACATGGGATGCAATTTTCTAAAATACATACATAAGTATAAGAAACTCAATGCAATGTCTATTTCAAGTATTTATGTTATCAAAATTGGTTCTTTAATTTTAAAGGGTATGATATTCCAAGTGTATACTTTAATTTTTATAAATATTTATAATTTTTAAAAATCAATGTAAGAATTGATAGAGCTTATAGATTTCATTCATGTGATGAAGAAAATAGTTGTTGAATCAAATAATTTAATTTAAAGAAATATATCAATCTTAGATGTATATACTTAAAGGTTGTGTATATTTGTCTCATTTATCTTATTTGACAAGATATTTTTTTTATAAAAAAGGATTTATTAATAAAAATATGAGATGATGGATTCAATACACAAGGATTATGATTCATTGGATTCTCTAACATGTTTGGGAAGAAGATAACAATAAAACAATTATTTAGGATAAATGATTTTTCCAATATGTTTGATAAAATATGATGAACTGAGATTACACCACCATAGGTGGAATATTTTAAATAATAATATCCTTTTCATGGAAATTCTCCAAACACATATTTTTCAATATATGATATGGATATAATAATTTATTTTTCAAATATTCATACTAAGAAGAAATATGTATTATTTCCTAAATAAAAAGGATTTTGTGTATCTTAGTAAAACATTCTAGAGATAATATAGTGTCTATAAGGCTAGTGGGAGTATATTTGGACCTTTAGAAGTTCAAAGTTTATAAATAAATTGATATAACAGTTAGATCTCTAATTAGATATCACTTTGTATCCTAAAATAGTTTATGATTTATAGGTAAATTATTAATGTATATATTTACATAAGTTACCAAAATGTATCAATGAATAGGTTTATGGAAAGGGTTCTAATAATGATTGTGATGTACTTAGAATGTATTTTATGTAGACAATATAAGTTTTTAACATCAAAATATTCAATGTTTTGGAGTTAAGGAGTTTGAATAATTTCATGGAGTTTAACATTGGCAATATGATTCCTAGGTCTCAATAATGTTCAAAAATCATTAATTCATATATTTTACTCAAAAAAGTTTCTAGTGGGTGAGTTTTTAACATATGTTCACATAGATATGTGACGGTAACTACATAGGGAAGTAATGAATTTAACAAAATCCTTGAAAGTGCAGAAAACCTAAGGCTGATCTAGTAGTCAATTATATATGATATTCCAGATAGGATATGTTTTATTTTTTTTGTTATGTTTTATTAATGAAGTTTAAAAATATATTATTTAACAATTTAGAAAAATGGAAATCTATACTTTATCATTATTTTACGTTGGTTTCATATATGTGTATATTGATATGCATATCATGATGTGAAATGATAATTGGCCTCTCAAAGAACACATTTGAGTTATCTATAAATAATGTTTTTCATGAATTACTATAGGTTATAATGAAATATTATGGTTGTGATGAGTGTGATTCTTTTATTAGTATATAGAATATGATCATGAGGCATAAAATGAGTTTTTTGTGCTGGATGACACACTAAGTATACCACATGGAGTGTCATATACTATGTATTTGGTATACTATTGGTGAATGAATCATATTTAGAGTCCCCACTACCAAAGTTTGGAGATATATCTAGGACGATAAACATCATAATTTTATAGAAATAATTCGAAAGTCGTGAGTCTTAGATAATCCTAGGGAAGTTAGGAATGTTGTCGATAATGTCGTTAGTTTTAACTTAACAAAGATTTTATTTTTTCCTCTCATATGATGAATATGAAAAATTATTCCTCGGTTGAGATATATTGAGGAAGTGTAATTCCATATTTAGATAACACATATAATGTATCTATCTATTTGAGTGAGGTACATGAGATGTGCTCATCCATAAAGTTAAATGACATGTGATGTATTAATCAACATGATCTATCTATATGAGGAGAATTTAGAACGTATGCTTCATTTTCATGGGATTGACATGCACCATGTACCATAACCACTTGATGTCTTAAAAAATGGATTATATGTGAAATCAAGATGAAATATGTTGTTCCTAGTGTACGCAATTATAGAGATAAATTTATTTGATTTAGATCACACCTGGTCCCATTATAACTTGAGTAGAACTAATTTTTTACAATGGGATATTCCTTTCATACATTTTCGTTCATGATCCTCACTTTCTCTCTGTTGATGGGGGTCTAGTTTTTAATCGTGTCTAGGACATATTCTTCAAAAAAGTGTTGGGGTCCCAACAATTGTTTTTTGTTGTTGAAGTCTCAGATGCTCTTTCCATGGATTTGAACTCACATTCCTTAATTTATATCCAATTCAGTTATAATGTGGTGGTTAAAAAAGGTTAGGGTTTTGTGGTTTGGATTTCGAAGTGTCTCAAAGAACTACTAGGGTCAGCTTTCTCCTATTTTGAAGGATCTCATTTTTCTACCTCATCAAAGTTGTCATCATCCATATCCCTTGGCCACACAAAACACATCTCTCACCACATGTTCCAATACTCCAATGCTAGTCAGATTTAGATTGGGGGTAACGATGAGGTTTTTGGATGTGTGGTTTGGAGGCCGTCAATGTTCGAGGCACGAGCACTTCGATGATGGTTATTGTTTTTCATATTTATTACTCAATCTATCAATGGAGGTTTTTTTACTTCTTCTCTGTGGTTGATCTATTTGATTATTGTTAGGAGGTGTTTTGATTTATGGTTCTGGTTTGGTCTTGTTGATGTTTGGTTATGGTGGTGGTCCTCAGTGTTTCTCTCGATGGTGTTGGGTTGATGTTTTATGATTTTCGATGAGGTAAGCTCACTATATATTGGTGGTTTGTTGTTTATGGTTCATTGGGAGATGAAAAAAATAGGGTATGATGTTTTATGGTGGAATTTAAAGGCTATAAAAATCATCAGTGACTGGTGTATTGGTTGGAAATGGATGAAAAAATTGGTGATGGATAACGATGACGAAAGTGGTGACTCATGATGATGATGGATGTTGACTTGACAAAGCCTAAAATGGGTGAATCTTAGAAAGTGGTGTTCTTGTGTGCTGTGTAATTTTTGAATCTTGAAAATTGAAATTTGGTGTCATTTGTTTTTTCATTCCCTCATGGTGTGTAGGTTAATGCTCAACCATAAAGAGGATTTTGAAAATCAAATAAAAACCAAATTTTCAGTCATGAGTATATGAAAGAACACTCAAGGATTTCCCCCAGGGGTTATTTAACGGGCATACTGAGATGAAATGGGGGGGTAAGATATCTTTCTTATACTCCATTCAATACTCCCCTCCATCTTATGGATCTCCATAACTTTACCCTTATCCATTACAAGGTACAAGCATTTCTTGGGTGATGATAGGATCCTTCTCAACCATTGATAGATTCATTGTGGCCCGTGAATAACTCAAGATTATGGATATCATTTGGATACCACTTTTGTGATATTAATCAACCATAAACAATAAATATGGGCACAACACTACTATGGTTAAAGTTTCACATCAGTATTTCTTAATTTTTACAATATCATGACATTGGTTTCTTACATGGTTATTCCTGGATTTGGATTGCTTTTATTTTTCCATTCAAAGATTAACCATTTAACTATCCTCATAAACCAATCATTCAAAAACATTATTTCACACTAATGGTAACATTTATAGATCCTTTGAAGAGAACACTGAACAACATGAATAGATTCTGAATACACTAGTTGATTTTAACACTTACGTGAATTTTTAAAAAATTATAACTAGGGGGAAGGCCTGAAGAAATAATATTCTAATTTACAAAGACATAGAAAACATATCAACCTAAAAATATTCCTAGATATAGTAGAAATGGAGTATATACTTGAATAATCATGATAATGTATAATCACACGATATTTCATCCATAGGTTGAACCATAGAGTGTTGATGAGGCCTTATAACATGAGAATCATATTCTAGTAATGGAGTAAGGATTGAACAAAATTTAGACGAATGGAAATTGGAAAATTGTGTCACATATCAAAGAAAAAAATATGATTTGTATGAAGTGGTATTTTCAAAAATAAATTCAAGTTGAAGGGTGAAGTATCAATGAATAAATGTTTTCATGTTTTTGAAGGATGCTATCAAATTTATTGAATCTATTTTGATGATACCTTTACTCCAATAACAAGGTTTGAAACAATCAAAATATTTATTATGATTTTTTATAAATGGAATTATAATTTTTTTCCAAGGGATTAAAAGTATTCATTCCATAATCAAGAACTTGAGGAAGATATCTACATTGAACAACAGGAATGGTTTATCCTTCAAGGTAATGGTTCTTGAGTAAGTAAGTTGAAGAAGAACTTTATAGGCTCAAAAAAAGAACCCTAAAATGGTATTGAAATCTATAGAGTATCCTGTAATGTCCCAGATGCGGAAGCCATGCAACGGGTGCCCCGAACCTGGTTAGTCACATGAACTCAAGCGCATTTACCCAAACACCAAAGCCTTCCAACTAGCAGCGAGGGCCCAGGTCTGATAGTGGGGAAACAATGCCATCATTTGTCAAAGTACAACGCAACAGAATTCAATAAAGAAACATACAACAACGGAAGTAGTAAACAAATATAGATGAATGGATAACCAAAGTAAAAGGAAACTAGTAGATATGTATATAATGATGAAACATGTCTCATGTTCTAAGAAAATAGCCAGAACAAGTTACGTAGAAGTAAAATACAATACAATAGAGAGTACAGGTACAACAGAACAAAACAGAACAACCGGTAGCATCATGAGCCTAAGCTCGGTCCCATGCTCCTATACTCCTCAGCTACAATAAAGTACTTGTATAGGGGTCCTTTCCCTTATCCACACCTGCAGAAATGTAATCTGTTTGGGCCGAAGACATGACCCAAACAGGGTGTGAGAAATAAATCCCAGAAGGCACCCACCAAAGGCCCGTTCCCAACTGTGTGAAAATATGCAACAACAATGCGCAGTAGTAAATGCAATAAACTATAAATTACTCAAAAGTAACTAACTTTACCAGTTATATTTCAATTTTAATATTAATTTTATCCATTTAATATAAGACATCACCTTGGTGAATTTTCTATGTAAACAGTCAGTGTCCTTGGACACACAAACCTATACCCTCAGGCAATCATAATCGTAACCCACAGGTACTTGCCCACAGGCATAACATATATTGCCCCCAGGCATACGAGACATTTCCCTCAGGTCCAGAAGTACTATCCTCAGACATATGAAACATTATCCTCAGGCTAACAAACACTACCCTCAGGCTTAACAAAAACATTGCCCTCAGGCTAACAGAATATTTCCCTCAGGCACAAGTAACCGGGCCGAGCCGAACATATAAGCAATCAATTTTATACAATTCCTATCAATGTAATTTAAACATGCTATAATTTATGGTATACCCTCGGGTAACCTGGACAAACTGATATATAGAGGAACACACCCCAGGGGTGGTCCTGGATCCAAGAAAATGATCCCAAATAGCAGTTTTACAATTACATTAAATTACCTATGTAATTCTAGGCAATTTAACAGCCAATACCTTAGCCATACGACACCCCCATCATGGGTTTGTAGCTCAATCGTACACAAAAACGCACAATAGTTGGAATTTAAACACCAAGCCACCTACCTTAAATGCCCTTGATCGGTATACGAAAACGACTCTCCTTGAATCGTCCAAGAAAGACGAAGATATGGTAAAAACAACAACACGTTCAAACTTGAATAACATCCCCTCAAGAAATAATTGGTAAGAACGGATTAAGGAGAGGGAAGGTCGTACCCTTACGGTTCCAACGAGATCGATGGTGGATGAATCTAATTCCCGGTGTGTGATCAGAAGCTCCTCGAAGGTTATGCCTTCTATCCCGGCTCCAAAATGCGTCCAAAGGATCCTCTACCAAATGAGGAGGCTACTGCCCATTTTAAGCGAAAAAATGGACTACACAGTGTGTAATCTCAAGTACAAAGTGTGTACTTTTCATCATTTAACTGTTCTGTTGGTGGCTCCTCACCAGCGAGACACTGTTCAACTGTTGAAATGAGTACATGACGTGTAATACCCGAGTACACGGTGTGTACTATAGATCAGCTGGCGGCTGACTTCACCGCCCTACTGTTTACCTGCCGACTGAATACACGGAGTGTAAATACCCTATACACGACGTGTAGTCTATTTTTACACCCATCATCGTTGGCATGGCTACAAACCCTGTGTACTCATCCCGCACGACCAAAGTACACGGCATGAGGAAAATTACATGGCGTGTACCCACAAAATTTGTGATTTTTCCCCATTTTCCTTATTTTCTCAAAAACATTTAAGGAAAGAGAAATGAAGAAACCCGTACCTCAAGAATAAGAACTGGGTTCTTACAAACTTCCCCCCTTAAAGAAATTCATCCCCAAATTTCCCTTCCAAGGGTGGCAATGATAAAACTGTGAACAACTCAGGCCACTGAGCACGTACGTCGGTCTCCCACTACCTAGTTTCATTCTACACTTGGTCAAGATTCCATAGTACCCATATGAGAGGAACTGTCCGGCCTTTGAGAAACTTCATGCTCCAATCAATGATAAGAATCAGATGCTCTGCAAAGGACGCATCGACATTAAGCTCAACCTCCTCGGGCTGATAGACGTGAGACAGGTCTGAATGATAACAACGCAACTGAGATACATGGAAGATGTCGTTCATGGCTCGATACCTCTGTGGTAACTGCAACCGATAGGAAACCATCCTGACTCTCTCCAAAATCTCAAATGGATCCACATACCTCGGTGAAAGTTTACCCTGTCTCATGATCCGCCTGTGTCCCTACCTTGGTGAAACATTGAAGAAAACCTGATCCCCGACCACGAACTCCATGGGTCGTCTGTGGAGATCAACATAAGATTTATGATGAAACTGTACAGTAGCCATCCACTTCTGAATCAACTGGACCTACTCAGAATTCTCTTGTGTGAGATGCGGTCCCAGTAAAGCTATCTCACCTGCCTCCATCCAGCACAAGGGTGATCATCATGTCCTACCATAGAATGCCCTGTAAGGTGCCATCTCAATAGTCGCCTGAAAACTGTTATTGTAGGAAAACTCGACTAGGAGTATATGCTTCTACCAAGAACCCCCAAAGTCTAGGATGCATGCACGCAACATGTCCTCTAGCACCTGTATCGTACGCTCTAACTGGCCATCGGTCTGAGGGTGGTAAACTGTGCTCAAAAGCACCTGTGTCCCCAGTGCCCTCTGAAAAATATGCTAGAAACGAGACATAAAACAGGTGTACCTATCTGAAACGATAGAACGAGGAACCCCATGAAGACATAAGACCTCTCAGATATACAGCTTCCTGAGATCGTCAACACCGACGGTCTCCTTGATCGGCAAAAAGTGAGCTACCTTCATGATTCTGTCTACAAAAACCCACATGACATCATTGCCTCAAGGTGACCTAGACAACCCAGTCAGGAAGACCATCGCGACATCATCCCATTTCCACTCCGGAATGGGTAACTACTATAACAGTCTGGCTGGCCTCTGATGCTCTACCTTCACCTGCTGACAGGTGGAACATCTCGTAACAAAACCAGCTATCTCCCTCTTCATACCCGGCCACCAATAGTGATGTCTCAAGTCACGGTACATCTTGGTATCTCCGGGATAAACTTCCCAAGATGAAGCATGAAACTCCCACATCAACTCCTCGCGTATATCCTCGGGAACCCACACTCGTCCATGGAAATGCAGTACCTCATCATCGCCTATCGCCCAACCAGGTGGAGGGTCCTCACTTGACACTGACTCCCGTAGAACTAAGCCTTCTGAATCAGATAGTTGTCTCATCCTCACTCTATCCAGGAGGGTAGAAGTCACAACTAAAGATAAAATATAGTCTTTCCCCTGACTGTCCTACACCTCCAGATGCATCTCAGAGAACAAATCCATAAGCTTCTATTCACCATTGGCCTCATGAACTGCCTGTATCTGAGTCTTCCTGCTCAGTGCATCAGCAACTGCATTACCCTTACCAGGTGTATAGGCAAGCTCAAAATCGAGGACTATAGGTATTTTTCCCACCTTCACTGCCTCAGATTCAAGTCACGCTGAGTAAAGATGTACTTGATACTTTTGTGTTCGGTGAAAACCACAAAGTGCTCTCCTAAGAGATAATGTCTCCAACAGCATAACACATGCACAACTACAGCCAACTCGAGATCACGCGTCGGGTAATTCCTTTCATGTGGCCTCAACTGCCGAGACCTGTATGCATCAACTCGATCGCCATGCATCAACACAGCTCCCAGCTCAATCCCTGATGCATCACAATAAACTGTATAACTCTTCCCCAGCTCTAGAAGTATCAGGACTGGTGTTGATTTCATCCTTCCCTTCATCTCCTGAAAGGTTGTCTTAGAAGCTTGTCTCCATTCGAACTTCACACCCTTCTTAGTCAATCCCATCAATGGCCCTGCTAAGCAGGAGAAGTCCTGGATAGAGCACCTGTAGTAACCAGCCAGCCCTAAGAAAATTCATATCTCAAACACGTTCTTAGAATTCTCCCAGGAACCTACTGCTCTCACCTTATCTAGGTCTACTGAAACTTCTGCCTCTGAGATGATATGAACCAGGAAGTGAATCTGGTCCATCCAAAAGTGGCACTTTTAGAGCTTAGCATATAACTGATGCTCTCTCAGTGTACTCAATACGATCTCAAGATGGGTGGCATGGTCGTGTCGAGTGTGAGATTACACCAAGATGTCATCCACGAATACTACCAAAAAATAATCTAGATAAGGATGGAACACACGATTCATCAGATCCCTAAAAACTGCTGGCGCGGTCGTGATTCCGAACAGCATTACCAAGTACTCATATATACCATACCTACTTCTAAAGGCTGTGAGAGGTATATCAGATGGTATAACGTGCAAATGATGATATCCTAATCTCAGGTCAATATTATAGAACACTCGTGCACCAAAAAGTTGATCAAAATGATCATCAATCCTTGGTAAGGGATTTCGGTTCTTGACCGTCAACTGGTTCAGCTTCCGATAATCCACACAAAGTCTGAGGGTACCGTCCTCCTTCTTCGCAAAAAGGACTGGTGAACCCCACAGAGAAGTGTTGGGTCGGATGAAACCCTTTGTCTGCAACTCCTCTAACTACCTCTTGAGCTCCTGCAACTCAGGTGTAGCCATCCTATAAGGTGGAATGGATACTGGTGCCACTCCTGGAATAAGATCAATAGAGAAATCCACCTCACACTCCAGAGGTAGACCTGAAAAGTCATCTGGGAAGATGTCCCTGAAACAATCAACCACTGGAGGGAAATCCTTCTGAAAAGTTCCATGGTCATCCAGATATAAACTCACAATCTGGTCTGTGACTCCATATCACCCATGATGCTCTGGTCCAGCTCGACACGCCCAAACATCCCACTCTCCCTTGTATAGAAACTCTCCACCCTATGGTGACGTGAAACACACCCTGTGATGATAGCAGTCTACAAAGGCTCAAAAGGGAACCAACCAGTCCATCCGGAGAATGACATCATATCTGGTCATCTCCAAGATGTAGAGGTCCCAACGAAAGTGAAACCCACCAACCTCTAGGGGGCACTCCTTGCACTGATTCACACTAGCTATTCTAGTCCCTGATGGGGTGTCAAGCGTCATAACATCAGAAGAAGAAGAAACACAGATCCCAAGGCCCTCCACAACGGCCACACACATAAAGCTATATGTATCACCCGTATCAAAAAGTACTGAAGATAAGAAAGAAGCTACTAGAATAGTACCTATGATGGTAGAAGGTCTGGGATCCTACTCATGTTGGGTCTGTTGCACTGCATATACCTGCCCAGTGCCACGACCCTACGACATAGCCTGGCTACCCTGAGCTGCCCAGCCCTGCTGCCTCTGAGATCCTGGTGTCTGGCTACCATGGCCATGACCACCATCTCTGCCTGCACACCCTGATGTATTCTAGTTCCCCGACTGGTAAGAAGCTGCTGGTCCTACTCCTGCATGCGGAGTCTGCATAGAACCCCTCTCACTAGCCATTGGTGGAAACTCCCTACAAAAGCATTGTAGATGACTTATCTTGCCTCAAGCTCGACACTCAACTAGGTCACGTGGACACTACGGTCTCTTGTACCCCTCTTTACCACACTAGTAGCACATGACTTGACCACCTAAAACATTATTCTGTCTGGAAATGCCACCGTGATAGAAGTCCATCTGCCTCTTCCTCTTACCAGTAGACATTGTACCGTAAACTAGAGCCGAACCGCCCTGGCCAGTACCACCAGCTTTCGGAATGTTCCTATCTGTAATCAGCACCTGGTTCACAATAGCATGTACTGAAGGCAACCTAAAAACATTCACCAGTGCTCAAATGTCATATCGAAGACAATCCTTAAAGAGTCCGGCCCTCAACGTCTCATCACCCACTAGAATAGGTGAAAAACACTGAATCTCAGTGAAACGAGATGAATAATCCATCACCGACATAGCGCCCTGTTACAGATTCATGAACTCTCGAGCTCTATCTACCCTCAGCATCTCTGGGAATAAGAAATAATAGAAGGATATCTGAAAATCTTCCCACGCCATGTCTCTGTGATGCTTTTTCTGAGTGGTAACATCCCACCACCTCTTGGTGGAATCACGCAGCATATACGTCATGAGCTTGACCCTCCGTCCTGGTGGCATCTAAAGATGCTCAGAAATAGTATGCAATGAATCTAACCATGACTCCGTAGCATGTGGTCCTCCATACCCTGAAAACATAGGCGAATTCTGCTGCTGGAAGATACGAGTCAGCTCATCCAAAGATGGGCAGTCGGCGGTGCTCCCTTAAAGGTCTACATGAAACGCATGAAGCCGTCACAAAACTGTGCAATCGTGCATGTGTCCGGTATAACGGTTGGCGTCACATCTGGATCTTCTGGAGGATCCACTGGTAGCCCATGGACCACCATCTCTGGAGTATAATATTTGCCACTCTCCTGGCGAACAACGTGTGGTCATCTTGGCAACATGACTCTACAAGGTCAAATACACACCTTAGATCAATATTTATCAAAGACTGAAAAATGATGGGAGAAAAAAGGGAACATGAGGAAGAAGGCATTTCAAGATTTTCAAAAAAAGACTACACAGAGTGTATATTAACTACACAGTGTGTACATGAATTTTCTTCCCCTGCTCAGGTCCTTCTACATAGCTAAGCCACACAGCTCACTTTGAAAAAGACTACACGGCGTGTATAACATCTACACGACATGTATGGTGTAGCATTCCAACTGCCCGTGTTGTTCGTGACACAGCCGACTACTCGGCTTAAACTACACGAAATGTTACACCCACACCCGGTGTGTACACCACTATGTCTCCACAGCCACACAGCTAAGTCCCCACGGTCTCAACTATACGGCGTGTCCCACTGGCACACGGCGTGTACAAGGTGAGATAACACTGACCCATGTTGTTAGTTACACGACCGAGTACCTGGGTCATACTATATGACGTGTTCAACATAGAAACGACATGTAGGTCTTAAGGTTTCCTCCGTTCGTGTTGTTCGTTACATGGGCAGACTCTGGGTCTACACTACATGGCGTGTCCCTCGGGCGCAAAGCATGTTTTTTCCCCAAACATTCCCTACCCATGTCCTGCCCACACGGTCTAAGACACGAGAAGTGACTACACGGCGTGTACTGAGGGTACACGGAGTGTAATTAAAATTTTTTCTTCTCTTCCTGAACAGAAGAACACGCGGCGTGTGTCTGAGGAACTACACGGCGTGTATCCTATATTTTCTGGACAGTAAGGCTCCGATACTACTCTGAACCCCAGTAAATACTGAAAAACAACACCTAAGTGCCAAATTTCGATCCATGAGGGCCCATACTCCCCACGAATCAGAGTTTGGAATCTTAACGATGTTATAACCCAAGTAAACAAGTCAATGATCCACCAAATTCCAGTCATTGAGGACCCATACTCCTCAAGAACCAAAGTTTGGCGTCCATCCGATCAACAGGCTCACAAAAAAATACCTTATCACATGGTGGTATTTATCAAAGCAACTATCAGAACATCATGCCTTTCTAGCACACCAATTATCACAACAACATGAAATTTCTAATGGGCCTACATGGCATGCAACAATGCATGGCATGTGATTTCTAGCCTATTCCATGATGCATGATATGGCATACCCTCATCTCATCGGGTTTCAACTAAATAGAACCCATGGATAACATTTAAATAGCAAAATCACAAGTTTGTCACCCAATGGTGAAAATCATATCAACTGTAAAATTTGAAAAGTCAGAAAAATTTCAAAAATATGAGGTAGACTAGCTTTTACCTATACACGGGTTAGCTACTCTATGGCACAACTTATTACCAACTACCATTTCTGTCCTATCCCTGACTAAGTCTCCAAATAGTAAGTCAAAGAAAAGAAACATCCCCTGATACCACTTTGTACCGTCCCAGATCCAGAATCCACACAACTGGTGCCCCGAACCCGGTTGGTCACATGGCCTCAAGCGCATTTCCCCAAATGCCAGAGGCTACCGATAAGAAGCAAGGGACCAGGTCTGATAGTGGGAAAACTATGCCCTCATTTGTCAAAGTGCAGTGCAGTGGAAGACTATAAAGAAACATATAATAGCGGAAGCAATAAAAAAATATAGATGAATGGATAAATGAAGTAAAAGGAAACCAGAAGATATGTATATAATGATGCAACATGTCTCATGTTCTAAGAAAACATCCATAACATGTTACGCAACAGTACAATACAATACAATAGAGAGTACAGGTACAACAGAACAAAACAGAACAATCAGTAGCATTGTGAGCCTAATCTCGGTCCCATGATACTCTACTCCTCAGTTACAATCAAGTACCTATATAGGGGTCATTTCCCTTATCCACACCTACAAAAACGTAATCTATTTGGGTTGAAGACATGACCCAAACAGGGTGTGAGAAATAAATCCCAGTAGGCACCCACCAAAGGCTCGTGCCCAACTGTGTGAAAATATTCAACAATAGTGCGCATTATTAAATGCAATAAACTAAGAAGTACTTAAAAGTAACTAACTTTACCAGTTATATTTCCATTTTAATATTCATTTTATCCATTTAATATAAGACATCACCTCGGTGAATTTTCTATGTAAACAGTCAGTGTCCTCAGACACGCAAACCCATACCCTTAGGTAATCAGAATCGTAACCCACAGGTATTTACCCACAGGCATAACAGATATTGCCCTCTAGTGTACACGACATTACCCTCAGGTATGTAAGCACTATCCTCAGACATATGAAACATTTTCCTCAGGCTAACAAACACATCCCTCAAGCTTAACAAAAACATTTCCCTCAAGCTAACAGAATACTGCCCTCAGGCACAAGTTACCGGGCCGAGCCCAACATATAAGCAAGCAATTATATACAATTCCTCTCAAGGAAATTTAAACATACTATAATTTACAGTATACCCTCGGGTAACCTGGCCAAATGGCTAAATAGAGGAATACACCCCAGGGGTGGTCCTAGATCCAAGAAATGATCCCAAACAGTAGTTTTATAATTACATTAAATTACCTATGTAATTATAGGTAATTTAACAGCCAATGACTCAGCCATACGACACACCCACATGGGTTCGTAGCTCAATGGTACACCAAAACTCACAACAGATGGAATTTAACACCCAGAAACCTACCTTAAACACCCCTGACCGGTATATGCGAACATCACTCCTCGAATCTCCAAGAATGACAAAGATCTGGGAAAAAAATAACACGTTCAAACCTGAATAACTTACCCTCGGGAAAGAATGGGTAATAATGTATTATGGAGAGGAAAGGTATTACATGTATGGTTCTAACAAGATCAACGGCGGAAGAATCTGATTCCCGACGTGCGATTGGAAGCTCCTCGAAGGTTCGACCTTCTCTCCCGGATCCAAAGCGCGTCCAAAGCCTCCTCTGCCAAATGAAGAGGCTACTGCCCATTTTAAGCGAAACAAACTGACTACACGACGTGTAATCTCAAGTAAATGGAGTGTACTTTTCATCATTTAACTGTTCCACTGGCGGCTCCTCACCAGTGTGGTAGTGTTGAACTGTTGACATTAGTACACAGTGTGTAATACCCGAGTACACGGCGTGTACTGTCGCTCAGCTAGCGGCTTCCTTCACCGCCTTACTGTTTACCTACTGACTGAATACACGACGTGTAAATACCCTATACATGGCGTGTAGTCAGTTTTTACACCCATCATAGTCGGCATGGCTACACACCCTATGTACTCATCCCACATGTCCAAAGTACATGGCGTGTGAAAAAGTACATGGCGTGTACCCACAAAATTTTTGATTTTCCCCCATTTTCCTTATTTTTTCAAAAACACTTAAGGAAAGTTAAAATAAGAAACCCGTACCTCAAGAATAAGAACTGGGTTCTTACATATGCTAAATATCATGCAATTCAAAAAAGGAAAAGTGGATTCAAATATTTATAGCAACAGAGACCATGAAAATTCATCCATTATGATTGTGTAATCTGATGAAATTATTTTTATCAAAAATGATGAAAAATATTGTGAAGAGTTTTATTCCCAAATGAGGAGACTTTTTTAATGATAATGATTATTGAGACGAAATTATTTGTTTGAATTCAAGTCACAAGTAAAAAATATTTTTTCCTCCTCTCATAAAAAAATGATCGTTAGTTACTCAACAAGTTTTGGATGTAGGAGTCAAGAGATGTCTCCACTCCTATAGAACATGTGAATATGTTTTACATATAAAAATATAGGAGTGTGAATCAAATAGTGATATAAAGGATCATTATTATCCTAAAATATTTTATGATGTTAATATTGGACATGTTTTCAATAGTTACACTTTGTGCATGATTCCAAAGAAACCCAACGAAGTCACATTTCATGGTAGAAAAAAGGGCCTTCCACTGAATCAAAGTAACTCTCAATTATGGAATATGGTGTGATAAAAATAAATCATTATAACCTTATTCATATATTGATAAAAATTGGGTTGGATATCAAAAGTATTATTTTGGAAGAACATTCTTCATCAGAGGAAGTTGTGTTTCATGGAACTCCAAGAAGAAGAATTTTTTCATCTTTAGATCAATGTAAGATGAATTTATTTCAGTTTCATAAGAAATAAATTAAATGATATGGATGGTGGTTTAGATTTAACACATTAGGGTTGATGTCTCATACCCACTAGTGATTGAGGGTGACAATTAAAGCATGACCAACATATCAAAGAATTTGGTAAAACATTTGTGGTTGAAAAATATTGACATCATGTACCACCAAATTAAGTAATATATGGATTATATTGTTCATTCATTGGAATATGTTTAAACTAATGAGAAATTCATAATTATCATGATGAATCCCTTGACTTTGGATTCCTTCAATCACTAGAGAGTGTTTTTGATAGTTTATTCTTCCCTAAAATCCCTATAACACTTTAATGGATGTTTTACCTATTTCATTCCTAGGAATATGTCAGCAAATGTAGAGAATAAAAATGGATGAATTCTTATAAGGGGAAACATTGGTTTCATTTCTTAGTGATCATCAAGGGATGGAAGAACAGAGAACATGAGGTGTTGGGATCTGAAGTTTAAGGAAGAGATCTTGTACTAATTTTTATTTCTCCAATAAATACAAAAGGTGGATATTGAGGATACCTTTGATAGGTTGAAACATGATGGACCCTCCTGATGTTGAATTGAAAAAGGTTTATTTGATATTATTTCAGTTATCATAATTGAGGGATAGTCAATGTGGAATTAATATTAAATTCAGGGATGAAGTTCTCTCGTAATTATAATTTTATCATATTGTGAAGTGTTTATATGGCCTTCATAATGGAGACGTGTCATGACTTTTTTTGAGGCATTTAATTCATTAATTTGGGATTATTATATATTTTTTTTTGTTGGAAACACGACCAAAGATGAGTTTAAATCACATTATATTTGAGTGAATATACATAATAATAAAAATATTGCAAATATGTTTCAAAGGAAAAAAAACCATGTGAGGAAGGATGGTGCCCATGCTGTAGCATAACTAAGTAAATCTCATTTGGGGAAGAGTTTTCATAATATGTGGTGGTGATAGGAATTAGTTATTCCAATGAATATATTATTTAATCTCACACGGGGGAAATCATAGTGTTTAAATTTAGGTTATTCCGTTATGAGGTTGACGGAGAAATAAGTAAATATTTTGTGAGGGATTATATTGCAGAGTTAATCTGGAATGATGATGGAATGATTCTAACATTAGGATGAACACGACTTAGTATGAATGGTTGTGTAACAATTTTATATCTATGGAGTTAGGAGAAGTTTATTTTGTTATGAAGACAACTGTGAGAGAGTTAACATTCAACACTGGTTCAGGGGTTCATTGGGTTTTTAACTATGAAACATTGTTTCATTCCACATGTGTCATGGGGTGAAGAGGACCACAATGTAGAAATAGAAACCAGGCTTCTACTACCTAGGAGAATAAAAATTTCAAAATTATTGGTTTTAAAAATTTTAGGCATGCCATGTTGTAGTGAAGGATCTACACCGAAATGATTCATGTTGGAGGGTATTGGAGTATATATGGTTCTAGAAAAATTTATGTTTCCACATCACAATCAATGGGCCATGCAATGAATCTTCTCAAATATATATTAAGATAACATGATATTTTAAGGATTCAATATTCTATATCTTTTTTATCGAAGGATCACACCACAACTAGAGGTGTCATATTTCAATGCATCATAAGACTATAAAGAAAAAAGGAAACTTATCTGGATAGGGGTGTGTCATGAATAAAAGAGATATTCTCTTATTCCTAGATATTTCTAGGTGGGATTTTATATTATTTTGAGGTTATGAATACGGGTACACCTCATGTATAGATTCTGGAGTCACCATAGGTATATGAAATGATTTTTTTGACTTTTTGAAACATATAATTCATCTTATAATCTGATTTCAATATAATAATATTTCTTTTTTCCTGGTTCCTTTAATAATAAATTGGAGTCACTACTACAAAATAGGCTTTTAACAGTGCTACAATAGGATTTTATCAATGCTAAAAAAAATTCAATACTGTAGTTTGGTTAAAAGACCTATACTTTTATCCTCACTATAAAATCATTGAAAAATGGGTCCTTTATGATTTCTAAAAAAGAAATGATAAACACCAACATTTATCATCTCCATTGTATAATGCTGATAATGGAGTCCTTTACCAGTTCTTCTAGAAGTGCTGTCAAAGGGTATCTTTATCAGCGCTTGTACAAGAACAGATAAAGGGTCCCTTTATTAGCACATTTTGTAGAAAATATAATGGGGGCATACTTCCATATGATGTTACAACCCACTAGAGCACTAGAAATAGAGAATACAATAGTGTCCTATAACAGCACAATGTGGCACCAGAAACAACACCATAAATAAGAAAAATCAGTTATAAATATTGAATATAAATAAAATAATGTCTATAATAAAAAATACCGAAAAAAACTATTATAGAGAAAAAAACACCTGTATGAAATAAAAAAACACCCCAACTATAGAAAAATAATTCACCTATATAATAAAACAATTCTTATATTAGTAATAATATAAAGAAATAAATTAAATATAAATTGTTAATTTTAAACTAAACATTGATTCGTACTAGGAACACTATGTATCATATTGAGTTATTGTTGATTCTTACACATCACACCATTTATTAATCATCTTCAAGAATTATATCTATGAAAATTAACTACATAAGTACAAGATAAATATGATATGGAAATTAATTAAGTAATAGAATATAGTTTGATTAGAAAACAATCAAATCATATTTCCTTGGTTTTGGAGATGTGTTGCACATTTTAAAATAAAATCACACTTATATATTGAAATGATGCACATGGAGTCATACCAGTCACACTATGCATCAGATTGAGGTTCAGATGATTCCTACACATCCCAAATGACTTATGGATTATTATACGAAAGTATGAAAATAATTAGAATGAGTTTTCTTGATTTTGAGTATGCCATTTGTGTTTTTTTACAAAAATTCAATTTTAAAATAGAACATGCACATTGAGTAAAACTGGTCACATCGTGTGTGTTTTTTACATGAAACTGATTCCTACACATCAAAAATGAATTAGTAATAGTTTTCTAAAAATATCAAGATAATATGAACGTGTTTTCTCAGATTTTAGTGCGTGAAACATTTTGGCAATAAATGCCTATTTCAAACTGATAACAGACACATTGAGTAATAGAGGGACATCCTATATCAGGTTGAGGTGTGGCTAATTCGTACATGTCAAAAATTACTTATGGATAGTTTTATTCAAGTATCCAAACATTCTGAATGTGTTTTTTTAGTTTTTAGCATGTCTGTTGTCTTTTTCAGTAAAATTAATGCCAATTTTAAATAAAAAGACACGCATTGAATCATATTGGTCACATCATGAATCAGATTGAGGTGTGGCATATATATACACATATCAAATGAGTTATGGATAATTTTCCTAAATTATTAAAAAAAAACTCAATGCATTTTCTAGTTTTTAGTACACAATTTTATTTTACTAAAATGTCATTTTAATATGGAAGACACACTTTGAGTCATACTGGTCAAATCATGTGTGGGTTTGATATGAGACTGATTCCTACCTATCACAAATGAATTATGAATGAGTATCATAAATTATCAATAAAATATGAGCATGTATTATCTGTTTTTAGTGAATGACACTAGTTTTACAAAAATATAAATTTTAAACTGACAACAGAGACATTGAGTCATTCAGAGAACATCTTATATCAAATTGAGGTGAGGTTGATTTCTACACAAAAAAATGATTTATGGATTGTTTTACTAAATTATCAAAACATTCTTAATTCATTTTCTTAGTTTTTAGTATATTAGTTCACTTTTTATAAAAATTAATGTCAATTTTAATTTAAAAGGTTCACATTGAGTCATACTGGTCTCACTGTGTGTCTAAATGATGTTTGAATGATTCCTACAAATCCCAAATGGCTTATAAATTATTTTTATAATGTATCAAAAAAATATTTTTTTTAGTTTTGATTATACAACTTTTTTTAATAAAATTACATTTATACTGGAGCCATGAACTTTGAGTCATACCAGTCACATCGTGGTTGGGTTTGACATGAAACTAATTCCTACACATCACAAATTAATTATGAATCATTTCCAAAATTATCAATATAATCAAATAATTTTTTCTTGTTTTTTAGTGAGTGAAACTTTTTTGTACTAAAATATAAAATTTAAACTCATAATAGACACTTTGAGTCATACAAGGTGCATAGTGTTTCAAATTGAGTTGAGGTTAATTTGTACACATCATAAATGATGCCTGGATAATTTTCCTAATTTATCAAAATAATAAGAATGTTTTTATCAGTTTTTATTATGTTAGATGTCCTTTTAGTAAAATTAATGTCAATTTTGAATAAAAAGTTGCACTAAAAGTAATACCGGTCACACAATGCATAGTATTGAGGGCTGTTAGATTTCTAATCATCTCAAATGACTTATTTATTATTTTCCTAAAGTATGAAAACAATTTGAATTCATTTTTTCATTTGTGAGTATGCCACTTGTTTTTTATACTAAAATGTTATTTTAAACTAGAATCACACACTTTTATTCATACTGGTCACATCATGTGTGGGTTTTATTTGAGACTTATTTTTACACATTGAAAATGAATTATGAATCTTTTCCCTAAATTATCATGACACTATGAGTGTGTTTTCTCGGTTTTCAATGTGTGATACTTTTTTGAACTAAAATGTCAATTTTAAATTGTTAACGGACACTTTGGGTCATACCGATCATATCGTGAATCGTATTGATATGAGGTTGATTCCAACACATCAAAAATGACATAAGGATCATTTACTCAAAGTATCAAAATAATTTGTATGATTTTTATCAGTTTTGAGTATGTCGATTTTCTTTTTTAGTAAAATTAATGTTAATTTTTAATAAAATGAAACACTTGGTGTTATACCGATCGCACAATACATCATATTGAGTTTAGTATCTTTTCTATATATCCCAAATGACTAATGGATAGTTTTCCAAAATTATTAAAATAATATGATTGTTTTTTCTTGGTTTTGAGTACACTAATTTTTTTAAAATGTTGATTTAAACTACATCACACACTATGAGTCATATCGGTCACATTGTGTGTGGGTATTATGTGAGACTACTTATTCTATGTCAAAAAGGAATTTTGATTTTTTACCAAAATTATCAATTCAATTTGATCATATTTTCTCAGATATCAATGGGTGACACTTTTTGTACTAAAATGTCAATTTTAACCTAATAATAGACACTTTGAGTCAAACCAGGCACATCATGTATAAAATAAAGTTAAGGATGATTCCTATATGTCACCAATGCATTATGGACCATTTTAAAAATTTATCAAAGAAATCTGAATGTGGTTTCTTAGTTTTGAGTATGTCAGTTGTCTTTTTTAGTAACATTAATTTCAATTTTAAATAAAAAAGATGAAGTTGGAGTCATACCAGTCATGCCATGCATCATGTTTAGGTGCAGATGATTCCTTCACATCCAAAATTACAGATGGATCATTTTCCTAAAATATCAAAAAAAATTATGTCACTTTTGAGTATGACACTTCTATTTTTTACTAAATTTTCATTCTAAATTGGAAATGTGAACTTTGAGTCCTAACGATCACACCATGTGTGGGTTTTACATGATACTGATTCCTACACTTCACAAATAAATTATGAATTGTTTTCCTAAATTATCTAGACAATCCATTTTTCGTTGTTTTCAGTGAGTGATACTTTTTGTACTAAAGTATCAATGTTAAACTGATAATGGACACTTTGAGTCATACTGGGCACATCGTGTATCAAATTTAGGTGTGGCTGATTCTTACATGTCAAAAATGACTTGTGAATCATTTTCCTAAATTATTAAAAGATTATGAATGTGTTTTCTATATTTTGAGTATGTCAGTTTCCTTTTTTATTAAAATTAATGTCAATTTTAAATAAAATGATTCACTTAGAGCCATACCGGTCACATCATGTATCAGAATAAGGTGAAGAAGATTTCTAAAGATCCCAAATGACATAAGGATCATTTAGTAAAGTATCAAATCATTCTGAAAGATCTTTCTTTGTTTTGAGTACACCACTTGTGATATTTACTAAATAGTCATTTAAAACTATAAACACACACTTTGAGTCATAATGGTGACATCTTGTTTGGGAATTCCATGAGACTAATTCCTACACATCACAATGGAATTATGAAAAATTTATCCAAAAAATCAAAACAATATGAGTTTGTTTTATCAGTTTTTAGGGAGTGAATGTTTTTGTACTAAAATGTCAATTTTAAACAGATAAAAAGCACTTTGAGTCATACTGGGAACATCGTGTATCAGATTGGGGTGAGACTATTTACTAAATGCCACAAACGACATATGGATCATTTTAGTAATGTTTTAAAAAAAATTAATGGTTTTATCAGTTTTGAGTATGTCATTTCTAATTTTTATTAAAATTAATTGGAATTTTAAATAAAAAGATTCACTTTGATTCATATTAGTAACACCATTATTCATATTGAGTTGAAGATGATTTAGAAACATCCCAAATTACTTATGTATCAATTTCATAATGTATCAAAATAATCCAACTACATTTTCTAGGATTTGATTATGAGACATGTGTTTTTTAATAAAATGTCATTTTAAAATAGAAAGAGGCACAATGAGTCATACCGGTCACATCATTTGTGGGTTTGACGTGAGAATAATTACATCATGTAAAAAATGAATTATGAATCAATTTCCAAATTATTAGGATTATATGAGAATATTTTTTTTGTTTTCATTGAGTGACACTTTTGTACTAAAATTTCAATTTTTAACTAATTTCTAACACTTTTTGTTATACCGGTTCGTCGTGTATTAGATTGTGGTGAGGCTGATTAAAACATGTCAAAAATCACATATGAATCATTTTCCTAAAGTAAAAAAATAATAAAAATGTGTTCTCTTGGTTTTTAGTATTTCATTTGTCTTTTTTAGAGAAATTAATGTGAATTTTAAATAAAAATATGCACTAGGAGTCATACCGGTCACACTGTGCATCAGAATGAGGCGTGGGTGATTCCTACATGTGTCAAGTGACTTATGGATCATTTTCTTAAAGTATTAAAACAATAAAAATGATAAACTATAAAATAAGATATTTTTTTTTTTTTATCAAAATGGGAATATCCATATTCTCATGTATTTGTTTATGGAGAATAATGATGATTTTTTATTAATGAGCTTGTGAACATGGATCATTTTACATAATTAATGTGATCGTGAATAATTAATGTCACATTAAAATATTTCACAATAATTTTGGATATTATATCTTGCATATAATTGAGGATCAAATAGCCCCAATAATTCCACCACCCACTGAAGTGAAACCACTGTATTGATTAAGCTATTAGCTTCTTTTTCAAGGGGTCATCTTTTGGATTTTTTGTACTTCACAATTTTATTTGAAGTGGGTTTTCATTTTCAGGATTTCTATATAAGGATTTTTCCTTTCATTTGATGTCGTGTTTCCTTTGACACCATCCCTTCTCGATCACCATTATCTCTCAATGCTGGTTTTCCTCCAATATTTCTCTCATACACTACTGGATTCAGTGGTTGATTACACACATATTTTTTCAAACATTTGAGTTAGATTATATTCATGATTTAATATAGTTTTGGTTTTTTATGACACTCAAGTGAATATTTCATCCACTACTAAGACCCTTTATTTTCAGTGTAGAGAATTCATAGGCAAGAAACTACATCTTTTTTTTGTTTAGTTTGATCTTGGTGAGTGGTTCCTTTCACACTTTAGTTACATTTAATATTACTACGAATGTGATGAAAAAAATTCTAGCCTATGATAATCATTTTGAAAAAACAAGTGGTGTTTTTTTTTGTTTTGGAAGGAAATAAAACCACATAAATTACTGTATAAAATCACTTAAATAAGTGGTGAAAAACATTTTTTAAATTAGTACCCTAAATCATTTCACAATGGTTCTTATATTATATGAAAAGCTTTTTGTGAACTTTTGAATAATTTTCCTCAAACAAAACCTTTTTATGATCCCCATTCTACTACATTTCCCATCAATTTTATTATTTTCAAGCCAACTCTTTGTCTCCTCCTCTACCTCAGTATTCATCTTGATCTCTGCCTCTTCCTCCTCCACCACCTTAGTATTCGACTCTAACTCCAAATACACCTCAGCCACTACCTCTTCATCTTCCCCCGCCTCTACCTATTCCTCAGCCTCCACCTCTACCTCTTACTTCACCAATAGGAAATAATTTTATTGTTTTCATGCCAACAAATCAAAACAAATTGATTTTATTGATTATACTTCTCCTTGAGAAATAGAAAAAAAATTATATATATGAATTCTGAAATTAATGCTTCATATACCAAATATATTTTCAAGGTTATATCTCATAATAGATCACAATCATAGTAGGTAACCACCACAATTTTTTATCAACAAACATTCAGACAACATGTATGATTCCCACTCATCTCTAAACAAATTTACTTCTACTTTTGAGTAGAAGGTTGTCGGTAATCATGATAGTACTCAGAAAATATGGAAAAATAAATGATTATGAAATATATTTAATGAAATTTTAATTCCCTTTTGGAAATTACCTATAGGGGGTGGTGGTATTTTCATTCTTTATGATCTCTCTCATAAATTTTAAAACATAATACCCATAATCATTTCCATTATATTACTTCATGCAATTTAAAAACATTGACCAAAATAAGTAAATTGTTTTGAAATTTGTTTTTTTAGTTAATTATTTCTATATATACATTCTTTTTTTTTCTATTTTTAGTAATCCACTTACTTTATCTCTTTAGACACCAACTTCATACCATGATTTAGCATATATTTAGAGGCTACCCTATCATAAAAAAATCTTATAAATAATTGAACTTATAATTTGAAGTTTTTATATAAAAGGTTGATTGATGTGTATTAAAATTCACAACACATATCATGTGTGGTCGGTTTGTTTGATATCCATTCATTGGATCGATAAAATAAATATATTTCATATCCAGATTGACTGCGATCAGTATCCAGTGTTTTCTAAAAAACGAAATTAAAAAATTAATGTCATAATTAAAAAAAAATTGTGATTGGATTGTAGAGTTTTACTTCTACATTGTAGGCATAAAAAAGAGATTTAAAATGATATTTTTTTCTCAAATTCTTTGAGTATCTCATAATTTTTCTACTTAATATCATCATTATCCTAATTATGTTTTCTATAGAAATGATACTGGGATTAATGAATCCAAATTAGGCTTCAAATGGTTTTCCCTTTATATTGTAGTAATATAATTCTTTTAGAAAGTATGAATAGTTATTAACATTAATAAACATTTTATATCGCTATTTAGACAAATATATTATGAAAATGTAAATTATGTATGTATTCATAATTGATACTCTTAGCCATTCCTGATTGAGAATATCATTTATAGTATAGAGACTAATTACATCTATCATGTATGTTATGTATATATTTTATTTCATGTAGAATGTAAGACATATTTTCTTCATTAAATGTGGTTTCTTCGTGAAGTTTTAATGATAATAAATTTTACTCAAGAACTATTTTGGAAAAGTTACTTTCAGATGTTTTTTTTTGATTTTTTGGTTGATTCCCTAGATTATCTTGATCATACCTTTTGTTTACCCGTCACATTATCAATCTATAATATCATACCTCACTTCAGCCCATTTTTAATCAACTGTTACCTATTTTTCATATGAAAAAATTTGTTAAAGACATACAACATATATCTTTATATGATTAGATGACCTTGCTATGAACGTTCTAAAGGCTTCATTGATTTTTGTAATATTTGGATCATCAAGTGGAATAAGAAACTCAGTAGTTAGCTCATGAGATACCCAATATTCACTCTCATGTGATCCTTCCATATTTATTTTTTATGTATCTTGTGTTTTTGGATATTATTAAACGTAACCCTTGAAACAAGGTGGTGTGTGGGTGTTGACAGATGCAAATCACATATAACATTACCCTTTATAATTTTAGTAATATATAGTTACCAGATGTTGTTTTATTAATATTTATGATAATGAGTAATGAAAAAATTGATTACTTGTGATAAGGTATGTTTTTAGGGGGAATTACTATCCTCAAATCTAGTGGGGTTATTTTGTTCATCTACAGAACTTTATTCCACCACTGGTTCTCTTTGATCCTTTTTAAAACATCAGTTTGCCAAAACAGACTGGAAAATAATATCTTTCAATGATTCTACTTGTGTCTTCAATCATCTAATCATATTATATATATCTTCATGTGGTTTTATCATCTCAAAATATTTTCTAGGAGACACTCCAAATTTCATTCTTTCTTCCTTTTTTGTTTAGGGTTTCTTCCCCGGCCCCTGTTCGGCTTTGCCTTTCATTTTTTTCTTCTTTGGGTCTCGATCCCATATTTGTATTAGGGTTTCAATCTTATTTTATCCTTCCTTGTTACATGGTAGTTAAGAGTTTTAATTATTTTTCTGTTTAGGAGTTTCAATGGATCTATAGTCTCTAGATTTTTGGTGAAGGTCTGTTGATGTTGTTTTATGGTGAGTCTGGTGCTTCCTTGGTCAAATATTTCTATGGAATTTATGCCCTCGTTTACTCCTCTATGTGCTCCAGATTCACTACTTCTTTCCATTTCGGTCAGGTTTGATGGTTTTTAAGAGGTTTTAGGTTGTGTTGTGCATTGTGTTGGGGGGTTCCAGGTGGCTTGGCCTGGGTTCAGGCAATGTCAGTGTTTCAATTTGGTTGTGTGATGTCGGTGAGGATCTTGAATCCCTGTGAAGACTCCATATCCCTCCTACTTTTCTCTATCACCAGGTATCACCTCTACTCTCTAGTTCAGTCTAGTGAGGTGGTTGTCATGCAATATTTTGGAGGTTCTATTCGAGAGGTTATCAGTGTTCCAAAAGGGAAGTTCTTCCTTAGATTGATTACTTTTGTAGCATATATGTGGTTTGGTGATGGGGGATGACAACATGATGATGTTAAGGGGTTTCGATGTTCTGGTGTGGTGTTTATTAGAGATGATGGTGGTCGTGGTGGATTGGAGTTAATGTGAGTCATGATGAGGGAAGATCTGTGAGACAATGGCAACAGTGTACAGGTAGTGGTCATCAGAGAAGAGGTCGGTGGTGAAGAGATGATGAGGAAGATTTATTTGGTGATGTGATGATGTGATAGCAGTGATGGTGTTGAGAAGATAAGATGTGGTGGTGTTGATGACGATTTTGTGTCTCATTGATGGTGGGTTTCTTGGACTTCTCACTTGCCCATGTTTTTGGTGGTTTCCAATGTATGAATTTGAATTTTAAATTATGAATATGGATTTTGGGATCAAGTTTTTTGTAATTATTTATGTGGATGATGTTTGAGGCTAATATCTAGTTTTTGTGTGGTTACCACTCATCCAAAAAGTGGTATTTTGAAATTGAAAAAATGTATTTGAAGGAGACACTCAAAAAAATGATCCTCTAATGCAACCATATCATTTCGAACGATTAAATGCTAAATAAAATTTGTTTTTCTTCTAATATGGTCACTTCCCATTCTTGTGCATAAACTGTATAAAACAATATAAGCATGAATGGATATTTTTATGTAATACTATTAAAAATAATAAATAATTACTATTATTTTTTACATAAATTTTTTTCCCAACGTTTTTTTGTGTTTTCAAAAACTTGTTGACCCACCTTATTTACATGAAAATCCTTCCATATAACATGATGTGGCATGGAAGTGGATTTGGATTTTAATTCATCAATCATCATATAAGAAAAAGAAAATACTTTGTTTCATTTCACATAAAAATTTTATTTTGTATTCAAAATATAATACAATTCCTTATCAAGAGAAGAGTAACCCATCCTTGCTTTGTGATAGGGGTACATTGATTTTGATGCATGTTCTTTATGTTCAGCACACTTTTTTTGTTTCATAAATTAATAATTTTGAATCAATTTAGATAAAATAAAAAATTTCAAATATTATATTATACACTGCAATAAACCTAAAATGATTTCTCATTTTTATAATTGATGAATAAATCAACGTTTCCAATTTTATAATGTTTTCATAACTAACTGGTGGGTGGGGATTTACTTTCTCCTCAACATCCCTAAGATGTAACATTGTAAGAAGATTTAGGAAGCCTCTATGGGATTTTCTAGCAGTTTTTAAGACAAATTTATTATATAAATATTATAAAGTTAATTAAATCTGAAACGAATAATGAAAATACAATCATCATTTCATTATATAATTTTTTTTGAATTAGAGAGCGTATATTGTAACATTACTGTTATATCTTTCCAAAGGATTTCTTTCATTACAAGTTGGACATGACTCCATGAATCAATATCAATCAGCACGTTCATCCTCATTGTGACCCCAACATAAATAATGAACAATGACTTGTTTGGCTCAATAGGTTGGTCATGTTGATTCCAACCAACCTAAAATTTTATACCCATACTTCTTGCCTTGATAGTTTTATTCAACATTGTGGTGTTGCATCTTTGTAGTTTTTTTCATCAACATTCTATTCATCCCCAAATAATTCTTCAGTTTCATTATCAATAGTTGGTTCTTATATGGGATTGGAAACATCATCATGTTCAGAAGACATTTTCTTCATGAGTAGTCAAAAATTAAATTTATCTTGAATAACAACAAGATAAACCTGGAAAAATTATTTGAGAAGGGTCACAACATGCTATATTGAAAACATGATGAAATATTTAACTCCAACTTCATACAACTTTTTCAAATGATTAGCATGAATCTATTTTTAAGGAAATGGGTAATCGAATTTATGAAAATAATTACTCCACTATGGTAGGTGTTATACTTTGAATTCATAGAAATGTGAATATTATAAACAACTCTCATCCTTATCATCTTCATCTCCTAATGAGTTATTATTTAATTTTGTTGCTTGAGACTTATCCTCCGTCTATTTTGGACATGAACCTATGTTTTTTGAACTACTATGAGTAGTATTCATCCCATATTGGGTATTAGTGATAATTTTGGATGACTACTACTCAAAGTAGTTCAAATAACATATAATATATGGGGGATGAGTCTCATGCAATAAAATTCCATAATAACTATTCAGGAGATGAAGCTGGTGATGATGAAAGTTGTATCCATAAATCTTTTCAAATTACCACATCTTAATTTAAAATTTAAAATCTCATTTCGAAATGCTAAAATTTCCCTAAAACTATCATAATAAAATCAACTCATCCCCACTGAGATACATCAACTCTAATATATGTTACTCATCCTTTTTCTTCACCTGTTTCTCATACATAAGTTTTCTAAATCCCCTGAAGTTCATGTGTAGGGTGTGAGTATAAAAATAAACAAGTAAATACTAATGGGTCCCCTAAAATATACAACAATGAATATATTTGAGTATATGTTCAAAGTAGTAACACTAAAAATAAACTTGTATGTCATGTATTTGTGTACTTAGGAGGACACCATGATAATCAAATGTACCAACTTCATTTAATACAAGTGAATTATACTAATCATACCATACGTTTATCCCACGGTTGTTCCCTGACATTCAAATCATTTCACCAACAAGAGGTTAACATTGGAATCTTAGGATGATAAGAAATTATTTATCTCCCTCTAGAAATAACCACATCACAGGTACCATTAGATTCAGCCTCAGACCCCCAACATCCAAGACTATCCCTTAGGGATAACCATCACATGTACCTGTTGCATATATATCATGAAATTGGTATAACAGAGCCAAATTTCTTTAGAAGTTCATTTGAAATATATGTAAGTCTTATCATAATTAGTACTCCTAGGAAAGAACCACATAATGGGTTCCACAATACATCAGTTAAACCTATCTTCTAAAAACCATAAAGAAAAAAACAACATAAATGTCACATCACCCTCACCCTATCCCTCAACGGATCACTAACATGTCTATAGTAACTCACATTCTAACATACCATACCAAGCCCTCACATAATACCCACATATTCTAATATAAGATAAAAATTATTTTTATCACATCGACACATGTATTTCTTGTAGAAAAATACTGTAAGCCTATATTCAGACGGATATTAAAATTCAATTCAAAAAATATAATGTGATTATTCAAATAAAATATTCTAAGGAAATATTTATAAAAATTTAACAAAAACACTAGTTACATATTATGTTTAATACATTAATTTTCATAAAAATTACTTTAGACAAACAAATTTGTTAAACATGTAAACAAAAAACATTAATTAAACAATCAGAAAAAATGTATGGAAAGATAAAAATAAAGACTTTCTTAATAAAAGTCATAGAATTTATCCATTTCCTAAAATTCTAATGTCTTCAAAAAAATCATGTTACAGTGTATAATAGTTCATATAGTTCCATCAGTCAAAAAAATTATTTATAAATGTGTACTGGTTTATTTTAAAATAGAAATACTTTTAAAAACATATTTGTGTATGATTATAGTAAATTAATTTGAAGAATATATTTATTCTATCAATATATATATATATATATATATATTCTAAACCGTTTCACTTGAAAAATAAAATATTAAATATATATATAAAAACTTTAAATAATCTTGTGTTGTAAACATCAAATTCCATAATTGATTAATAAAACATGATAAAAAATAACTAGAAAATAACCCTACGTTGTGGATCTAAACATATCTATTTGTAATTTTACATATGAGAAATAGGGATCCCAAAAACGCTATTTTGAAGACCATGGTTAACAACATGAAGTATATATATGGCCTATATTAATGTCTGTTATGGTGTAGTGTGATGGTAAATTAGATTATATAAAGGTCATGTGAAGTCAAAATGGGCAGTGAGAATGGATCATGTTGTATTGGTCACTTTGTTGGACTTCAAATTAGACTACATGAAATGGGATGCCCTCTTTGGGAATTTTAGAAGGGTAGAGTTTCTAGATGAGGGGATAAAAAGAAATAGGAGAAGGTTTGGCACCCATTGAAGAAAATACAAAAGCTATGGATCATAAGGTATCATTGTTGTCTAGTGAAGAAGTAGTGTTTTTCATGGTTGAGAACATCGAAAAAATGCAAACCGAACCCAAATAAGTAATCAATGAGAGAGGAAAATGAAAAATATCATACCTTGAATTCTAACATTGATTGGTCCGAGAGTACGTAGGGGAGGATCGCTGTCAGCAGGGGACTTCCATGAGAGCTTCATAATCGCAACTGAATCAGTTGTGGTTAGGGTTATATAAAATATATTGGGGACACTTGTATCATCGCTTAAAAAAATCATTAATAAAGATAACTTTTATTAGCACTAAATTGACGAGCACTGATAAAATTTTTCTTTATCATTGTAAAAACATTAGCACTGATAAATGATTTATAATAATAATTTTAAAGAAAAAATTCATAAATATATTTACATAATTATGTATTTTTCATTAAAATTCAATAATTATTTAAATATTTTTTATTTATTAATAATGAAAAAAAATATTTTTCTAAAACAATTATATTTTTTATTTATAATTATAAATATTTAATTTTATAAATATAATAAATATACATTTATAATTACATTTATAATTATTTATTTATAATTATAAATATAATTATGTCATTATATTTATTTAGATCATTATATATATTTTTAAAATTAAATAAATAAATAAATTTTAAATATATATAAATATAAATATAGAAAAAATATTGATTATATATATATATTTATTATAATTATAAAATTTAAAATATACTTATATCATTATATGTATTAATTTAGTTATTTGTGTATAATATATATATAGTAAATATATTCATTATTAAAATATATTTATTATAATTCTATAATTATTAAAGTATATAATTTTTTATTTATAAAAATATGAATACTCTTTTAGCAAATAATATTTATATATTTATATCATTATATATATATATATATACACATATACGGTGCATCTCAGGGGTAGTTACCCAGTGGGTCTCGGCGAGGTCTCGAGTTCGTGTCTCGTCGAGTACATCCCTACATTGTATGTTTTCTGCTTTTATTTATAATGTAGCCCCTTCCCATATTAAACTAAGGCTTCGACCTCAACTTTTATATATATATAGACACACACGCACACACACACACACACACATATAATATAAATATAAATATAAATATAAATACAGCGCATTAATTATTTAAATATATTTATTATAATTTTATAATTATTAATATATATATTAATAATAATTTATTTATAATTATATAAATACTTTTTATAAAATAATATTTATTTATTTATAATAATTATAAATTTATAAATTTATAAATATAGTAAATATACATTTATAAATATATATTTTAATTTATAAATATATATTTATAAATATTTTTTTAACATTACTAATTATTATATAATCTTAAATACATGCATTTTAAAAATGAGTGAAATTGAATAATTAAAAATGAGTATACATTAAAAATATTGAAAAATGGGAAAGTTTTATTAATTATATTTAAATTATTAGAAAAATATGGATATATATATTGATGTAACAATGAATACATATTAAAAATACTAAAACATAGTAAATAAATATATATAAATAAATAACATAAAATGAATAAATTCAAAAAAATGAAAAATAAAAAATAAAAAAATAAAAAATGAATATGTAATACCTAACTATAATAATATTAAATATAAATATATAAAATTTACTGATTAAAAACATAATATATTAAATGCATCATGTTAATAATGAAATTATAAAATATACTAAAATTTGAATGAATTACATAAATATGAGGTGTATGTGTTTCTATAAAAAATTTCATTAATTGGGTAAATACTTGTGTTTCTGTGTTGTATAAAAAAATGAATTTATTACGTACAAGTTTGTGAAATCAATGTAATGCGTGTTTGATATATGTGAAATTAAAAAAAATCAAATCACATTAAAAATGAATAAGAATTTAATGTGTTTTTAATTATTACACTTTATTAATTTTCTATATATTTTTGGTAAATATATATTATTTAATACTATTTATAATTAATATATATATATATATTAAAATTGTTCATTTTTATTTGTAATTGTTTTATTAATAAATTATTTAATAAATTATAAATGTACTCATTTTTAATTTCATTGTTTAATTATTATAATTTATTCATTTTATATATCAATTTTCAATTTTACTATTTATTAATTTTTTATACTCTATATATATGAATATTAAATTTAATCAATTTTATCAATAATAATTCAATTAATATTTTTTTTAATATTTTTATTTATTTACTCATTTTTAATTTTTAATTTTTTGTCTATTTCATTTTATTTATTTTACATATCTATATATATAATATATATTATTTATTAATATTCATAATTTATATATATTTATATTCAGTTCATTCTTTTTTACAAATAATTATTTAATTAATAAAATTGTTATAATTTTTATAATTTTAATCTGTTTATTTATTTCATTTCATTCTGGACCTTTATCAACACTGAAAATAAATCGATGACAAAGGTTACCCTTTATTAGTGCTAAAAATAAAGCACCAATAAAGGGTATCAATAATTAGCGCTATATAAAAGCGCTGATAAAGGTTACATTTTATCAACACTTTTTGCAAGTGCTGATAAAGGTCAGTGCTATTAAAGGAATGATTTTTAGTAGTGAATGTGCGAAGAGGAATCACAACTGATGCACACCGAGGATTAGACATATTATAATAAGGGTGAGTGAAACTTTTAAAACCCCTATGTTCATGTGCATTCTCTATTACTCGACCTATCATTATAACATCATCATTATCGGGTTCTGTTTTTTAAACCCAATGATAAGAGTCACATTGTTTGAAAGAGAGAGTTGGTGGTTTTGGGTACCACTAATTCGCCACCCATCTCAATGGTGGTATAATATCCAATTGGCATATCAGACATTAAATATGTCTATCCATTATAAAAAATATCATTCATTTTTTGTCCTTCAAAAATATTTATCAATGGAGTTAAATAAAAATAATCATTCATCTAACTAAACAAGTATATCATGTTTTACTCAAATATGAATAAACATAAATTGCACCATTAAAACTCAATCAAGGGCCTAGATTCCTTATCAGTCACATTGGATGATAATTATATCCTTAATTATGAAAAAAGTGTTGCATTATTAGCCACTTTTTTTATCATAACTATGAAAACTTTACGTTGGGGTGAATTAAAGTATAAAAGAATTAAATATAAAAATACTACAAAAATAAAACAATGTTTTGAAGTCAAATATCAATGTCCATATATTCAAAAATTAGATTTTATAGTACAAAATAAACTTAGTTGAAAAAATAAGAATAATTCATAGAACAATGGATATTAATATAAGTTTTTATAAAAATTTAAAGAGTTAAAATAATTTCAAAAATTAAAAAAAATAAATAGAAATTAAATAACATGGTAGATGTTAAATAATTTCAAGATAATAAATGCCTAGTATTCTATTTCTCAACTAGTTGAATATAAAAGTTCCTATAACAAAAACTCATATTTTTAACCCAATGTAGAAGGAGGGTCATATATCCATATTCAAATGGTCCAATACTATGTACAAGTAAATCGCACTAAAATTAATCTCTTATTACTAAAAATTCTTGATCAGATGGTTAAAAATAGAAAAAATATATATTATAAAAAAGAGATTGATTATTCCATTTTTTTAAATACTACAAGTGGGAGGTAAGGCGTTGGGTAAAAAAAGAATTATTATAATTGAGTATAAAAGAACTTATATGGTATTTAAAATAATTGAAATATTTAAAGATAATATTTGGTTCAAACTTATTGTATAAGTGTCTCAAAGAATCTCATATCTTATCTTTATTTATAAGAGTTATAACATTGTAATTGATATTTATAACCTTTAATGAATTTCAGTATGAAACTCTTGGTATTTGATGTTGATATTAACTTTCAAATATTTTTATAATTTATAAACTTATTTTCTTATATATTTTTATTACCTGAATATCATGAAGGCCTTCTTTTTTAATTATTTTTGATAACCCCTCTTTCAAGGGATAAGGGGGAACCCTTACAAGGCCTATAGTATTTAGATATAACATGGCTTGTAGGCTTATGAAACATTACATGACCCAAAGGTCTTATGGAATTCAACCAGACTATAACTACAATGAACTGCCCCTCCCCATCATCTGCATCATGATGGTAGATCTCCACCCTCACATGGTCGTCCGACTAAGCTTCCTATGAAAGCACAAGCTGGTCCCGATGTCATTTCCATACCCTCCCATTCTTCTAAATCCATTGGTTCTTCTCTGGTGAGTGTGCCTGCTTTGAATCCTCCTCTGGGGATGCTTCTTTCTGTAGAGTCTGTCTGTGAAACTGCTGATTGTGTTGCATGAAGACCTTGAAGTGACCTAAAGGCCTTAAAGGTGGCCCGAAATCCTTAATGACCCAAAGGAATAGATGGCCCAAAGGCCTTAAGGAGAATCGAGTAGGGAGAATAATGAATGAGAAGAATAGCATGATCCTGAGTCTATGTTCCCATGTAATATTTCTCGGGTTTCCTTCTCCCAACTAATGCACATTCCCCCACATGCCTTGGTCACAATCCCTAGTCACACACCATTCTTTTAGTGCAGACGTGCTTGCGAGAACATATTGTGCACTCAAGTAAACTATGTGAGGATTGTACCCAGGACATACATGGAATATTAATATCCCCCATGCCCACCATTTTAGACACCTTTGGGGAAGATAAACTAATGTAAAAATATTCATATTCTTATGTCTTCATTTCTACCAAAAAGAGGGTTATTAAGCCAAAACCTAAGGGAAAATAACCATGATTTTTGTGCAATTGAGTTATCTGATGGTATAAGGCATAAAACAATTCATAGAAGACCACTTTTCCCCAAGTCCACTACTACATACATGCCCTTTAACATCATGAAAAAATCCTTTATTAGTGCTAAAAACTGTAGTTTTCCTCGGCTCCATTAAAGTGGTGGAGTCCCCTTTATCAGTGCTAAAAAATCCATTATAAAGGGGTGCCTTTATTAGTTCTAAACAATGCACTGATAAAGTCCCGACATGCTACAGTCTGATATTTTTATCACAACTCACTCAGTAAAAACCTATAAACCATGTATGAATATATATAATTTAATTGAAATAAATTTGACATCATGAATACAAAAAAACAATACTATAAACATTCTAAACAATGTTTTGTATTTTTTCAATAATAAATATCCAAAACATTTAAAACATTAGTGTTTCATATTTTGGAACCCCTGATCCCTTCTAAAAATAGTCCACCCACGGTATTAATTGCTTAACCGATCACCTTAACCCAAGAGAATGAATCCACCTATATAAGAAAATAAATCATATGTTAGTAATACTGTAAATAAATAATCTAAATATTAATATGAAAGAATACATTAAGAAAATCTCAATTTTAAATTAAAATACCCACATAGAATTATACTGGCCACATCATGCATTGTATTGAGGTGGGGTTGATTCTTACATGTCACAAATGAGTTATGGTTCATTTTCCTAAAGTATCCAAAAAAAATATGGTTGCATTTACTTGGTTTTTATTATGTCACGTGTTCTTTTTACTAAAATTAATATCAATTTTAAATAAAGACTCACTTGTAGTTATACCAGTTAGATCGTGTGTCAGATTGAGGTGCGGCCGACATGTCACAAATTACTAATGGATCATTTTCCTAAATTAACAAAACAATATAAAATATTTTTCTTGGTTTTTAGAATTCCACTTGGGTTTTTTACTATAACGTTATTTCAAATTGGAAACACACATTTTGAGCCATACCGATCACATCATTTTTCAGTTTTACATGAGAAATATTCTTACACTTCACAAATGACTCATGAATCAATTTTTAAAATTATAAATTCAATTGGAGTGTGTTTTCTTCGTTTTCAGTGAGTGACACACTTTTGTACTTAAATTTCAATTTTAAAATGATAATAGACACTTTGACTCATACCGATCACACCATGCATCGAATTAAGGTGTAGGTGATTCCTACACATCAAAAATGACTAATGGGTCATTTTAATAAATCTTAAAAATAGTATAAATGAGTTTTATTAGTTTTCAGTATGTCACTTTTTTCTTTTACTAAATTTTTTTTCAATAAAAAATAAAGAGACACACTTGGAGTCATAACGTTCACACCGTGTGTCAAATGGAGGTGTGGGTGATTCCTACTTGTCAGAAATGATTTATTGATCATTGATCTAAAGTATCAAAATAATTGGAATGTGCTTTATCATTTTTCTGTATGTCACTTGTTATTTTAACTAAAATTAATGTCATTTTTAAATAAAAATACACACTTTAAGTTATACCATCCATACCATGCATTGGATTGATGTGTGGTTGATTCCTATATTTTATAAATGACTTTAGAATCATAGCTATAATGTATCAAAAAAATATGATTGTGTTTTCTCATTTTTCAGTATATCACTTGTTCTTTTTACTAAAATTAATATAAATTTTAAAAAAATAGACACACTTGGAGTTGTACTGCTCACATCGTTCATCAGATTTAGGTGCGGATGATTCCTACATATCAAAAATGACTTATTGATCCTTTTCCTAAAGTATAAAAAGATTCAAATTTTGTTTTCTTGGTTTTCAGTATGTCAATTGTTCTTTTTACTAAAATTTATATCAATTTGAAATAAGAAGAAAAAGTTTGAGTTGTAATAGTCACGTCGTGCATCAGATTGGGGTGTAGTTGATTCCTACGTGTAAAAAATGACTCATGGGTCATTTTACTAATGTATCAAAATAAGAAGAATACATTTTCTCAGTTTTCAATATGTCAATTAATTCATTTACTTAAACTAATGTCAAATTTAAATAAATTGTGACACATTGAATTATACTGGTCACACCATACATCATATTGAGGTGAGGATGATTCCTAAAAATGAAAAATGAATTATGAATCATTACCTAAATTATCAAAACAATATAAATTCGTTTTCTATTTTTTTAGTCTTCCACTTGTTCTTTTTTCTAAAATTAATGTCAAATTTAAATAAAAATACACACATCAAGTTATAGTGGTGACACCATGCATAAAAATGAGGTGTGGTTGATTTCTATGCATTCAAAATGACTCATGGGATGTTTTTATAATGTATCAAAATAATAATAATGGTTTTACTTTTTTTTTAGTATGTCACAGATTCTTTTTACTAAAATTAATGTCAATTGTAAATAAATAGACACACTTGGAATTATTCATGTCACACCGTGCATCGAATTGAGGTTTTCCTCATTCCTACATGTAACAATTGACTTATGGATCATTTTTTAGAGTATAAAACATTCCAAATATTTATTATTGGTTTTTAGTATGTCACTTGTTCTTTTTACTAAAATTAATGTCAATTTTAAATAAAAAGACACACTTTGAGTTATAAAAGCCACACCATGCGTCAGATTGAGGTTCGGTTGATTCCTACATGTTATAAATGACTTATGAATCATTTTTTTAAAGTATAAAAACAATATAAATGTATTTTATCTAATTTAATTATTTCAATTGTTCTTTTTAATAAAATTAATGTCAATTTCAATGAAATATTTACATTTGGTACTATATCGTTCACACCGTGTGTCAGATTGAGGTGCGGCATATTCATACTCATTAAAAATGAATTATTCTTAATTTTACTAAAGTATCAAAATAATACGAATTTTTACTCTTGGTTCTAAGTATGTCACTATTCATTTTTATCAAAATGTCATTTGAATCTGGAAACACTCACTTTGATTCACATCGGTCACATTGTGTGTCTGTTTGAAATGAAACCGCTTCCTACACATCATAACTAAGTTATGAAAATTTTCCTAAATTATCATGATAATTAGAATCCATTTTCTTGTTTCTTAGTTAGTGGCATGTTTTGATCTAAAATGTTAATTTTAAATTAATAATGTGAACATTGAGTCATACTGGTCACACCATGCCTTAGATTGGGGGTTGGTTGATTCCTACAAATCAAAAATTACTTATGGATCATTTTCCAAAAGTATCAAAACAATACTAACGTGTATTATTGTTTTTCAATATGTCACTTTCTAGTTTTATTAAAATTAAGGTAATTTTTTAACAAAAATACACACTTAGAGTTATACCAATCACGTCATACATCAGATTGAGGTGTGTTTGATTCATACACATTAAAAATGAAATATGAATCATTTTAATAAAGTATAAAAACAATATGAATGTGTTTTATCAGTTTCTAGTATGTCACTTTTTATTTTTACTAAAATGACTGTCAAATTTAAATAAAAAAATATGCATTTGGATTTATACCGGTAACACCACCCATCATATTGGGGTGTGGTGGATTACTGAACATCACAAATGAATTATGGATCATTTTCATAATGTATCAAAATAAAAAAAAATTATTTTTTGTTTTATTTATGTCACATGTTTTTTACTAAAATTAATGTCAATTTTAAATTAATAGACACACTTAGAGTTTTACTGGTCACACTGTATATCAAATTGAGGTGTAGATAATTCCTACATGTCAAAAGTGGCCTATAGATCATTTTCCTAATATATCAAAATATTTTGAATTCTTTTTCTAGGTTTGAAGTATGTAAACTATCTTTTTTACTGAAATTAATGTCAATTTTAAATTAAAAGATGAAACTGGAGTCATACCGGTCACATCGACCCATTTCCTTTCTTTTTCAAACTGTTAACCCTACATATTGAGTCAATATTATTAGCTGAATTCCTATACTCTTCTAGTTTTCAACAAAAAAAAGTTTTTTCTAATAAGAACATTGAATCAATATGTTGTGTTTGAAGCTCAACAAAGAAAGGCAACGGAAAGTGTGGTAATAGTGTTATAAAAGAAAATGTTATCTATTTTTTTGGATTGTTTCATATATTTGAATGAAAAATATGACATCTAATAAATTTTTTGAAGAAAATGAAATAAGTATTAGATAAAAATGATAAAAACAACATAGAAATAGTTGATAAAATGATGAGAAAATTAATTAAATAAGTCGAAGGAATTTAAATTTTCATGATGGTTGTATAGTTTCCTGGCTCGTTTCCTTGTTCTCATTATATTAGCTGCCTCATTAAAGTCCAATCTCTCAAGAGCATGAGCATATCCAAAAAAACCACCCAAACTCGAAAAAAGAACTCGCCTGTATTAAAAAATCATATTTTATTAATACTAAAAATAAATTAATTAAACATAAATTATAAACAATCCATTACTTCTTTGGGAGTCACATATTCATGCTATTTGTGTACATTCTTCCATCAAGTATCCTTACCATTCATTTATAAACATATATATATCGTCTTATGAATAATATTTTTTTTCGATAGTCATAGTTTCACTAGAAATATGTAATCATACAGTGGATTAATAAGTATTTTAAATTAAATAGTAATTATCTTCAAAAATAACTCTTCAGGGATGCTAGTTTATTGATGGAATTTGATCTATCTCATCAATTTACAAACATGATAACCATAGCCTTTTCTATTTGTTTTTTTGGACACTAAAAAAACAATGAAAAAAATAAGTATTTTTTTCATATGTGTTTGGATAGTGAAATATTTTTATATATACCTGGATACTTATCCAGTTGTAGAGCTTTTCAGTATTCTGGTGCACATTGACTATCCTCATGACATGATATTCATGATATTTATACAACATCCTTTTATAAAAATATTTTCATTAAAACAAAATATAAAATATATAACTTAATTTTTAGTTATAAAATGTTGGATTTAGTGTATTAAAAATTGAAAATGTTATCATATGTGGTCAATTTGTTGGGTATCCAAGCAGTGAATCTAAGAAATAAATCTTGGGAGTACCCAAATTGACCACAATGAGCATCCAATGTTTCCAAAAACACAAAAATAAATAAGTAATGGAATAAAAAAAATATATTAAATATGATTAAAATGTAGAGTTTTACTATTTTTATGTTGGTATTATGAAGATTTTATCATCATTAAGTTTTCTTTCAAACAATTTGGCCAGTTTTATCAAAAAATTTTAATCTATTTTTGTTTGTTCTATAGAAGTGATGTGATTACTAATGAGTCTATGTCACGAACCAGCCTGGTTCGACCCTGAACCGGTCACCTGAGCCGACCCGTGACATAGCCCGAGGGTCGTTCCCGATCCCCACGGGCTGGAAACTAGTGCCGAGCATCAAAGTTAAAACATTGGGAATGATTTGGCCCATAAAATATAAAAAAATTAATAAATAAGAATAAACAGAACAAAAGAACTAAACTCTAGCAGCGGAATGAAATAAAACCAAACAGTAGACGTACCTCCATGCGACCCTCAGTCACCTCCCAACCAAGGCCAACATTGCTTCCAAAATGGGAAACTCAGCCAAGAAAACTTGAATAAGGGAAACCTGTGACTGAAATGATAAAATAGGCGTGAGCATTAAAAATTCTCAGTAGGGATGCCAAAGTAAAACACAGAATCCAACCAAGACCACATTCGTGAAACAATCCCAAAAACACTAGTTTGCACATACAAAGATAGAAAATAGGTTTTTAATATTTTAAAGGAAAAAAGGAACCTGATTTTCTATTTCAAAAACCAACACATGCCACAAACCATTTTCCAAAAAACAATGCATTTATTGAAAACTGAATTTCAAATCCATGTTTATCACATTTGTGGAAAAGAAGAACAGGTAATAAGTAAATTCTGGAAACCAAGTTCAAGTAAAAGTAAATAGACAGATATAAGCAATAACCATGGGTGATCCTAAACATCCCTATAAAACCCCTGGACGTACTCGGTTTCAGACTACCCGCCGGCATGGTACTCCATTGTCAATAACCAACTGGCCGCCCTAATAGCCAACCAGTGGCACACCCCAAAAGGCCTACCTACCAAGGAGGAACCAACCCGTATAATTGGGGATAGCTAGAAACCGTCTCTCGATAATCTATAAGATTCCCTGGAACCCACGGTGATTTCGATAATACTGTGTAAGTAGGAGGCCCTCGCACGCGTGACTCACCTCACCGCACTTGCCAAACCCTTACACGGACAACACCACACGACAACCCTCAAAGGGAAGTCCCCCTGTAGAGATGCCCACAAATATGTATTGATGAAATTTTTTCACATTCAACAAGGTGCCAACCAAGCCTTCACAGCATGTGAAGTTTCAAAACATTTCTTAAATGAGTTAAGTTGCAAATCGGGCACACACGCTTTTATCAAAGGTTAGTACAAACACCCCACTCAAAACCCAATACCAAACGGGCCTTCAAACCAAACAACCATTCAAATCACATGAAAGGCCAACCAGGCCAACTTCTTTTCATCACTCTTGAAATACCAAACCATTTCATCAAAAACCCATCTTAAAGAAAAAATAGTTTTTATGTGTCGTTTTCATTTGGAGGCACATCCATGTGAGCACCTAGTGCTCCCATGGATGTGCCAACATCCAACGAAACATCTAGATTTTTTGAAGAATCAATTTAGAAAATATTTTCCTAAAACACTTAGCATTGAAACAAAACCAAATTCTTTCACAACACTTTATATAAGAAAACTGCATCTTTCAAACCAACCACCCTTTCCAAAACTTTTCTAAAACAACCTATTGGTTCAACATTTTGTCAAAAAAACACACCAAACCAAATCTTACATTTCAAAAACTCAATAACTATCAATTTCAACCAAACACATCCCAGCACTCAATTTAACTTTACCAAGAACCTATTCATTTCATATAAACCAACATCAAAAGACACTTTTAGAAATTTAAAACAACAATATAACTATGTCAGATGCTTTTCATAAACACAACAGAAATGCAACGATATAAAATAATTAATTGAAAACATTAAAGTTCTCAATGTTTTAATTTAAAAGGGAAATGGTTGGAAACACCTACCTCAAACAATTGGCCAAGCCAACGCTTTCAAACTCACACAGCCACCTGTTCATGTACACACACTCCCACAAAAGCCCACACACTAGAAAAGTAACTTCACCACACATTAACTAAACAGTCAACACCCAAATTCAGTGCGATGAAGACCAATGCACAACCAAATAAATACCAGGGACTCAAATACAACATAAGAAACTAAAATAAAATTAATCCAAACAATGAAATCAAGATACGATTCAAAAACCAACTCTATAGAAATCACCAAGTTCACAAGTAACACTCAAATCACATCTTCACCATTTTTATAAATCAAAACTAAGGGGAATTCCCTCAAAATTACAACAATTTACATTAATATAAACATAATTAAACAATCACACCATAGACTAATTTTAACCAATTACATCAATGCCAAAACATCACAAAAAAACAATAAAAGGATACCCGAAGGACTTGAATTACATTTTAAAAATTATTAAAGCATGATTTGGAACACAACAAGCATATCATCGCAGATGCATGAAGATGTAAACCAAAAACCGACGCAAAACATATTTTTAACCAATTATAAAAATTTCAGAACTCTATAGAAAGATAATTAAGTGCATAACAAAGCTGGGAAACAAGTTTTAAAACAAAAAGGAAGAGTGAAACATTAGCGGAGTGATCCAGAGATAAAATATGCAAACTCACCTACCCCGGAGGTGCGTGAAGAGGGTCGGGTCACGCATGAATGAGGATGAGGCATTGCGCAGGGCTTCGGGTCGCGCCGGAATAAGGAAAAGGCGATGCGCAAGGGGTCAGGTTGTGCTGGAACAAGGTGGAGGCTCCACGCAAGGGGTCGGGTCGCTAAAAAAACGCGCAAGGGAGGTTCGAGGCAGCAGGTCATCGGAGACGGTTGCGGCTGGTAGGAAGGATGCCGGCAGAAGGGAGGGATGCCGGCGGAGGTGCGGGGGAAGGGAGATCCGGCGTGGGGGGGCTGCGCGCAAGAGGAATAGGGGAAGGGTGGGGGGTTCACCACTGGGAGGGTACGAATGCGCGGCCGACCAGTGAGAGAGAAGGGGGAGCCGGCGGGGACGGCGCGACAAGGGGATAAAAAATTTCGGCAGGGGGGGGGGGGGGTTGCGCGGTGGATAGGAGGAGGGGGGGGGGGGGGCTCGCGCGAGGAAGAAAGGGGGAGAAAGGGGGGCGGCCGGGTATGCTTAGGGTTTCATTTTTTACTTATTATAATAATAATAATAATTAGTTAATTATAATCATAATAATTATTATAATCAAAACTTTTATAATAATAAAACTATTTTTAAAAAAGAATATAAACACATATCTATATATACATATATATACATATATAGACATGTATACCTATATATAAACATATGTAAACATATATATATACACATATAAACATATATACACATAATGTTAAAACATAAACATCTATAAACATATATACCCATACATATATATATATATATATACACATAACGTTAAAACATAAACATCTATAATCATATATACACATACATATATATATATACACACATAACATTAAAACATAAACATGTACAAACCTAGATACACATATATATACACATATATAAACATATAAACATACATATACATATATCAACACACATAACGTTAAAACTGGGTGACCGTGTGGTATTTGCGCACCGTACGGTACCCAAGCGGACAACGCGTCTTAAACGTACGGTGTTTGCGCACTAACCCAAACCATAAACTCATCCCAACATTAAAATTTTAAACTGTGACTCACCCGCACTTACGCAAAATCACCCGACGCCAGGAGAAATAAAATAAATAAAATGACTAAAAACACGGGTGTGACAATTCTCCACACCACAAACACTTTCTGCCCCCAGAAAGTCACCAAGCCAACAGTTTACACAACTTGAGTCCATGCCCATGAAAAAATGAGGAAGAACTGTGAATCCCGAGATGACCTTACTCTCAACTGTTCACACCCGACCAATTCAAGAGAAAACTAAAGTCCGAGGTTGTGTGGAGAACACGGGAGGGTTCTCCCCACCACAAGAATTCGCTAATATGGAAACCTTGAAACCCGATCGTACCATCCCTGAGGGGGACCAACACGAGAACTCCCAAACTGAACCCATTTAATTTCTCCACATAGACCGAAAAACACTCAGAGACTTAAACAAAAAGATTTCTATGAAACGACCCAACAACCCGAGGATAAGGAATTAACCCAACCCCTCTCACACCGACCAAAGAAAATCCTCACCGCAATCCGAGACTAGGAAATTCCTATCCCGAACTCCTAAAGGATCCCAAAACACCGACCGTTAATTTCATGAAACCAAACATCCCCCCTAACGAACACAATTGAGACCCAACTCAAAATTTGAATGACCCGTTTATTTGCGGGCCCAACACCCTTCAAGGAAATCCGAACGATTTGAAAACACACTAAGAATCGATAAGACCGCTTAGACTGCGGTAGAACGAGTTCATCACATCACCACAACTATTATGAGCTTACAACGGTGACAAGAACAGAACAAGGAAACTTTGGATATTTCCATTTAGAAAGAGGAAAACATAATCCAAAGAGAGGTTATACACACCCTTAGCAACAACTGACTGTGCGCGAGCTTCACCCCAAGACCTGTGGTTGGGGCTCTGATGGGTGAAGCATCCCTTGCCTTACAGTCAAGTATTTACATTCTCCAGTCCCCAACTTCTTCCTCTTCTCGACGATTCAAACGACCACAATAGTGACATGTTTCTGTTTCAACGGAATGAAAGATAATGGCTTAGAATGCCTGAACTGGCCATAATAGTGGCACACAAGATGATGGTCAGACAAACTGGGAGTCAGCACCGATGATGATGGTGTCTTGGCAACAGGTTCCTCCGGCATGCACTCCTTTCAAGATGGGGAACCTTTCCTAGAGCCAATTACCATCAAACACACCCCAAACTTCAACGATGGAGAGATGTTTAACCTTTACTAGTCCAAAACTAGACCCTCAAATAAACCTAAGATGGTACGAATCCTAACAACCCTGGGAGTTCCCAACAACCTGAAGACCCACTCTAATTCCAAAACCACACAACTGCCCCTAACAGGCATTGATTACTTTGATCGATAGGCAACATGAAAAAATAACTGAAAACTGGGCATGACTCATTAGCAACCTTAGCGACCTTTCTGGGCGGCATACTTAGAACAACACAAAAAAAACACAACTGAAATCAACATCTAGCCAAAACTCAATCAAAACAATAGCCCGAGCCAAGGGCAACAAACTCATAAGCTAAACATATATAAACAAAATCATAAATCACCTTTCAAAACCATCATCTCTTTAAAATTTTAAAACTCACCTATGGAACCTTATGAACCGTTACATGTTCATTCATTCAATCCCACTCCCATCACCTGCAAACAAGTGCCCCTATGAACTCTCCGTACATAACCATGCACATGTGACCCTCCACAAGGAGTACCAAGGTTCAAAAACTTCTTTCCCCTATCAAATTCAAACACATACCAAGATTTTCCAAACTAATACACCTTGTCTTTAAAAACCCACATTAGTAATTTCAAAAACATTTTGGAAGAACCCCCTTTTTTTAATTCTAAAATCACTTTCATTTTCAACACAAACACATCGACCAAGTTCAAAACGAAACATAACCAACTATAAACCATCGGAATGAGGAGGTAGTGTATGTACTTAACCCAGTGACATGGTGGTGAGTCATGCCCCATGTAATGCATAACACTAAGAGGACCTTAAACCGGTCACTTGGACTCCACATGGTTCACCACCCCATGTGAGGCCGCAACGTGAACCGATTCGCCTCCATTGTCATCCCCCAATCCAAAGCAACCAAAGATAAGAAACTCAAATCCCGGACTAACCCTGGTAACTCAGGTCTCGTCACGAGTTGTGGTGATCAGGCACCGACCCGTAACTTACCTCCTGAGCCCTGAAAGTCCTAATCTCCTTCTACCAGACACCCCAAATAACAAGGACCTCCTCTGATACCATTTTTTCATGAACCAGCCTGGGTCGACCCTAAACCGGTCACCTGAGCCGGCCCGTGACATGGCGCATGGGGTGTTCCTGATCCCCACAGGCTGGCAACCAGTGGCGGGCATCAAATTTAAAACATTGGGAACGATTTGGCCCATAAAAGATAAAAAATAAACAAATAAGAATAAACAGAACAAAAGAACTAAACTCTAGTAGCGGAAAGAAATAAAACCAAACAATAGACGTACCTCTTTGTGACCCTCGGTCACCTCCCAACCAAGGCCAACATTGCTCCCAAAATGAGAAACTCAGCCAAGAAAATGTGAAAAAGGGAAACCTGTGACTGAAATGATAAAATAGGCGTGAGCATTAAAAATGCTCAGTAGGGATGCCAAAGTAAACCACAAAATCCAACCAAGACCACTTTCCAAAAACAATCCCAAAAACACTAGTTTTCACATAAAAAGATAGAAAATAGGTTTTTCATATTTTAAAGGAAAAAGGAACCTGATTTTCCATTTCAAAAACCAACACACGCCACAAGCCAATTTCCCCAAAACAATGCATTACTTGAGAACTGAATTTCAAATCCATGTTTATCACATTTGTGCAAAAGAAGAACAGGTAATAAGTAAATTCTAGAAACCAAGTGCAAGTAAAAGCAAACAAGAATATATAAGCAATAACCATGGGTGATCCTAAACATCCCTAGAAAACCCTTGGACGTACTCGGTTTTAGACTACCTACCGACATGGTACTCCATAGACAATAACCAATTGGCCGCCCTAATAGCCAACCAGTGGCACACCCCACAAGGCCTATCTACCAAGGGGGAACCAACCCGTCTAATCGGGGCAAACTAGGAACCGTCTCTCGATAATCTATAAGATGCCCAGGAACCCATGCTGATTTCGATAATACTATGTAAGTAGGAGGCCCTCACACACGTGACTCGCCTCATCGCACTTGCCAACCCCTTACACGGAGACCACCACATGACAACCCTCAAAGGTAAGTCCCCCTATAGAGATGCCCACAAATATGTATAGAGTAAATTCTTTCTCATTAAATAAGGTACTAACTGGGCCTTCACAGCATGTGCAGTTTCAAAACATTTTGTAAATCAGTTAAGTTGCAAATCGGGCACACATGCTTTTCCCAAAAGTCAGTACAAACACCCCATTCAAAACCCAATTCCAAACGGGCCTTCAAACCGAACAACCATTCAACTCACATGAAAGGCCAACTGGGCCAACTTCTTTTCATCCATCTTGAAATACCAAACCATTTCATCAAAAACCCATCTTAAAGAAAATATAGTTTTTATGTGTCGTTTTCATTTGGAGGCACATCCATGTGAGAACCTAGTGCTCCCATGGATGTACCAACATCCAACGTCACATCTAGCTTTTTTGAAGAATCACTTTAGAAACTATTTTCATAAAACACTTATCATTGAAACCAAACCCAATTCTTTCACAACACTTTATATAAGAAAACTGCATCTTTCAAACCAACCACCCTTTCCAAAACTTTTCTAAAACAACCTATTGGTTCATAATTTTGTCAAACAAACACACCAAAAAAAATCTTACATTTCCAAAACACAATCACTATCAATTGCAACCAAACACATCACAAGGCACTCAATTTAACTTTACCCGGAACCTATTCATTTCATATAAACCAACATCAAAAAGCCACTTTCAGAAATTTAAAACAAGAATATAGCTACGTTAGATGCTTTTCATAAACACAACCGAAATGCAACGATATAAAAGAATTAATTGAAAACATTCAAGTGCTCAAGGTTTGAATTTAAAAGGGAAATGGTTGGAAACACCTACCTCAAAGAATTGGCTGAGCCAGTGCTTTAAAACTCACACGACCACCTGTTCACGTACACGCACTCCCACAAAAGCGCACACACTAGAAAAGTAACTTCGCCACACCTTAACAAATCAGTCGACACCCAAAGTCAGTGCGATGAAGACCAACACACAACCAAATAAATACCAAGGACTCAAAAACAACATAAGACACTAAATTAAAATTAATCCAAACAAAGGAATCAAGATACAATTCAAAAACGAACTCTATAGAAATCACCAAGTTCACAAGTAACACTCAAATCAAATTTTCACCTTTTTTATAAAACAAAACTAAGGGAAACACCCTCAAAATCACATCAATTTACATTAGCATAATCATTATTAAACAATCACACCAAAGACTAATTTTAATCAATTACATCAATTCCAAAACACCACAAAAAAAATAAAAGGATACCATAAGGACATGAATTACATTTTAAAAATTATTAAAGTAATATTTGAACATAAATAAGCATATCATCGCAGACGCATGAAGACGTAAACCAGAAACCGAATCAAAACATATTTTTAACCAATTCTAAAAATTTCAGAACTCTATAGCAAGATAATTAAGCACATAACAAAGCTGTGAAACAAGTTTTAAAACAAAAAGGAGGAGTGCAACATTAGCGGAGTGATCCAGAGATAAAATATGCAAACTCACATACCCTGGAGGTGAACGAAGAGGGTCAGGTCGCACCGGAACGAGGCGGAGGCACTGCGCAGGGGTTCGAGTCCCACCAGAACAAGGAAAAGGCATTGCGCAAGGGGTCGAGTTGTGCCGGAACAAGGCGGAGGCGCCGCGCAAGGGTTCGGGTTGATGAAAAAAACACGCAAGGGAGGTTCGAGGCAGCGGGTCACCGGAGATGGATGCGGCCGACGGAAGGGTAGGATGCCGGCGGAGGTGCGGGGGAAGGGAGATCTGGCGTGAGGGGGCTGCATGCAAGAGGAACAGGGGAAGGGTGGGGGGTTCTCCGTCGGGAGGGTGCGGCTGCGCGGTCGTCTGGTGAGAGTGAAGGGGGAGCCGGTGGGGACTGTGTGGTAGGGAGAGAGGAAATTCCAGCTGCGGGGGGGGGGGGGGGGGGCTCACACGGGGAAGAAAGGGGGAGAAAGGGGGGAGGCCAGGTATGCTTAGGGTTTCACTTTTTTTCTTATAATAATAATAATAATAATAATTAGTTAATTATAATCATAATAATTATTATAATAAAAAATTTTATAATAATAAAACCATTTAAAAAAAGAATATAAACACATATCTATATATACATATATATACATACATAGACATGCATACCTATATATAAACATATGTAAACATATATATATACAAAGATAAACATATATACACATAACGTTAAAACATAAACATCTATAAACATATATACACATACATATATATATATATATATACATAACGTTAAAACATAAATATCTATAAACATGTATACACATACATACATACATATATATACACATAACGTTAAAACATAAACATGTACAAATGTAGATACACATATATACACCCATATATAAACATATAAACATACATATACATATATCTACACAAATAACGTTAAAATTGGGTGACCGTGCGGTATTTGCGCACCGTATGGTACCCAAGCGGACAATGTGTCTTAAACGTACGGTGTTTGAGCACTAACCCAAAACATAAACTCATCCCAACATTAAAATTTTAAACTGTGACTCACCCGCACTTACGCAAAATCACCCGACGCCAGGATAAATAAAATAAATAAAATCACTAAAAAAATGGGTGTGATAGTCTAAATTTATTTTCATGGGGAAATCCCTTCAATGGGTATCAATATATACACCTGAAAAAAATATGTAATGTATTGAGTCTTAATTAACATATTATATCAATATTTGAAGAAACAAATCATGAAAACATACCTCATGTATATATTTACAATTAAACCTCCGATTCATTAATAATTTATGGTTTAATTTACATTATCAAGAGAAATGTAGTTTGTACCATCCTCTATATAAATTTCTTCATCAAAATCAACTATGTGACTACTACCATTTTTTAACATTATATCCACATAATACATGAATGTAACTAATTGTGAATATTGAACATGTGGGGTAGAGGTGCTTTTAGAAGATATTTTCAATCAGTTTGTTGATCCTTTAGTTCTTTTTTTATTTGATTTTTCAATTCACCAATTCACTTTTTCCATCTGTAATAAAATTCATCATTTTAGAATTTTTTTCAATAATTGTTTACCATGAAATATAAATTCTAAATGAATACCTTCTTATCGATATGTGTTTTTACAAAATCCGATGGTCATGCGATGAATGTTCCAACAACATGGTTGTCTGTATGAATTTATTTACCATCAAGTGCAATAGGTATCTCAGTGCTTGTTTGATGGACTACAGTAATTTTTACTCTCACAAAGCATGTTGGAATTGGTATGTTGTGTAGAGTGTCTTCTTTGATATTAAACACTCTAACCCTTACCGCAATGAAATGAGTGGATTTTGAAAGGTATAAATCACAGTCATTTTAATTATGTAGAATATCAGTATGGGAAGGGTATCAGTGTTTTTAGGATCTAAATTTAATAGAAACAATTATTAGAATACTGGTTACCTAAACTAAGAAATATCTTTGATGGAAAAGGCTCACCTTAAATATGGCGGGGGAGGGGCAGGATCTTTACCCACTGATAGTTCATGAGTTTTTTATTCTATTTTCTTCCCCCTATAACAGTTTATAGAAACTCATCCATCCATTGATATTTTTCTTCAAGGTTATTTATTCTTGAATTCATCTCTTCCATTTCATTATCTTTATCCTCCTATTGTTTTCCTCTCAATATATGATCGGGGTGTCACCCCAAAACCTACACCTTAGATGAGGCCATCCTCTTTTGGCTGCTTCAAGGCCACTAATAGTAGGTGTTCATATGGTATAGGGGTTGATGATTGTTTTACCTTATTTTGATATAAATTATATGAAAATAAGTAATCATTGTTATTTTAAAAAGATAAAAAAAATTATGTCACAGTTACAAATGTTTCCTATAATTGTTTTTGTGTTTTGATCTATTAGTATCCCATATTTATTGAAACTTTCCTCCTTACATATCACAATGAGTGGGATAGAAGTGGATTTAGATTTGGATTCATCAATCTACATATAAACATATGAAGATAATTATGTTGTTGTTTCATGTCACATTAAAGTATTAAGGTATATTTAAAATATGTACCAATTTTTTTAAGTGAAGCATTCCCAATCCTTGATTTACGGTAGGGGTATGTTGGTTTTGCTTATTTTTCCTTATTCTTAGTACTCATTTGTTATTTCATGAATAAATATCTCTCAATAAAAGTGATGAAGACATGTATTGTCAAATAATGTTTTACAATCCACAATATACCTAAAAATACATATCCACACGATAATGTGTAAACACATCTCACACATCTTGGGTTATCAGGTGTACATACATAAGCGTTGGGTATATGTTTATTTTCTCTTCCGTGTATTTAAGATGAAATCTAAATAGAATTGTGTGAATCCTTCCACCAAGCATTAATAATTTTTTTTGCGGGATTCATCAATTAAAAATGCACTCTGCAAATGATGATGAAGAGTAATTCAATTTATCATTATTTTATTTCTTATCAAAATAAATAAAAGATACCATATTATTTATATAATCTCTTCAAAAATGATTCTCTCAAGCATCAGCACAAAATGGTTCCACGAATCTACATGAATCGACACACAGTACCGAGTGATGATCCCAATTTAACTACCAAGCATTGCCTTATTGGGATTAAAATCATGGTCCCACATATTCTATCTGACCTTGAATTTGATGCCTTTTCTTTTCTTCTTAATAATATTTTCTAACATTATCTCACTATAGTGCTCCAATTTTGTTAGCATAATCAGTTCTTCATCACATACATTTTCCCAGGATTCAACATAATCAATATTTTGTTCCTCAAGATTAGTAGCATTGGAATGTGTAGATGGTCATTTTACCTCTGCACTGGGAGCAAAAACAGATTGATAAACCTATTGTTCCCTAGGATTAAGATCACTAGAACATGAAAAATATCATTGATCCTCTATACTGAGAGTATTAGTAGGTTGAGAAAACTATTGTTCCCCAAGATTGGGTGCACCATCACCTGAAGAAATCATTATCTTGTTAATTTTTTTAATATTTAATTAAATTTAATAAATTCATCATTAAATAGATAATAAAATGAGGTAATGTAATGTATATTAAAATATATATAACCTAATTATTGAACTCTCTTTTTTAAAGGCTAAAGATATTTTACCCCTCTATTAAGTTTCCAAATCCCTTCATTGTTGTATCCTATGACATATAGAACCATGTATACATTGAGACCACTGAGAAATTACTAAAACAACCCAGTCAAAGGATCATCCGTAGTTGAATTTTTATCTGACCCTTTAGTAGTTTTGGTTGATAACAAAATAATTGACCAATTTCGGTTTGTAGGATCTAGAACATAAAATACAAGTACTTCCTGTGATTCCATTACAAATGGTTCATCTTTGTAACCTTAATGAAATCCACTTTAAATATTACCAATTCATCTATTTTAAAATCATTTATGTTATCAATGAACTACCATTGAATAATAAATACTTTTGAATGTTGTATAATCCAACTCCCATATTTGTTGGCCGATGTCAAAGTATGACATATTCACATAAATTGGATTTATATCCTTAGTACCAGAAACATGCATCGCTTTTAACCACAAGTGTAACTCCATAATTTTTCAGGTACTTCCTTTATTATGTTCATTTATATATATTATATAACCATCAATTACATAACCTTTTTATGATAATACATACACACTTGGTCCTCTTTCTATCCATCGAAGTCATTCTGAAATTGAATCCATATTTTCATCTGAATCCTTAAAAATATGGTCTCAAAACCATCCTATAAACTATTGATTATGTGTATTTTATTTCCATATATCATCCCTTGATTCATTATAATGCCTAATAATTTCATTGGGGGTACTCCCTATCGGAAAACGTAAAGGTGGGCCAACTCCCTATCGGCAATATTGATTGTGACAATATCTCTTCTAGAAATTCTTTTACCCACATGACAATATGTAATATTCTTCATAATAAATAATACCCCTATGTAACCTTTAAATCATTAATGAAGTAGAAAAAATGATATATTCCCTACCTAAAAATATTGTAATAGCTAGAGGAAGATAGGTTTATTTCCACCCATCATTGGCACCAAATCTTTTCGTATTCTAATGTCAACCATATCCAACATAACTTTAATTCAATCCTTTGTTTTCTCAGGAGAATTAAATAACATGACAATTAAACTATAAAATACATTTTTTTCAATATTAATAACTCCAATAATATTTCCAGTATGGTGATCCAAAAAAAAAACTCATGTCTTTTTTCAACCAGTTTTTGTAAGGTTTTTCAAAAAATGGTTTACCAAAATATGTGTCCACATATTTTACTATCTCAAACTATTAATATCCTATTAGTGGAGATAGTATTAAACATTCTTCTAAACTTCCATAAAATGATGTCTTCTAGGATTGATACTTATGTATTTTGGGTAGAAATTGTTGATGTCTTATAAACATAATCTAAGATGAATGTTTTAACCCGATTGAATGTTTACCTTGTTCGCTAATGGCACACCCTTGAGTTCCTTTACTAATATAGACTATAAATTTTCCATAATAAGAAATGAAATTTATCATCCCATAAAACATGTCTCTCAAAGTTAAATATTCATTTATGTATGCCTCATAAAACATTAAACCTGGATCCCAAAATAGTTTCAAATCATCAATCAATTGATCCAAATAAACATCAATATCATTACCCCATTGTTTTGTTCCTTATATAAGCATAGATAACATAATGTATTTTCATTTCATACATAACAAAAATGGGATGTTATAATTTACCAACATAACTAACCATGTACTCTGAGTGGTGTCGGGAAAATGAAAAGGATTAACTATATCTGTAGATAATGAAATTTGAAGGTTTCTCGACTATTTTCTAATTCAGGATACTCATGATCAATTCTCTTCCACTATGGAGCTTCTGATGGGTGACGAAGCTTCCCATATTTATTTCTTTTATCTGTGTTCCACATAAATTTCCTTGAAGTCTCCTTACTTCCATATAATCACCTAAACATTAGAAATATTAGAATGCACCATATAAAATTCGTAGTACCCGATTCATCTTTTTTAATTTGAGAATCACCGAATTTTGGGGATTCCTTCAGTGATTTTTTCCCTTGTGTAACAATATACAATAATTTGGACATTCATGCATTCCTTCAAAGATCATACCCATAAAATGTAATTTTTTTTTTAAAATTATATGTTCTTCTAGGGAGATCATTATCTTCTGGGAGCATATCATTCAAGAGGGAAAGTAGTTTAGTAAAAGTAGATTCACTCCATCAGTTTTTAGCTTTTAAATTATACAGCTTCAGTATGGATGAAATTGTTATATATTCAGTGAAAATAGCATACAATTTCATCTTTAATAACTCCTTAACTTCTCAAACAATTTTGAAAAATTGAAAAGTTCATATTCAACTATCATCTCCATTTTATTAATATGATATTCATCATCATTCACACCTATAATCACATTCTATATATATTCTTCTTCATTTTTGACACATATAATCATATCAGATGATCTATAAAACGCAGTGCTATCCCAGTCACTAGAAACATTCTCTTTTTCCCATTTTCTATTACAACATTTATAACTTTGTTCAATTCTTCCACAAATCTAGTATCCTTCTAAATCATCTGGATTAATTATTCTTGAATAAAAATAATGTAAACATGAAAAAATTATTTGATAAGGGCCATATGCATGATCTTTTGCAAACCTGATGAACACATTCACCTCATCTTCATACTTTTTTATCATATGATTTCCATCCATCCATATTCTATTCATATGCATTAGATTTGATTCAGTAATATTAATATTTAACAAAATAAATATAAAAATTTATTTGATTAAAGATCAGTCATATGAATTTCTATTGAATTTAATAATTGAAATTAAAATATAGAAGCTATATTTTTTGAAAACCCTTTTCATAATAGAAAATACTTCTATGGATTATAATAATTGTTTAAAAAAAGAAATTATTATATTTTTTAAAATATTTTCAACTCTAGCATTGAATTTATGAAATCATAAAAGTATTAAATTATTGATAAATTTAAAAAAGTATATAGTTATAAAAGTTTAAATTAAAAATACATATATATTTACATTAGTATATAAAATTATTGACGTATATAGAAGTATAAAATTTATAAAATATTAAATATTTTAATTAGATATATCTAATTTATAAATTTATATAAATGTATAAAACTATATAAAAGTACATATTTTTTATAAACGTATACATAATTTATAGAAGAATATAGTTTTATGTGTAACATAAAAAAATCATTTTTGGGATCATGATGAGAAGAATTTTTGAAACAATATTTTTAATTAATAATAAATAAGGGATATTTTAATGGTTATAAATTTAATGTTTTAAAATGTGTATTAGAAGATACAAAAATTAATGAAAGTGAAATGAAATTCCATTTTAATAATTTTTATGTTGTTTTGGAGAATAACCTATATCAATAAAATTTTTATAAATCTATCACTTCAAAGTAAATGACGTGAAATATTAATATTATAAAAGATGATACATCTTTATCATTTTGAAATTAAGATTCAGAAATTTTTTACAGAACATAAAATATAAATAGAGGAAAATGAGTCATTACATTGGGTTGGAATTATTCTTAGTAATTTCACATTTTATGATGAAAGTAATACATAAAATAAAAACTAATACAACATAAAAATGTAATTTCTCTTTAACGGAAACAAGGAATAATGTTAAAATTATTTTTTCTAAAATTCAACATCTAATCCTTCACAATTTCTCCCAATCAGCATATAGAAGAATCCACCCACCTTAATTATTATACCATAGAGAAATATAACATGTAAAATTAATATATTATCCCCTAATAATCCTCCTTTAATAGCTATGAAATAAATCCCCAATTCATCTTAACACATAAAATTTGATTCCATAAATCCCTATTTTACGATTCACCTATTAACCTGAAAGTGTTTTCAAAATAAGTATTTTGTGTAGTGCCGAGTGGAAGGGATCAAAAGTTCGAGGAGACACCAAAAGTGGTAGGAATACATTGACACCCATCTAACATCACTATCGAGTGAATTCCACACGATTTTATATAAAGTGTTGGAATGACCATGAAATACTTTAATTTGGATATATAGATGCGAGAACTATAAACCAATTTTAAAAATATCATCGTTCAACTACTTCACTCATCACATTATGCTCAGATATATTTTTCCACACTTTCTCACAACCGAAAAATTGAACCCCCACTACACACAGCTTTATCTAACCATAATCACCACCGAATAGATCATTCCATTGCACAAGGCCAACCAAATAGTAAAAAGAATTTGCTAACACCCATCATGAATTATGAAACTATTATTCATCAACATAATAAATGTCAAGAAATGTCTTGTACAGTAGTACAAATAATGGATCCCTTTTGAAGCTTCAATGAAATCTTATGTAATCATCATACAACCAAGGAAAATATATCATGTATCATCCTCTACCTTTAAAAATATATTTTTTATTTTTAGAGGAGATGGAAATTATGTAATGTATCAATAAAAATAAGAAAAAATAACTTATGTATTAATAAAACATTATATGTGTTAGATAAATATATTACATATGTCCCGTATCTTTTCTATCATATAAGTACAGGATCCTATGTATCAGCTCTCGGGATATCACATATGATTTGAACATGTTACTTATCACTTTACTTTTCCAAATGTCTTCTTCAAAACAAAGAAAATTTTTATATATTCTTTGATATGTATTATATATTCCCAACCTTTTTCAAATTCAATCCCTACCATATGGAATATCTTATATGTGATCAATATAAGATCATATGTATACATGGATTTTCATTTCCTTTATCAAATTTATATATCTGATTATGACATATGTATTCACATAATATATCGAGACATCTGTTGATTTCTCTCCCATAGTTACAAAAACATATTTCACCTTCAACATAACAAAATGAATAATTATAAACATTTAGCCATTAATTTCTCTCAAAAAATAAGTTAGATTATCTAACTTCAAAATTTCATGCTCTTGGAATAAAATTTACAAAATTCATTAAAATGGAACTTTAACAAAAAAATCCAATAAAATAATTAGTAGGTAAATAAGAAGGAATATAGTGATTATAAATTCAAAAAAAAATATAATAAATTTCATTCCTATGATAGATGTTCCACTATAGGTGAGTAATGAAACTCATACAGACCTATCACATCTCTCATTGAATAAAAAACATCCCATAAAATAGTACTCGATGTGTTCCATTCTTTTTCCACACCTCTAGAGAATCACCATGAATAAAAAAAACTCTCAAAAAACACTATATCAAGACCCTCCTGCTAAAAGTACCATATTTGTGACTATCAATAATTAAAATTCATTTCACAATAACTCAAGTGACCTTTGGGAAGACATACCTTAGATTTGAAGAGGGTTTAGCGCTAGTGGTAGTGTTCTGTGGCAGGGGCGGTAGTAGTCGACAACGGCAACGGTTGGTGGTATTAGTGGTGGAGGTTAGAAATATTAGAGTTCAGTGGTAGCAATAGGGTTCAGTGGAAGCAAAGCTAACGATGAAAACAATAGGGTTTGGTGGCAGCAACGATAGTGGTAGTAGTGTTCAATGACAACAACGATAGGGTTTGATGGTGGCAGAGGTCAGGTTCCGCAAAATCTTGAATTCAAATGATAAGGAAACCCTATTAGGGTTATTTTCTTTAACATCAGGGAAGATTTTTATTAGCGCTTTCAAAAAAACGCTGATAATGAGTAGTTTTATCAGCTCTAAAACAGAAAGTGCTGGTAAAACACAACCTTATCCATAGTAAAAAAGCACTAATAATTATCTAATCTTAATAATTTATTCATATTATTATATATATTCATAAAATTATATATATAATAATTATATATTAATTTGTTAATAATTATAATTGTAAATAAATAAATAAATATTTATAATTATATATATAATAAATATTTTTATATTTTTATAATTATTTTTATATATTTTTATAATTATATATAATTATAAAATTATAAATATAGTAAATATATATATCATAACATTATTATTATTTAAATAAATCTATATCTATTTATAATTATAATTATAAATAAATATATTTATAATATTTAAATAATTATGAAATTATAATTGTAAATAATTGTATATATTTTTAAATACATTTAGATAATTATATATAATTATAAAATTATAAATATAACAAATATATTTTTTATAATTTTATAATTATTTAAATAAATTAATATTTTTTTATATTTATAATTATAAATAAATAAATATATTATATTTAAATAATTATAAAATTGTAATAAATATTTTTATTATATTCATAATTTTATAATTAAATAAAATTAATATATTTTTTATAATTTTATAAATATATAATTATTATTATTTTAATATATTTATAAACATATGTATATAATTTTGTATATTTATAAAATTATAACTATAATAAATATATTAATTATAATTTTATAATTATATCGATCTATCTATATATTTATTTATAATTATAATTATCAATAAATTTAATTATAAATATTTATATATAATTATAAATACATATATATATATACATTAATATATAAATATATATATTTATAAAATTATAATAAATTTTTTATGTAATTTTATAATGATTGAAATATAAATATATATATATAGTTATAATGGTAATTATAAATAAATATATTTGAAAGGTATCTCTATATAATAAAAAATTTATAATTATAAATGCAATAAATATACTTATTATTGAAATATATTTTCTATATTTTTATAAGTATTTATTAGAACATAATAAGTTCACTGGTATAACATGAGTGAATTATACCTAGTAAAGTATATATAATAAAAATGAGTCATCAGATATATGGAAACAAGGAATAATAAGGGTGTCAATTTATAAATGAACATTTCGGAGTAATGAATATAACATATTCATGTGTCATCGTAATATAGGTAATCTTAACATTTGGAACATAGAAACCCACAAACATGTCCACGAATAAACTTATGATCATATACTGTCAACTATACTCACGCATTAGTATATGAACCTAAATAATGACAATCAGGTTCCTGAATATCATCATTATCTCATGATATGTATATATTGACCAAATTCATTAGAGACATATATTTATTTGAATATTTATTTATTTATTTATTTATAATTATAATTATAAATAACTATATTTAAAAAGTTTTTATATATTACTAAAAATATATAATTATATATATAATATGTATATTAATTATTTAAAAAATATTAATTATAATTTTACAATTATTTAGATATATATATTTATTTGTAATCTTATAAATAATTTTTTCTGAAACAATATTTATTTTTGTGAAAATAGACCTATCCCAAAAAAGGAAAAGTCATTTAATTAAAAGATAAAATATTTAAACGAGTCTATAATAAGACCTTTTACAATAATCAATGTTCCAAAAAGGAAATTTTTCATCATGAACATCATTATTCCCAAACAATTCATTAGCCTCCACTCCCTTGTAACCAATCCATTAGCCACAAGATATGCTTCATGAAAGGTATGTGTATTGATGTAAATCGTGGATGAAAGAGATTCCATGAATGTTATCCATCTGTTACTAAGATTGTTGAATAAATGAAATATACCATTTCTGATTGCATGAACCATAGTGGTCGAGTCACACTCAAGTTAAAGGTTGAACCATATGTGATTTTGTGAAACTTAAAATACATTAATGATAACAAGCACTTATTCATCCAGTGCAGTAGTGGTTCCACAAGGTCCATAGAGAAAACCCAAATCTTTTCATTTTTGGTCTCTGAAAATGGAACCATATCTAGCTGGACCTTGATTTCCTGTTGAAGCACCATCTTTATTTCAATTAATCCATCCAGAAAAAGGAAATACCCATATAACATCTAACGTACCTCGAGGATGGTGATAATTACCAGCAATTCCAAAGCACTTTAGAATAATAATATCTTGCATAGAGTTTTCAAAAAATCCAGATCGAAAATAATTTTCCCATTTTACAGCATTAGGAATCTGCGTTAGAGAATATTGAATATGAAATCGAATTTATTTATGGATAAACCTATTGAATCAATTCCAAATTATATTGAATATCTCAATGAAATCCATATGCAATGGTTTTTTCACGTACTTCAAAATATGTAACTTAAAACAAGTTGCAAGATACTCATAAATAAAAAACAATAAGTTAACCAAACATGGAAAATATTAGTCATAGTAGACCACAAGGAATAGGCTGTAACACAACATAAAAAATAGATGATCAATGTCTTCTCGATATTGATTACACAGAACAAACTTTGAACAAATACCAATACCAGTAGATCATAATAAAGAAATAGTAGTAAGATTTGAATGAAAAATTCTCCATGAAAGAGTAAAATATGATGGAAGTATCCAAGGTTTATTGAGGTTCTTTATCCAAATATTATTATGTTAAATAAAGGTTTTTTGATAAAATTATTTTGAAGACAACAACCCATAAACAATGTGTTCATATATAAGATTGACATCCCCACTAATAAAGATACAATTTAAGACTATTTTATTTATTTCTATAAAAGAGTTGTTTAGAGGTGATTCAAGATTATCTTTAATTGAAATATTAGTATTAAAAGGAATTTAATGGGGTGAAATATTGAGAAGGATAGGTATACCAAACCAATTATCCTTCCAATATTTCAGAGAATAATTAGTGCTGAAAAATCCAATGAGACTCAACCATAATAGAGGAACATGACTTTTTAAAGGTATGACAAATAAAGCATTCCATATAATTGATGTTTCCATCTTTAAGTGTTCCATGAAATATTTCTCTAAAAATGGTAATACTTTCATATTTTACCTTAATAATTTTTCACATAATACTAGCTTATAATGATATATTGAAATTGGTATGATTTTAAATACCTAACCCTCCACAATCAATAGATTTGGAACAATTTTTCCAACGAGTAATAGAAATTGTCCTTAAGAAAATTTTTACACTCCAACTAATTTTTTTTATAGATGTTAATACTTTTAATGAGAGTTGCTAGAAATTTTTAAAACATGAATGAATAATTAAATTTAGAAATAATTATAGCTTTAATAATGAAAATGTGACCAGTCATTGACAATAATTTACCTTTCCAGGAGGATAATTTGTTCATAATTTGACTTAAAATATGAGAAAAATTACCAGCCATAGGATTACCCAAAACAAAGGAACACCAAGGCAATTAAAAGGTAAATTTCCTTCTCTAATCCCTATTTCATTGATAACTTTAAACTTCCTAGATATAGTAATTATTTTAATTAAATACACAAAATATTTCTCCCAACTATTTTCCTGAACTAAAACTTTATCATAATGGAGGAAATTATTTTTTAAATTATTTATGTTCCTTTTATCCTATAAGATATAAAAATTATGTCATCAGTATAAAAAGATGTGTATGGGTAATAATTCATCTACCAACTCTAATGGGTACTATTTTATTCTCAATCACCAATCTATGAAACAGTCTTCTCAAGTAATCTTCTGATGTGGAGAAGAGAGTAACTAAAAGGGGATCTCCTTTCCTTACACATCTAGTATAAGGGAAGTATCCCTCCGGGGATCCATTTATCAAATATGAATATGTATAAGAACTCAATTGGATTTTCACCCAATTAAAAAATATATCATTAAAACCAAACTTAGTTAAAACACCACAGATAAAAACCCAACAAATAGTTTCAAATGATATTTTGACATCTAATTTAATAGAAATGTTACCTCCTCCAATACGTTTCTGAAGGAGTTTTATAGATTCAAAAGTCATGAAAAGACAATATTGTATGTTTATACCTTTGAAAAAACCAAATTGTTTTGAAGAAACTATACTATTAGCAATGCTAGCATGTCTGTTAGCTAGAATTGTTCCAATAATTTTATAAATTCTGTTAATAAGAGAAACTTGTCTAAAATTATTTAATTCATTAGAATTATCAATTTTAGGGATTAGGTAATGTAATTGATAAATAATACCATGACTAAGTTGATTTTGTTTTCTAAAAAAACGATTAACCAATTTGAAAACAACAATGTGGATAATAGCCCATTTTTTTAAAAGAAATCCTTAAAACCATAAGGTTGAGGAGAGATTCTAGAATTCAGAATGAAGTAACCTCCTTAATTTTAAAAGAAAAGGGAATGGAATAGAGATTAGTGTTGTCCCCTTGGGTTACATGTTTTTTAATGATATCTTCAAGATACTCTTTCTATGTTTTAGAATAGCTAAAAAGTATCATGAAATAGGAGAAAACCTGTGATTAAATGTCTTTTTTGTTTTCAAAATATTTTCCATTATCCAAAAGAATGTCTCAGGGAATGTTAATTTTACTAAACCATGGAAAAGATATTAATAATTATATATATTTTTCTCCACCCTTGATCCATTTTTCTTTAAAATATTCCCTATTTGTTCCCTCTTGAAGGTTATGTAACATATTTAAATCATAAGTAAACTTTTTTATTCTTCAAGACCAGTAGAAAAATAATTTCCAATTTATTTTCTCATATTTAAATAATAAAGGTTTCAATATATGAAATTTTTTCATCCCCATTACTAATGAAATTCTTACTCAATGATTTCAATTTTTCTTATGGATATTAAATTTTAAAAAATAGGTAAGATCATTATCTTTAATGTTAATGTAATTCAATGTCTCTTAAGTTATAAGTCTACATTCAGGGTGAGTAGTACATGTGTTATTAAATATTAATGGTAAAGGTGGTCTTTATATTGTATATATAAGTTTAGGAAAAATATTATGGTGATATGAATTGAACTTTTCAAGGGAAGAGCATGAAATATAGGACCAGTTATTGAGGGATTGTTCATTTACGTATGTATTATCATGTTTTCTTGCAACAACAGATTGGAGGCGACTTTTATACCAATAATATTTTGATCCAACAAGGTTTATTTCATAGATATTACTATGTTAAATATAGGTTCTTAATTCTTTATTTGATGTACAGGATATTCCTATGAAAATTATCTCATCAGGAATTGAAATACCATTAAATTCACCAATGAGAGTCCAGGAAAATCTAATAATTCTAAATTTTCCCAAATTGTTTTTCAAGTTTTTCTTCTATCTTGGTAACCATTAAAATAAAAAATATTGGAACAACATTTTATAATTACTTCATAATTAAAATTTAAATAATTCATTTTCTCATATGAGATAATTAGAGATTTTTCTTCCAACCTATGATGAGGAGGAACCCAACATATTTTGATGTCGGCGCAGGATAATATAGTTCCAACTAATTGATACCCCATTATATCAAGAGAGGAAAAAATCTATGAGAAAAATATTTATTAGTCCAGAGATACCTAAAATATATGGTTTATTCTTGTTAATAAAAATATGAATATCTCTAATAGTTTTAGAGTTAGATATCCCTTAACAATTTCATAATGGTATTTTCATTTGAAATTTTTTTTGGGGGAAGGACCTCATTTTTTATTTCAATCATAATTTTTGTTTCTTTTTGATTTCCTAGTAAACATATGGTTTTTATAATTATTTTTGGTTTTATATTTCATTAGGAAGTGATATTCTAGTTTTTGAGCACGCTAAGGCAATATCCTTTATTATATGCTTCTCACCATTCATATTAGTAACTAGAGATTCATTACTAGGATCTTGCTTATACTTAATATGAAAACTATATTCAATAATTGAGCTCATTGTCACATTAGTTTTCTCATAGGGATCAGGTTTTGAATCATATATGAATGAATCATTAATAGATTGATTCTCATTTACAATAAAAATTTTAGAATTTTCAGGGTTGGATCGTTAAGGCTAATTGGATATGGTTTTTTCATGTGGGTGAGAAGAAGAAGAATTAAAATAATTAGAGAAGGTTTATTTCATATGGGAATGAGGAGGAGACATTATTTTGATGTGGAACAAGTTTTGAATTATCAACAGTCATTAAGATGCCAATTTTCACAACATTCGTAGAGATATCAAAAACTAATTTATTCATCATAATTTAGGGACATTTCTAGGTTTAGATAGTTACTAGATGGATCAGAACAACCATATTTTTCTTCCCCATCCATAAGAGAGGCCTAACAATTTTATTTAACATTTTTCACATCAAAAATATCTTTTGTCTTTTAATCCATTTTCTTATTTCATTTTTATTTGAAGAATCATTTCCATATAGGAAAATATGATTACCTCTATTTTTTCTACAGATATCTTTCCATTCATTTGGGTTAGCAAGATGACTAATTTATCTTTGAATTCACATACAATTAAAAAAATGGTGTCCTATAATTCTATAATAATCATAGAAAAGATGAACAAAATAATATTTGATTTTAACCTCATTTTTATATCATTATAAATAAATAAGAATACATTAATCAGTTTTACATCAAGATCATATTCAACAAGGATCCTAGCATATATCCCCATTTCATCATTTATCTTGTCATGATCAATTTTAAGTGGAATACCACCACAAGAAGATATTTCATTATTCTAGGATTCCAGAAAAGCCAAATTTGTCCATGTAATGTACCCCAAATATGCACAGTTGAGTTTTTTTAGTAAAATGATTGAAATTTATGTTCCATTTAGAAATCCATTGCATACCAATTTTAATATAAATGTTACTTAATTTATAGAAATCTTTGAGATCAACTTTATTTTTCAATAAGATGTGGAAGAAACCCCTTCTGACCAGAATCATCTTCCAATCTTTATTCCCCCATCAATGTGAAATACTTATTTTATATCATTATAGGACCATGATTTGTCTCATTTAGAATACATGATACTCCCAAGAATGGAGAATTTGTATAAATTCATCCTCTTTTGAAGTGAATCTAGATCAGACACCACTATAAAATAACTATAATTTATCTTCTTGAAATAAGGAATTTTAGGAAGTTAAGAAAACATCACAATGGATCTATGAAGAGATTCTAAAAAAGAGATTAAACTAATTTCCATTGTTCAAAATTAATCCTTCATATTTAGGATTTATCCTGGATGCATCATGGAACCATCTGGTTCGTGATTTTTAGAATTAAAAGATTTCTCCCATTCCGAATGAAAGGAATACATAAAGAATGGATTCAGATTGAAGAGTATTTTTCTTTTCAAATCAAAAGGAATATTGTAGATTTATAGAAATTCTTCATCCTCGAATACATGTGATACATATTCTTGGAGCCTCCTCACCATTTCCCCAAAATTATTTTTTTCCATAAAACGATATTTATATATTTGAATTATTAAAAAACATATACTAATATATCATATTTATATTAATAACAAACATGAGACTTTTAATTAATCTATAAAAATAAAAAGTATTTTTGAATTTAAATATAATAATTATATATATATATATCAACAACATTTATTATTAAAAAAATTATATATGATAAGAATAGAGATGAAAATTTTACCTTTATAAGTGCTTTTAGCTAGCACTGATAAAGGTGGGGATTTTATTAGTTAGTTATATTTAGCACGGATAAAAGTTTGCATATCCCTTAGACAAAAATGTGGCAGTTGTCCTCAAAACTGGGTGAATGTCCCATTCTAGTTGAGCCCTACTAAGGCTTCGTAATCCTAACACACCCCGAGAGAACAACACTATTTAGAAACCTCCCTAACACCCCTAGGAAAACACCACACCCAATATTTCCAATTGTAGGAAACTTCACCCTAGCCTTCCAATTGGGTAAAACTTCTCCCTAGCAATACACTAGAGTTATTCTTCATATTATTTGTCTACTTGGGGGACACTTCACCCTATCATATAATTAGGGTTCTATAATCTTACAACCTTTCCACTAGAGTGAAACATCTCTTGAGTTATTCACTTAGGTTATGAATTATCCCTAACCACATTAAGGTGACCAATTTACCCTAGCTTCAATAAGATTTGCATCTCAACCTACCCTCTATATGGTATAGGCTCTTTGACCTACATTACACTAGGGTACCAATTCAACCAGGAATCCCTAATAGAGATTGTTTATCCTAGTATAGTATACCAAACCCATATAAATTTCTCTCATTCACCTAATTCTCTTAGGTTTCTCAAATGGTCTAATAATATTTCCCAAGAGTACTTAAGGACACTCATTAGACTAGGTCCATTCACTATTGGGTGATACTCCTCCAGGCCTCCTCCAAAACATTCTGAATTACATGGCCGACTTGTAAATTCTAGTGTATACCTTGTTGATCATATATCTCTTTGTCAAAAGTAAACTCCAAATTTTCATCCCTGGTCGATAGGACCTTCATGGTAGTTACCATTATGTACTCCCTTAGCATTAAGGGTTCCAATCCTGAGGATACTGGTGTGACCTATCCTAAAACATGCTTCCCAATATGGATACCTTGTATCTGCCATTTTATCTATCTATGAATTCAGTGGGCGTCAAGATCTACATGATGAGAAAAGTAGGAAATTTCATGAGAAACATCCATGCATATTGTTCTAAGGCAAAAGTTGAAAAACACATTTGTAAGCCTCACCTTCATTCTCATGGGGATATATATCCTATGTGTCCAGTAATCCTTCATAGTCAATATCCTCAATTAGAAATAAGTATATGAACAAAAGGGATACATATACAAAATATATGTATGTATCCTTCTTGTTCCACTGGTAGGATAAGGGAAACTCACATGTAAGCCAAAACCCATCCTCTCGATTCAATATCCAATATGATATCCATCCTCAAAGGTCCATATAAAATTCAAGATAACATATCCTCAAAATAACTTATAAAATTTGATCAATCCTTCCTTCTCCGGTTTCATTATAAACAATCATGATGAATCATTGATGGTTGCCCATGCATAACCCCCACTTGGTCCTTTATTGTCACCCATTTGTTAACACAAACATCCATGTGACACGATGCTAAAGTTTATGTTACGGTCACTCACATGACCTTAAAATTTGTAATTAAACTATGTGGTATTTTGTTATTTCTAATCAGAATATGTTGGACACTTGTCTAAAGCTCAAATCAAACATTCCAAAAACCATAACTTCAGTATGCCATATCCCTTGTGAGAAATTTTACTCCTCATTGAGATATATTCTTTTATGAACCATATAATTCATTCTCATAGGGTCCATATTCCCTAGAGGTCTCAGCACACCATCTCTATTATAGTTACTAAGAGATAGGGTAAGCTAGAAAGAGCCACTGATGTATAAGTCACAAACCAACCACTTTTAGGTATATTTATCATAATATATTCCTTTCCATGTCATTAAAATTATTGGAATTGGTCATGGGTGAATGACCTTAAAATTACTATAATGGTCCTAGTCACATGACCATCAGAGGTACAATGTTTCAAAATAAGTGGGACTAAACTATGTGGATTATGATTCAGTTTATAGGGATATGTAGGAAGTCACTTTCACTAGATCGATCCAAAAACACAACACTTACGAACTCCCTAGTCGTCGATAACTTTTAGAGTGCTCAATTGTATGGTTTTAATCCATATAATAACTAACTAATTAAATAATTATGTATAAATTCTGATATATATATATATATAGAAGTCCACATAAATACATGGTTTTAATCAAATCATTGGCATAATGGTAATCAGTCCCGCTCTATGATTTGTTAAAGATTCATAAACATATATGTTAGTATAAAATAAGTTTCTCCCATATAGTATGATGTTCTTGAACTATTATCCTCTTAACCAATGTGTTAATAAAGGCATCAATAGTGATTTCTCAGAGGCCACCTGCCTTTTGGAAGACGGTCGACATTGACTCAAAACAAAATTGGGCATAGAGTGAATTGGGATCAGATTGTACGACATGAAATTATTTGAAAATAAATGGTTGAGTGGTATTACATATTATTCATTGTGTTTCTCACAACACAAGCCCAATTGCGGTGGTCTGTCGAAAATAAAATGGTGAAACCAGAATGAATGTTGTACCCATTTTAGTGATCAGTTAACCATAATTTACTTGTAATGTTACATTGGAAAGAATCATGTTTTTGGTTATTGATCCTCTTAGTAATCTTAGGACTCTCCAAACATTAAAAACCCCCAACACACTCATGATTTTTAGGAAATTTAGTGAATCTCATAGATTTCCCTTCAATAAAAATGTAAAAATCAAGACAAACCACATCAATTGTTAGTATTATAGTATAAACAACTGGTTTCCATCGAGCTCCTTGGTCCAATTCTACTCACTAGTTGATGTGCATGTCATATTACTTGATGAAAATAATGGTTCTTGCCTCTCCATCTAGGAGGACATTATCACCAACCCAACATCTTCAATTCCAGGTAATTAATGAGATAATATGGGAACACCATCTCAATTGTTACACCCTACAATTGGAGTTATCATTTGAGATCCTATAGAAATTGAAGCCCCATTGATGGTCCAATTAATGGAGGATAGTGAATAAGTACATGTTCCTTACTACCACATCTAGTCCCATAAAGGGTATTCCCATGAGTGTGGAAATGAACATCCCCCTCATCATTGGGTGGAGGATGGTGGTTTCAACCTCCATGATATATTTCAGGAACCACCTAGGAGGGATCTTAATATTATCCATTATCATCACCAAAACCTCGTAAACTTATCTCCTAAGGAACCTACTTAAGAGGTCATCCAAGAAGAACTGGTCCCAATCATTCAAACTAGAGTGCCAATGAGGAGGTACCAAACCAGATAGATGATCACTGAGTAATGTTAGTGGTTTTATATCTATATTCCTATAGAAGAATCCTAACTAATAAATAGTGGACCTGCATAATTGATCACCCTTAACTAACATACTATCGTATCTAGATAGTGATATAGGGACTATTTCAGCATATCTCTTCAAAAAATAGGAGTTAAGCCCATATATTTAACCCTATATATGAAGACAACCATTGGAGTATTCTAGATTATAATAGAGGATTGGTACTATTAATTACCTCGTAATACTAAGGGATCTCATCAGTATATCCTGGAATTCACTCAGGTGTAGGACCATATTCCCTCTCCCGCTCAGTAGATAATTTTTGTATCCCACCAGCTACTAAGAAGTGGGACCATATTACCTCTTCCCCTTAAGAGGGTAATTTTTTACACTCTAATGAAATATAAAGGAACAGAGCATGCATATATCCTCATTCTACTGGGGTTTGTTTATGTATCTGAAGATTCAACTTGGAATATCATATTGGAAAACATTTAAGAGTAGGCATATATCCTAACCCCTAAAAAAGGCCTATCAGTATATTCTGATATTGATTTACAACTAGAAGCGGGATCGTAGCCCCATTTCTACTAATGGTTATTTGTAAGGTTGGAATGTTCTATAAATCACCCAAGATAGTCATAAGTATATTTTTAAAATATTTAGGGGTATCTGAGGAGGTTCCCTACATATGAAGGTTTTTATATGCTTTGTGAAAATTATATCATGGTCAGAGATCCAATATCAGTTTCCTGAGAAACAATATTGAGGATGTATTTTCAAGGGAATCATTCAAACTATGAGTTGGATTGTATTCCTAACCCAATCAATGAAATCATTATTGACACCTTTTAAAACATTTTAATTTAATCTCACAAATTTTTCTGCTCCTCATCCATTGGAGAAGGTATCATTGGCCATAGAGGTCCTCTAAATAACACACACATCAACTACTCTAGAGGTCCTCCCTAGAGTGCCCATTATAGGGGTCTAACCAATTATAATATAAAGATAATATGTGGAGGTAATCCATATGGAAAAACTATATAATTATTCCCCATGGAATACATATCAATAGGAAAGAAGGTCCACCACTTAAAAATCCATCGGCAACCAATAATCCTAGTGGTCCTCATCGTGGAATCCAAGCTAGTAACCATGGGGGTCCTCTCCATGTTTTTCATTATGGAGGTCCTCCCCATAATGAAATACCAGTTCATTATGGAGATCCCTTTCTTGAGGAAACCCCCCCATGATCATCATAATATCTTAAGGCACTTTAGATTTAGAGGCAAACTACACAAAGAACCTCATCACTAACAAGTGAAATCTCATCCCAGTTGAGGTACATTCTAGGGATATGGTTGTCATATGCTCCTCCCCAAGATTATTTTCCCTCTAATAAAGATAAGTCTATTTTAAATTAATTCTATAACCTTATAAATGTTTCAAGTAATTTTCCATTATAGTTAGATTAGGTTCAGGATCCCTCTTTTAGGATGAGGAGAATTCCAAGGTTATGTGGAATGTGATGGTCAATGAAAATATACCAGTCATGTCTTTCCCCACATCCACCCCTTGTATGAGATTCCATAGCCATTAAAATAGGAATTCATACCATAATTATGCCATAAAATTTGGGTGAATCTCCACCAACACAAGTCATGGCATCCAACGTATGGGTAACATGCTAACCACATCAAGGTGATGAGTGTGCTATGGTGTAATTTTGATTTCTCCACATTACCAGTGGCCCAAAATCCAAATGAAACAAAGTAGTATGATGTCCTCCAACATGATTTCATCAATGGAATGAAGGAACTACACAACATAATTTTGGATATTTCATTTAATTTTCACATCATAGGTTGGTGAGAGTATCAGGCTTGAAACTTTTCCCTACTTGCTGGTAACCTTTTCCATCTCAAATCACAACATGAAACATCACTGCCTTAAGAAAGTTTCTGGGATTGGCTTCCACATTCACTTGTTGTTCTATCAAAAAATATTATATTGTTCCAAAATAAAATAAATGAAACATTCTTTAAGAGTGATCTATTCATAGAATCATTCATCAATCAACCAAAAAGGTTGATTAGGAATGTAATTTAACGTAATCCAATACTAAGAGAACATGGTATCATGTAATAGAAAGAATATATTACCCTATAAATTCACTTCACCTATATCATTCTTGTGTAGAGGCATTAAAAATTATGAGAATTGTGATAGCAGCTACCTCTGTAGTAGTATAAGAGAAACACCAGCCTATAGGTCTGGGTGTATTTTTACCACCACCACTAACACTAGGATCATTAAATCCGTTATAGATATAGGATGTGACGGTGGTAGAACTTTTGTAATCCCATACTATAATACTAAGTTAATTTTTATTACATCCTCCTCTAAAAAAATGATCCTTATTGAGATTGGGGAAGCTAAAAAAGTAACTACTTCATAGCCCCCCCCCCCAATACTCAATCAGTCTCTATTAATAGGGGAACTCTTAGTGAAATTCATTGGAGTCTATATCAAAGGAAACATATATAAATGAGGGAATATGAAGTATCATAGCTATAATAAGCTAAAACATTCCACTAAAAAATTAAATGATACTGAGGATCAAAATCCACCCCTCAACAGATATTTCGAGGGTGGAAAATATTCTTACTACTAAGAGGTGGGTAAGGAAATGATTCATGTTTCACGATATCCATCAATAAACATCATTGGTTATGAAATTTAAAATAACCCAGAGCATAAACATGACTTGTAAGGACATGATGATGAGACTTACATCCAAGAAATGGTTCCCACAAATGAACAATGACTATGTACTTAGAATAAGAGGGAGTATCATAATCTGGTAACTCTTAAAAATGCTCAATTACCATATGCATGTTGTTATTTATCCAAGGATAAATAGAAAATTGTGGATACATCCATTACCATCCACCACATAGGGAAGTTGAATATTTTTTTCCACTAAGGATTGCTTTACACAATATTAAGCTATGGTTGAAGAACTGAATAAAATCAATTTCAAACTAATTAGAGGAAATATTCAGGCTGATTAAAATTTTCAGGTACATACTAATATCTCTCCTTTAGTACATATTTTAAAATAGTAAGATTAAATTCTAATCACTCAGCCAGAAACTATTCTAGACTATCAGTTTATCTAAACCTGATAGTTGAAGAGTAGAAATAATTTCCTCTAATGGGATAATCAATATCATTTTAATCAAGATACTCTTGGTTAACACAAATTGAATATCAAAAATCATCCTAAGTGAGAAGACCATATTAGGATCTATATAATAATCTCACTAGGGAATCATCCCTAGTGACATTTTTTAAAGATATTTGACTCCATTTAGTCCATTACTACTTTATAAGTTATGGAGGGATGATGCATGCCCATATACCCATAGAGAAAGATATTTAAAAATTGGGAAGATAATACTCCCCCATTGCCAAATTTTTGTAATCTTGTCTTCCCCATATTCAAAAGTATGGGAGAACCATAGAATCACTTGATAAAATTGATGAATTTATGTCTCCCCTTAATGAGGATATTGGAATAATAATAAGAAGAAAAGATCAGAAGCTTTCCCTAGACCCTAGAAGGACCAAAATTCATTTGTTCTAACAATCTACTAGAAGATACTATTATTAATTAGGAATATTTGAGCAGGAATATCCTTTACTAATTTACTTATATGACAAAGAATATAACCATACTTGACTAATCCAATTTCAAAAAAAAAATTAAAATGATAGGTTCCTAAATTTTATTTTCAAGTGCAAGGGATTATGTTACTCTCTAGATATTCAACATCCTTAGGTGAGGATTTTAGAAATATCTATAGATAATTAGTATGATTAACTATAGAAATTTTTGATTCCCTTGAAGTACCTTTGTGGTTTATGTGAGTTTTCACCGAGTGAAAAATACATGGATGATTCTATATGACACTCTAGGGATAAACCTCATACAACATAATCAATAGAAAAAAATATATTCAGAAATATTGGATACCTAAACCATCATACTAAAGAAGGAACTAACACCAACTTGTGCATCTAAACCAACACAATATCAAATAGTTCCACCCCTAGAATGATGGAAGAGAAAAAAATTCCCTTATTAATATGGAAGGAGGGATCATAATTTCCTAAAGTATGAGGATAATATGAAGAAAAATTATTCATATTGAAGAGAGAATAATTTTAGGTACATTATCATGGACATGTAGAAGAATCTGCTCAAATTTATAGAGTTTAGGATTCCTGATAAATTCTATCAAAATGACCTTCCTGATTACATATAAATCTATCATATGTTGTTTTAAAATATCTAATATTTCTATTTTTTAATGTTATCCTCCATAAATGTTTTATTATAGGAAATTAAAATTGGGAAAACCACTAATAAAGGTGACTTGTTCCTCTAACATCCCACTGGAAGAGGAAAAAGAATGGTAGAAAATTCTAACTAGAGGCTCACAAAATATTGATGATTAAATGAACAAAAAATTAGTTAAAAAAGTGTATGATGTACCCAGGGAACAAAAAAACCGCATAGTTGTGACTCCATATCCCCTTAAAATATTAGATAGGACATATTCGTCATCTCAACCTTCTAAAATTTGGCTTAATTATTACAATTAAAATTAGACATGGGAGGAGTCATTAATTGTACTTAAGCTAGTCCAAACACTCTTATACTTCTTACCTTAATCACTAAGAGGATGGGTACTATCCCTCTAAATGAAATAATAGAAAATTCCCCATGAAATGGGATCCTCATCCGATAAAGAATATCTATACATTTTTGTTAAATTCATTCACTAGATAGACCCCTTTACTATTAAAGATGAGGACCTTTATGAACTAGAACTCCCCATTAATTATCATGGAAGTGTCCATAAAGGATGGGGAGGTCACGAAAGATGATAACAAAATAGACCTCATTATTTTGGAACTATTTCTAGTGATTCAATATACACCATATACAACTAATGTCAATGGCTCCAATGATCCCAAAAGAAGTATTGATCTAATTTGGGATCATCTAGGGCTTTCTTGGATCACATAATAATAAAAGACTAACTTAAAGAAATGTTTCTATCTATTAAATATTATATTTTTATAGGGACATCTCATATATACCCAAAAACTAAAAAATCACTCCTATTTTGATTAGAGAAAAGATTTATTTACATATTCATTAAATACCTCCAAACCTGAGGCCAAGGAACCACCCAAAGATAGGGAGTGTAGGATGTTTTCCCATAAATATGACATCCTTATGTAGTAATCCAATGTTATATCCAATATCTATATTCTATATGATATTCACCTCTCCACTAATATTTGGGAATCCCTTATTGACTCCCTTTTTATCCCTCAAGAGATCGAGATGGAAGTCACTACATGCAATGCATATCATGTTATGACTAGTCCTTCCAAGTGTAACAAAAACATTTCCTTTATGGATCAAGATTGAATAGAATCCATACATGGTCACATCAGGCCCATGCATACATATGAAAATCTAGGTAATATTAACATTCATCATGACCAAATTAATAATGGTTCCAAGATTATCATCATACCAGTTTGGACCCTACACCTCTTGGATTAATTTGAGGTAGACCAAGTGGCACATACTTGTTTTGGAGTATAGAAAAAGATAACTAATTTACTAGGGGATTAAGTAGAAGTTGTAAACTAGGTTTTATATGGAGATGAGTGCTCTAAATGTTGTTACCATGAGTGAGAAATGAAATAATGTTTTTTTATTTATAGGTCTAAGTATGAAATTAAACAAGACATTAAAATGTTATTGAGAGACAAGTGATCAAATCAGGATTGGATTTACACTTTTAGTACAATCACAGTCCCCTATAATACATCTCATTCTCTTGTTAATTGATAAATGAGAGGTTCTACAGTCACATCCCGATCTTCACACTTTATTGGCTGATTAAGGTGATACTATCCTATAAAATTATTGTATTCGGCCTACCCTCATTCCAATGTGTGAAATACAAAGTAAATCATCCAAAATTCACTTAGGTTGTACCAAATATGGTATTGTGATTCCCATGTAAAACATGTATAACCACTATTAATTCCTCATGTATTAGAAATTTCTAAACACTCACTATATATCCCCATATCATTAAATTGATATAATATAAAACTAAGTGGAGATAGACGATGGGTCCTCACCCATGGAAATAAATAATATTATATTATTAATTTAAACACAATCACATTTAATATTATTTTTTGTAACTAAATATTTCAATTGATTAATAATAAAAAGATAAAAAAAAATTAATGAAAATTACTAGACTCAATCATCACAAGAGGGTTTCCTTCCCTTCCCCAATCACCCAAGAGTTCTTCCCCTCTATTTGAGATGAAACAAAAGTGAAATGAGGAGTAAAACACATACTGAAATGAGCTAGGGAAAATGGTAAGGAGAAGAAATATAGGGTAGCAATATATTGATCCTCCATACATGTCTTATATACCTATAATTCATTCATCTCTCCTTACACAAAATCATTCCTTAAAATTTATAGGATGAGGGTCTCCAAGGATCGGCCATTGAATCTCAATGTTTTTTCTTCAAATATTTTATATTTTTTATCTATTTGAATTTGGTCAAGATCTTCTCATTTTATTTTCAAAATTGAATCTTTTATTTTAAAACATTCTTGAATTTTTCAAGACCCTTCACGACATAAAAATATATTTAAAAAAATATTAGGGTTCATGTGCATAGATGTAAAATTCTTAAGCCTGATTTATTATATGTTTTCTTCATATCATCATCCTATTTAAAAACCTTAATTGTTCCCCATAAAAACGACATTTAAAGGATCACCATGGTGTATAAATAGTTTTTTTTGTGTTCTTGATTCCCCCATTAGCCATGAAATTTCCTCCAATGGAATATCAAACACCATTTCTAATATTCTCTATACATCATGGAACCTTAACCATGAAATTGCACATGGGACAATACCATTTTGATTGCAATTTCATAATTAGAGATCTCCTTTCAACCACTAGTAGAAACACATACTATGTAGAAGAACCCATTTAATCTTCATGTTTCATTCATTGTTCATAAAATTTCAGGGCATGCTAATTAGAACACCAAAACAATGGAGGGTTTTCATTCAGAGTTCACCTCTTGGACATGCCAAAGGATCACTATGGTGCAGTGGGATTCTTGGAGACATTTTACTTTGGTCACGATACTGATAAAAACCATCATATTATTTCCAAATCTATTGTGGATTAATCCATATCCTCCATAACATAGGGACACCCAACTGTGGTGTTTCTTAATTCGTTATATCTTCTAACTCTCTTAGTGAAACATGACTTACTCACTCTACAGTGTAGCCAAGGTCATTTTAGAAATGATCCATGTAGAGGATTCATTATTATCATTCTTATATCATAGTGGATTTTCTGAGATCTAGTGTGGTTCTTTAGTGGTTAAAAATGTTATTAGTTCCTTGTTTGCATAATATAGAGCTTTAATAGTAATAGAAATTGAGTTTTATAACAACATTAAGTGGTGGTATAGAGATTTCAAGTGGTGGAGGTGGAAACGGGTGTGTCAGAGTTGGGGGCACACAAATTGTTGGAGAAGTGGCATTATTTAGATAAATTATGAATAGTTCTCATGAAATATTTCATCCCATATAAATTAATTTGGAGGATTTCCACCATTTCTAATATATCATGTGTCTCAGCAACCCATTGGAGTTAGAATGAGGCCATAGGACCTCTACTTCCCTATAGGCCTAACCGTCCCATGTGAGTATTTCTTCCCACTTTTGTATAAACTTGACCTCCATGTTCTAGGTCATGGATATAATTTCATGTGCATGAAATTTGCATGACTTATTCCACACCTGAGTTTTTCATCACCTCTAGCATGGTATGTTTCCCCTAGGGTTGGCTATGTGACATTGATTGGGGGTTGAGGGGTGGCCAAGGTGTTGTTAAATAATATTCCTAACAAATATTAAATTATATTATAAAACATTATTCATAAAAAATAATTTTATAATTATTTTAAAAACAAAATTTTATTTCTTTCCTTCCACCATGTTAATAAAATTATAAATTATAAAGAAAAAGTAGTTTTTCAATTAATTAATGGGTATTAAACATTAAAAAACTATACATGTTATTAAAAAGATAATTTAAAAATTATTGTGATCAAATACCCACAAACTAGGACTTTTACTAACCGTCATGAATTGAATGAGAACATGATATTGAAAAGGTCACCCATGTTACAATTATTCAAATTTCAATTTAATAAAATAAAAAAATTATCAATGGGAAAATCAAACTTTCAATAATCTCCAAAAATATTAATAAAATATTAAATTTTTTAAAGAAACCAATTAACCCATTAATATTACTCTTTATTTTAGAAATTTAATGGGTATTATCATTCCTTCAATTCAAGTATCTCAATTTATTATTTTTAATCATGATGAGTTATGTCTCACTTCACTATGAAGTTTTTTCACTCATCACTCATGGTACATATTCAAGTACAGTTATTCTCTTACCATGAGTGCATGTTCCTTCCATAATCTTTAAAATGAGATACATTATACACGACATATAGAAAAAAATAAAAATACCATGCAGAGTTTAATTAAGGGTCATAGAGCTCTGAGACTTTGGGTTGGTGAGTAATTGTGTTAAAAACATTAAGGCTCAAAGAGGAGGTTTATCTCTAATTCATAATTCATGATATTAAAAAGTAAAATATAAAATTAAATTCTCCCCTCTCAAAGTTACTAGTCCCACATTATGAAAATTCAAATTAAAGGACATGATTCAAAGAATACAATTAATGATGTTCTTTCCTTTTGATCCTTCTCTAATTTTTCATTTTTTTCTTTTTAAATTTGTTTTTTCAATTTTTCAATTTTTTTGATAGTTATGCTTGAAACTAATCTCAAATTTCCCATCTAAACCCTATGATAAAATCTTCAGTCTGGTAATTGTGATTTTTTATTCTCTCAATTCATAACTCATTCTCTTTCTTTGCATTTTTTTTCATTTTCAGTTTTTTACATTTTTTCAGGATGGTCAGTAATGAAAGACAATAAATGAATGAACATGAACCTTTCTAAATAACCAAAATAGAACTCTATCCCACACACATAAAATTTAAAATATTATGAAAAATAAAAATATTATGTTAGGAAAGAGAAATATGATCTTGTAATGTGTCTCAATCTTAATAAGGCCATTCATGTCTTCTACAGGATAAACATAGATAAATGTAAAAGGTTGTCCCAGGGATGAAGGATAAATCAATAAAAATTCCAAACTTTTGTTAAATGTTACTTTGAATTATCATAACATTGATAAGTTTCAATAAAATTTATATTAGTTTTCATTCCCATTGTCTCTCATGAAATATGACCAAGATTAAAATGGAAGGTATTGGGTCTAAAAGTCCCTCATGAATGGACACTAAAATTTTGTACAATCAATCAAGGAATGTAAAATATTAATAAATCAATCCACATGAATTTTATAAATCCAAAGTATGAAAATGGTAGGGATGTTTCATCTACATGAATCAAACGATTCCCTCAAATCACGATTCATCAAATTAACATCCTATATTCCTCTTAATTAATTAAATCCCCCACTATAGTAATAAAATTTTATTAACATAAAAATTTAAAACATAGAATCATGGTATTTCTAAGAAAGTAATTTCTTATTTATTATTCAAGTAAAGAAAAATGTCTATGTGGGGGAATGTTATTTTCAATTAAAATCTCAAATCATATTTAAAAAACCATGGAAAAATGGTAAATAATCTAAAAGTGAACATAATTTTGTGTAAGAATAAATTTATCTCTTTTCAAACTATTCACAAAGCAGACTAGAATCCCTATTCCTTCCTTTCTTGATTGTCCTAAAAAATAAGACAACTCATAAAAGTGTAAGGTGAATTTCATTATAAGTTCAAAGAAAAAAGGGAAAGGGTGGATATATCATAAATTCACAAATCTTAATAAATAATTAATAATGAGGTTTCCCACCAAAATGAATTTCTTTTAACATCATTGGATCAACCGAACCAATTGAGAAGTGATCAATAGACAGGTTGGAGAAGTGTTAGATCCTCCACCGATTATTAGGATAGATTACCAAGGTTCTATTCCAATCTATAGCCATTAATTATAAATTGGTTCGTTTACCTAATTTAGTGATCTATACAGCACTAAAAGGATATAAATGTGTGACTATAAATGGAACTTCCCATATGGAACTATAATGACCCAAACTTTTATTAATGAAAATTTCTCATGAGCTAATTAAATGTCTTATTATGTAAAATGGTTATATAAAACATATGAACTTACTTGGTTTTATGTTTTTAGATTTTAAAATACCATTAAGAATTTTAAGAATTTCTAATATAGTCGTTGAACAGTGATCACATGATTAGTATAAATATAGGGCTTTAACAAATCCAATTTACTCAGGAAAAGGAAGCGATGACCTCATCCAGTAGAATTACTCTATACAAAACCCATTTTTTGGAGCTTGAAAAGGAGGTAGCATCACTAGGCTTTGCTCTTGACCAATCCCAAGACAATCTTGAACATGTTAAGCATGAAAAGAACCACCTACGAGAGAAGTGGAAGTTAATAGAGATTACCACCTGAGAAATGTTATCTGATCCGCCCCAAGAGTCTATCACCATCGCACAACTTACCCTTAGGTATTATTTGGGTGTTATAAGAGGTTATGTAACAAGAACCTAGCACTATGATTATGTGCATTATTTTTTTATAAAAAATATACTTTCATTTTATTATTGTTACATTGTAAATGGTTTTTAACGAACAAATAGTATTTTTAGTTAATATTAAATTAAGAATTTTTTTTGAATTAATTTATTTTTTAATTAAATAATATTTTAATAGAATATTATTACTAAATTACATTTTATTAAAAATAATTGATTCTAAAATTTTTATATAATTGTAATTTTTATTTAGGTTTGAAAGTTATTTTTGTCAAAACCCATGAAATTTTTATAAATATCATTTTTTATTTTAAAAGTAAAAATTCACATATTCAGAAAATTATTTAGATAAAATATCATGACCCATCCCAGTGGGGCCCACATCGCGACTCCCCAGCTCGCCTCAAATAGGCCAGGGGATGGTGACTGGCACCGAGTAGGCATATTAATAACATGAGAGGCATTGCCTATGTACCTGTACAAACGCACACATCTCCAAGCCCAAAAATGCTTAAATGTAAAAACCAATAAGGAACAAAATGCATGAATACAAATAAACCCAAACCAACAGAGTACGAAAAAAGTAAATTATTGAAAGTAAATAGGGTCAGAATAAAATCCCACCAAAAACAAGAGTTTGAAAACTACGAAGTCCAACCTATAAACACAAAGAGGTACTGGGACTACTACTCATAGCTGTCGGAATGGATCGGCCTGTAAGGAATTCCAAAAGCTCTATCCTGTCCTTGTCCGCCCTATACTCGGTCGAAAGGTTGCTCATCTGCACAAGACACGACACGTGTGGGAAAATCCCTTGTAGGGGTGAGTATAACAATACTTAGTAGAGGACCCTGAAAACCACAACGAAAGACACAAGTAAAGGTATAGTCATCTCTACACAATATATTACTACTTAACATATAATAAGAGAACACAAACCTGATATACTCAAAAATCAGACCCGCGGTCTAGAGATAAGTCACACAACCACATACCCTTACTAGGAATTCAGTTCGAAGATTCCACGAAGCACTCGTTCCAGGAGAACTCACTCCATGAGTCTGATAGCTCTGATGATATCTGTCTGAGAAGTAATATTCTTCGGGAAAAGCCACGAGAGATAGATACACTCATTATGGGAGAGCACACTCCTGTGTGGGGAAAGATCATGATAAACAGATGAGGATTGCTGCCAGGGCTTTGGAGGATACCGTGACTCATCCAGATTCACATTATAGGTAGAGTATCGGCACCCTGTGGAGATGGTCACGTCGATACCCGACTCTAAATAGGGTCAAGAATGGATAGAGGATCTCGCTCTGGGCCTCTCCGAGGGATACCCGACTCTATATCAGAAATTCCTGATGAAGGGACCATACTCCTATAGAGGGAAACGATGCCCAACCTTTAAGGGAACTAGAAAAAGTGGCTCTAACCCAAAAAAAACATGTCCAAGATATGGTGGACAAGAAGATCAATCCATGTACCAAAAAGAACACAACCTGAATAAGTTTCACATCCCGTGTCTTCTGACCCTAGGTACATCCCATGTACAACGGCCCGTGTCACAAGGCTGGTCTTATAAAATGAAACTACACAGTGTGTAAAAATGATCACACATCGTGTCAAGGTATCTGGGGTCTGGCCCTTGTACGCTGGCCATGTGCCCATACACAGTCTCAACCCATGTACTCAAACTCGTGTAATAGATACACGGGTTGACCCGCGTTATTGGTATAGAATCCCGCCTTTTATCACATAAACTTTCATTACATTTTACAAAACTAAGGATCTTTAAGGTTTAGTGTCTTGGAAACCAGGAACTTAAAACATGAAAACATAAAACATTCTTCTTAAACACTTGAAAGGCTTGTACTTATGTTCATCCTAGGTTCATTACTGCATCTAATAACCTGGGGACATACATCAAAAGAAATGGTGAGCAGAAGGCCTAGTAAGGGAAACAAAGGGAAACATTTAACATGCAAACTTGAGATACATCAACAATGTCATGAAAGAGAACTTTAAGGCATGAGAAAGAAATAATGAGGCATATCATAATAAAAATAACATTTTTCATAACTTGAAGATGTGGCTACAACATTTAATATTGACAATCACTTCTGTTTCACCAAGGTCCATCCCCAAGGTGTCATTAAAAATTACCAGGGTTATTCACCAAGGCATCGTTAAAAAATAGTCATCTCTAGAGATTAAGCCTTTACCCAATGCATTGGAGCACTATCAGGGTGCACCATTGACATGTATTTATTATTATGTGAGCCAAATATATCATCATCAATCATTTCAAAAACAACCCATATAGTATAAAAGGAATGGGTTTCATTTCATAATCACAACGTTTTAAAACCTGCTTTAAAGACATGATCTTTGTGTCACTTAAAAACCCATAGAAAAGGAAGGTGGGTCTCATGTATGTAAATCCCATAATTTAAAATAAAACATTTTTGTATATATGTGAATACCCCTATAGAAGAGGGAGCTTTGAGTATTCACTTAATAAAATAAAATAACTTTAGAACAAGCGAGAGAGACATTTTGAGATGGAAATTCTGCAGATAACAACTATGTTTCGGGGCTTTAGAAAACATTGAAAAGAGAGGGGACATGGTTCAAACATTCATAAATGACCCATAAAACAGTAGAGGGACAGAAAATGAAGGATATATGAACATTTTAATGAAATTTTAAAGATATACCATATGAAATGAAGAACATGAAAGGAAGACAAAAAATAAGATTTCTCTTATAAAAATTTGGCAGCCTAACGACGCCACTTAAAACTTCAAAATACTGAATTGAAGAGATCAAATAGGGTATCTCATAATATGAACTCAAAATATCAGTATGATAGATATATATATCATACCCCAGCAAAATAAAAAGGAACTTGAAATACTTGACATGAAATTAGAACTTTGAAAAATGAGAAAGGCGAACGAATCCCTTACAAATTCAGCAGCATAACGACGCCACTTAAAACTTCAAAATACTGAATTGAAGAGATAAAATAGGGTCTCTAATCATATGAACATAAAAGATCAGTATTATTGATATAGATATCATACCCAAAAATAATAAAAAAGAACTTGAAGGACTTGACATGAACGTAGAACTTTGAAAAATGAGAAAGGTGAACGAATCCCTTAAAAATTCGGCAGCCTAACAGTGCCACTTTAAAATACTGAATTGAAGAGATCAAATACGGTCTCTCATAATATGAAAATAAAATATCAGTATGATAGATTTATATATCATACCCCCACAAAATAAAAAGGAACTTGAAATACTTGACATGAAAGTAGAACTTGAGAAGGGTGAAAGAATCCCTAAAAAATTCGGCAGCATAACAGCGCCACTTTAACATTATAAAAATGAAATGATGAGAGAAAGAGGGGGTATCTCATCACATGAACATGAAAAAGACAGTAGGATTAATATAAAAGAACATCCTCCAACATAAGAGCATGGAGCATAAAAGAAATGACATAAAAGAGATTACTTGAAAAGAAAGAGGGAGGTAGGATCCCTTACCTTAAAACGTAACTTTTAAAACTCAAAGGTTGGGACTTTGAGGGCTTGGGGGCACCTTGGAAGGACTCCTTAGGAGGTAATGAGACCAGATATTAGTTGGGGGAGAGTTGGGAGTCGAATTGATGAGAGGATTGCTGGGTATTTATAGGGAAAGTGAGGGGACAAGGCATTAATGGGCAAGGGACACCTCATTAATGGTTTTGGAAAAACAATGGGATTGCCCATGGTATTTGCCCATGGTATTGGACACTTGGGACACTTCATACCTTATTTTACTATTCATAAGTCGACCATATTTATTACATACTTAATACATCATTTAATGATGTCATTAAACACCCATAACTTAAAAACTGTATTTTCACTATTCATCAAAAATTCAACTTTCTCAGAAAAATCCCAAAATTTCACCTTAACCAAATATCGATGATCTGATTTTAAAAATGAACTCTATTTTAAAAAAATAATTTTCTAAATATTTTTAATGAAATTTTTAATTAAAAAACACTATTCACCTGAAAAAACTAATACTTGACTAATAATTTATGAAACTGTTATTTAACTATTTTATTGAATCACATTACTTAATCAAGGTGCGTAGATTATATTAATGCTTTATTTAAGTGAGATTACTAATCCATTTGGTCACATTACTAATCCTAAGCATAAAATCACTATTCATAATTTACTATTCATCAAAAAATTAAGTTGATCTTATTGGACTCTAAATTTCATACCAAACATAATTGTAGAAGATAATTTTTTGAAAATAATTAACCATTTTTAATTATTTAAGTTTTACATAAACATTTTTTAAAATATCTTTTCTCTAAAATTCACCAAAAATATGCATACTATATTTATCCGGACATTTGGAAATTCATAAACATCATCATAAGAAGAAACAATTTTTTTTTATTTAAAACAAAGGATTACACAAGGTAGTTACGGTCTCCTTACATAGCCCCTTATCACACCAGCATAGGACCTAAGTGTAAGGTGTGATAACGTGATAGAATCCGAGGGAGTCTCAACCAACATCGCACGAGTAGTAATTTCTATCAGTTTGAACTTCTCGCGAAGGTGATTCTGTTCTAGCTTCATACGATGAAGTTCGGCTTGGGTTTGGTCCAGAGTAAAGCCCATTGGTGCTACCTCCTTCCCATGTTCTGCTAGATGGGCTTCGATCGGTCAAAGAATACTAGGTGAGGCCATCACATCTTCTTTCTATATTAATTAACCAAGATCACTTGTATTTAGAGACAAATATCGAATCGTTTAGTTTCCAGCGGTCATATTGACCAATAGTCATATAACAGACAAAACCCAAAAGTCTCATTTTAATTATACTCATGTTATCCAATGAAACAGTTTTGTAGAGTATAAAAAAAATTAAATAACACACAATATTAGGAAACAAGATTTATTCAAAATTTTGGGTCGTTACAATCTTCCCCCCTTAAGAAATTGCATCCTTGCAATTTTTAAAATTGGGTTTTGAAATTTCATTGAAAGTCCCACACCGGAAAAGGAGTCAGTAAAACTATTACATTAAAAGAAAGAAAGGGAAGTAAAAGGTCACCCGAGTTAACCCATACTAGGATCCCATGTAGGAAAACATGGACATTGAGGAAAAAAACAAAGGGTCACGTTCTAAGGGAGAGTGATAGAAAACATGATTAGGAGAAAGTTAACAACAAGAAAATCACAAACTTATGATGGGTCAAACAGTATTTGATTTCCTAGTAGGAAACATTAACAGACATTGTTTTTTGTTTAATGTTCCTTTTCATAGTTTTGAGGAATTCATTTACTACATTGAATAAAAACATAAGGAAATATACCTACTTTCATGTAGAGTTTAATCCTTTAATAAGTTTCTACCAAAACTAATCTTTTCTCCAAACGACGAGGAATCAAAAAAACTTGGTCTCATCAAAAGCACAAGAATAATCTTCTAGAGAATCACGTATTCCTCAAAAGAAAAACTATCTATCTTTAAACACTTATCCCAAAAATATAAAGGGTAACATAAAACAACTCTTCAAAAAGAAAGAATCCCATAGGAAGGGAAACCACTTTTAAATATTCAAAGTTCCACGGTACTACCCAGAGTTCATCATAGACCATTCCGTAAATAACTATCCTTAAAATTCCTCAAAATAACCCAAACTAATATTGAAAACCAAATACAAGAAGGACTCTATAACAAAGTCTTCCAAGATAAACTTTATCGTTCATCTCCAAACAACATCAACCACTCCTAACATCTTATAAAAAAAGTAACTAACCTAAACATATTTTCCCCAAGATAGGTCAATCATTTCCATAAGTAACCTATAATACCATAAGTTCACCTTAAATTCATCTATTCTTGAAAATATAATTCAACCCTTACTCTTCAAAGAAAATGTCGTAGTAATCTATTTACCTCGATCAAATAGGGTTACCAAAATAGTGAACGTCTTCCAAAATAATAATAATCTTTTAATACCCTAATCATCTATGTCATATTAATACGGAAATCGTCAAATTTCCTATCACATTGGTTGTTGGGACATGTTAATCCATTTCCCTCCATTAACTATGGAAAGAAAGTACAATTAGGGGCTTAAATACTTAGCCAATAATCATTAAAAGGAAACTTATAGCATAGAAGGATAAACTTCTAGAAGAAAATTATACCCTAACTTGTGATCCCCTAGGTCCCAATCAAGGTTAGCCATGATAATATATTATTATGTGAATCTTTATTTTATTTTATCTTTGTTCCTTTAATAATGGTTCATATTAAGCTTATGAATTTACCAAAGCGTATCCCCTGGGAGTGTCGTAACCAAGAGTGCAGTAAGGCCCATGGTCATGTACCAGTTTTCGTTCGAGTCTAGCTCAAAGCGGTGTTTCGGGTTTTACCCCTATGTACATATGTGCCAGATCCACCTCAACCTGCTCGTATCCAGACAAGGATGTATTTTCTTGGCGAACCCTTACTCAATACTCACCAAAATACCAGGAAGGTTTCATATATTTAAACTTTTCTATAGGGTTCTTCCTAAAGTTTTAATATCCTAATTTACACAAATAACTAATCCTCCCTTTTATACCAACTACAGCATCCTGCCTTTTTATCACATAAACATTCATTACATTTTACAAAACCGAGGATCTTTATGGTTTAGTGTCTTGGAAACCAGGAACTTAAAACATGAAAACATAAAACATTCTTCTTAAACACTTTAAAGGCTTCTCCTTATGTTCATCCAATGTTCATTACTTCATCTCATAACCTAGGGACATACATCAAAAGAAAGGGTGAGCAGAAGGCCCAGTAAGGGAAACAAGGGGAAACATTTAACATGTGAACTTGAGATACATCAACAATGTCATGAAAAAGATCTTTAAGGAATGAGAAAGAAATAATGAGGCATATCATAATAAAAATAACATTTTTCATAACTTGAAGATGTGTCTAAAACATTTAATATTGACAAGCATTTCTGTTTCACCAAGGTCCATCCCCAAGGTGTCATTAAAAATTACCAAGGTTATTCACCAAGGCGTCGTTAAAAAAATAGTCATCTCTAGAGATTAAGCCTTTACCCAATGCATTGGAGCGATATTAGGGCACACCCTTGACATGTGTTTATTATCATTTGAGCCACATATATCATCATCAATCATTTCATAAAGAACCCATATAGCATAAAAGGAATGGGTTTTATTTAATAATCATAACATTTTAAAAACTGCTTTAAAGACATGATATTTGTGTCACTTTAAAACCCACAGAAAAAGAAGGTGTGTCTCATGTATGTAAATACCAGAATTTAAAATAGAACATTTTGGTATATATGTGAATACCCCTATAGAAGAGAGATCTTTGAGTATTCACTTAATAAAATAATATAACTTTAGAACAAGAGAGAGAGACATTTCGAGACGGAAATTCTGCAGCATAACGACTATGTTTCGGGGTTTTAGAAAACATTGAAAAGAGAGGGGACATGGTTCAAACATTCATAAATGACCCATAAAACAGTAGAGGGACAGAATATTAAGGATATATTAACATGATAATGAAATTTTAAATATATACCATATGAAATGAAGAACATGAGAGGAAAACAAAAATAAGATTTCTCTTATAAAAATTCGGCAGCCTAACGACATCACTTAAAACTTCAAAATACTGAATTGAAGAGATCAAATAGGGTATCTCAAAATATGAACATAAAAGATCAGTATGATAGATATAGAGATCATACCCCAACAAAATAAAAAGGAACTTGAAATAATTGACATGAAATTAGAACTTTGAAAAATGAGAAAGGTGAACGAATCCCTTACAAATTCGGCAGCCTAACGACACCACTTAAAACTTCAAAATACTGAATTGGAGAGATAAAATAGGGTATCTCATCATATGAACATAAAATATCAGTATGATAGATATAGATATCATACCCCAACATAATAAAAAAGAACTTGAAGGACTTGACATGAAAGTAGAACTTTGAAAAATGAGAAAGGTGAACGAATCCCTTAAAAATTCGGCAGTCAAATAATGCCACTTCAAAATAATGAATTGAAGAGATCAAATACGGTCTCTCTTAATATGAACATAAAAGATCATTATGATAGATTTATAGATCATACCCCAACAAAATAAAAAGGAACTTGAAATACTTGACATGAATGTAGAACTTGAGAAGGGTGAAAGAATCCCTTAAAAATTCGGCATCCTAACGGCGCCACTTTAACATTCTTAAGATGAAATGATGAGAGAAAGACGGGGTATCTCATCATATGAACATGAAAAAGACTTTAGTATGAATATAAAAGAACATCCTCCAACATAAGATGAAGGAGCATAAAAGAAATGACATAAAAGAGATTACTTGAAAAGAAAGAGGGAGGTAGGATCACTTACCTTAAAACGTAACTCTTAAAAATCAATGGTTAGGACCTTGAGGGATTGGGGTCACCTTGGAAGGACTCCTTGAAAGGTAATGAGACCAGAGCTTCGTTGGGGGAGAGTTTGGAGTTGAATGGATGAGAGGATGTCTAGGTATTTATAGGGAATGTGAGGGGACAAGGCATTAATGGCCAAGGGACACCTCATTAGTGGTTTTGGCAAAACCATGGGCTTTCCCATGGTATTTGCCCATGGTATTGGCCACTTGGGACACCTCATACCTTATATTACTATTCATAAGTCGAACATATTTATTACATACTTAATACATCATTTAATGATGTCATTAAACACCCGTAACTTAAAAACTGTATTTTCACTATTCATCGAAAATTCAACTTTCTCAGAAAAATCCCAAAATTTCACCTTAACCAAATATCAATGCTCTGATTTCAAAAATGAACTCCATTTTATAAAAATAATTTTCTAAATATTTTTAATTAAATTTTTAATTTAAAAACACTATTCACCTGAAAAAACTAATACTTGACTAATAATTTATGAAACCGTTATTTAACCATTTTATTGAATCACATTACTTAATCAAGGTGCCTAGATTATATTAATGCTTTATTTAAGTGATATTACTAATCCATTTGGTCACATTACTAATCCTAAGCATAAAATCACTATTCATAATTTACTATTCATCAAAAAATCAAGTTGATCTTATTAGACTCTAAATTTCGTACTGAACATAATTGTAGAAGACCATTTTTTGAAAATCATTAAACATTTCTAATTATTTAAGGTTTACATAAACATTTTTTAAAATATCCTCTCTCTAAAATTCACCAAAAATATGCATACTATATTTATCCGGACATTTGGAAATTCATAAACTTCATCATAAGAAGAAATAAATTTTTTTATTTTAAACAAAGGATTACACAAGGCAGTTACGGTCTCCTTACCTCGATTCGGTTGAAGAACGATCTCTGCATCGCGTTCGTGGACAAGGTTCATCGGATCCGAGATGTGTCGTCGTCGTCCGCCAATGGGTTCTACTCTAAATATCTAAGACCCTCTCTCTAAATTGGAAGGGTTATGAGGCTAACCCAGCGAAATTTCCATAAGCAATTATTTAAAAGGGAGGAATTAGGTCACTACACAAAAAGGAAACTTTTAAATAAAATATATCATTATTTTATTTTATTTCCATTAAACGTCCAAAAACTAACTCTCACAGCCAACCCGTGTCGGTCAATGTTAGGCCCCACCTAAGGTAAATTCGCTGCTCTGAATTCATCAATGACCTTATATTTCTAATTTGGGAACCCATTTAAAAGTTATTCCACTTTTACAGGAAAACCGCTCACGTGCACTGTTTAAAATTTTAATTTAGTTCAAACATTTATTCTGGGGACTTCGGGCCTCAGAATCGCACACCGTCGAAAGGTCTAGTCTCAAAATAATTCCATATAATACTTAATAAAAATACATGGAAAATATGAGACATTACATTCTCCCCACCTTGGGGAATTGCATCCCCAAAAATAAAGGCTACTGAAAAAGATTAGGGTAATGGGCACGGATCTGAGCCTCCCACTCCCATGTACTCTACTGAAGATTTTTGTGCTGCCACCAGACACGCACCAAGGGATTCAATCACCCACAAAGTATCCTCCCATGCCGATCCTCGATCTCCATTGGGTACTTAGCATAGGTCTCTCCATCCTCGGTGTCCAGCTCGCCCCAGTCGATGATGTGTGATGGGTCATGCACGTACCTCCTCAAATGTGACACATAGAAGACATCATGTACCCGATTCCACATTTGTGGTAGATCTAGGAGGTATGCCACCTCACCAACTCTATATAATATCTGGAAAGGTCTGATGAACATCAGAGATAGATTTTTTCCCCAGCCAAATCTCCGTAACCCCCGTCGAGGTGACACCCGAAGAAAGACATAGTCTCCCTCTTCGAACTCTAGAGGTCTCCGTAGTCTGTCAGTATAAGAATTATGTCGGCTCTGTGCAGTCCTCAACCACTCCCAGATGATCTGCACCTTCTTGGTGGTAGCTCGCACCAACTCTGGACCCATGAGTGCGACCCTCCAGGGTCAGTCCAGCAAAGCGGTGACTAGAAGGGTCTCCCATATAAAGCCTCTAACGGTGCCATTCCAATGGTGGAGTGGTAGTTGTTGTATGAAAACTCCACCAGTGGTAGGTGGTCCTCCTAACTATGACCAAAGACCAAGATACAAGCCCTCAACATATCCTCCAAGACCTGAATGGTCCTCTCCGTCTGACCATCTGACTGGGGATGCAATATTGTGCTCAAGCGTAACTGAGTCCCAAAAGAGTTATGCAATCAATCCCACAACCGGGATGTGAAACGGGCATCTCAATAAGAGACTATTTTAGAAGGGATTCCATGAAACTAAACTATCCCTTATAGGTAGAGGCATCCCAAGCTCTCTACGGAACTCTGCTCCCTAATAGCTAGGAATTCATCCGACTTGGTGAGTCGGTCAACGATCACCCAGATGGAATCGTGCCCCTTGAACATATATGTTAATACTGTCAAGAATCCCATCGATATTCCATTCCACTTACACTCTGTAACTTCCATGGGGTGAGCTAATCCCACTGGAACCTGGTGCTCAGCCTTTAGTTGCTGGCATTTAAGGCATTGAGAAATGAACTCTGTTACTGGCTTCTTCATACCAGAACTCCATAACTATCATCGGAGATCCTAGTACATCTTTTCCACTCCAGGATGTACCTCCAAGGGGGATGTATGAAACAACCTTAGGACCTCTTCCCACAACACCATTGGGACAACAGTGCATCCCCTGAAAATAAGTACGTGCTCCCCACCTTAAGAATATCCATCAAGAGCATGTCTTGTGGACAAATAAGAACGTAAAGCCTCACCGTCGACATCCCCAAGCTGTGCCTCCCTAACCCGCTATAAGAATGGAGAGGTGAAAACCATCGACTATAGGTAAGCTCCATCCTCTCTGTCCATGAAGGATAATTGCAATATGGATAACTTCTATGTCACCTCACTCAACAGCTATGAGCTCGACCTTCTACTAAGAGCATTCACCACCTTGTTCCCCTTCCCAAAAGTATAAGTGATCTCTAAATCATAGTCATGGAGGAACTCTAGATAAATCCTCCATATCAGATTCAGATCCCTCTGCGAGAATATGTACTTGAGGCTCTTGTGGTCAGAGTATACGATAAACCGCTCGCCCATAAGGTAGTGTCACCACATCTTCAACGTGAAGACTACCACTGCCAACTCGACATCATGGGTCACTTAGTTCTTATCATGTGGCCCAAGCTGGCTCAAAACATAAGCAATTACTTAATGTCTCTACATCAGGACACATCCAATCCTGGTTCATGATGCGTCACATAAAACTACGTACTCGACACCCTCCTCTAACAATCTCAAAATCGGGGTACTCATCAAACTCTGCCTCAACTGCTCAAAAGCCTGCTGGCACTTCTCCGTCCACATGAAGGGTTGCCCCTTCCTGGTCCAGGATGTCATCGGTGCTGATATCCAAGAGAAATCAGGGATGAATCTCCTGTAATATCCTGCCAACCCAAGGAAGCTCCTCACCCCCGTCACACTCCGAGGTGGCTCCCATGCTAACACTGCCTCCACCATGGCTGGGTCCACAATTACTCCATCTGCTGGGATGAAATTTCCCAAAAAGTGTACCTCCTGAATCCAGAACTGGTACATTGAGAGCTTCCCATAAAGCTGGTGCTCCCGGAGTATGTCTTGAACTATTCACAGGTGTCTCGCGTGATCCTCCTCTGATGCCGAGTACACAAGGATGTCGTAGATGAAGATCACTACAAACCGGTCTAAATATAGCTGGAAGATCTGGTTCATAAGTCCCATGAACACCGCAGGGGCGTTCGTCACACCAAAAGGCATCACCAAGTACTCATAGTGACCGTAGTGGCATCTGAATGTCATCTTTGATATATCCTCATCCTGCACTCGTAATTGGTGATAAAATAATCGAAGTTAAACCTTTGATAACCATTGTGCCCCTCTCATATGATCTAAGAGGTCATCGATTCTCGATAGTGGATACTTATTCATCACCGTCACCTGGTTCAGGCATCGGTAATCCATGCCCAATCTCAAACTCATGTCTGCCTTCTTGGAAAACAAGACTGGGGCCACCCAGGGTGAAGCTCTGGGTCTTATGAAACCCTTTTTATACAAATCCTCCAACTTCACCCTCAGCTTGTGAAGCTCTACAGGAGCCATCCAATATGCTAGTGAGGAAATCGGTGTCGTCCCGGGGTGTATGTTGATGTAGAAGGCGATTTTCCAATGGGGAGGTAGTCCTGAAACATCTTCAGGAAAGACGTCCTCGTACTCTGCCACTATTGCTGGGAACTGAGAGCTCATAACTTCTACTACTCTGAGGGAAAGTTTTTCCAACTCATGAGTGATTGGCTATACCCTTCTATGCATGATCATGTTATGTGCTGCCTGGGTATCCTTTTCTCTAACAAAGGAAAACCTCGTACCATCATTGCGGACACACCACACTCTTCTCCTAAAGTATTCAATCTGGGAATGGAACAAAGATAACCAATCCATATCGAGAATGACTTCGTAAGGCCTTGATGCAACAACCAAGAGGTTTCAACCAAAACTATCACCACCTAGGGTAAGATCACACTATCTGAAAAGGTGTGTTGTAACACCCGAGACTTTTATGAGAATTTTTTTTATGTTATATAAATCATTAAAGGAATCTTTCACTACACACAATACTATCTTGGTTTGCTTTACACGCAACTTTGGCCTTCCTCAAAATCTTTCGTCGTACGTAATACCGAGTTTCACTAAACAACGATATGCTATTAAAATATTATTAAAACTAGCTGTTATGAATAGTAATAACCAATTTTTTAAATTTTGTAAATTTTATTTTTCAAAATGGACTTCATTTTTGGATTCGGAATATCAAAATTAGCCTAGGGTGAAATTTTGGTATTTTTCTGGAAACTTTCAATTTTTAATGAATAGTGAAAACACTGGGTTACTATTTAAAAACTGAATTTTTATTTAAATAATTATTTATTTTATTTAAATTTATTTTAGGTCAAAATTGATACATAATACCTATATAAGTTCAATGTAATTCATTGGAGTAATTTTATAATAATTTTAGATATATAAGAATTTTATTGAACTTTTCACCGTCTTTTACCCATCTCCTAGGAGAATTTGCAAATTTACATAAAACTTAATTTTACCGCTTCTGTGAGTGGAATTTCAAAAATCCGAGAGACACGGTTGATGTCAGTAAGTAAAATGTGGTTCAATGAGTTGAAAATAATTTTTTTTGAATAGTAACTTTTTACTTTTATTTACCACAGTTAAAAGTAAATAGGGTAATTAAGGGTAAAAATGATATTATTATTACCTTAACACATATCCTAATTCTTTTGGATAAGTGTAATTCGACCAAAAAAACCTTAGAAATAAAATATGACCATTTAGGCCCACTTGGTTTAGATTAGGACATTTATTATTAATTTATTTAAAGAAGGGTTAAAATAGTTAAAATCAAAGTTTAATAAGTATATAATTTTTAATATAGGGTTATACATATGATAAATTCTACTATAAATATTCACTAGAAATATAAAACTATTTCCTACATAATTGTATTTTATTTGTAATTTTTAGACATTAAATAATTTAATTTATTTATGACACAATGATGATGTAGTAATTATCTTATTAATGAAAGATTGACATAATTGATGTTATAAATACCCAAATAAATGTAATTTGAGACTTTTTATGAATTAAATTAATTTTATAGGTTAATATGACATTTATTTAATTAAATTTGTTCGAATTAATCATTCTGTTATGATTTTCACAAAAATCAATTACTAAATAGTGTCAAAATTGACATAAAATAGTTTTTAAAACAAATATTATATTATTGATTGTTATTTTATTCCTAAAAATCTAAGGATTAGACAAGATACTTATATCATGATAGGTGTATCATTAATGGACCACTTGGGGGTCGCTTGGATGTATATGGTAAGTTTATTAACTATATAATATAAAAATACAAAGTGACATGGTAAATGTCAATCTAATTAACTTAGAGTTAAAACTAAAAGATAAGGTTAATATAAGGACCTAAACTTGTATGAATTCTATTTAATGAGAGTATTTCGACCCATCCCTACCTTAGCTTCTAAATATATCAATTTGGAGCTATTAAAAACCGAATTTGACTTTATAATAAAATAATACTTTTAGTTATTCCAAAGGTGTCCCTCTCTCCCCTTATAAAAGGGAACCTCCTCCCTCTCCTCCTCACACCAATTTGAGCCTTCAAGGTCGTCCAACCCCTGAAAATTTCTTCTCCCCACTTCCCTAGACACATCCTAGAGGTCCTGGTCTTCTTCAAAGACCAATTTTAGTGCCCTAAAAGGAGGTCTCAAAGAAGCGCTTCAAAGAAGAGGTAATGCCCGTTACCGATTCTTTCATCCTTATTTCTTCTTACACTTCTTCTTATTTAGTTGTTTCATTATGAAGTAATAACATCAGTATCACTCATATAATGATATGTTATTATAAGTATGAAACAACCATATTTCACCGTCTGTCCATCCTAAGGAAAATGAAATCACCGCGCGTGCGTACGTACGGAATACCGTCTCCACGCTGCGGTGTAATCTATTTTCCACCACCACCTTACTTGGATGGGTATAATGGTGTAAAGAATGATTATATATGATTATTGTAAATTGATATTGATTCTGAAATAGTATACATACACTCCAATACAATTCCACGATCAGGGGAACAATATCATCGCTCGTGCATACGTACGGAATACCGTCTCCACGATGTGATGCGACTCGTTCTACATGATCTTCATTGAATAATGATTATATAAATGAATTTAATGAATAAATATGATATATATTACACTAATACCATTCTGGAAATGAGGTATCTATAACCTAAAAGAAGAATAAGAATTTATTCGACAAAACACGCATAAGAACAAAAAAGCAATAAACACCCGAATAACAAGTAACAATGAAATATTACTAATAAGAAGCTAATAATATGACCATATATGATATAATAACAATGTGTATGATTCTGGAATAAGTCAATGACATTATTTAAATCATTATACAGGAGGTTTGGACACTTACGAAGCAAATCGGACCTAAGGTAAGGGAAATATCACAATCTCATTTTTATCCGAGATTGTTTATACTTTGGAATTTATTGGGGTGTATTTTATCATCCACATCCATGTTTCCTCAATATTTAATATTATTTCCATCCACCTAAAATTGTTTAAATCCAATTTTACCCTTCGGTGAGTTTTTAGTAAAAGATATGAAATGAATCTTTTGTCGTTTTTTCGTACGAGGTACTTTTTTACTTTTCCGAAAAAAGTACGAGAAGAATGTTTTTTTAACTTATACGGCATGAATGGATTTTTAAAAAATTATTTCCAAGAAGATTACCTTACAAGTTTTCATGTTTATTTTTAATCAACTTCTTTTAGTTTAGAATTGTATGACATGTTAAGAAAGGAAAAGTGTTTTTGAACTAGAAACGATATTTTCCTCAAGAATGGAGTTCAAGTGTTTTATCAAAATTATTTTCCATCTAAGATAATAAAGGGTTCTGTTTCTATCCCTATTATTACATTGATTTTATTATGTTGTGATGGAATTATTTTTATGAATTCCTTTATCTTATATGAATTTTTTAATGATGTCACAATGATTAAGAATCCCATTTTATTACATGGATTATGCTATGATGTATGGTTTATGATTTTGTGGCACACATAAGAATGGTATCATTATGAGATGGGTGGGACCTATATCTCCCTCTAATTCATTGGGTAAAGATTTTATATCTCGTGAGATAGAAATGGTTGGAACGGCAGGTTAAACCGATTCAGTGAAACAGGACTGAAACGAGGAATGAACTCAGTTCAGAAATGGAATTTGTCCACTAAGATAGTCTTGGAAATGAGTCTTGACTAATAAGAAATGATTATCTCTGATTATGTGTGTATTCCACAAATTTTCATGTTTTATGTTACGATTATTGGGATTACATTTCACTTCTATGATTTATCCCATGGTATGAAATTATGATTTCTTTTGCAGGTTAAAATTTCTAAAATGTTATGTTATTATGAATATGATGTGATTGATATTTATTTTGTTTACCCATACTGAGCATTTGAGCTCACCCTTTTGTATGTTTTCTTTCCCCAGGTCAGGAATAAGGTTATTAAGTAAGATATGCCAAAAGGGTCTATAGATATGATGAAATAAATGGGAGACAATGTACACGTTTTATGAACCAGTTGTTTATGTTTCCTAGTTTCAAAAGACACTATACCTATACGGCCCTTTCGTGGTTTTGTTATATGTTGTAATAAGTGTACTTCAATTTTGAAGTACTAACATTGTATGTAAAGTATGGGTCGTTATAGTTGGTATCAGAGGAAAGGTATAGTCAACCTTTGGAAACTAGGATGTGAAATCCTTAGTAAGAACCCTAAGGATAGGTCTAAGAATAGAACACAATCTTAGTGTTTTAGAAATGGCCATGAATAACCTAGGATAAGACCTTAAGCGTTAAATTTTATTATTGATTATGTGGTTTCCCTATTATAATTATTATTTCTCACACTATTCTTCTTGGTTTTAGTCAATGACTGGAACCCGAAGGAACCGTGTTAATGTGGAATGTGAAGGGAAATGCAATGATTGTCCCCCTGAGAAACCAAATGTTATGGGAGCAGGAATGAAAAATCTTGTAACCATGATCACACAACTTTCTCAAGCTATGAATCATGTTGGACTTCCAAACGAGAAAAGGAAGGAGAAAAATTATGTTGAATCCTTCATGAGGTAGCGTCCACCTTCATTCAGCGGGTCTACTGATACATTAGTTTCTGAACAATGGATTAGTACTACTGAAAAGATATTTTCAGTTCTTCAATGTTCTAAACATGATAAAGTCATCCTAGCAGTGTATCGTTTGGAAGGAGATGCGGATCAATGGTGGAATCTTATTATTAATACGAGGCAAAGGGATGAAATTGAGTCCATGGAATGGGATGAGTTCAAGAACATATTTTTCAATAAGTACTTCCCTCGTATTCTCTGAAAAAAGATGGAGAAAGAGTTTCTTGAACAGAATCAAAAGGATGATGAATCTGTTGGTACCTATGAAGCAAATTTTACAAGACATGCAAGGTACGCTTCTGGTATTATTATCCAACCTGAGAGTAAGATCGATCGATTATTTAGTGGCTTAAAACCAAGTATTAGAGGGGCCTTAGCCATAAGGGACTTCAATAGCTATGAGGAAATCGTTCGATGTGCTGTCAAAGTTGAGATGGAGATTAGAGTAACCCATCCGTCATATGGGTTTGATAAGAAGAGGAAAATGGAATTCAAAGGAAAATCAAAAGAGCACACTGAAAAGAAGATGAGATTTCCCTTATGCTCAAAGTGTGGAAAGAAACATGGAGGGAGTTGTCTTAAAGGTACAAGTAAATGTTTCAAATGTGGAAAGGAAGGTCATCGGGCATTTGAATGCCGCAATGATGGGAAGAAGATGTATAAGGATGCAAACAAAGGAAGGGATACACAGAATGAACCTACTACACTTCAATGTTTCAAGTACAAGGAGATGGGGCATTATGCCAATCAATGCCGAAATCCAAGGGTTGATGATGATGATCGACGTCAACCAACTCTTAAGGCTAAAGACAAAGGAATGTCACATGCAATTTTTATCAGCAATGTGGAGTATGATAACGATGTGGTAAAAGGTACACTTATCATCCACTCTAAAGTAGCAAATGTTTTATTTGATTCTGGATCCAGCCACTCTTTTATTTCTGAAGAATTTTCTAAGGGTATCACCGTATTACCTCAACAATTAGATGTTGAGTTAGCTGTGAAAACCCCTAATGGCACAACAGTCACATCAAAAGCTTATAATTCTTCTCCGATTGAAGTTTTTGGGAAAGTGCTTCCTGCAAATCTTGTGACCCTTCCTACAGTGTAATTTGATGTGATTCTTGTCATGGATTGGCTTTCTTTATATGGAGCTCATATTAATTTCCAAAGAAGGGAAGTCAAATTTCATATTCCAGATCAATCTATGATCGTCTATCGATGCAAGGATGAACATAACCTTCCAGTGGAAATTTCTTCCATATTATGGGTCTTGATTCCACTAAATGAAGGTTATTTATCTCAAATGGTTGGTGAGAAAATCATGATTAAGAATATGCCCATTGTACAGGAGTTTGATGATGTCTTTCCGGAGGAATTTCTGGGTCTTCCACCAAATCGTGATGTTGAGTTTTCAATAGAACTCGAACCGGGTGCTTTGCCTATTTCAAAGACACCTTATAGAATGGCCCCAATTGAGTTGCAGGAATTGAAGAAGCAACTTCAAGAGAATCTTGATAAGGGGTTCATACGCCCTAGTGCGTCACCTTGGGGAGCACCTATTCTGTTTGTTAAGAAGAAAGATGGATCAATGAGACTCGACATTGATTATCGAGAACTTAACAAGATCACTATCAAGAACAAATATCCTCTCCCGTGCATTGATGACTTATTTGACTAACTACAAGGAGATCAATACTTTTCCATGATTGATCTTTGTTTAGGGTATCATCAATTAAGGGTCAAAAGGGATGATACACCAAAGACAGCTTTCCGTACAAGGTATGGACACTATGAATTTATAGTGATGCCGTTTGGTCTTACTAATGCCCCTGCTATCTTCATGGACCTGATGAATAGAGTCTTTAAATATTATCTTGATCAGTTTGTGGTAGTCTTTATAGATGATATTCTTGTATATTCAAAGAGAAAGGAAGAACATGAAGATCACTTGAGAATTATTTTGGAGACCGTGAGAAATGAGAAGATTTATGCCAAATTTACCAAGTGTGAATTTTGGCTTCAAAAAGTTTCATTTTTGGGTCACATAATCTCAAAAGAGGGGATATCTATGGATCTAGCAAAAACAGAGGTTATCGAAAGATGGTCGAGACCAACAACAGTAACTGAGATCCGAAGTTTTCTTGGTTTGGCTGGATATTATCGACGTTTTGTGAAAGATTTTTCACGATTATCTAATCCACTCACCAGGTTGACTCGGAAAGGAGTTAAGTGTGTTTGGATGGAGGAATGTGAAGAGAATTTCAAGGAGTTGAAAAGAAGGTTATCCAGTGCACCTGTGCTCACACTTCCTTGTAGTGGAGAAAGGTTTGTGATCTACAGTGATGCATCCAAGAAGGGATTTGGGTGTGTTCTTATGCAAAATGATATGGTGATAGCTTATGCCTCATGAAAATTGAAAATACATGAGCAAAATTACCCCACTCAGGATTTGGAGTTAGCTGCGGTAATATTTGAATTAAAGATTGGGAGGAATTATCTTTATGGATAAGGGTGTGATATTTATACTGATCATAAAAGTGTAAAGTAGATTTTCACACAAAAGGACCTGAATATGCGCCGAAGAAGATGGTTGGAGATGATTAAGGATTACGACTGCTCAATTAATTACCACCATGGGAAAGCAAACAAGGTGGCAGATGCATTAAGTCGACAAGACCCTGCTAGCTTATCCATGATGAGGATCACAAAAGATCCAATATTTATGGATTTACAAAGGATGGATCTTGGAATTATAATGGAAGGGGAAAAATCGTATCTTTCTCAAATGAATGTTCAACCATCTATACATGTGAATATTAAAGAGGCACAGAAAGAAGATGTAGAGTTACAAAAGAAGTTGAGAAATGTTCCTGAATTCAACCTTGATTGTGATGGGATAATAAAGTTCAGGAATCGGGTTTGTGTTCCTCCCATCCCAGAATTAAAGAAGGAGCTGCTGGATAAGGCTCATAGTTATTCATTCTCTATTAATCCTGGAAGCATGAAGATGTATAGGGACCTGAAAGAGTACTTCTGGTGGGATGGAATGAAAAGAGATGTTGCTGAATATGTCTCTCGATGCTTGGTTTGTCAGCAAGTTAAAGCTGAGAGACAAAAGTCTATGGGGATGTTACAACCATTACCCATACCCGATTGGAAATGGGAAAACATCACTATGGACTTTGTCATAGGACTTCCTAAAACATCCAAAGACAATAATTCTATCTGGGTCATAGTTGATCGTCTTACAAAGTCTGCACACTTCATTGCTATTAGATAAGATTTCTCTCTAGATCAGCTTGCCATGATATATGTAAAGGAAGTGGTAAGATTTCATGGAGTACCACTCTCTATTATATCTGATCGGGATCCGAGGTTTACCTCAAAGTTCTGGAGAAGTCTTCAGCATACTCTGGATACAAAGTTGAGTTTCAGCACTGCTTATCATCCTCAGACAGATGGTCAGTCTGAGAGAACAATTCAAACTCTAGAAGATATATTGAGAGCTTGCTCTATAGATTTCAAAGGTGGTTGGGATCAACACCTACCTTTGGTGTAATTTTCTTATAATAATAGCTTTCACTCCAGTATTCATATGGATCCTTGTGAAGCTCTCTATGGAAAGAAATGCATGACTCCAACTTGCTGGGATGAAGTTGGGGGAAGAAAGCTATTAGGACCTGATCTCATTGATGAAATGGAATAAAAGGTCAGATCTATTCAACAACACATAAGAGCAGCTCAGAGTCGATAGAAAATTTATGCCGACAACCGACGAAAAGACCTAGAGTTTGAATTGGGTGATAAAGTTTTCTTACGAATATCTCCCTAGAAGAGGGTCATGAGATTTGGAAAGAAGGGTAAGTTGAGCCCTAGATATATCAGTCCTTTCGAAATACTGGATCGTGTTGGAAAGGTAGCTTACCGATTGACGCTTCCACCGAATCTATCTCAAGTTCATGATGTGTTCCATGTATCTCTCCTGAGAAAGTACATACCTCATCCTTCACATGTACTCACCATAGAAGTTATACCGTTGGAGCAAGATCTTTCTTATGAAGAACAGCCGATAGAGATTCTGGATTGTAGTGAAAAAGTCCTACGAAACAAGACCACTCGATTGGTGAATGTTTTTTGGAGGAACCACCAATTAGAAGAAGGTACATGGGAGCTTGAGGATATGATGAGGGAGAGGTATCCTCATCTTTTTGTTACAAAGTGATGAATTTCGAGGGCGAAATTCATTTTAAGGGGGGTAGAATGTAACACCCGAGACTTTTTTGAGAAATATTTTGTTTTTATGTTATATAAATCATCAAAGGAATCTTTCATTACACACAACACTAGCTTTCCTTGCTTTACATGCAACCACGACCTTCCTCGATAGCTTGCGTCGTACACAATACCGAGTTTCACTAAACAACGATATGCTATTAAAATATTATTAAAACTAGCTGTTATGAATAGTAATAACCACATTTTGAAATTTTGTAAATTTTATTTTTCAAAATGGACTTCATTTTTGGATTCGGAATATCAAAATTAGCCTCGGGTGAAATTTTGGTATTTTTCTGGAAACTTTCAATTTTTGATGTATAATGAAAACACTGGGTTACAATTTGAAAACCGAATTTTTATTTAAATAATTATTTATTTTCTTTAAATTTATTTTAGGTCTAAATTGATACATAATACCTATATAAGTTCAATGTAACTAATTGGAGTAATTATATAATAATTTTAGATATATAAAAATTTTATTAAACTTTTCACCGTCTTTTACCCACCTCCTAGGAGAATTTGCAAATTTACATAAAACATAATTTTACCGCTTCTGTGAGTGGAATTTAAAAAATCCGAGAGACACGGTTGATGTCAGTAAGTAAAATTTGGTTCAATGAGATGAAAATAATTTTTGGTGAATAGTAACTTTTTACTTTTATTTACCATGGTTAAAAGTAAATAGGGTAATTAAGGGTAAAAATGATATTATTATTACCCTAACACATGTCCTAATTCTATTGGATAAGTGTAATTATACCAAAAACAACCTTTGAAATAAAATATGACCATTTAGGCCCACTTGGATTAGATTAGGTCATTTATTATTAATTTATTTAAAGAAGGGTTAAAATAGTTAAAATCAAAGTTTAATAAGTAAATAATTTTTAATATAGGGTTATACATATGATAAATTCAACTATAAATATTCATTAGAAAGATAAATAGATTTCCTATGTAATGGTATTTTTTTTAATTTTTAGACATTATAAAATTTAATTTATTTATGACACAAAGATGATGCAGTAATTATCTTATTAATGAAATATTGACATAATTGATGTTATAAATACCCAAATAAATGTAATTTGAGAATTTTTATAAATTAAATTAATTTTATAGGTTAATATGACATTTATTTAATTAACTTTGTTCGAATTAATCATTCTGTTATGATTTTTACAAAAATCAATTACTAAATAGTGTCAAAATTGACATAAAATAGTTTTTAAAACAAATATTATATTATTGATTGTTATTTTATTCCTAAAAAATCTAAGGTTCGGCCAAGATACTTATATAATGATAGGTTTATCATTAATGGACCACTTGGGGGTCTTTTGGATGTATATGGTAAGTTTATTAACTATATAATATAAAAATACAAAGTGACATGGTAAATATCAATCTAATTAACTAAGAGTTAAAACTAAAAGATAAGGTTAATATAATGATGTAAAATTGTCTAAATTCTATTGTATGAGAGGATTTCGACCCATACCCACCTTAGCTTCGAAATATATCAATTTGGAGCCATTAAAACCCGAATTTGACTTTATAATAAAATAATACTTTTAGTTATTTTAAAGGTGCCCCTCTCCTCCCTTATAAAAGGGCACCTCCTCCCTCTCCTCCTCACACAAATTTGAGCCTTCAAGATCGGCCAAACCCTGCCAATTTCTCCTCTACACTTCCATAGAAACATCCTAGAGGTCCTGGTCTTCTTCAAAGACCAATTTTAGTGCCCTAAAAGGAGGTCTCAAAGAAGCGCTTCAAAGAAGAGGTAATGTCCGTTACCGATTCTTTCATCTTTATTTCTTCTTCCACTTCTTCTTATTTAGTTGTTTCATTATGAAGTAATAACATTAGTATCACTCATATACTTATATGTTATTATAATTATGAAACAACCCTATTTCACCGTCTATCCATCCTACAAGAAAATGAAATCACCGCGCATGCGTACGTACGGAATACCGTCTCCACGCCGTGGTGTAATCTATTTTCCACCACCACCTTACTTGGATGGGTATAATGGTGTAAATAATGAATATATATGATTATTATAAAGTGATATTGATTCTGAAATAGTATACATACACTCCAATACAATTCCACGATCATGGGAACGATATCATCGCTCGTGCGTACGTACGGAATACCGTCTCCACAATGTGATGTGACTCGTTCTACATGATCTTCATTGAATAATGATTATATAAATGAATTGAATGAATAAATATGATATATATTACACTAATACCATTCAGTAAATGAGGTATCTATAACCTAAAAGAAGAATAAGAATTTATTCAATAAAACACGCATAAGAACAAAAAAGAAATAAACACCCGAATAACAAGTAACAATGAAATATTACTAATAAGAAGTTAAGAATATGACCATATATGATATCATAACAATGAGTATGATTCTATAATAAGTCAATGACATTATTTAAATCATTATACAGGAGGTTCGGACACTTACGAAGCAAATCGGACCTAAGGTAAGGGAAATATCACAATCTCATTTTTATCTGAGATTGTTTATACTTTGGAATTTACTGGGGTGTATTTTATCATCCACATCCATGTTTCCTCAATATGTAATATTATTTCCATCCACCTACAATTGTTTAAATCCAATTTTACCCTTTGTTGAGTTATTAGTAAAAGATATGAAAGGAATTTTCTGTCGTTTTTTCGTACGAGGTACTTTTTGACTTTTCCGACAAAAGTACGAGAAGAATGTTTTTTTTAACTTATACGGCATGAATGGATTTTTAAATAATTATTTTCAAGAATATTCCCTTACAAGTTTTCAATTTTATTTTTAATCAACTTCTTTTAGTTTAGAATTGTATGACATGTTAAGAAAGGAAAAGTGTTTTTGAAGTAGAAAGGATATTTTCCTCAAGAATGGAGTTCAAGTGTTTTATCAAAATTATTTTCCATCTAAGATAATAAAGGGTTCTGTTTCTGTACCTATTATTACATTGATTTTATTATGTTGTGATGAAATTATTTTTGTTAATTCCTTTTATCTTATATGAATTGTTTTATGATGTCACGATTATTAAGAATCCCATTTTTATTACATGGGTTATGCTATGATGTATGATTTATGATTTTGGGGAACACATAAGAATGATATCATTATGAGATGGGTGGGACCAATATGTCCCTCCAATTCATTGGGTAAAGATTTTATATCTCATGAGATAGACATGGCTGGAACAGCAGGTTAAACCAGTTCAGTGAAACCGTACTGAAACGAGGAATGAACTCGGTTCAGAAATGGACTTTGTCCACTAATATAGTCTTGGAAATGAGTCTTGAATAATAAAAAATGATTATCTATGATTATGTGTGTATGCCACAAAGTTTCATGTTTTATGTTATGATTATTGGGATTACATTTCACTTCTATGATTTATCCCATGGTATGAAATTATGATTTCTTCTACAGGTTAAGATTTCCAAAATGTTGTGTTCTTATGAATATGATGTGATTGATATTTATTTTGTTTACCCTTACTGAGCATTTGAGATCACCCTTTTGTATGTTTTTATTCCCCGGGTCAGGAAGAAGTTCATTAAGTAATATATGCCAAAAGGGACTATAGATATGATGAAATTAATGGGAGACAATGTAGAAACTTTATGAACCAGTTGTTTATGTTTCCCAGTTTCTTAAGACACTATACCTATACGGTCCTTTCGAGATTTTGTTATATGTTATAATAAGTGTACTTCAATTTTGAAGTACTAAAATTGTATGTAAAGTATGGGTCGTTATATGGGTGATTGTCAAGTCTCCTCTCATAGGTGTATCCAAGCATAAGGATGGAGTCAACGACTCTACTCAAATCTCAAGGTTTCGCAAAAGACATGTGGCAAGGAAGGTATGACTGGATCCTGTGTATATAAGAATGGGTGCTAAGGTAGAGAAGACAAAAATTTTACCTAGGATCATCCCTGGAGTCCCTGGGTCATATGCCTCGACCAAATGTAGTTGTCCCCACCCCTGTCCCCCAGCTCCCTATGGTTGGTGCGGACCTCCTGGGGGTGGTGGTGGAAGTAAATCGAAGTGTCTTCCACCACCTGCAGCTCTCCCTTCTCCTCTTCCATGTCTGCCACCTGGCGGGTCTATCTGCTCCATTCGCTACCTCTGGATCGGTGGTCCATCCACCGCCTCCTTGTCAATAGCTCAACGGGTTGGACAATCTCTAGCGAGATGTCCCCTACCTTCGCACGTGTAACATCGCTTGTCCTTAGGCTGACTAGATCCATCCTGAGATCCATCTACTACCGATCCTCTATCATGGGTCCTCTTATGATGTCTCGCATGCACTGATCCTTGTGCCTGACGTTGGCTCCCTACTGTCGATGACTCCACACCTGTCTGCCTACTTCTAACTGTCATCGGCATTTTCTACTCTGCCAAGAAGCTCTCGATCACCAAGGCCCTCTCAGGAACTCCAGTACATTGAAATTCATAGTGGCATGCCACTAGCTCGAATTTCCCATCGTAGACCTCGTTCGAATGTCCGATATCTGAAGTACTGATCCCTGAACATATCCATCGAGTAGCTGGAAAGGTTGGTGAACCTCGATGAATAGTCATCTACCATCAAACTGCCCTACTGGAGCTGAAGAAGCTCCTGGATGTGCAATTCTCTCAACGTAAACAGAGAGAAATACTCCCTAAAGAGTCACTCAAACTCCGTACATGAAATATTCTCCTCTTCATGAGTCTATGTGGTCAGACTCCACCATCATCCCGCCGAACCCTGAAGAAATCTTGCTCTTAGGATCACCATCTGGTCCGTTGGGGTCCTCTCTAGACAGAAAACTCTGGTCACCACCTCAAGATAGTCCTCAGCCGCCTGAGGGTTGGGCTCACCTCAGAACCTGGGGGGTCCTTGTCTCTGGAACTCATGGAGTGATCTCAGCCTGCGCCCCTCGTCGGTCGGTACTGCAGGTACCACGGGCTACTCCACTGGTGGTGGTACAATAGGTGCACCACCTGGTGGAAACTCCAGGGGAACTGGTCTCTGTATCAAATCCTCGTCACTAATGGGGTCATCCTCATGATCGTGCTGCTGAATCCTAGCGAGGATGCATCGCAGAGGCATCCTATAAGAAAACAAGATGTACCATGGTCAATGATTATATTTGGATAGATGAAACAATGGACACAGAAAACACAACCCATTCATATATAAGGCATGTCTCATTAATTTACTTTCCCGCAAATAGTGTTTTCATGCACTGAGTTGAAAGGCAGGTTATCAGAGTCCTGGTGTATGGATACGTCAGCTGCCCACACCAACATAGGAGTCTATAGCCTGAAAGCCGAGTTCGAAACACTTAACATTGTTTCCATAACCCAATCTCACAGACTCTTTGTCCTAAGGTAGAACCGAACACCACTGATACCACTCTGTCATGACCTATCCTAGTGGGGCCAGCGCTGTGAATCCCCATGCCTGTCTCCAATAGGCCAGGGGTTGGTGACTAGCACCGAGTAGGAATATTACTAACATGGGAGTCATTTCCTAAGTACCTGTATACACGTACACATATCCAAGCCCAAAAATACTAAATTTTAAAAACCACTAAGGAAGAAAATGCATGCATACAACTAAACCCAACCAACATAGTACGATAGAAAGTAAAGTACTGAACGTAAACTGGGTCGGAATACAAGCCCACCAAAAACAAGAGTCTAAAAACTAAGAAGTCTAACCTGTAAACACAATGATGTATTGGGACTGGTTCTCGTAGTTGTAGGAATGCCTCAGCCTATAGGGAACTCAGAAAGCGAGATCCTATCCGGGTCTGCCCTGGAATCAGTCAAAAGGCTGCTCATCTGCACAAGACACAACACGTGTGGGAAAAGCCCGTACAGGGGTGAGTATAAAAATACTCAGTAGCAAACCCCCAAAACCACAAAATAAATACACAAGTAAAGGTATAGTCATCTCTATGCAATATATGTCTACTAAACATATAATAGGAGAACACAAACCAGATATACTCCAAACCCAGACTTGCGGTCTAGAGACAAGTCACACAATCGCATACCCCCACTAGGGATTCAGTTAGAAGATTCCAGGAAGCACTTGTTAAGGTAGAACTCACTCAATGAGTATGATATCTCTGATGACGTTCGTCTGAGATGTACTGTTCGTTGGGAAAATCCACGAGAGATAGATACACTCATTCTGGGAGAACACACTCCTGAGTGAGGAAAGATGACGGTACACAGATGAGGATCACTGCCAGGGCCTTGGAGGATACCGTGACTCATCCAGATTCACTTGAATATTAGAGGATCAAAACCTTGTGGAAATGGTCACGTCCATACCTAACTCCACCTAGGGTCAATAATGGATATAAGATCTCCCTCCGGGCCTCTCGGAGGGATACCTAACTCTATCTTAGAAATTCCTACTGAAGGGATCATACTTCTATAGAAGGAAATGGAACCTAAACATTAGGGGAATGATAAAAAGGGGCACTAAAACAAATGAAACATGTCCAAGATATTGTGGACAAGAATATCAAGCCATGTACAAAAAATTACACGGTGTGTAGAAGTGTCACAAGTCGTGTCTTCTGACCCCAGGTACTGCCAGTGTACAACGATCTGTGTCGCAAGGCTGTTCGTATAAAAAGAAACTACACGACATGTAAAAATGATCACATTCCATGTCAAGGTATCTGGGGTCTGCCCCATGTATGCTGGCCATGTGCTCGTACATTTTCTCAACCCATGTACGCCAACCCTTTTAATCGATATAGGGGGTGACCCGCGTTACTGGCCTCGCCTGGCCGTGTGGTGGAGTACACGGTTGTGTACTCCACGTCGTGTCTGCGTATGATGTTATTGATATTTTCATGACTTATTATATACTCTCTTTACTGATTTTATATGAAATGTGCATAATTTGTGTGAAATATTAACATTTTAATACTAAGTATAATTTTTGAGCATTTTTAGAAGTAGTCCAATTGAGTAAGTTTACTATTTTATTTATACCTATCACCATACTAATCTAAATTGTGTGGTTCTTCTTTTATAGGATTCCTAATTCAATATCCAATATTTCATTATGAGGGATCATGGGTTAATTCTTCCATTTGAATACTCATATAGACAACACAAGAGGGATTATAGAATCTGTGAAGAAACTGGACCCGCCATGAATATTGAATTAATGGGCTCAATCTAGAAGATTAAATTATTTAATTTTCATCAATGGTTCTAAGGACAATTTAAGGAGTATTTGATAAAACTTTCAAGGCCCAAATTCAATTACAATGGGCCCAACTGATTCATTTAAACTCTGCCCACCATTCTGGGCAGGAATTAAAATCAGTACAATATTTATGACATGTCTCCTGATCTAGTCAACAAATTCAGATGATATTTTTCAGTGTGAAATAGGAGATATATGAGGACTACTTTTTTGAATAAAGAATTTGTATTTGAAGACATATTCCTATTTCAAAATCCATTTACATTTTGGACATCGAAAAATCATGGGTTGAAATAGACAGTTTAAATTTTTTTAATTAAACCGCCATAACATTGGATCCATAGGTTAAAATGACTCCATATTTTGAGATAAGTCAGAAAACATTATTATCTACATCTTTGAATAACTATATATCTCTATATTCGTCTGTCGGAATGTCCAAATCGTCGATATAAGTGGAGGGACAGATTGGGAATGCCAACAGTCCACTTCGTTGGGATATAAATACATCCCCCTCCTCTCTTCTGAATGGGTTGGAATTTCAGAAGAGAGGAGAAAAAATTGTCACGACCAAAGCCTTACCAAAGGCTTGGGATTACCTTACATACTCATGTTTTTACTTATAAACCTTTCCTCCTCTCTTTGATTTCATTTCCTTTTGTGCATTTCTTCATTTGTAATCTCGTAAGTGTTATTTTTGTTATTTTGTTTTAGTGAAAGTTTCTTATTCATATTCTATTTTAATCATCCTCCATATGTTCATAAATATTAATTCTCTTAAAATATTTTAAATACAGTTTAATCCCTTACCTTATTTGGCTTCCTCATTCAATCGAAATTCTATTTTTATTTCTCATCATCGTTTTTGTGTGTGTGTTCGACGCCCAACTCCTTTCTTATCCCATTATTTTTCTTATCTTGTAAATTAATCATCATAAATATATAAACCAAATTACTATTAATATCAATGGAATAAGAAATCTATTATTGGGGAGATTCAAAAATTCGGGATGTTAAGTGATTGAGAGTATTTTCTCGATGAATATTCTTTAATTTAACATTGTGTATGTTGGACTTAACATGTCATGGATTAATGAATTGTTTTGTATAACGTGTGGTTTCCATGGATTATTGGAACCATAAATACACTACCATCAACAAGATATTATTTATATTAGAATCCAAAGTTAAGTTAAGGCTTGGATTAAATCCTTAACACTTAGTAATTCCAATCAACATTATCCTGCGAAGTGGGTGTTCAATTAAGTGCAATATAAAGCAAAGCTCAAGGATATCTCAAGCTTAAATCCCTAAAAATGAACTCACCCCAATCTTTATCAATTTGATAAATAAAACATCCTCCACAACTTATTTCGTAATCTCTACAAACAAACCCCCCAATCAGAATACAATCAAATAAAAACAAATGACTATTAAAAAGTATCATCGCCGAGGATTCGACCCGAGTGCTGCTATACACATTAGTAGAGCATCAGAACTTTGACCCGTAGATAGGCGTAAATCATCCACGCATTTCAAATGGAGTCATTTTTAGGGATGTTTATTTAAGTAGTCATTAGTTCCTAGTTATTTTAAAAAACGAAATAAACATAATTTAAAAAAAATTGAAAAAAACATAAAGAAAACCCCGCCTTCTCATAAAAATCATAAACTGAAAAAAATACAAAGAAAACTCATCTTCCTTTTCCTTCAAACATCTCTTGAAATGCCCCATAGCCTCCCAAACAATCCCTCATATTTTTTTGACCCTGAAATTGAGTGAACACTTTGCCAAATTAGGAGGAACATAAGAGATAATCAACTCATTCACGAACTTATCTTTATCCAACCAGTTGAATTAGAATTGTCCAATACTAGGGAACAAACACTTAAAGAACTCGCTACCCATGATATAAATTACCAACCCCTTGGTATTCAATATCCAAACATAGAGGCAGACTTCGAACTCAAATCAGTTTTGATTCATCTTCTTCCTCATTTCCACGGGTTGTCCGGTGAGGATCCGTATCTCCACCTTAAAGAGTTTCAAGTGGTGTGCTCTACTATGAAGCCTCAAGGGGTTTGTGAGGAAAAAAATAAAATTCCGAGCATTCCCTTTCTCCCTAGATGACACTTCTATGTCATGGATCTACTACCTCTTTGATAGTTCCATGACCACATGGAATGACATGAAGCGACTCTTCTTAGAGAAATTCTTTCCTGCTTCTTGTACTGCTTCTATCATAAAGGAAATAAGTGTTATTCATCAATTCCCTAATGAATCCCTCCATGAGTGCTGGGAGAGGTTCAAAAAACTTGGTTCAACATTCCCACACCACCAAATCCATGTCCAACTCTTGATCCAATACTTCTATGAGGGGTTATTGGCTATGGAGAGAACCCTTATTGATGTCGCAAGTGGCGGTGCTCTTGTTGATAAAACTCCAGCAGCTGTAAGAGATCTCATAAGTAACATGGATGCAAGCACACAACAATTCCATACTTGATCACATGATCAATTCAAACAAGCTCAAGATAATCAATCTATAGAGCCGAACAAGATGACTGGGTGGATGAGTGAACTTACATGTCTTGTGCGACAACTAGTTGTGGCTACCAAAGCCCCCACTTCAATTTCTCTACAATCAATGTTTCATGGACCTGTCAAAAACTATGGAATCTGAAACTCTTCATCTCATACAACTGACACATGTCCACAACTTCAAGAGGATAAATCCGATTCATCTGGACCAATGGATCTAAATGCATCATATGCTCAGCGGAACACCAACCCTCAACTATCAGGTCTGTTTGTTAGAAACTTCAACCAACCTCACTCTGAGCCCTTATCTTCTTCCTATAACCAAGTCCTGAGGTATGGTTATCCCATATCTCATCCCCCTCAATTCCCTCCTCAAAACCCAAACCAGTTCCAATATGGTTAAGGTGTTGGAAACTTCCAACAATCTTACCCTTTTGTTCCTCAACCTCAATGGTACAATCCTCCTCCAGGCTTCCACTAGCCTAGTGAGCCTTCCCAATTCCCAAACCAATAAATTCTCTTTCACAAGATCCAAAATCAAGGAAATCCCAATCTAGTACAAGCCTCATCTTACAAGAAACCATGGGAATGTGAAGTGGAAGGCCTTTCCTTCTTCACCCATTCCAGCCTCAAAAACATTGAAACCCAAATTGGTCAACTTGCATCCCACCTTAGTCAGCATCAACCAGCCAATTCTTCCCATCTTCCAGCACAACCATTACCCAACCCCAAGGGTAATGTAAGTGAAATTGCACATAGATCAGGGAAGAAAATTTCTATTCCTCAAGATAATCTCTCCAACTCACCCTTAAATTTTGAAAAATAAAATGTAAAGAAAAGGGAACTTGAAAAGGAACCTGAATCCATTCCCTCACCTCCTTCTATTCCACTTAGGAATCCAATTCCTTTTCCTCATGTCGTTTCTAAGCCAAATAAGACCTTTGAACCCAATCCTTAAATGATTGACATGTTTAGACGTGTTGAAGTCAACATTCCACTCATATATTCCATAAAAACAATCCCTAAGTATGCCATGTTTCTTAAAGAATTGTGCAACCACAAGATGCAACTTATGACTTTTGAAAATGTTTCCACCCAACAGTCTATTCCCATAAAGTGCAAAGATCTAGGGACCTTTATGGTTCCATGCCAAATTAGAAGTTCTAACATTGATGATGCACTCATAGACCTAGGATCCTCAATTAATGTCATGCCCAAATCCATATTATCCAAACTTGGCCTAGGTCCGTTTCACCCAACAAGTGTTTTCATTCGATTAGCCAATCGAAGCACAGCCAGTCCTGAGGGAATAATTGAGGATGTCCTTATTCGTGTGAATGATCTTATCTTCCATGCTGATTTCTATGTCCTTTACATGAAAGGTGAGACGAAATCTTCTCCATCTCCCCTTATTCTAGGAAGACAATTCCTAATGACAGTAAGAACTAAGATTGATGTCCATTCAAGCATCTTATCTATGGAATTTGGTGACCAACTGGTCAAATTCAACATTTTACAAGCCATGTGATACCCTTCTGAGGATCAGTCTGCATTCTCAATCCTTTTTTCTAAGGACGCTTATGAGATTCAATTTAACCAAATTCCATCATGTTTTTCATGTTAAAATGAAAAAAGGATCTTGTGAAATCTGTACCATGATTAACCAAATCATAAATGGTGAAGTTTATGTGGACCTCTCATTCATAGACTCCATCAATCTAGAGGAACTTGAAAACCCTCTTGAATACCACATCAACTCTGACCTCTACAGCTCCACCTTGGACAGTATTAAGGAAAATGAATATGAAGAAACTAAAGTCCTTTCCTCCATTTCTGAGTTGTACAACCCTTAAATTAAAGTTGTGACTGACCTGAAACATCTTCCTAAACACATGAAATATGCATTCCTTTTCCATGATCACTCTAATCCGGTCATTATCTCTTCTTCCCTTACCAAAAACCGAGGATTCCAATCTTGTTCAAGTGTTATAGGAAAACAAAAAGTCCTTAGGGTGGATCCTAGATGATATACCAGGAATCAACCCTGCCCTTTGCATGCATCACATCCACCTTGAGGGATCATCCAAACCAATTAGACAACCACAAAGAAGACTTAATCCACTCATACTTGAGGTAGTTAGGGAAGAGATCACCAAATTTCTTCAAGCTGGTATTATCTACCCAATTTTTGATATTGAATGGGTTGGTTCAATTCAAGTTGTACCTAAGAAGGGTGGGATAACTATTTTCACAAATGAACATGGTGAGGTAGTCCCATCTTGAGTAAAGAACAAATGGCCTGTGTGCATCAAATTTATGAAATTGAATGTTGAAACAAGAAAAGGCCACTACCCTCTTCTATTCATTGATCAAATTTTGGAATGATTAGCCAGAAAGTCACACTATTGCTTTCTTGATGGATACACTGGCTAATTCCAAATCCCAATCGCACCTCAGGACCAAGAAAATACCACCTTCACATGCCCCTTTGGAACATATGCATATAGGAGAATGCCTTTTGGCCTTTTCAATGCTCCTGCAACATTCAAGAGGGGTATGATGAGTATCTTTTCTAAATTCATTGAACACTTCATGAAAGTCTTCGTGGATGACTTTACCATTTATGGTATTTCATTTGAATCGTGCTTGCATTCACTCTCTCTAGTCCTTAAAATGTGTGTCCAGTGTAACCTTTTGTTAAATTTTGAAAAATGTCACTTAATGGTTGCAAATGGGATTGTTCTAGGGAATATAGTTTGAAAAGATGGTATTGAAGTTGATCCTACCAAAATTGAATTGATCCAAGCACTTCCTAAACCCACTTCTATTCGGGACATCCATTCATTCCTCGGTCATGCTGGTTTCTATCGGTGATTTATCCATAACATCATTAGGATTTCCCTCCCACTCACTCGGTTTCTCCAAAATAATGTCACTTTCCATTTCGATGAGTTTTGCAAGAGATCCTTCATTGAACTCAAAACTGCTCTTACATCTGCCCCAATAATCCAAACCCTAGATTGGTCCTTACCCTTTGAGTTGATGTGTGATGGTTCTGATAGAGCCGTTGGGGAAGATATTGGTCAAAGAAGAGAAACAATTCCTTATGTAATCTATTATGCCTCAAAAACATTGGGTGAAACTCAATATCACTACAATGTAACTGAAACAAAAAACTTTTAGCAGTAGTTTTGCTTTATACAAATTCCATCCCTATCTCTTAGGTTCCAAAATCATCATCTTCTTAGATCATTCGGCTATGAAGTTCTTACTCAAGAAAAGTGATTCCAAGCCAAGGCTAATAAGGTGGATACTAATGCTCCAAGAGTTTGACCTTGAAAACAAAGTTAGACCAGGAAAAGAAGACCCTGTGGCTGATCACATGAGTAGAATTTCTAATTCTTGTCATTCAGAAATCATTGATCATGAATTCCCCACTGAGCACCTTTCATCTCTCACTCCAAAGTCACCATGGTATGCCTCAATTTTAAAATACTTGGTTTCTAGTGTTTTTCCTAAAATTTTTTCAAAAGAACAAAAAATGAAGCTGAAAAGTGATTCAAAATACTATTTTTGGGAAGAAAATAATATTTGGAAAACTGGGGTAGAAATGGTAATTAGAAGATGTGTTGATGAAAATGAACATTCTTCTATCTTAGAATTCTATCACTAAATGCCATGTGGTGTCCATTTTTGACCACAATGGACATCCTAAAGGTTCTAGACTCTGGATAATTTTTTCCTTCACTCTTTAAGGACTCACATGACTTCTGTCAATCATGTCCCACATGCCAAAAGTTTGGCACAATTTCCAAGAGAAATGAAATGCCTCAAAGCCTTTAATTTTCTGTGAGATCTTAGGTGTTTTGGGCATTGATTTCATGGGACCATTCCCCCATTCCAATGGATTCTGATACATTCTTCTAGTGGTTGATTATGTTTCTAGGTGTGTCGAGGCCAAACCCACTAGAAAGGATGATTCAAATACTGTTAGTGAGCTCCTAAAGACACACATATTCCACCGATTTGGAACACCACATGCCTTGATAAGTGACTTAGGAACCCATTTATGTAATAGAACTATTGAATATCTTTTGAAAAAGTATGGGGTTGTACATAAAACTTCAACTACATATCACCCCCAAACAAATGGCATAGATGAACTTTCTAACAGAGAAGTGAAAAGAGTGCTTGAGAGAATTGTAAAACCCACCAAAAAAGACTGGCCTGAAAGACTTGATGAAGTACTTTGGGATTATCGAACGACCTATGAAACACCCATTGGGATGCCTACATTTAGGATAGTATTTTGTAAATCATGTCATTTACAAGTTGAAATCCAACATAAGTCTTTTTGGACTGTGAAAACCTGTAATTTTGATCTTGAAAAATCTGGCGAAGAAATATTGTTGCAATTGGCTAAACTCGAGGAGCTTCAAATTGATTCCAATGAGAGTTCCAATCTATACAAAGAAAAGGCTAAGGTACTTCATGAAAAACACTTCCTGAGAAAGGTATTTCATGAAGGTGAAAATGTAATGCTCTTCAATTCTCGATTTCGACTTCACCCAAGTAAGCTTAATTCTCATTGGGAAGGTCCTTTTGTTATTATTAATGTTCTCCCATTTAGTGCAGTGCAAGTAAAAGACCCCTATTCAAAAAGGACTTTCACAATTAATGGACATCGGTTAAAGCATCACCATGAGAGAACACACAATCCTAGAACCACATCGACTTCCATCGGATCCACAACTTCTGCAGTTGACCCACCACTAGATGGGTATGAAAACCCATCAAATCCAAACCTGGGGAACCTATTTCCCTTTAACTCTTCTCTCTCTCTCTCTCTCTCCCTCTCTTCCTCTCTCTAACTTTTTCTTCTTCTTACTCTCTCTTTCATTTTTTTACCACTTCCCTCATCAAATGCTTTCTTTTTCTCTTTTCCTTTTGTGTGGGTGTGTATTTTCCAAAAACACTAAAAAACTAAAAAAATATAAAAAAATGAAAAAAGGGTCATACTTACTCAACTTCTAGTTTTGAAATTTTGTCCAACCATTTTTGGGAGTCAAAAGACATGTTTTTGTCTAAATTGTTTTGTATTATCATCAAGAATTTGGATAAAGAATCTTATGTCAAAACCAAAAAAAATTGAATGCTCAATTTTTTATTTAGAAAATGATTTTTCCCAACTGTGAGGAACAAAATTAGATTTTATGCCAAGGCCTCCTATGGCCATCTTTTCTAAATAAGTGTTTTTTTCACCTCCATTTGTGAATCTTGAGTTTGTGGACCTTCGAGCTAAATTTCCTACCTTAGTGTGCATTAATATGATAGAGGAATTTTCTAAACCCCATGAGACTTATAATAGCCAAATATCCCCCATTAACCATACATTAATCCTCCTTTTGAAAGCACCTTCGAGCCTATGAAAACCTTTTCTTTGATAGCCACATTACAAGCACAATACCTTTTCCCACCCAATATCAACATGGATTTTCATTGAATAATTTTTTGAAATTTAAGTGTGGGGGGGAATAGATTTCATTTTGGGTAACCTTTTGTTGATTTTCACCAAGTTATCATATGATTGAGGGAAATAATATATTTCAGTGTGGGGGAGAGGTTCTCATTCAGTGAGTTTTGGGAATGTATATATGTTTATCTTGTATAATTTAAAAGTGTTAAAAAAATTCAAAAAAAATTCAAAAAAATTAAAATAAGAATGGGTTGTGTCTTGGGTGGGTCAAAAATCACTCTTCCTCAACTTTTGATCTTGTTATAACTATTGAAATTAGTGTCTTGAGGAGATCAATCATGGGTTGGGAGATCAGCGTGAGATCTATTTCATGTTAACCTTTTGAAAAAAAAAGAAAAAGAAAAAAAAACACTTGCATTATATTCTTATGTCATTGGGAGATGTTTCATGTTTTGTAAATATTACATCTTCTAATTACCTTCATATTTAATTCCTACTTTGTGTCTTTCTTCAAACAATCATGACCTTGTAAATATGAGCTTTCATTTCTTTCAATGTCTTATTTCAAAAAAAAATGTGCATTGCTTTTTCCATGTTGGTATTTTACCCCCTTTTCTCTATCTTTTGGATATCATCTTCCTACCGTCAAATATCCATAGAAAACCCCCTTCAAAATACCTTTTGATTATTGTGTACTTTGGATAGGTAGTGGAAGCTGAGATCTCTTTCAAACTCTAAGATTTTCATTTTTTGTTGGCGAATGAGTGAAGCTCCATAAATTTATTTTATCATCTTGAGAGGAGTAAGTTTTGTGTGCCACCATTTTCCATTTCTAAATTTGATCATGAAAAAATGATTTTTTTGGAACATTATTTCTGTAACAATTTTTGGTGGAATTCAATATTCATGAATCATATTTTCTAAACCTCCCCTGATTCGGGAAAACAAAATTGTAATATTTGTTAGTGAGTGAAAAAGATTTTGTTATGTTTTTATATTTGTTGCACATGAGGGAATTCACAAGACTAAGTGTGGGGGATTTGATGTTATTAATATTTTCATGACTTATTATATTCTCCCTTTACTTATTTTATATGAAATGTTCATAATTTGTGTGAATATTAATGTTTTAATACTAATTATAATTTTTAAGCATTTTTAGAAGTAGTCCAATTGAGTCAGTTTACTATTTTACTTATAACTATCACCCTACTAATTCAAATTGAGCGGTTATTAATTTGTAGGATTTATAATTCAATATCCAATATTTCATTAGAAGGGATCATGGGCCAATGCTTCCATTTGAAGGCTCATTTGGACCACACAAGAGGGATTACAGAATTTGTGAAGAAACTGGACCAGCCATAAATATTGAATTACTATGATCAATATAGAAGTTCAAATTCCTTAATTCTCCTCAAAGATTCAGGGGACAATTTAAGGAGTCTTGGATAAAAATTTCATGGACCAAATCCAATTACAAGGGGGCCAACTGATTTATTTAAACTCATCCCACCATTCTGGTCTAGAATTAAAATCAGTACAGTATTTATGACATGTCTCCAGATCTAGTGAACAAATACAGCAAATATTTTTAAGTTTGAATGAGGAGATATAGTTGGCTGACTTTTTTGAAGAAAGAATTCGAATTTGAAGGCATATTACTATTCCAAAATTCATTCACATTTTGGACATCGAAAAAGAATGGTTTGAAATGGACAGTTTAACTTTGGTTAATCAAACTGCCATAACATTGAATCCATAGGTCCAAATGACTCCAAAGTTTGAGATAAGTAGGACAAAATTATTATCTACAACTTTTAAGAATTTTATATCTCTAGATTCGGATGTCTGGATGCCCAAATAGTCGATCCAAGTGGAGGGACAGATTGGGAATGTCAACAATCCACTTCCTTGGGCTGTAAATACATCCCACTCCTCTCCTTGCAAGGGGTTGGAATTTCAGAAGATAGGAGCATCAATTGGCATGAACAAATCCTTTCCTAAGGCTTGGGATGACCTTCTATACTCATGTTTTTAATTGAGAGACCTTTCCTTTTCTCTTTTATTTCATTTCCTTTTGTGCTTTTATTCATTTGTAATCTCATAAGTGTTGTTTTTGTAATTATGTTTTAGTGGAAGTTTCTTCTTCATATTCTGTTTTAATCATCCTCCTAATGTTATTAAATATTAATTATTATAAAATATTTTAAATACAGTTTAATCCCCTTCCCTTATTTTGCTTCCTCATTCAATAAAAATTCTATTTTTAATTCTCATCATCGTTTGTGTGTGTGTCTTCGACGCACAACTCCTTTCTTATCCCTTTATTTTTCTTATATTGTTAATCCATCATCATAAATTTATAAACCAGATTATTATTAATATCAATGGATGAGTAAATCAATTATTGGGGTGAGTCAAAATTTAGGGATGTTATGTGATTGAGAGTATTTTCTCGATGAATATTCTTTAATTTAACATTGTGTATGTCAGACTTAACATGTCATGGATTAATGACTTGTTTTTTATAACATGTGGTTTACATGGATTATTGGAACCATAAATACACTACCATCAATAATATCTGATTGAGATTAGAACCCTAAGTTAAATTCAGTCTTGGATTAAAGCCTTCACACTTAGTAATTCCAATCAACATTATCTTACGAAGTGGGTGTTAAATTAAGTGCAATATAAATCAAATCTCAAGGATATCACAAGATTAACTCCCTAAAAATGAACACACCCCAATCTTTATCAATTTATTAAATCAAACATCATCAATAACTTATTTCATAAGCCTTTAAAACAAACCCCCCAATCAGAATACAATAAACTAAAAACAAATGACTATTAAAATGTATCATCGCCGAGGATTGGACCTGAGTGCTGCTATACACATTAGCAGAGCAACGGAACTTTGACCGGTTGATAGGCAAAAATCGTCCGTGAATTTCAGTGTATCCCTTGGATACACACCGAGTCCCACAAAGTCACATTTTTCATGCTGCGTAGGGTCTACACATCGTGTTCCTAAGCCGTGTAGTTCATCATTTTAAGACTGATGATAGAAATGATTGGAAAATAGGTAAAATAATTTATATAGATAGATTTCATTGGATTATTCTATTATATATCTATTTATTCATTTTAGTTGGTGTTAATAATGTTTGGAATATTTTTAAACATTACCCAAATCTTTGAAAAATCTCTCCAAATGGAATTATTAAAAAAAAGTATGATGGAATATTATGATTCATAACAACCAAGGATATAAAGGTTTACATTAATGAAATTATACAATTATATATAACTTTTTTATAATCATAAGAGATGTTAATTTAAGGGTTTAAAGGTTTAATGATGTGGTAAGTTTAATGTAGTCGTGTATGTATAAACCTTGAAATATTTATATAGTATTGAAAAAAATTCCTGTATAAATTATTCTTGTCATTTTTTAGAGATAACTAATTATGAATTATCATCCATTTTAATTTATATTACAACTTATAATTTGATTACACTCCATTTTTGATGATATAAAGAAGAAATTGAGAAATTTAGTTTTCATGATAATAAAAAAATGAACTCAAATGAATATAAAAAATAGAAAATATTGTATTACTAAAATAAAAAATTGAAATTACACAATAAAACAATAAAAGAGAAATCAGGATTTATAATTAAATATTTATCCACTGCCTCTGCTAATCTCTAGGGTCCTTATATATACCATGAAATATTCAAAATTAGTCTCTTAACATATTCCAATATTCCTTAAATCCTCTAATTTCTTCATTTAGAATTCAAATATTTCTGAAAGAGAAATTTTATTTTGGAACTATAGTTGTATTTTGAGGGTGTTCATATTGATCTTGAAAAGTATACAATTTTTAATTCAATTTCATCAAGATATTCATATTTTTAATTACAACACTTAGTTTCCTTGATTATATTCCCTAATTTCCTTTAATCCTATTCAGTATTGAAATAAAATTTCTCTAAAGAAATCAATATTTGAGGCCTCTAATGTTCCAATTTTCATTGTTTGAATTTTAGTTAATTTAGGATATATCTTCATTATAGGTAAACTAAAAATGGGAGTAAATTTTTTGCGATTTACAGAATATGTGTTGAATGTTTAATTAAGAGGCTCTAAGGGTAAATTTGGATAAATTGGTGAATATTTAGTGGTTGTGGGTTTAATAAGAGTTGAATTCCCCATAGTTCATGGTTCTGTAATTGGCGAAACATTTATGAATATCATATGAGGAGTGATTCGAGGAAAAAATACTATGGTATCGATAGAATTTTCATCTATTTCAGAATTTTTCATGGGTGAATCTAAGTTTTTTTATCTTGTTATAACATACACTACCTATATGCAAGGCACTAAAGACTTAATCAATTGAATAAATATTATTTCATTCCATAATTATACTTACTATTCCTTTATCAGTTGGTGATGGAGTATCCTAAAGTGAATTTCTTAGTAATCAACAACATTATGTTCTAATTATAAATATTGAATACAATGATAAGCTATGGAATGTGTCGTTGCATTATTTCTTTTTTAACTTTTAGTGGAGTATTTTCATACATCATTTTATTTTTTCCTTTCAAAGGATAGAGCTATGGTGAGATATTTTAGTTCCTTTACCAAATCAGAATTTATTTAACATTCATCATGTATCTATTTTAGAGTTGAAATGTTTCTTTTAGTAGATTCTAGATATTGATCTTTTAGAGTTTTATATTTATTTATTTATTTTATTCCTTAAGATATATATTTAAAAAAGAAATTTATTTTTATGAATATATTAACCAAGAGTTTATATATATGTATATATCATAATTATTTTAATTCCTTGTTTAAATAGATGTTTAATTATAAAATAATTATTAACATATGAAGATATATAGTAAATAAATTATACACAAATAAAATGAAATTTATTATTGTCTTCAATATATAACTACAATATATCATTTTTTCATGTAAATATTTAAAATATATCTCATAATTTTTATAGATATAAGAACTTAGAAGGCTTGAGATTCTAAGTCTCGATGATCTCTCAATTGATATTTACAAAATATTAAAATCATGCACATATAGTTTTCCTAGAAAAGTGGGATAACATTTGAATAGAGGCTTGGATTGGAAATTTACGACAACTATTGAGTTCATAATATGGGGTTTACCCTTAGCATGAAATAATTTTTATGTGTGTCTGGTTTTTGTCTTGGGCACTATCATGGAACATATTAATAAAATAAATTATTTATTTATTTAATTTTTAAACTAAAGATAAAAACTTAATTAACCTCTAAAAATATTCTATTTTAGAAAATTAACAATGTTAGATGCATAACCTAAATAATTTAGAGATAGGATTGGAGAAGATATTTGGCGTCCAATAATGGATCATAGGATTGAATAGACACCACAAGGATCGTCAATTCTAATCAAGATCATGAATTTCACCAATGACTACAACACAGGATCGTTCTTCATTAGTGACCAATTTGAAATTGCGATTGGATATTTCACTTATTTTGATTCATCCCATTTATTTATCTCATTTTAAAAGTGGATCAATTCTATAAAAATAATTGATTTTCTAATCATCGGTTGATTTATTTTTAGAGTTGATTAATTTATTGTTATTTAATTCATTCATCATTCTAATATCAATGGATCGAGGAAAACCTGATCATAGCTGAGGTTTTTTCATCATTTTATAATTTTTTCTTTTCTTCCATGTCACTTCACACATTCATCACAGGAAATTTCTATGTCCTTGGTTTGACGTATACTTGGTTTTCAATCATTATGCACCCATTATTTGGAAAAATGGATCGATACTGTGGGAACGATTCACGATAAAAGGTGAGATGATGGTGGTTGATTATAGGTTGGTCGAAACCAACTAGTTGTTCCATTTTACATATTTTAAACATTCTAGTAGTGAGGTGAAAAGAAATTGTTGTGTTTTGTAGATAGATTTGACGACTGGATTCCAGCAAGTAGTGACGAAAAGGGTGGTCAAAACTGAATCTACAATACCGAGCGTGATTCATAGTAGTGGTGGTGAAATTAGAATATGTGTATGAGTAATTGTGGGTATCCAAAAATCCCATGATACAAAACATTTAATCCCTAGATATAATCCATTTTGGACCCCTAGATGTGATGCTAGGGTTTTGACATAGATGAAAAGATTGCACGCCCAGTGACACGTGTCACATGCCATATGACCCAACCAGGAAATTTTCAATTGCTTGAGCGTACAGAGGTAAAAATGGGGTACATATAGAGACCCATAATTTATATAAAAATATTTTAGATTTATATTCATTAAATTACACAAACACACACCTGAGGGTTGTAATGGTTTGTTCCACTGGAGACTAGAAAAAAATATTCTTATTTTATAAAAGATCTTCAACATCTCCCATAAATATATTTCCACATAGTAATATTATTATACTTACCCATCTAAAAACCATTCTTCATACCCTAGGGAAAGGAAACATAAGAAAAGGTGATCTCATATGATCAGTAAGGGAAAATAAGGTGCATATCAAAATATCATGATGATAAGGGTATAAGAACATGGGAAGAAAAATTTGAAAATTGTACCATACATGTCATTGATCATAAACTTGAGTCATGGCATAAATATTTTCATTTAATAAGAAATGAATCACAATGGGATCAAAAAAATTATCGATTTGATCATAAAAATATCATAGAGGCATATATTTGTGGAATACACATAAGAATAGAAAATATTATGTCAATATTATCTACCAAGACATTCATAGCATGTTGGGATTGATCTAATCACTTGTATAGATGCTTCAGGATTGTGATAACCTCATATGCACCCTCTTGTTTTGGGATTGGAATAACCTCTTGTATACCCTCTAATTTTGATATTGGTATAACCTATAATTAATCCTCTTGTTTCATAAAACAATTCATTATACCATAACCCATGTAAAAGAAATGGGTTTCATAAACATTTCATCATTACATTATACCATTACCCATATAGAAGCTATGGGTTTCATAAATATCTTATCATTATAATAATAAACCACTTGGGGAAAGAGTAATAATGGTTTCCTTGGATCATATCCCCAATAAATCATAATTTACATAAAAGGATTTCATCTTATATATTTTAAAAAAAATCAGTTGGAAGGTTTATTAGGGAAAACAAACATTCCACATTGAAAAAAACATTTTTAAAAAGAAAATATTTTAAAAAAAATTTATTGGAAAGTAAAATTTAAATATTATAAATGATAATTTAAAAAATTGAGTGGTTATCATAGTAGAAAAAACCATTCATGTCATATATGTTTAAGAAATTATTCCTTTCACATTTTTAGTAAAAGAAAAAAATGAATTATTTTTAAAAATGACATGAATATAACATTTAATACATTTTATAAAATGTCTCTAATGGGTAAAATTTTCATTAATAAGACCTTTTTCATAATTTTTAAACATTTTTTAAACCATTTTTATAAAACATAGATATGGAAAGAGTGTCTTTGACATAATAGAGAGATAATATCAGTTTACTTTCAAAAGATTGTTTTTTGATCTTGAGTACATAAAGAGAATAAACTAAATGAAAAACATGTATTATCATGAAATAACCAATGTATAAGAAAATTCAGGATTTTATTGAGACATGGATCATAATATTTAACCATCGGAATCATAAAATTAAACAATCTCGATAAAAGGTGAGATTAAACCATAAAAACATTACAACTTTGGTAATATTTAATCATAAGCCCCATGAAATAATAAAATTAAATTAAAATTAAAATATCATGAGAATAAATAAATTCATGATATCTCATGTTAATGGGGCTGTATATACACCTCATAAAATATTATAATTTCATTATATAACATATGTCTCTAAGAAGTCAAATTGAGACAAAAATCGCTTACCTTATGTCTTGGATTCCATCATACGCATTAAAAATTCATGTATAATAAATATAATTTTCATAAAAATCTATCAATGAACCATAATTATATATATCATACCATATATTATTTTCTTATGACCATTTATTACCCATTTATTTAAAATTCCATGTTAAAGTCATGTTTCGGGAAATAACTACTTTGTTTTTTGTATGTTTTGATTTTTTCATTTTGGTCCTCTTACATTGATCCCAGTTACATTATATCAAGGAAGATAAATATGATATAAATATCATATATCTTCCTTATATATGTATATGGAGTAATACATAATTTTTATAGATAGAAAATTAAATACACCATTCATGGTGACGGTAGGTTGTTTGTTCACTTGAATGTTTTTTCTATTTTCGTGTAGGATGGAAAAAATATTAAATAATATATTACCATTATAGAATCATTATTATTTCATATATATCATTTATATTCATTAAATTTATCTTTAATACCTTTTATGTAATGTTTAAGAGAAAACAAATCACATCGCTTCACGAGGTGATAGTCCTCCATACACGCAAGCGACGTTATCGTATCCCACACAAAATTGATATTAAGAAGGTATGTATGATATAATAATTCCAGAAATATATTAATTTCATAAATATAATTTAAATATATTATATCTACCATTATATCAAGCCTTTAAAGTTGGTTATATAAAAAAAACTACATCAGTTTGAGAGGTGCTAATCAGTCATACACACGATAGACAAATTCATTTTCCATTTGATGGAAGTGTAGATGGATATAGGTTATTAAATTGATATAATAATGTATAAATATATAATATATATTGGTTATATTATATATTTTTTGTTTATAAATAATTTTATTTTGAAAAAGAATAAATAAAAAAGAAGGTGCCTTGTGAAGATAATTAATTTCACTTAAAAGAACCTCCTTTGGATCTCTTATTAAGGAAACTAGTGTTGGTTTTTGGGAGTAAAAAAATCTAAAAAAAATATTTAATGATTTTGGGGATGATTTTTTATTGGGTTTTCCTAAACTATATATCTTTATATTAGTGAGTATGTTAAGGGTGGTGGTGGCCTTTTATAAGTAGGGGAAAGAAATCCACTTGGAAATTTCCTAAAAGAATCCCAAATAATAAATAAATTCCCATGAAAAAGTTTGAAAATGACCATATATTAGAAATTATTAATGATATTATTTAAATATGTCTATAAAATAGTAATTTTACAAGTTTTATATTCATTTCAATCCTTATCATCTTACTTTATCCCCAGTAAACCCATTTTCACTTTAAGTATGGTAATTAATTTTTACGACTTCAACCATTAATTATGGTAAAAAATTAAGTTATACATATAATATAATTTAAATTATTAAAATAATAAATATGGAATCAATTTTAGAAATTCATATAAAATAATTTCAAAATTATATTTTAAATTTTGTTCCTCAAACGTGATGAAAAAACAGTTTTCCAAAGAGAAAACATTCTAAACATTAAAAAGTTTTTATATCATAATTCAACATGAAATTAATTAAAATTTACATAATTGGATTAATAATTATAAATGAGATAATTTTATTTTTAAAAACATTTTAAAACAAATTTAACCTTAATCAATGTTTAAACGAAAAATTAGTTTTTCAATAAAAACAAGTACTTTAACAATTCATTGAAAAATTTATCTTTTCAGAAAATCACAAAAACTCAACCTAATATAATTTTTACATGGTTATTTCAGAAATGAATTTTATTTTACCAAATTAATTTTTTATATTTTTGAAAATTTAATTTCATAATTGTTCAAAAATATAAATTAAAAAAAAAAATTGAAAAAAAAAGTTTTTTCGAAACACATAAAGGCTTTATAGAAACTTAAGTACTTTTTTAAAAATATGTTTTATTTATATATACCTATTATACAAAATATTGAAAATTTGGTTACTCATATTCATTCCAAAATTTTTAATGGATAGGTATTAATATTCGTGTTTAAATAGTAATATATTTTTTTCTTGGTTCATTAAAACTCTGTGTTGCATGTAACAAAAGATATAAAATAAAGTATATTTATTCAAAAAAAATTCCATAAAAATAGAGTTAAACTATAACCTCTTTAAAATTAATTTGTCCCACAAAATTCATCACTTACATAAAAATGAGGATACTTCTTCTTTATTACATCCGCATGTTCCCACATAGCTTCCTCAAGCTGTTGGTTTCTCCAAAAAACATTGACCAGGTGAGTAGTCTTGTTTCATAGCACATTATCTATTTGAACCAGTGTCTTAACTAATCATTCCATATAAAAATGATCATTATATATTGGTATGATCTATGATTTCAATATGTGTGATAGATCAGTTATGTACTTCCTCATGAGAGATATATAGAACACTTCGTGAACCTGAGAGTGGTTCGGTGGTAGTACTATGTGATTACCTAAGGTCACAATATAATCAATAATTTCAAAGGTAATGATATACTTATGTATTAGTTCTACATTATGTCTTATATAGATAAATTCATAGAAAAACCTTCTCACCAACTTCAAATTATAGATCGCATCAACGATTGTCAATATAACATTACTGTCAACTTTGTGTTACCCATACGTGTTGCTTGATTTCTCTAACCTTATATACCATTTAATCAAATAGTTCAAGTCCCAATGTATTTAATTATAAAACTCTATTAAAGTAAATTGTATTTCTATACATTTTACAATAAATTTATTCATAATGATCCATCTGAATTATTGATTGAAATCTATTATTGTATGAAAACTCAACTAGAGGAAGGTGTTTATACCAACCACATTTGAAATCCATAAAAAAAGATCTAAAATTATCCTAGAGGTTTTGAATTTTTAACTCATACATACTATATATATATGGATGATACATATGAATGAAACAAAAATTCATATCAAGATCTTACTAAAGAGTTCACCAAAACATTGAGGTAATATTAGGATCCTAACCAGATACAATTGATAGTTGTACTCTATGAAACCTTACCACTTACTTCATTTATATTCTATTAATAATATCCAAAGAGAAATATTCCCTGATATAAATGATTTTTTTAATTCATACGGTGTTAGACTACAACCCATAATATACACAACATCAAAGATATGATAAACCCTAAAGTTATAAGTAACTTCAATCATATGCCCTCAAAGGGTAAAGGAATTCCTCCCGAAAATAACTTTTTCACTCAAATGTATACAAAGAAAAGGTGTTTTATTTCCATATATGTTTCTTAAAATATACTTAATATTGATAAAATACCATCACATAAAACCTCCAAATGGTTTCAATGACATTGAACATATGATCAAAATTAAACTGATAAACCTATAATGGTACCCAAAACTCGTAAGTTAATATTATGTTGGCACATATAAACTTTCCAAATATTATTCAACCTTTATTATTCATATAAGATCTTATCATATATAAAAACATTTTCATTTGAATCTTGGGTTCATGATTATATCAATATAATATAAAATGTGATTTCATTATTCTAGAATCCATGTAGAGGGAGATAATCAAAATAAATTTCACTAAAGGATGGACAATAAGGTATTTATAGGGCTCATTCATAAAAAATTAAATATGAAATTCCAAAATAAGAAGGGGATGATAATTTCTTTTATTTATCATGATTAAATTCATCAATTGTGATTGAATAAGATTTCTCGTTGTCTTTTTTTCTTCATAGGTTTTTTGGTTTATCATCTACATTAGCCCCTAGATGGTGAATTGATTCGCATAATTTAAAAAATCATTAAACGCGAAACACTATGGTGTTATTGGTTTATTTTACTGAGATCTAACTCCATTAATTTCATTGAATGACCTCATTGTATCATTTATATATTATTTTTCTCAATGGTTAGACTTACCACACTTGCAACTCCCTCCTTTTCCTTTCTGGAATTCACTTGAGTGCTTTTTCCCACATTTTTGGCATTATGGTGACTGAAATTTCTTTCCACCATTTTATTTATCTGGGTTATCATGATACTAGATCTTACTTTTCTTACCACATCCTTAGGAATGTACTGAATCTAAAATTTCTATTGGTACCTTCAGATTATATTGAATGATTTCTTCATCGCTGCTAAAGTCTCCTATAGAAAACACCTCTTGACAACTTGTTCTTAATCCATAAAAGAATCAATCAATTTTACTCTGAATACTGATGATTAAACCTGAAGAGTAACATTAAAGTATTGTAAAATTAGCTTCATAGGTACCAATAGATTCACCATACTTTTGTTTGAGATTGATAAATTCCTTCTTCATCCTTGTTCATATTATACGTGGGAAGTAATTACCAGAAAATACCCTCTTAAAATCATCTAATTCCATGGAGTCAATTAAAACATCTTGACTTGTATTCTTAATATGGTTCCACCATTGATCTGGTTTTCCTTCCAAATGATGTATACCCAAAATGAATTTTTTATGTTCTGGACACTAGGGAATGGAAAATATCTTTTCAGTGGTAGCAGTCTAGTGCTCAGCAACTAGAGGATTAGTGGAACCATGGAAATAATGTGGGAGTTTTCTCATGAAAGATTTAATAGAACATTATTCCCTCGGTTACTTTTTTTAAGTTCAATATTTTTCATGTCTTGAGAAATTTTTGTGAATGTATAAAAAAGATTTTTCATTCCATATTTTGATTCACAGTAGAATAAAAATTTCATTGTTTTTTTCACACATCACTAACACGGTTCTATTAGGTTCAATCAATTGACTAAAATTATAAAGTGTAGTGTCAGAAAAATTAATCCGAGTGTAAAACCACATAATCATGAAAAATAATTTATAAGAAATCAAAATCATGACAAATTAGGCTTATCCTACATCATTCATAGTAATTATTCAACTCCTTAATGATTGTTCATAAAGATTTTATGAATTTACCAAACATACCCCCAGGGAGTGTTAAACCAGGTGTATAGTAAAGCCTATTATCCTGAACCATATGATGATATAGTCTGTCTCAATGCACCCTTTTCAGAGTTATTACCCCTAGGTACCTATGTTACATAGTTTTATCCACTTATACTATCCAGGCCAGGGTGTAATTTCATGGAAACCACTTAATGTATACATTACCAAAATTCCAAGACATTGTCTAATAGTTTGACACATCCTTATACTTATCCTTAGACATATCCCATGAAATATCCTTACAAGTATCCTTAGGGATCTTGTTAATGTCTTATAATACTAGTTTCTAAAGCGTAACATAGCCATTCCATTGATACCAACTATAGAGACCCAGGATTTACATACAATGATATTATATCTTCTAGATGAATATTCATTACACTTCACAAACACATAATTTAGGGTCATAATTTTACAGAACCATTGAATACTAGAAAAAAAAGATTCTTATTTCTTGAATAATATTCAACATATCCCCTAAATATCTTTCTATGTAGTATTCTTCTTATACATACACTACTTAAAACCTTTCATCATAACATATGAACAGGAAACATAAGAAATGGTAAGCTCAAAATATTAGTTTGGGAAAACAAGGGGCATATCAGAATATCATGAGCAATATGATATTAGAACATGAGAATAATATTTGAAATACATACCCATCATATCATAGATCAAAAACTATATTCAAGGAATAAATCATGATTATTCATAAGAAAAGAATCTTAATGAGATAAAAGAAAATAAGGCATGCGAGTATAAAAATTTCATAAGACATATATTTTTTGCATACACATAAGCATATAAAATATTATGACATAGCTATCCACCAAGTCATTCATAACATGTTAGGCTCGGGATAATCACATGTGTACCTGCTTTAGGCTGGGATAACCTCCCATGTACCATCCTATTTTTATATTGGGAAAACCTCCTTTTTACCCACTTGTTTTGATCTTGGGATACTCTCCCGTGTTCCCTCTTGTTTAAGGCTTGGTATAACCTCCTGTATACCCTTTGGTAAAATATAACATTAATCACTACGCATTACATTGGAGATAGATATCATTCCCACCCATAACATAATACATGAATTTATGTACCATAGGTTCATATAACATTCAATATATCATAACTCATGAAAATAAATGGGTTTCATAAAACATTTCATCATATAATAACCCGTGGAAAATAAATGGGTTTCATAACCAATTCGTTATATCATCATGAAATAACCCATGGAAAAGATATGGGTTTCGTAAACATATTTCCATCATTAACATTAACCATTCATCGAAATATATATAATCGTATCCTTGGATCACATCCCTAGTAAATCATAAGTAAAATAAAATTATGTATTCTTAATTGTAAAATGATTTTGACAGAAACATCACTTGGAACATTTCTTGAGAAAAATAGTCTTTCTGCTGTGAAAGTGACTTTTCAAAACATAAAACATTTTTAAAATACCTTTCTTTGAAAATAAAAACAGAAACTTATAAATTAATCTTTAAAAAATTGATTAGTTGTGATGGTAGAATATATCTTTCTATTCGTATGGGTTAAAAAAAATCGTTTCACATTTTCAATAAAATCCAAAAGGGAGTTGTTTTTTAAACCCAAATAAAGATTCAGTTTTAAAAAAAATGTAAAAAAATAAAATAGAAAAAAAAATTATTTAATAATTCAATTTTATAATGTTAAGAAATATTTGAAAACATTTTTAAGAAATATGGATATGGATGAAAAAGTTTTTCGATCGAAGAGAGAAATAAAGACGATTTACATTAAAAACATTCTTCTTGAATCATGAGTACATAAAGAGAAGAGAAAAAAAATTAAAACATGTATTATCATGAAATAACCATAGGAAAAGAAAATTAATGGGTTTTTGAGATATTTATCATGCTATTTTATCATTGGAAGCACAAACATAAATAATCCCGATAAATTATGAGATTGTACCATAAAACCATTACCACATTAGTAAAATTGAGTCATAATCCCCATGAAAGAATTGCATTAAATAAAACATAAAATATCATATGAATAAATAAATTCATTATATTACATGTCAAAGTGAATATATATAAAACTCATAAAAGAAGATAGATTAATAACAAAACATATGTTTCAAAGAAGAAAAGTTGAGATAAAAATATTTTACCTTAAGTCTAAATTTCCTTTGTACACATTCAAACCTCCTATATAATAATTATAAGTTTATTATACATCTATTAAATAAAAATAATTATAAATATAATAAAATATATTATTTTTTAAGTTCTCTTATAACATGTTTATTAACAATTTCATGTTAATCTTATATTTTAGTCAATAACTACTTTGTTTTTCTTGTACGTTTTGATTTTTTATTTTTGGTCCTATTACATTGATCATGATTCGATCATATCAAGAATGTCTAAAATTATATGAATATCATATATATTCAATATATATTTATTAAGAGTAATATTTAATATTTATAGATATAAAATGAAACACATTGTATACAGAGATGATAGATCGTACATAGAGACAGTAGGTCGTACATATGCTTGAATGATGTTTCCATTTTCTTGATGGATTAAGAAAAAGGTAAGTATTATATTAAAAATACATTATTCTTAATATTTCATATATATAATTTATATTAATTAAATTTATCATTACTATAATCCATGTATAGCCTAAGTGAAAAAAAAATTGCATCGCTTCTCGAGGCGGTAGTCCGCCGTACACACAAGCAACATTATTGTATCCCCAACGGATTGGAAATTAAGATGGTATCATTGATATAAAAAATAAAAAAGTATTTTAATGTAAAAAATATCATATGAATATGTTAAATCCATCATTATATATATACTTTAAGGTGTTTATGGAAAATAATCTACTCTGATTCGTGTGGCAGTAGTCTGTCGTACTAATGGTTGACAGTTTTTTTCCATTTGATGGAAGTGGAGATGGATATAAGTTAGTAAATAAAAATAATACCATAAAATTATATAGGATATAATCTTATTACTATATTTTAATTTTTAATACATAATTAATGGTCCAAAATAGGAAAGAAAAATAAGGAGGTTAGTGAAGAAAATTATATTTTCTTAGAAGCACCTCCTTTGGATCTTTTAATAAGGACCCAAGTGTTGGTATTTTGGGAGTAAAGACAGCTATAGAAAATGGATAAAGATATTGGGGAGGAATTATTTCATGGTTTTTAGGAACTATAAGTATTAATATCTATGAATATGTGAATGGGGTGGTGGCCTTTTATAATTTGGGGAAAGGAACCCTCAGAAAAACTAGTTGGAAATTTCCAAAAAGAATGAAAAATAATAAAGTCATTCATAAGAATAAAATCCTCCAAATGACCATATTTTTTAAATTGGTAAGTATAAGATTTACAAATTCCCATATAATAAATATTTTAAAAGACTTATATTCATTTTAAGCCATATCTTCTTAGTTTATTCTCTATATAAACCCATTTTTTCCCTAACCGTGGTAAATAATTTTGATTTTTTCACTATTAATTATAGTCAAAATTTATGTTTACCAAATATTATAATGTAAATTATTATTATTAAAAATATTTAATCTATTTTACCAAATTTAATTCAACAAACATGGAAAAAAAATTTAAATGCAATCCCACAAACGTGATAAAAAGGTTTTACAAAGGGAAAACTTTTGAAAGTTTAAAAAGTATTTATAATAGAATTCAATTTAAAATTGATTATAATTAAATAAATTGGATTACTAAATAAAATTTTTATCTAATGTTACTTTTTAAACCATTTTAAAATAAAACTAACCTTATAAATTCTATAAACCAAAATGATGTTCTTCAATAAAAATAAGTATGTTTCTCTATTAATCAAAAAAATTATCTTTTCAAAAAGTCAAAAAAAATCTCCATAAGACAATTTTGACATGTTTATTTCAAAAAAATATTTATTTTATTAAATTAATTTTATAATTTTCAAAAAATAATTTTAGTTTTGTTCACAGAATGAAATAAAAAACCTTTTCTGATAAAGTATTATTTTCAAAACAAATAAATACTTTACCATAAATTTTGTACATATTTATAAATATATTTTCTTTATATAAAATCCTTATAATTAATATCGAATTTTTTTTATCCATATTCATTTCATCAATTTTAACAACTAGGTAAGAATGGTCATGTTAAAATAATAATATTAATAGTTTTTCATGCTTCATTAAAACTCAGTGTTGCATATAACATATGATATCAATGAAGTTAAATTTATTGAAAAAAATATTTCATAAAAACATGATTTGTTACTATACATGGGTAAAGATATTTACTCATACATGGAAAAAGTAAACGGGCTGAGTTATTTACTTGAACACAGTTATGTGTTGATGGGAAAGGCCCAAATTAAATGGGAAAAGACAGGTGGCACAAGAAGAGTGTTGGTCGACCTCTAAATGTCGTGTACCCTAAGAGGACTCACCATGTATTATGAGATTTACATGCCATGTGAGATGAAGATACATGGGTAAACCGGGGGTTTTAAGGACACATTGTGTACCCCCAATACATGTTATGTCCTCCTTCTAAGGGTGTTTGGATCCCTTCATTTCTTCACAGTAGACCAAGGTCAGTTGAGTTTGATACATTAGTGCTTTCCCACAAGGGTATAGTGAAGCATTTCATCCACAAAATAGGATTTTAATTACCCATATGTGATCAATATTGGATATAGTTCAGTGAATCCCCTTTAAGACAAAGGTGGGATCCTCTATCATTTTTATATGGGGTTCACGGTATCGTTGTGACCATCATGCACAGGTTGTTGATACCCTATCTGTAAAGAATATTCGATAAGGTTTGTGTTATCCCCTAGTGACCCTTTGTGTGATCCCCTACCTAGATGATGAGATATTGAGAGATTCATTAAGTACATTATGATGAGACCTAAAGATCATGACTTCTCTAATTAGCATCTTCACTAAATGCTTAACTCGTGGAGTGAGTACTTCCAGAGTGGGAGTTACCTTAAATACTTGGAAAGTATCTTGTAGTTGGTAGTATTTGTTGAGACCACTTGATATTGGTTGTATATTATTATTATAATTGGGTTTTGTTGAAAATTTTTATGTATGTTATCTTGTTGACATGTCTTTTGTTGAGATAAATACCCTTTATGCTTTATTATTAATGATTTTATGGTGTCCTACTAGTTATTGTAATACTCACCCCTACATGATCTTTTCCCACACATGTCATGTCTTATGTAGATGATGTACCATTTGATGGTATCATAGGATTACTAGGAGAAGGTGTATATTAGATTAGGATATACATACTAATGATTATAGATTTTTTTTATAGTATTATCCTCCTTCTATGCAGTTTACACTCTTTTTCTATTTTTTGTGTACTTATATTTATCCCCTTTATCACTTTCAATATTATTTTTCACTTAGAAGCACCTCCTTTGGATTTCTTATTATGTACTATAGTGTGGTGATTTTTGGAGGACCAATAGCTCTAAAACATGGATAATGATTTTGGGGAGGTATGTTTTTAGGTTTTGTAGGAACTAGAAGGCTTGGGACACATTAATAAGTGAAGGGTGGTGGTTGCCTTTTATAAGTGGGGGAAAGTAATCTACTTGGAAACTACTTGGAAAATTCCCAAAATAATCCAAAATAATAAATTCATTACTAATAAAAAAGATTCCAAATGACTATAAATTCTATATTGGGAAGGATAATATTGAAATAGGTCTATATAATAAGAATTTGAAATGTTTTTTTATTCCTTTTCACTCTTATCTTCATACTATAAGCCCCCAATAAACCCATTTTTAACTTAACTGCCATAACTAATTTTGTCTGTTTTCAAAATTTATTAGGGTAAAAAATTATGTTGATCTTATAATATAATATAAATTAATCTGATTAAAAATATTCAACACATTTTACCAAATTCAATTCATATAAGAGGCAAAATTTAATTTAAAATTAACCATGCAGATGCAATGAAAAATGATTTTCCAATGAAAAAAACTTCATAAGTTTTAAAAATATTATATCGTAAATCAATAATAAAGTTATTAAAATTAAAAAATTTGGATTAATAAATATAAAATTAAACTAATTTTACTTTTGAAACTATTTTGAAAAAAATTAACCTTATAAATTGTTTAAATGAATTGGTAGTTTTCAATAAATATAGGTATTTTACACTATAAATTGAAATAATTATCTTTTAAAAAATATCCAAAAAATTGTCCCTAAGATAATTTTAACATTATTATTTTAAAAGGTAAGTTTATTTTATAAAAATAATTTTATAAAACTTTGAAAAATTAATTTAATTTTATTTTATCAAAAACAGATAAAAAACTATGTTTGAGAAAATATAATTTTTGAAACAAATAAAACTTCACAGAATATTATATACATTTTGATAAATATATTTTCTTTATATAAATCCATTATAATTAATATATTAAATTATTGTATTCATATTGATGTTTCCAATTTTAATGACTAGGTAATAATGTTTCTGGTTAAATAATAATATTTATAGTTTGTTGTGGTTTGTTAAAACTAAATGTTGTGTGTAACATTAGATATCGAGGAAATTAAACTTATTTAAAAAAAATAATTAAAACATTGGGTGTTACAATACACAGGTTAACCCATTTACTTGAACATGGCCAAAGTATACGGGCAGATCCATGTACCTGGACACAGTCGGGTGAAAATGGGCATGGCCCAAAGTATATGGCCATGGATAGGTGGAATAGGCAGAGTATTGTTCGACCTCTACATGTTGTGTACCCTGAGAGGATGCACCATATATTATGAGGTTTACATTCCATGTGAGATGATGATACATGGGTAGACCAGGGGTTAGAAATTCATTTTGTATACCCCCAGTACCTGTTATCTACTCCCAATGATGGTGTTTAGAGCCTTTCTTTTCATCACCCTATTCCAGGTTTAGTTGAGTATGATACCATGGACCTTTCCCACCAGGTAATTGTGAATAATTACTTCCTTAGTATATGATTTTTATCCAATATTATGTTTCTATATTGGATAATGTTCAGTATTTCCCTAGTGTGTCTAAGGTGGGATCCTGTATCATTCCTAGGTGGGGTTCGTGGAATCGGTGTGACCATCATGCATAGGGTTTCGATCCCCTATCTAGAAGGCAGATCCAGTAGGATTTTTGGTGTCCCCCATTAAAAATTGGTGTGATCCCCTACCCAAATGATGAGATCTTTAGAGATCCAGTGAGAAATTGTTTGTGAGACGTGATGAGCATTAATTCTCGGATGATTTCCTTCAGTGAAAGCTTAGCTCGTTTAGTGGGTACTCTTGGAAGGAGTGTTACTTTCATGCCTTAGATAGTATCCTATGGTTGGTAGTATTGGTCAAGAACACTTGAGATCAATTGTATATTATGAGTATATCTGGGGTTTTTTATCATGTATATGTCTTTTATCTTATTTACATATCTTGTGTTGAGCTAAATATCCTTAATGCTTTATGGTTAATGATTTTTGGGTGACCTATTGGGTATTATTATAATCATCCATACATGGTCTTATCCTACACATTTTGTGTCTTGTGTAGATGATGAAACATTTAGCAGTATCATAGGAGTACCAGGAGCAGGTAGATGTTATATTGGGCTAGAAAGTCTAACACGTAAACTGGTGTTGTGTTTTATAGTAGTCTCTCCTTATAATTAGGTTGGAATATTTTCTATTTTGGTTTTACTTATATTTATCCCATTAATCACTTTCCTTACTCTTTTTTTGTACTCTTATTTTTTGGATTAAATATGTATTCATGCATTAGTATTAGCTGTTTTACATTTCAGTATTGTATGGTCTTGGATATGTAATCATGTGTATATGCACATTATTATAATGCCTCTCATGTGTGGGATATGCCCACTCGACACTGGTCGTCGTCCCCTCTCATATATGAAGTGGTCTTGGGGTAGTAACACTCGGCTTATCACTAGCCAGGTGGGCCCCGGTATCTTGGGTCATGATACAGTGGTATTATAGGGGATTTATACCCTATTATTGGATCATATATCTTTGTCTAGCTAGGAGGATTATTTAGGATTTATGGCAATAGTGTTTAAGTGTTTTGAGTTTATATTTCATGCCAAAGACTTTGATGTTGGTCCAGGAGCCGACGTATCCATTCATTAGGAATCTTATAATTTTCTTGTTGAATCAGTACATGAAGATAGTGGTTTTAGTGAAAAACTATGGTATATTCATCATATAGAAATGGGTTGTAGTTTCCATGTCCTTATATAGTCATCTCCTTATATATACTTACTGACTGTGGTGCGTATTGTTAATTTGAAGATGCATCTGTAAGGAAAAATAGCTAGACTTATACTAAGTGATCATTAGGATGATTTTATAAGTGTTGAGGCATCAATATAGGGGCTTGTATAGGAAGTAGTAACTCTAGGTTTTTTCCAGTTATGACACCACCCAATAAAAATATTTTACATAGAGAATACCAATTGAGGATTCACATTTGTTATGTTCACTATATAAGTTTAATAGGAAGGTACCTCCCATGTTTGGGGGTGATCTAGAGACGCATGTAGTTGAGGACTGGATAGAGGAATTTACCCAAGTTTTCTTGCTCATGTGGATTCCTGCAAATCAAATCAAAGTCTAAGAGGAGATTATTCTTCAAAGATTTGCTGGGTGTTCATGGAGTCTTGTGATAGAGTCACGTGATAAGAAAAATCTATCAAATTAAGACATTGATAGTATCTTTAGGGATTAGTTTTATCCATAATAATTGTGATCAATGCATATCAAGGATATTTTTCATTTATAGTAGGGTATTTTGACCATAGAGGAGTCTTCAGTGAGGTTTATTGACCACTCAAGATACTCCCTAGATATGGTACAAGATAAGTTTTTCAGATAATGGGTGTTAAAAGGGTACTACATCAAGATATTAATGCCTCATTGATATCTCTTCACATTCCAACCTTTAGTGGAGTTCTTGGGTGGGTTTTATTAGTGGAGAGATTCTTGGAAGAGGAGACACTGACAATGGGTAATGGTAATTAGAATGTAAGAGATGAGACATCAGTAACTTGAAACAGATGGTAGTCACAAAGATCTCATCATGCTAAAAGCTTTAGGATAAAATCATAGGATAGATGATCAGTGGTTTGGGGTGCTTGGTATGTCTTTAGTCAGTTGAGGGTGAGGGGGTTCTTCTCATGTGACGGTTAGGGGAATCTTGCAAGAGATTGTTTAATTCCTCATATTGTTGATATGGATATGGTTTATGGACCATACAAAAAAAGGTTGAAACATTATAAATTGAATATGTATGGAAAATAATGTAGAATAGGAATATTTAGAGTGGGAAAAGGTGTCATTCAATATGACTTATTGCCACCACCACCCCCAGGGTGGTCCGTGACATGATCAGGGATCTAGTGGGAAAGGGAGAGGACGTATTCAAGTAGTGGAGGACTTTGACCTATAGGATCCAAGGAAGATATAAGGTACGATGTCTATATTTTCTACCTTAGTTTCAATACTGATGGACATAGGTGTTATTCATTTCTTTATTTCAAATTATTTGTTCTCAGAATTAAATATTTTGGTTGAGCACTTAGCTCGGCCCTTGTGCTTGGAGACATTTACCAGAGGTGACTCATTGATCGAACACTTATTATGATAGTGTGACATGATACTTGGAGGTGAGAACTTCATATGAGATCTCCTTGTATCAGTGATGAGGCCTTATGATATCATCTTAAGTATGGATTGTCTATCGAAAATTCATTCCTAGATTGATTGTTTTAGGGGGAGGATATGGTGTATCTTTGAGGATGGATTGAGGTTTTCCTTCATAGTTGAGAATGAGACCAAGGAAGAGTAAGAGAGGCTCATATGTTGGAGGTTATAGCTGATGAATCACCATTTGGCTAGAATTACTCTTGGAGAAGTGGATTCTATGAGAAATGAACTTCCTGAAGTGGTGTCAGAGTATGAGGACATCTTTCTTGAGGATGTTCAAACATTACCTCAACACTGAGAGTTAAACTTCTTCATTTATATACACCCAGGGATGACCCTGATATCTGTGTTAGAATATTGGATAGCTTTTGTGGTGTTCAAGAGATGAGGGTGCAATTATAGATCTTATAGAGGAAGGGATTTGTTAGACCCAATTTTTCCCACTAAGCGGCCCCAGTATTGTTCACCAATAATACAAATGTTAGTTTGAGTTTGTTTTTGAATTATCAGCACCTAAACTAGTGTATATTGAAGAATAATTATGCACTATCAAGGATTGATGACCTCTATGATCAGTTGTGAGGGAAAATATTATTCTCAAAGATTGAACTAATATCGGGCTATCACCATCTATGAGTATGGGATGAGGATATACTAAAGGCAAAATTTAAATTTCACTAAGAACACTATGAGTACATGGTTTCACCTTTCAGTCTAATGAGTTCCCCAATAGTTCTCAAGGGAATCATGAACAATGTATTTCAGCAATTCTTATACTAGTTCATAGTGTTCTTCATTGATGGCATCTTAGTGTACTCAGCATCTGAGGATGAGCACAGAAGACTCTTGAGGATGGTCATGTACATAATATTAGAGAACTATATTTATTGGAATCTCTTGAAGTGCTAGTTTTGGATTTAAGAGGTCCACATTCTAGAACATGTCATCTCGGATGATGGTGTAGTAGTGGATTTGATGAAGGTCAAGATATTGTTAACATGGGATCTACATAAGAGCATGATAAAGGTGTATATCTTCCATGGGTTGGTGGGATATTACAAGATTTGCTTACTGGATTTATCAAGGATAATGACAACTTTGAATGCTTTGACCTCGAAGGGGTAAACTTTCATTTAGATGGAGAGGTGCTAGTATAATTTTCAAGAGTTGATCTAGAGATTAATGAGGTAACCAATATTGATTTTTATATTGGAGGTTTTTTAGTACATAGTGTTTTGGGATGCATCAGGTACCGGAATTGGTTGTGTATTAATGTATAGCTAGGATGTGATCACTTATGGGTCTCAGAAGATAAGGCTGCATGGGAAGAGCTACATGACCCACAATATTGAGCTACTAGTGGTAGTATTAACCCTAAATATGTAGTGAAACTACCTTATGGATGAGAGGCTAATCATATATTCTTACCATAGGAGTCTCAAGTATATATTCTCTAAGAATGATCTTAACTTGAGACAAAGGTGATAGCTAGAGTTCCTCCAAGACTATAACATTGAGATATTTTATACTCCTTGGAAGGGAAATGTGGTATTATATGCTCATATCAAGAGATATTTCTCACCATTGTTGATTAAGGATTTAGAGTATTTTCCCTCATTGAATTTTTACTTAGTAAACAAGGATGGTTATTCATATCTACGGTCGATTGTTGTTACCCCACCACTTTTATAGCTTGTTAGGGAGGATCATAGTAGAGATAGGGACTGTGAGAACTTAGCTTATTATATATTGACATGATTCTTATGGATTTTATGGAGGTTGGGATAGTTTGATACTTTTCATTAGATATGTAATGGTACCATTTACATTTCACAATTAGGTTGCGATGGAGTTTCATACATCCCATTTGGTGGTATATATTGGTGTGGAAAAGATTTACCAGGACATCTGAAGTCGAATCTGGTGGTCATGCATGAAGAATTATATAGTATAGTTTATCACTTGGAACCTCCCTTTTCAAAAATTAATGGATGGGCACCAGGTGCCAATGATTTTAGCTCAAAACCTTTAGGTTCCAAAGTGTAATATGGAGGGGATATCTATGGACATCATGAAAAGGATACCATGGATTTCTAGAGGACATGACACCATCTGGTTGAACATAGGATGACTCCCGAAGTCTTATAACATGTTAAATATACAAAAGAAGGGTTCATTAGAGATCTTGGGTAGCCTTTATGTGTAGGATATAATACGGATCCCTGGAATTCCCTCTATGATCATTTCATACAATGATGATTTCTTTGCAGCATGATTATGGAGAGGATTTCAAGGTGCATTTGGGAATCAGTTGTGTTTGACCACATCTTTTCACCCCTAATCATATGTCCATACAGAGTGGACTATTTTTGGTTTATAAGACATGTTGTGGGAATTCATATTATACGTTATCCATAGTTTGTAAAACACTTACCCTTTGTCGATTTTGGGTACAAGAATAACTACCATTCCACCATTGGTAGGGAACCATTCGAGGAATTGTATGGGTGACCCTATAGGCCACCAATAAATTGGGATGACAATCATAAGTAAACACTAATGGGTCTAGATTTGGATCATGATTACTAGAGAAGGTTTAGGTCATCTAGGAGTGGATGCGGACTACATGGAGCTATCAGAAGTCCTACGTAGAATAACAACATAGGCCTTTGGATTTCAAGGATGGAGGCCAAATGTTCTAGAGTGTCTCACCTTGATTTGTATTATGGATATTTCTCGGGGGGAAACCAATCTCCAATATTCATTATCTCTTTACATATGCTGTGTAGATTTGGTGAGGTGGTGTACATCTTGAATCTACAACCGTAGTAAGACCACGTACCTGACGTCTTCTACATGTCGCAGTTGAGAAGGTATATTCATTACCCATCACATTTTATTGACTGGGGAGATTTTTTAACCAATGATAGTGATAAATTTTAAGAGTACCTATTAGAGATTGAGTTTCAGCATAATAATATCCTCCATCCGTGTGTGATTCCTTTGGTTTGTGTCTGGTGGAAGCATGTGAATCTTCCTGAGAACACTTGATAGTGGAAGACCTAAATATGATATTAGTACCCACATCTTTTTGTGTATTTTATTCAGGATGAAACAACCTATGCTACAAAGAATTTAATGTTTTAGTTTTTTCCATGTAAAGATATGAAATATATCATGTAATATTTTCAAATCTTGGAGATAACACAGAGTATGATTCAAAGGCATGATAATCCCAAAATATATATTATAAAAAACTAATATTATGCATTCATATTTTTCATAAAAAAGTAGAAACTCTTATATGGAGGCTAAAATAAAAAATATAAGTTCATATTTCAGTTTCGTCCATGATTTTTACCCTAGGTATGACATAATTTTTATGTGTATCTGGTGTTCATCTTGGGCGCCATTGTGGGAGAATAATAATTAAATAAAAAATTTATTTATTAAAATTTTTAATTAAATAAAAAAACATAATTAAACTATATAAATACATTGTTATAGGCAATTAACATGGTTGGCCACATAACCACGAGAACTATGAGAGATCATTGTAGAATATCATTGACAGATGATAACGAATCAGAGGATTAAATCGATGTCTCAAGAATCGTCTATAGAAATGTAATTTGTGGATTTCACCAATGATTGTGAAGAAGGATCATTCTTCATTAGTCACTAACCTATACTCAAAGTAGTTTTATTATTTTTCTTGATTCAAATAGTTTATTTATCATGTTTCGAACACAGATCAATCCCACAAACAATAATTTATTCACACATCTATGGTTGATTTATTTTTATAATTGATTGATTTATTGTTCATTAATTCATTCATAATTCTAATGATAATGGATCTAGGCCAACCCAAACATGGAAAAGGTTCATTCCTCGTTTTTTTTTTGGTTTTTTATTTTCTTCCTTTTATCTACACATGTTCATCATGAGCAATTTTTTTGTCTTGTGGTTCCATGAATACCTAGTATTTGATCAATGTGAAATAATTCTTCAGCGCAACAAATCAATACTATGGGTACAGTTCATTATTGATAGAGCGATCGAGGTGTAATAATAGTGGTTGATTAGAGGTGGATTGAAATAGAATGATAGTTAATTTTTCTTTAATTGATGCATAATGGTGGTGTAGTGAGAGGAAACAATGGGTTTTTCAGACCAGATTTGACGAACTCATTCCAGAGAGATACGAAGGCCAGACTTATCAATCCTAGATCCACAATACCATGTTTGATTTGTGGAAGAAGTAGAAAAATCAGAATATGTGGTGGATGAACTGTGGGTTTCTACAAATCCAGGGATACATGGTGTGTAATTCGAAGATAAATGTTGTGAAGGACCCCTTGCCTCAGTGCTAGGGTTTTCACGGAGAAGAAGATATCACACGTCATGTTCCCTCAGGAACCCAGGAATGACTGGAGTACATAGGCTAAGTCATGTAATCAGACATGGATAGAGTACAAGAGTTGATTCATTTTCTCAAACACATCTAGAGTACACGGGTTGAGAAGTTTATAGAGACACGACTAGGTGTACATGAGCACAACCCAAAGTAAAAGGTTTCATAAAGATGAAATAGGCAGAGTGTCGATCAAACTCCACACATAGTATACAATAATATGACTCTTTATATATTTGTTATGTTTTAATTCTATGTGATATGATGATGCATGGGTAGACCATTGGTTGGAAAGACACATCATGTACCCCATGTGCATGTTGTGTACTCCCTCTGAGGGTGTTTAGAGCCCCTTGTTTCATCGTCATAGACGAGGTTCAGTTGAGTATGATACCAGTGTTATTTCCCATGAGGGTAAAGTGTGACATTACATCCTCACCATAGGATTTTGATCCCATCTACACGTTCAGTATTGGATAGAGTTTAGTGGATCCCCATGTGAGACCAAGGTCAGACCAAGTATCATTCCAAGGTGGGATTCATGGTATCGATGTGAAGACCATGCATATCGATCCCCTATCTAGAAAGTAGATCTAATAGGGTTTTTGGTGTCCCCAAGTGACCCTGGGTGTGATCCCCTCCCAGGATGATGAGATCTTCAGAGATCCATTAAGTGCTTCTTGAGGAGATCTGATGAGCACAACTTCTCGAATGATAGTCTTTAGTGACATCATAGCTTTTGGAGTGATTGCCCCTAAAAAAAGTGTTACCATGAAGCCTCAAAAAATATCATCGAGCTTGAAACATTGGTTGAGTCCACTTGACACCAGTTTTCTATGATGATTATGTATGGGTTTTTTTATCATTGATATGTCTCTTATCGTGTTGACATATCTTTTATTGAGATGGATACCCATGATGATTTATGATTACTGATGTTGGGTTGCCCTACTAGGTATTTTCATACTCATCCCTACATGGGATTTTCCCACATGTTTCATGTCTTAAGAAGATGAAGGGACCTTTTGATAGTATCCTAGTATGGTTGAGAGTAGGAAGATCTTATATTAGGCTAGACAGAACAAAGTTTATATCGGTGTTGTGTTTGACAGAAGTTACCTCCTTCTGAGTTGGTTGGACTCTTTTCAGTTTTTGTGTGGGCTTGTATTTGGCCCCTTTATCGCTTTTAGTACACTTTTCTCTTATTCTAAATTTTTGTATTATAGATGTATACATGCATTGGTTTCAATTTATTTACCTTTCAGTATTGTATTGTCTTGTAGATGTGTGTTTGTATACATTAACATTAGGCTAATGCCTCTCATATTTGGGATATGCCTACTCATCACTGGTATTGAGCCTTTAACCTATTTTAGGTGGGCTTAGGGTAGTCATACTAAGCTTTTTGTCAGCCAGGCAGGCCTCGATGGGTCGAGTCATGACAAGAATATTTAAAATAAAGGATAAATATAGTTTATAAGATTAATACTAATACAGTGGGATAATAAGTACATGTAAATAACATGACTATAAGTTATATATTTTATGGGTTGTAGTCTCCTAGAAATTATAGAGTTTCAAATACCTATGTAATAAGATAGAAAAATATTATAAATAATATTGTAGTTTTATACAGGAAATATATAGAACCTTAAGAAAGAACTAAGTAAATGAAATCTGCAGTATTTAAGGGGTATATATAAGGTTAAAAATTCAATATGACCATTGTAAAGGGGTAATGTAGATATTGGAAATATAATATTTAAAATAGTGACCTAGTCATTGGAATGGTAACCTAAACATTGGAATATTAAACTAAATGCAAGGTAAATATATTCTAGGAATAAAATATTTAAATATAATTATTACAATACCATAAAATGAATGTTCAAATAATATAACACAAAGAGAGTATAAGTGCATATTTTTAATTATATATGATCTAACTTCTTTATTAAAACACTGATTTTTTTGTTAAATTTAAATATTGTACTTATTGAATTTAGAAATTTATTTTAATAAGTTGGATGGAATTTTTTAAATAATTGTGTCAAAAATATTTGATTTTAAAAATTTTATATTTTTATAATGAATTTGAATTTTGGAATGATAGTAAAAAATATAGTTTTCTATATACATTATGTTTTATGACATCATTTTTAAATAAAAAGACTCAATAATTTGTTAAAAAATTCATGAAATTAAATATATTTAATGATTCAAATAATTTTTTTAAAAATACTAAATTTAATTACCACACTTATAAGGAAATTTTAGAGTCTAAATCTTATTTTATTTCAATATAAAACACTTTGTTTATTCTATATTTTTTTAAAATTTAATATATTTATACCCTTAGATTTTGGAAGGGTATACATGTAAATATAATATATGTTTTTAATAAGATATAATTTTTATTCAAAATAACATATATTAGTTATAAAATTGAGAAATAATAATAAATTATTCAATATTTTATTCAAACACACTCTTCTCCTTTTCTTATAAATAACACTCTTCTTTACCCATTTCTACTCACTTTAAATATTTCATCATTTTCCTAATATCTATAAAAATTTATACCTAAACCCTCATAGACACAATAAGAAAGTAATGGACTCTCCAATATTCTATCCTCAAATGCCTTGATTCATATAATAAATCAGTGGTCTTAAAGATGAGGTAATGATTTTTATTTATAACATTTATTCATTTTCTTCTAATTTATTATTTAACACTTATTAAACATTAGAAAAATATTATAATATAAAATAAATGTTATTTTGCTTCTGTAATAATAATATAAACGCTAAATAAATAAATAATTTAATTATATGGTTGTTTTTAATGAGCGTTCATTCAACACCGATTGAATCGCCTATATGGATGATGTCATTAAATAACTATCACCATATTAACTTTTGGTAATGTTTTTTTAATTATGATTAAATATATAATTAAAATAAATTTATTCTATTATTAAGGTTCTCCATTGATAAAATCTATATCATAGTGATTTTTTCAATTACAACATTATGGCCGATAAAACCTCTCAGATATGCCAAAACATCATCTTTTATGAATTTAAATTGTTTAAATTTTGAGACACCTATTAAACTCATGAAATTATAGAGTGTTATAAACTTAATAAATTAAAAATACTATATTTTATGAGCTCATTGAATAAATAATTATAATAGACCCCATCACATTAATGCAGTATTAGAATAATGAAACGAACATCTTTGGATAATCAACATGATCAAAATAAAACTAATAAATATATAATGGATGAATATAATGTGATGATAATTAACAAAATAAAAAAATAATAATTTCCTATAATATGTTATTACTATATGTAATTTGGTAATTTAGGATGTTAGAGGATCATACTTAACATTTCAAGACTTAAGGTAATACTTTTTCCCCTCTCTATCTTTCCAATTTATATTTTTTGAAAATAAGAACCCATAAAATTTTAATTTACAATTAAATACTTATCCTATATCAATTTAGGTACATTCTATTTGATTTATTCTGTCAATTTATTAACCATTCACTTTCCATATATTTTGTTCATAATAAACTCTTTTGTTTATCATATACTTTGTATCTCTTTATGGAGGGATATTAAGTACTTGTAGTTTGAAAGGAAATTTTGGGTAAGTGCGGGTTTCATGGAATTTTTTTCTTTCTACAGTAAGATCACATGTCCTACTCATTATTCATCAAGGATCTGATAATATCTTGCCCTTGAATTCTCCTTCCATAGTGACACACTTAATTGTTACCTTGATAATCATTACATATAACCCTTTTGTGAAAGGATTAATTACCGTATACTTTACATTATGAATAATTTAAACCTTATTTTTATGATTGACTATATACACACCATTCCATTAACTATGTAAAATAATTGATATGATTGTATATTCTTTTCTTCTTATGGGAATCCTTGTAAAGAAAATCATTTATTATTAAGGCGTATTTTGATATGTTTTTCATTATTGGACATTCTGATATGTACTTATACGAAAATTTTCTTATATTATGGAATAAATTGGATGATTTATGTGATCTATGAGTTTTAAAATTATATATCCCCTCGGTGTTCTGGTAATTCTTTTGAGACAACTAAGACTGGGTATTGGGAGTGTATTTACCAACTATGTATGATGTCTAGGAAAAAAGTGGAAAATGTATTTATAATGTTATGAATCATGAATTACCATCATTATTATATCAATTGATTATTATATCCTTGGTTATGTATTCATCATGTTATACTGATGAATTCTTTGATATGGATTTATATTGATTACTTACTCATACAATATTAATTTTCCATGATCATGATAAATGTTTATTCTTTGATATGTTATCCATTATTAAACATATGAGCTCAACCTTTTGTTATATTTCCCCATTTTACATGGAAATGAAGAAGAGTAATATGTATAATAATCAATGGATAGAATAAAGGAAAAATAATGATGTATTGTATAATTGGTTGAGAACCATGTATTCTATTTTTTGTAATGAAAAATAGAATGTATCTGTATGTATATGGTTATGTAAGAAGTGATAATCCTTGTATATTAGGTATGTGATCTTATGTGTTCTATTTAAATTTAATGAGGTTCTATTGGCTATTTTTGATTAAATTAGGTGGCATTATAGTTGGTATCAATGAAAATTTAGTAGAAACCATAGGAACTAGATTTAGAAAAACATAAGTAGATAATGAAAACACTTATAATGAATCCCTATAAAATACTAGAAAAATATTTATAATGATTTAATGGATATGAATTAATGATAAATTCATTTTATATATGAACAAATAAAGTATAATGTTTTATTTATAGTGTTACTCTAGAATAAATTTGTATATGATATTGTTTAAAAATTGATTTCTTCTGCATGAAATAGAAAAGCACTGGGATAAAATCATTAGTACAACAAAATAAGGTCAAGTATGTCTTGTATAAAGAAATAGGGTGAATATTCCCACTTTATTTATATTTATTAATATCATAAAGATATTTTTTAATTAAATATTATGAAAAAATTACAGGTTAGTATTTTGGTTATTGAAAATAGGTGGAAATATTAATTATTAATGATTAAAAATTATGAGCATATAGTTTTAATAAGGATTAGAGAATGCAACATTCTAGATGTTGTGACTGTATATGTACATGTATTTATAACAGATATATATATTTATAATTTTTCTCCCATAACTTATATGTGTAAAAATTAAATGAATTTATTTTATATTATTTTAAATGATATTAACTAGAATATTTTTCATCCATTTATTTTTTAATACCTCAATTAAATAAAATATTTTTTATAAAATATGAATTCAAGAATAAAGTTGTGAAATAAATAAATCATATAAAACACATAATTAAATGAAATTTATTTTATTTTTATATTATATAACATTTTAAACGAAGGATGAGTACATTATATAAGATAAATATAAGTATAATAGAATCATAAAAAATAAAAAAAATTGATTAGAAGTTGAAAATTTGATAGGTCATGGTCACCCAAAAATACCATTACCATGAACATCACTACAATAATAATGAAAAACATCAAAAAATATGGTATACATTTTGTTTAGGAAATATAAATAACCATGAACGAGAACATAGTGAATGAAATGTTTAGGATTTAAGTGGTATATATAGGGTATTAAAAGGAAATATGATCATTGTAATTGGGTAAAGTTATGTTTGGAAATATGGTCTTCAATGTGGTAACCATCAAAATAGTAACATGATCGTTAGAATAGTAACTTGATCATTAAATTAATAAAATTATTATTATGTAAATTGATAACATAAATAAATAAATTAATTATAAGTATTATAATGTTGTAAAATGAATGCCCAAATCATGTAACTCCAAAGAAGTGAAAGTGTGCATTACATATAAATAATGTTTGAACATATTTGTTAAAGACCTAATTTTCATATAAAATTTATATATTATGATTAAATAATTTAGAAATTTATTTTAATAAATAATATTTAATTTTTGGAAACCAAAAATCAAAATCATAGAGTGTATATTATTCTTAATTTCTTTAAAATGTTGACTTTTATAGTGAATAGTAAATTGTATTTTTGTGTAAATAATATGTTTTATTCCATCGTTTTGATGTAGAAATGATCCATTATTTTATAAATTAATTTTAATGGTTAAAAATTTGTTTAAGGAGTTAAATTATTTATTTATAAATAAAAAATGAAAATTTTAAACCTATAATACAATTTCCAACGTCTAAATTAAATTTTATTTTATTAAAATCCTATGTTTTGATTCTTTACTTCCTATAAATTATTCCAATGATACCACCCATTTTTTTTATGGGTTTACTAATCAATAAAATATTTTTAAATTAAATAAAATTATTATGCATAATAATCAATAATATTCATTATATTGAGAAAAACTAATGAATTGTATGATATTTAAATCATAAATAGCCTTCTCCTTCACCTATAAATACCTCCTCATTTACCTATTTCGCATCACCTTAAAAAAATTATTATTATTCCTAAATTATACTAAAATATCTACCAAAAACCTCTTAAATTCATTTTTAAGTCTCAATCACACCAAATTACCATCCTTTGAAGTCTTTAGTCACCTTGAAAATGAGTAGTCATAAAGAGGAGGAAATGATTCTTATTTATAATATTTTTTTTCTTTTCTTCTCATTTATCCTTCTACATGTTTCTAAAAATTGTAAAAAAATATGATAACATAAAATAAATTTTTTTTTTATTTTTTTATAATAATATAAACACTGAATAAAGATCCATCTTTATTTTATAGTTATTTTACCAATCATCAATTCATAGTTAGCTTAACCGCCTATGAGGACAATATTTTTAAAAAACTATCACCATGTTAAATATATTTTTTATTATTTTATCATTTAGGGTTAAATAAAACATTAATAATTAATTTGTTTCATTATTAATTTTTTTATATTAAATTTTATATCATTTTGAGTATATTAATTTAAATAATTATGGTTAGGGAAACCTCTAAAATGAAAATACAATAAAACATCCTCATTTATGAATTATAATTATGTCCATTATAAAAAAACTATTAGACCTACAAATTTAATGTTGTGAAATTTTTACCTTGACACTTCTGTAGCTTATAGACTCATTGTACAAAGAACTATTATAAATATCATTATATGGATGCGGCAATGAAACAATGAAACAAACATCTTCAGATGGTTTATATTTACAACATGAAACTAATAAATGAATAATAAATGATTGTAAAGGGTTGATAATGAATGAAATTTGAAATAATAATGTTCTATAATTTGTAATTGATGTATAATGATTTGGTAATTTGAGATATTATAAGAGCATCCTGGGTGAGTAAAGGGTTTCTTTACCCTCTCTATCACTTTCATATTTTAATTTTTTTCAAAATAGACCTTTTATATTATATTTCATATTAAATTATTATTATACATCCATATATTTATTTATATTTGTTTTATTATGTTAATTTAAAGCTCATTCACTTTACACATACTTTTTCAATATGAAAAGCCTTTATTCATCAAAATATTTGTATATTCCTGTGGAGGGATGTTAAGGGACTTTAGTTCAAAAGGGAAATTTCTATTATGCTTGGGGGTCAATAGACCTCTATGTATTTCCATAAAACATCACTCATAATATGAATCCTCTATCAAGGACCTCATATGATCTATTCCTTGGTTTCACCTCTTAAAACAATACTATTGATTATTACCATGATAATTTTTGCATATAATACTTTTATAAAAATATTTATTACCATATACTCCCCATTATGAATAACCTATACATAATTATTCTAATTGAATTGTATTCACCTAGATATTTATACCATTATATTTACTAGGGAAAATAATATAATTGTATATTCATTTATTCTATGCAGGAAACACTGTAATGAAAATCATTGATTATTCAAATATGTATTGATAAGTTTTTTTATAAATTATGATATGTGTTTCTCATAAATTATAGTTATCTGATGGAATGAATTGGATGATTTATGTGATATGTGGGCCAAGAATTATATATCCTCTTAGTGAACTTTTAGGTTTCATTAGAAAATTGTGATAGGATAAAGGGAGGGCCCTTACATTTTAAGTATTATGAATTGGAACAAGGACTCAATAATATGTTTTCGAGATCCAAAATTATGAATTCAAATTATTATTTTAATTTCCTTATCATATATCACTCCATGGTAACTAGAAAGGATGCACCATTTGACCTCAGGTGTCCCTCCACGTATTCTAGAGGCTTCTGAATAGAAATTAGGGTCTATGGAGATACTATGGGGAGATTATACCCTCCAATATAGGAAACCAAAAGTAATTGTGGAAATAATAGATAACCAGTAATCACAATATACAACATAATAAAATGAAATGTCATATAAAAAACCAACAAAAAGTTAAAAACACACCACATACTTTATTATATTGAACTATCTAAAATGATACATGAGTTGGTAAAACACTAACAAGATATCCAATGGAAAGATCATATGAATCCCAAACTAAAAAACTAAAAATAACCATCACCTAGTCTGAAGTCCCAACGTGGTCACATATTCCGACTTCTCCCAATCTATCTAACTCATTCAATTAAAACCTATCCTCTTCCTTACCTATGACTACAATCATGAAGTCTACATGGGTACCAGAGTCTCAGGGACACATACGAAGGGTGTGAGTACAACATTGTAGGCCACCACCAATGGTTTACCTAATATAACTAGTATATAAAAATAATGAATTGTATAATATGATCAAGATATATTAATAAATAAATAACTATGAACATAACACCCATATTGGCCTCATATTCTTCCTAGGATACTCAGGAGCAACTATACCTTCTTCAGTCAGTGTTGGGTATCTCTGAATATGTCATATATCAAAACCTAGGGTCAGAGTAATGTTTTCCCATATTACCAACCCAAATTATCAATGTTAAGGGTCAGAGTGGTGCCCTCCAATAATACAATCTCATCCTATCACATTGTTCCATAGGTAAAAGTGATTCCTACCCATGATACTTATCATATCATATATCCACAAGTTAGAGCGATTCCTTCCTCATATAACATAAAATCTCATCTACACCATGAGTAGGAATAACTCTCACCCTAGTTACTTTCACGTATCATCAACACCATCAATACCCCAGGTTGGAATGAAACCCACCCATAGTTGTGTCAAGTATAATCAATACACCAGGTCAGATTGGAAACATCCCCCAGTTCCCTCACCTATCATCCATATGTTGGATTGAATTGTTTCCTTCCCTTGGTTCACTAACATGTCATCATTACACTGTGTTGAAATAAAATCTACCCTTAGTTTCATCACATATCAAAATATAAGGGTCAAGGTGGTATCATAACACAACATAACTATCCATCTCCAAAACCAAGGGTTAGAATGGTGCTATCACTTGGTACCATCTCAATCATTAATAAGTTGGGTTGGAGTAATGTCTCACCCACTTTCTCATTATGATATTTTGATGAATCAATATAATCAAATATGGTACATCATGAATTTTCAAATTTTATGTATCATGGGAAACCAAAAAATTATAAATCATAATACCAAGTTTTACATGGGGTTTTCCACTCACCTAAACCAAGAAACACATTATCTATAGGGTAGCCTCCTAAGAACACACACCATATTTCCACAATAGTATTCACATAATGTTATCATCACAGTATACCTTCTCATATAACTAATTCCAAATCCTATACCAGGATAGGGTACCAACAATACCCCACTAAGGACTACTATATCATGTTGTCACTAGGTTTTCACCTCGTACTAAAACCATCATACTAGGGAATAATTTTATTTGAAACTACACTATGAGCATCTTTCCTATGGGTTGGCATAATGTCCAACACACCCTCAGGTCACAGTTGGGCAACCACACACACTCAAACTAGAACTACAATTATATCCAAGGTATTATCACCAAATTATATATTCTTTTGAAACTCACCTGAAGTATCGGTTACTAGTCAATAGAAACACTAATCATTATAAACAGTCTGACATAGGCTAAGACCTATGCCAAACACCACTAACCATGCACATCACCTACTTAGAGAAGACCAAGGAAACCATTTCCAAGGACCACTATATTTTAATCACCATGTTAATATCACTCTTAAGTGTACATACCACATTTCTAACATTCAAGGTTAATCCCTCAACCATCAATGTCTGAGGCATTAAACCTAAGAGTCAAGGGTTCACTGTGGCCCTAGAAATTTCCATTCAATTATTATAAATTAAATCATTAAAATTCATGTTTTTTAGTCAATTATGAAGGAGTAGAGAAACCAAATATCACATACCCTATAGAAAAATCATAAATCATATGGAAGTGTTTAGGAACCACCTATATTTATTAATCATAATTTCACTCATCGAATATCATTAGATGATTCACTTCCAATCAATGGTTTTCCTAAATCTATGAAAAAATCCATAAATTTGGTAATAATGATAAATGTTTATAAAATAGTGAAAAAAACATAAAATAGATCAAAGAAGAGTGATATGATTACCTATAGTTTCCACCAATGATGAATGAAACGTGAATTTGTGCTCAAATGAGTGACATATTCTCTTTGTAAGGGAGAAATTAGTGGGAGTAATAGACACAATTTTTCTTCTAAAAGAATTACAATGACCATATTTCTTTTTTTAATATTAAAAACCTTTAATTTAATTAAAAAAACTATCCAGAAAATGTATTGTGGAATGACCACAATGGTCACATTGTAATTCCACCTTCTAGGGTCTGTAATTTAGTGTGACCCCACTAGCTATGGTAAAACACCCCATACCCAGCAGAATAAGAAAAATGATCTCTACTATCTGTGTTAAGCTATATGTTATTCTCCCCATTATGGTACAATGACCTCCCATCGACCAGTGATCCATGTCATAAAAACCATCACTGGTGTGACACCTCAACCCTTCAAGATGGTCTTCATAGTAAAACACACACATTGTAGTGTGGAGATATTATTACATAGAGATATTTAATCTCATGGAGTCCTTTCCAAGAATTTATTGGTTTCAACAAAAGCCTCTCCATAGAGAAAACCAACTACTATGGAATAAGACATATCCCTTAAGAAACCCATGTGGTACAATCTCCCTCACCACGATGTGATCTCCCCAAACTAGAAAAACTTAATCTTGTTTTTAGGGTTAATTTTGTGGTCCCCTTCATTCATGGAACAACCCTCCCCATTCCATAAAATTTTAATCTCTCACAACACATTCGACATGACAAAGTTATAATGTGATTTTCACCTATAGCATAAATTTATAGTAGGGTGATCTTGACCATAATCTAACACTACCTCGATCACTTGAGACACCACCTAGTCCATTGATGTGATGTCCCGAACCTAGATGACACTGAATAGGTGCCCCAATCATGGTGGACACATGGTCTCAAGCACATCTCCCCAAATTCAAGAGGCTTTCGGCTAGCAGTGGGGGCCTAGGGTTTGTCTGTCAGAAGACTATGCCCTCATTACCAAAGTGTAGCACAACGGATGAATGTAAACATAGATAAATAAAGGAATAAATATAAGTAAATATAAGGAACAATGTAAAATAAGGACAAAAATAATAATAACTGAATCAACAAGAATAAAATTCAACAACAGATGATGATATGTCATGTACTAGAAAACTGTAAATCATGGATACAAGACAACAAACATAACATGTTCCACAAAAGTATAAATGAAATCAAAGACTATCCCAAGAATCTCAAGATCTAACTTGGTGCTCTGCTATCAAGATCCAACCTAAACAAAAATAAATCAAGTGTTTGAAGCTATATGCTTCCCTTTTTCCACACATGCAACCATTTAATATACTCCGGGTACCAACGGAACCCAGAGAGGGAGTGAGATAAATCTCAGTGGTCCACTGCCAATGGTTTATATAACATCTAGCCCATGTAATGGAAATTTAATAGTGTGTAAGCATTTATATATAATGCAAAGTAGCGCAATGCAACTAAATACCCAAGTACCTACTTAAGCACTCAGTTGGTGTTTGAAACATAATCAGTCCACTAATTGATTATTAACTATTTATAAATAATTCATATGTTAACCATAGTGAAGGTTCCAAGTTATGACAAGGAACCCAGTAATGATATTTAATAGTGAAGTCCCAAGGAAATAACCAAGGAGACATAGACCTCAAGAGTCACTAAATTAGTGATAATTGTATCCTGGCATAGAGGTAAGAGTGTAATCCAAGGATAATAGTCCAAGGAATTCCACAATGAGGAACCTACTGAGTGAAAAAAGTTCATCCAACCTAAAACGGGTCTAAAAAATGACTGGGCCCGATGGGATTTAACCATGGCACCTACTTGTCATTGTTGGATCCAAGAACTGTATCCAAGATATCCTATAATAATATTGAAGAGATCCTACAGTGTCATATCGGGAATCCAAATAATAAACAAGGATCATCATCTAGGTGGGTCTAAATCTAATCAAGCCATATCCTTCAATGGGAATGGAGTTCCTGAGTGCTCTTGGAATTCTCCAATCAGAATCTAAGGGGAGATTGAGTAAGGCCACTACTATTTAACTATGAAGTCATGTGATAGTTCATTTGGTTAAAGCATTTCCTTTCATTAGATTGATAATTTCAAGTAATATTCAACCATATAATCATGTAATTTGGTTCAAGCCTTACCTTTCATTAGTGTGACAAGGCCATGTATCATGCCAAAATTTAGTCAATGAAGTCATTTGGTTTAATACTTTCATTTCGTTAGTATGAGAAGGCCGAGTAGCATGAAACCATTCATTTAATCCATTTAAAGAATATTCCATATTCAAGGTTCATTTTTCTGCCTTCCATTAATGTGGAAAGGGGTGATACTGATATGAAACCTACCACTCATTTACATTTAAGGCCACATCATATACTTATTTTACCTTCCAATTCACATTTCAAATTTTATTGTCAAATTGGAGCATTTAACTTAGGTGGGTCAAGTGGTGAGCATATATGGTACTTTCCATTATGAAATTAATAATATAAATCAAGACATTTAATATATAGAAAAACATACCCTTAGGATGTTCAAGCCAAGGCACACCCAAACAGTGGCTCATACATGTCAAAAAACTAAAACGAAATTGTGGCATGAAAACCTACTTGGAATAAATAGATTTGTGATCATAACCACTAAAAACTAATTACATATCTATAAATAGCATGACGATACAGTTATAATGATTATAAGAATGGCATATAAATTCTTGAAATGGAACCCAATGAAATTAGTGGGCCCTATAAAACAATTCCTAAATCAATTAACATAAAAGAGGAGTTATAGACCACCCACATTAGACTTGTACAACTCTCCTCTGGTTTTATCCCTTGATTTGGATTGGATCAAAGTAGATCTAATATAAAGATAAAAACACTCATACCCTGATAACTAGGTCAACAACAAGAGATAAGAGGAAAGTCTTAAAAGAACTCAAGTACATACCAGTGCACATCCAACGTGATGAACGGAAGCTAAAACAGATCTTGGGAGAATGAGATATTTGAATCCCTAACATTGGCCTTCAAAAACCTCCAAAATGAGATCCATGGAGGTAAACCCCACATAAATCCGAATTAGGGGAGATGGAGGGGGATAATAGATCATTTAGGGAAACAAGGAAAATTTACCCAAAAAAATAGCATGTGCATGGTTTGTCTACATGGTTTGGTAAAACATGCTCAAACCATGCACAGTTACCTTGGTAGAAGGGGAACATGCATGGTTAGGCCGCATGGCCATGTGAAAAATCGTTCTATATGGTTCTATCTGAAAATTTCATTTGCAAGATTAGTCAAAATGTGTCCCAATCGTGCGCTAACCGTGCGAGACATCTATTTTTCCCCATAAGATGTGTTTCAGGCACCGAACTTGTCCCAAACACCCATTAGGCCTTTTCTAATTCTTTTGGAATCCCAATTAGGTCAAAATTAAATATTTAGACCAAAATTTAAAGGATCCATACCATAAAGAAAAAAAAGTTCTTACCATATTCCCCCCTTAAAAAGAATCATCCATGAGTTCACCTTTCAAGGGTAGAGAAACACTATGTGAGAACAACTCTAGCCAGATAGCACAAATGTCAGATTTCTGTTCCCAAGTATTTTTAATCTCATGTCCATGTTTCCATATCACCCATACTAAAGGGACAGACTAGACTCGGAGAAGCTCTGTGCTCTGATAGACGATGCGTACTCGATACCCCTAAAAAGTAGCATCAGAATCTAACCCAACTTCCCCAGGATCAAAAGTATGAGAAGGGTCGACATGATAATGGAGAAGCTATGAAACATGGAAGACATCGTGCATGGCAAGGACCTCTAAGGTAGTATCAACCGATAGGATACCATCATGAATCTATCTAGAATCTCAAACATCCCTACATAATGATTCAATAGATTCCATTTCTCTTATAACCATCTATGCACTATCCTGGGTGATACCTAAATAAAAACATGATCCCCAACCATGAAATCCAGAGGTAATCGACGACAATTGGAAAAATATTTTTTTTCATTCCTGGGAAGTATTCATACACTTCCTGATCATATGAACCTGCTGCAAAGTATCTTGAATGAGATGAGGACCTAGTAGGGCAACCTCACCTACCTCTAGCCATCATAGGGGTGAAAGAAATGGCTTACAATATAAGGCTTCAAAAGGATACATCTGAATCATCACTTGAAATCCCTAAATATAGGTGAACTCGATGAGAGGGATATTCTATTCCCAAGAACTACTGAAATCATTGACACATACTTGAAGCATATCCTCTAGAACATCAATCGTTTATTCTGATTTTCCATAACTCTGAAGGTGAAAATATGTTCTTAAAAGCACCTTTGTTCCCATATATTTCTACAATCCTTTCTAGAACTATGATGTGAAATGAGAATCCCTATCTGAAATGATAAAATTAAGGACCCCATGGAGTCATATGATTTCATGGACATACATTATTCCAAGCTCATCAACTGAGAAAGTATCATAATTAGGAATTAGTTGGGATTATTTTGTTATATGGTCAATGACTACCCAAATAAAATCAATACCCCTCGGTGACATAGGTAAGCCAACTACGAAATCCAGGGAAACATATTACCATTTCCATTCCTGTACTGGAAGTGGTTATAGAAAACACGTCGGTCTTTGGTGCTCCACCTTTGCCTGCTGATAGGTGGAACACCTGGTGATGAAGCCTACTATTGGATGTTTCATCTCAGGCCACCAATACTGGAATCACATGTCTCAATACATCTTCGATATTCCTGTATGAACTTCCCACTGAGAGGTGTATAAATATTTCATAAACATCTCTCTCATATCTGTAGGAACCCAAACATGTCCATGGATACATAGGATGTCGTCTCTATATATAGACCAATCTGAAGGCAGGTTATCTCATGATATACTCTCACAGAGTACCAAGGATTTAGGATTTGAAAAATTTATACCCATAACCTTCTCAAGGAGGGAAGCGGTAACTGTCAAGGTTGAGAGGTAGGACTACTTGTGACTATCATCAAACTCCATATGCATCTCAGAGAAGAGGTTCATTAACTTCCATTCATCAATGGATTCCTGTATGGAATGTGCTTGAGTTTTCAGACACAGCGCATCTGCAACTACATTTCCCTTCCTAGGAATATAGGTGAGATCAAAATAAAAGGATTGTAGATATTCAACCCACCTCCTCTATGTGAAGATCAATTCATGATATGAATAGATATATTTTAGGAACTTATGGTCCGTGTGCACCACAAAGTTCTCACCCAATAGATAATGTCTCCAACAATGTAAGGCATGGAAAACTGCAACTAGAGAATATTCATGTGTCAGGTAGTTTCTCTAATGATACCTCAACTATTGACATCTGTACATAATTAATTTGTCCTCCTTTATTAGCACTGCTCCTAGGTCGATGCCTAATGCATAAAAGAAAATAGTATAACATTTTCCTGGTTTTGGAAGAAGAATAATTCGTTCCGATAAATGATTCCCTTTCAACTCCTGAAAGGATTTATCATATGCTTCTGACCATATGAACTTGACACCCTTATTTGTAAGGATGGTAAGTGGTGAAGAAAGGCCGGAAAAGTCCTATATTAAGTTATTATAATATCCAGCCATCCCCAAGAAACACATGATATCAAACATGTTATTGGGATACTATCAAGAAACCACAACACTAACCTTTTCTGGGTCAATAGAGACTTCTGACTCTTAGATAATATGACCCAAGAACCGAACATTGTTGATCTATAAGTGGAACTTAGCAATCTTATCATAAAAATGATTCTCTCTCATTGTACTCAGAATGATCTCAAGATGACTGGCATGGTATCTATTAGTGTGAGAATACACCAAGATTTATTCCACAAAGACCATGAAAAATAGTCTAAATAGAGGTGGAACACCCTATTCCTTAGATCCATGAAAATAGGTGGTGAATTCGTATGACCGAATAGCATAACAAGGTACTAATACAGACCATACCTGATATAGAATGTTGTATGAGGTATGTCTAATTGTCTTACACATACCTGATGACAACCCAATCTTAGGTCGATCTTAGAGAAGACCTTTTATCCTCTAAGCTGGTTGAAGAGATCATATATTCGAGGTAGTGGATACCGATTCTTGACGGTAAGTTGGTTCAACTTTCTGTAATTCTTTAATAGACATAAGGTTCCATCTAACTTTTGAAAAAAAACACGGGAGAACCCCAAGAGGATATACTGGGCCATATAAAGACTTTGGACTCTAAATAATCTAACTGACGATTGAGATCTTGATGCATGGAAGGTTCTATCATGTATAGTGGAATAGACACTATAGATTCTCTCGGAACAATCTCAATTGTAAACTCTACCTCTCTCTTAGGAGGTAATTCAGAAAAATCATCTCGAATGTAATACCTGAAATAATCCACTACTGGAGGGAAATCATTCATACGTAAACCTTGATCCCCCATGAAGAGATTATAAATCTGTCTGGTCACTCCACAAAGCCAATGATTCTCTGGTCCCGCTCTACCATCCTTGATATCCCACTCACCCTTATATATATAACATCTACCTTATGATGATATAAAAGATACCATATAATGATAGAAGTCCACAAAAGAAAGATACTGAACCAAAAAATCCATCCTAAGAATGAAATTGATGCTTGTCATCTCGAGAACAAAGAGGTTACATAAGAAAGGGTAACTACCTATCTCAAGGGGACAGTCACTACACTGGTTTATTCCCTCTGTTCATAACCCTAACATTGTATATAGGGTCATTGCACAATAGTAATATGGTATCTCTTTTCCAAGACTCTCCATAATAGATATAGAGATAAATGAGTTCTAAGAACCTATAACAAAAAAAGAAAATAATATAGTAGATGCTGCTATAATAGTACCTTATACTATAGATGGTCCCGCAGCCTGATCCTTGGGTAACGATCGTAGTGCATTCAACTAGCATGATCCACAACCCTATGAAAAATATGGGATACCATGATCATAAATGATCTTCTAGTGCTACTAGTGATCAGGGTTCTGGATACCATGTCCATGAACTCCTCCTCGACCAGACCTATCGGTCCTATTCTAAATCCCTGCCCGACGTGGTGTAAAAGAACTCGCTCTTGAAGGTGGATCTAATGCAGATCCTTTTCCACTCGAAGCTAGTGGAAAGGTCTGACAGAAATGCTGAAAATGACCCATATGGCCACAAGATCGACACTCCAGTGGGTCTCTATAAAACTTAAGCATAGAATTCCTCCATCTTCCACATGGATTACACACTTTAGATCTATTGAAATGGGAACTCTGGTGGCCACTTCCTTGATGAGAAACCCCAAGGGAACATTTCCTACCACCGGAAGAACTACTGGCTTGCCGTGACACTGATCCCCTATACCCGATACTATTTCCATCCCATAGGTTTCACTCAATGATAAAACATTTATTGACTATATCATAAAGAGTAGGCAGGAGAAATACAATCACCTACATACGGATGGCATACTGGAGCCCTTCCTCAAAGCATCATTCACGTGAAAACTCATCACCGGATAGAAAGAGTGAAAAGCGCTGCAACTCTATGAAACCTGATGAATACTACATAACTAAAATAGAACCCTGCTATAGATGCACAAAATCTCTAGCTATGTCAGCTCTCAGTGTCTGAGGAAATAACTGATCATAGAAGGGAATATGGAAATCAACACATAACATTCCCTGATGACCGTCAACTTGGGAAATCGCATCCCACCAACTCTTAGACGAACCCCGAAGCACGTATATGTAAATCATGAAACTCCACTCTAGAGTAGGATCGTCGCCACCCTCCTAGCATACGATATGATTATGTCATGGCGGCATTGGTCTACAATTTCTAGGCACATTCCTCAAAATTAGATTTAGGAAGATAGATAGAACCAATTATAGAAGATAAACAAGGAATGCTCACTATCCAAGTTATACTACCCCAACTACCTTCTTAGATGACTAGGTATGGGTATGTTCTCAAGTATAAGTTTCATTTCATTTTATATTTAATTTCAATTTTCACTCTTTTACTATTCATAAACATGAAAAGGCAGGATAATGACATGAAACCAATTCATATTAATAGTCATGTTTCACTTTATAATGGATAGTCATTCCCTTTTAGTCAATACCCACACACCTCATCAATAAAAATGACAAACATTTATGTATAGAATAATGACTTGACTCAGTAAATTAATCATGCCAACCCATGAGGGACCATAAACCTCATGAATTGAGACAAGAAATTACTCAATCACATCCAAGAGTAATACAATCATAAGCTAACTATCACAGTATTATTCAACAATCACAAGCATATCAAGCAATGAAAGGCAGTGAAATGAACCTATATGGAATGAAAATATGCATGACATGAAAATTCTAGGTGCCTATAATGATGCATTCAGCAAGTCTCTTTTCCCTCGTATCATCGACCCAAGGATGAAAGAAATCCTCAATCTGAGTATTAATTAACAACTCCACACATCATGTGCATCACCCTATGGTGAAGTAATATCAACTATAATTGTTAAAAGCAGAAAAAAAATATTTTGGGTAACTTGTCTTTTACCCCGAACATGGGTCAGTGACGCCCAAGCACGACTGGCGAACAAGTACCAAGACTTCCTAATATTCAATCTATTGAATCCAAATAGTAAGGAAAGAAAAGAAAATAACAACCTCTAATACCAATTTGTGATGTCCTGGATCTGGATTCCATTAAATAGGTGCCCCGAGCTCGGTGGTCACATGGCCTCAAGTGCATCTCCCCGAACACCAGAGGCTGTCGACTAGTTGTGAGGGCCTAGGGTGTGTTTGGTGGGAGAATATACCCTCATTACTAAAGTGTAGCATAGTGGATAAATGTAAACATAGATAAATATTGGAAGCAATATAATTAAATAGAAGACACAACATAAAATAGAGACAACAGCAATAATAACTAAAATGATAGGAATAACATTCAATAACAGATGATGATATGTCAGGTACTAGAAAATTAGAAAATATGGATACAAGACAATAGACAAAACATGTTCCACAAAATTATAAATGAAATAAAATTTTATCCCAATCATCCTGAGATCCAACTCGGTCATCTTCTATCAAGCTCCAACCTAAATAGAAAAAAATCAAGTGTTTGAAGTTGTATGTTTCCCATTTTCAACACCTGCAACTACTTAATCTACTATGGGTACTAATGGTGCCTGGAGAGGTTGTGAGATAAATCTCAGTGGGCCACCACCCACAGCTTCTATAACATATGTCCTGTGTAATGGAAATGTAATAGTGTGCAATCATGCATATATAAAGTAATGTAGCACAATGTACCTAAATACCCAAGTACCAGCTTCATCCCTTGGATGGTGTCTGAAACATAACCAGTCCATTAATTTATTATCACTTTTTTCTTAATAATTCACATGTTAACAATAGTTAAGGTTCAATGTTATGATAAGGAAACCTGTAATGATATTTAATAGTGAAGTCCCAAGGTTATAACCAAGGTGACATAGACCTCAAGGGTCACCAACTTAGTGATAATTGTAGCCTATTATAGAGGTCAGGGTGTAATACAAGGAGAATAGTGCAAGGAATTCCACAATGTGGTTCCTACTGAGTCCAAGGATTTCATCTAAGGTAAAATGGGGATAAGCAATGATTAGGCCTAATGGTATTTAACCATGGAACATACTTTTCAATGTTGGATCCAAGGAGTGTATCCAAAGAATCTTGTAATAATATTGAAGGGATCCTATGATGTCATACCAGGCATCCAAATAATAGACATGGATTGGGATCTTGGTGGGTATCAACCTAAGCAAGCCATATCCTTGAATCAAAATGGGCTTCATAAGATCTCATCGAATTCTCCAATCATAATCCAAGGCAAGATCGAGTCAGGCCACTCCTGTTTAATAATAAATTCATGTCATATTTAATTTGGTTAAATACTTGCCTATTATTAGAGTGATAAGGTCAAGTATAATGCAACCTTTTAATCAAGTCATTTTTTTCAAGCCTTTCCTTTCATTATTATGACAAGGCCGTGTAGCATGACACAATTCATTTAATCAAGTCATTTGGTTGAAGCCTTGCCTTAAATTAGTGTGACAAGGCCAAGTAGCATGAACCATTCATTTAATCCATTCAAAGAATATTCTATATTCAAGGTTCATTCCAATACCATCAATTAATATGGAAAGGGGTTCTACAGATATGCAACCAACCATTCATTTACATTTAAGGCCAAGTCATATACTTAGTATATTTTCCAATTCACATTTCTAATTTTATTATCAAATTGAATCACTTACCTTATGTAGGCCAAGTTGTGATCATGCATGGTACTTTCCATTATGAAATTCATAATATAAATCAATCCATTTAATATATAGAAACACTTACCCTTAAGAAGGTAAATCCAAGGCACACCTGAATGGTGGATCAAACATTTCAAAACACTAAAACAATAATAATGGCATAACAACCTACATGGGATGAATGGAGTTGTGGGAATAACCACTAATAAGTAATCACATATTTGGAAATAGCATAACCATACAGTTCTAATGAGTATAAGTATGGCATATAAATTCTATAAACAGCACCCAATGAAATTGGGGGGCCCCACACGATAATTCCAAAATCAACAAACTTGAGGGATGAGTTATAGACCACCCACTATAGGCTTGTATGACTCTCCTCCTCCAGTATTATCCCTTTATTTGGATTGCATCGGAGTATATCTAAGAAAAAGATAAAAACACTCATTCACTGATAACTAGGTTGAGAGAAATAGAGAAGAGGAAAGGGTTAAACGAACTCGAGTACTTATCGTTTCACATCCAACATGATGAATAGAAGCTCAAATAGATCCCATATGAAGGAGATCTTTGATTGCCTATATTTGGCCTTCAAAAAGCTCCAAAATGAGATCCATGGAGGTAAATCCTGCATAAACTCAGATTAGGGAAGAAGGAGGGGGATAATAGATCATTAAGGGAAAAGAGGACAATTTACCTAGAAAAAATGGAATTTCTATAGTTCGTCTGCACAATTTTCAAAACCGAGCATGGTTACCTGAGAAAACGGGGCACTTGCACAGTTAGGCTGCACGACCATGCACAAACCGTGCTATATGGTTCTATTAAAAAATTTCCATCTGCACGGTTAGCCAAACTATGCACCAATCGTATGCTATCCATGTGATATGTCAAGTTTTCCCCATAAAATGTGTTTCAGGCTCCGAACTATCCCCGGACACTTCTGAGACCTTATCTAACTCATTAAGAATCCATATTAGTTCAAAATTAATGATTTAGACTGAAATTTAAATGATACTTACCATATTGAAAACTGGGTTCTTACAATAGAAAACATCAAAAAACCATTCTAGAGATGTTATAACTCTCATAATCTCAATCTAAGTCCAAATATCATAGTATACCCTACTCCAAGACTAAAATGGTAGAATTTCACATGATTTCACCATCCCATAATAAAGCGGTTAAATTTAGACTCCCCACCACAATGCTTCTAGTATCTAAGATTTCTCTTATTGCATCACTCATGGTCCACACTGATCACTTGGTCCTGATGAAAAATACAATTTTACAACCTCCAACTGGTCATAGTCATGCCTCCAGCACACCCAAACTAGTTTAACATGCCAAAGCTCAAGCTTCTCTTACCTCGATTAATCATAATACTAGTTTCCCCCCAAACAACACCCATTGATTCTCAACTAAACCATCATACTCATTCAAACATGAATCACACTAGTTGAAATCACACCACATGGATTTCCTATGGAGATCCCAAAAACATGTGCACTACAAAACCAACCATATTCACAACGATGACCCACACTCAGCGGCATTCCAAATTAACCAATTCACCAAGACTATACACCAATGGATGACATCACTTGTCCAAATTAGACAATCACCAACTAGGTTCTACACTTGAGTGCCTCCCAACTATTCTCATAAAAAATATAGTCTCATACCCATGACAACATTCATAACATGGAACCTCACTCTTACTTATAGGTCATTATTATTTTCACAAGCATCGACATCTCGTGGGTCTGGTCACCCTATTTTCCTACTTCCATACTCATAGTTGGTCCTTCCACTAAATTGTAACCCATAACCCACGGTCATCATCTTCCAAATGTACTGACCTTACTAATTCTTCCTTGGTCTAATCCCATATCTATGTATTCTTTAATTATTAACGCAACCTAGCCACTTGCATCCAAGTGTTGATGAAAAAAGGCCCAACCTTCTCTATGTTGGGTCCACAAAAATAGCACGCTAATTTAAATAAAAAAACCTCCATAAACAAAGACCATACTCATAAGAACCCAGTAGTGGACTCTCTACCATAATGTTCCCCTTATCATCAATACATAATCACGATTCTTCCTTATACCCACCATCTATTGAACATCGACACTCATGAGGTCCACTAATATTTCTAAAATATTTTCACATACCATGTCTCACTATAGGTACCAATGATATCATGTGTCCTCATGAAAATGATGTCCAGTAATTTTTGATATTTCATTATTTAAGAGCCTCGTTTCGACTAATGTATAAAATATTCACAACCTTTATCACCGTCATGTGACTCCTCCATTTTAACCTACTACAGAATCAACCAATTACTATTATCAAATACCAATATATCTAGTTCCCTTCTAACCATAAATGTGGTACTCTTATGATTCATTAATCATTGTTCTGATATACTCCACCCCTCGACATCTCATTAGTCCCAATGGTCATCATACCATATTTCACTTTTCATAAAAGTTAATAGAGTGTCTCTCGTATGAGATAATCATCTTGATATTTACACAAAAATCATGACCTATCAATCATATTATTGATGATATATAGATAAATTTCCTCACACACCAGTCATATTTGTATGCATTGGCTCCCATTGGTCAAATCGTATCAAACCATACTCGATTAACCATCTCCCTGACCAATGCATGATACAAGACTAAGGGACCCACAAGTTTTCCACTTCTCAATCATGACAATTTGTCTCACACTTTTTCACACCTAAATTACCATGAACTATCTCCACATGAAAAAGAAATTAAGTATTTTTAGACCATATCACAACATACTAACATCACTCAAGGTCATGTAACCCTTACAAGTCTTAGGGGAACAAACATATTCCCCCATCAGCTTAGCCACACTCTTGGAAGGCATTATATGCAACCACAATGCATCTCTATTAGTCATCATGACCACACCACAGAATTCATGTGACCTAATAACTAACCCTCCTTAACCAGTAGATTTCCTAAAACCAATGTATCAGTATATATCACATGTCAATGTGGCCGATCACACCTCATCCAAAACCATGCATGCCTACGTTAGTCTAAGCTTAGGATTAACCTATCCCCATACCTCATGGGTTAATAAAAACTAACTGCCTTATCCAAAGATATAAGATAATTAGATAAACCTATCTCACAATATTTCTCAACATCCTCTATTGGTACTCACATGTCATATTGGGTAATATTACACCCTAGCATTTCCATGCTTCACAACTTGTCTTAAACAAAAACGATTCATATCCCATCGGTCATAGTCTCACATTCCCAAAAATATGCTAGATATGCCTCCCAATAATATCAATATTATTTTGATACAAGCACTACACATTGTTTCAAACCTCAAAATGAATTCACAAGGCAGGTCTATCACCTCCCTCAGGTTACCCTTATACTGTACAAATCATTTCAAAAAATAAAAATAAAAATACCTATTATTCAATTATAGAATTCTGTTTAAAAATATCCCGAGTCATGTCTCAACATCACTAATACCATTTCATAGTCAATAAAATATACCTTAATATGTCAGATCTCATGTTAAAAAATTGAAACTCTATCATAGACACAAATATAAAACAGACATGCGATAACACCCACTCTAGGGTTCTTAAATGTATTTGGAATCCCATACCTGATACAGTCAACCACTGTAGGGTATTAAACCTCATCAAAAATACACATACTATCTATCACCCATGAGGATCAAGGTAATGTTCACATTCATATAAATGGAATCCCCCTTTAATTATCTAAATTAGGAAAATCATACCCATCTGGTTTGGTTAAGTCAAATTCCACAAATAAATTATTTAGTAAACCATCAAATAAGTTATAATTAGAAAATTAAATATCTAAAACCTATTTTATCCTAAAAAAACACGTCTAATAATCACACACAGTCATGAAAATTTCACATGAACCTACATTCTTGATAAGATGCATGAAAACCCAATCTCTTTACACCGTAGACTAAGAAGAAAACCATAAATCAAAAATCCAAAACAAAGTATCATATTTGTAAATAATAAATCCAATAGTAACATAAAAACGTAGAGAAAAAAATCCCATATACCAAGTAACTTGGACTTCATCTCATGTAGGTGTTTGTTAGGAAAAAAATAGCATCCATGTCATGTTCTGACCAGTCCTATCTACTATCAACCATACCAAAAATAGTATTCCAAATAAAAACAATGTTCTCATACCAATTTGTATCAACTTTAGCCTAACTCACCCCATTGTAACTAAACCAAGGTACCACATGAACTCAGTCATGGATCCCTATGCACCAGAGAATACAGATTATAAAAAAGGATCTAACATGAAACCATAGGGATACTAAACTGTCACGCCCTGACCCGACACATCGCAGTTATTTTATTTATTCTGAGTTTCCATTAAATTTTATTCATTTTAGAGATTTATTTTTTTAAATTAAATCAATTTAATTATGAGAAAAAATTGAAAAAACCCTAATCTAACCTATTCCCCTCTTTCCACATCACCTTCCCCCTTTCCCCCTTGCCTCGTGACCTCGATCCCCTCCTCTCACTTCCACCAGTCGCATGATGCCCCCCCCCCCCGAGCTCCAACCTCACTCCCCCCTACCAGTGAACCTCCCTCTCCACAGCCTCTCACTTTGGCCTCCTCCTCTCCCTTGTGTGACCTCACCGTCCCCTCATTTAACAGGTAATATCCTTTGGTTTTCCTCAGCGAAACCCTAGGTCATGGGTTGACCGGGTTTTGGTGATTTCGTCCATTTTTAGAGTGTGAGATGGGTCTCCCAGGTCTTCCTCATGTGGGTTTTGGCATCTTCCACCAAAGGAAAAGTGGTTCAGTACATTCGGGTTCATCCGCATCCATTTGAGGTTGATTGCTTTTACCCTCTTATTTGTTTAGTTAATTTTAATGTGTTGTAAATTATATTTGGGTAGTGTGAAGTGTGAATTTGTAATGTTTTATCATGTTTATAGTTTAGAAATAAGTTTTTACAAAAAAAATGGTTATGTGTTGTGCATATTGTATCATAATGTTTATTGAAAAGTATTTTATGCCTTATTTTCAAAGTGAAAATTATATTTTCAAAGGAACTTGAGGTGTGTATTTGTTCAAAATGAGTTTTTATTGATGAAGGGAGAAGTTTTGGCATGTATTCTTTGTCTTGTACATTAATTTATGAATTTTAGACTGTTTAAATATTAAAATGGGCTTTCAATGTAATTGGTTGAGAAAGTGTGTGTTTTTCTTGTGTTTCTCAAAGGTGATTTTATAAATTGTGTAAGTGTTGGTAAAAGTATTTACAATGGGTTTTTGGTGTGATTAAAATGGAAGGAATGGATTATTGTTGGCATGTAGGCCTTTTTTTCCACTTCTAGCATGAGTTGTGAATTATTTAAATAATGGGAAGCTTGTTTTGGAAATGATTTCTTTTTATGCGTGGGTTTCCTATAGGTTAATTAAATTGGTCGGTGTCTTCTCGAAGGGTTTTACACACATAAATAGGTATGTATGCATATATATATATATCCTCCTTGCACATATTCCCTCATGGTGTAGGGAATATGTGTATTGGATTAAGGGGTGTATATATATAGGGATGTATGTGTGCACAATTGTGGGGCGGTCTTCGTCAAAGGCGTCGGGTGTCAAATTGTTCATCTTGGTCTATTCCCTTTTTGAGGTAGGTTTCCTTATACATTATCCCTTAATTTAAATAATTATTTATTTCTTTTTTTCACACCTTTATTTAATTCTAGTTAGTAATTTAGGGATTTCAGAATAATTTCTTCTTGTGAAATAAATTAAGACCCTTTCTATTTAAATTGAAGGAAGTTGTTTTGTTATATGTGCTTACTAAGTGTTTTATGAAATGCCCCTTTGGCCATTATAAATGTGATTCAGATTTAAATTGGTGAATTGAGTTCATTAAATGGGTTTCCAAGTGCATATAGTATTCAATGTAATGGCGTGTGTTGCTTCTTTAAGAAATTATTTAGGGTTAAATGATTGTTTAAGGCATGTTTGGCTCTTGATGAAAGTGGATTGCATTTGGATATTTGAAAATCGTTTTACTCATAATGAAAATGTGTTGTTTTCTTTTAAAAAGTTGTGGTTTCTCAAAGGGTTTTTATGGCCTGTTTTGAAGTTTAAAAATAAATGGTTATGCAGAAAACTTTTCATGGATGATAATCTTGCCTCAGTTACACTGAATGTGCGGGAAGGCCCATGCTAAGTGGATCCCTTGTGTTTGTGTGGTTAAAAGGGAAAGAATTTTTTTCCATGTGGTGACTTGGGTGATGCCTTTTGTCTGAATTATTATTATATTTATGCATGTTATTTGATGCTCAGTTGGCATCGGTTGGCTCACCCTTTATGTTATACGTGTTGACATGGGAACCTAGCATAGTAAGTGAATTTTCTGTGAACAATTGATGCACTAGTTTAGATTACAAACTAGCTAGTGGACCTTAGTATGGAATTTTCTCTGCTAGGGGATTGGGCCCCTTAGTAAAGCTAGGTATGGAAACACTGAGCATTTGGGCATTATGATGCCATCGAGAGTAGGCATGCCTTCAGGATAAGTCATGTGTATAGTGTGTTTTGGATTGTTCATGAGCTCCTTGGTTCGACATATGTCTATTTGGATTTCTATTTCTCGTAGTGATGAATATTATGTGTGTATGTGTATCTACATTTCCCATATTGGGTACGTACTATTGTGAATTTTTTTTTATTGTTTTTCTTGGAAAGTGGGGATCTATTTTAAAGTAGTTTTCAAAAAATGTTTTTCAAATGAAAGTGTTTTATTCTCTCTGTACAAATCTAAAAATGTAAAAAACTACTTTCCTTTCAAAAATGCTATTGGAACTAATGAAATGAATTATTTTTTGAAATAAATATGGGAAATGGTTCATAATTTTTTTAAGTAAAATATTTATAAAAAAATAATTTTATATATTATAGTTCGAACCTAAAAATGATGATTCTTTTTTTTAAAGGAAATTCATTCGGGATTAGATTACTTGGGCATGCCTACTAAGTTTTAACACTAATTCCTATACTTCATTCTTTTTTTAGTCACATGTGTAGGTTTCATCTTGATCTTGGTCATCATGGGTGATGTTAATTCTTGGGATTGGAGAGTGACCCGTGGGATCACATGGGGTTTTAGTTGTCATCAGGTACGGTTAGTTTTTCTTTTTAGTTCTTACTTAGTGTTCTGTTCAATTTTTTTGGGGATCCTTTATTATTATTTCACTGCTTCTATTTATTTATATTGGGTGAAATCATTCCCATCATGACTCTTTTGATGCCCTTGGTGCTTTTTTCCAGCCCAGGAGGATCAGGAATGCCTCTCAGGCCTTGTCGCGAGCCGACTCGGGTGACTGGTTCAGGGTCAACCTGGGTTGGTTCATGAAAAAATGGTATCAAAGATTAGGTTGTTTAGAGGACCTAGCCTTCAGACCACCCATTGTTATTTGGGTTTTCACAGTAGATGGAGTAGTACTATCGGTGACTGGGGTGTAGGTTTTGTGGAGTGTATGGCTGACACTTTCTAGGATGAACCTTGAGTTACCATGGGAATTCAGGTTTTTTGTTTTGTTTTTGTTCTTGTGGGTTGCTTGGTATATGGGCAAACGAAATGAGAGTCGGGTCAGTTGTCTCAGTGAGATCGCAGGGCCTAGAAAGCCATGTGGAGCCAGAGATATGGTCCTGGAAGACACTTTGTAACAATTGTTTGATTGGCATATGAACGCCATCTATATGAACAAGTCACCCATCGACACTAGTTTCCCCTAGTGAGTAGTTTTGGGTCCTTTTCATATTTGTTTGAGATTTTAGACCCGCTGAATGGTAGGTTTCTTTCGTTTGTATTTAAGGTTGTTATGGGATGGTTTTGGGGAGTTTTTTTTAGATTTTAAAATGATATTTGGTTTGAAAAAATGATGATTGGTTGGTCAAAAATGATATTTCCAAAACCAAAATGTTGATTCTTTTTTAGAGTGAAATGGGATGTATTGAAAATGGTAGTTTTTTTGGAAATTTTTTTGGAGGGTTCTGAAAGGTTTTGTGAAATGTGAAATTGGGAAAATGAATATAGAATTTGAAAATGTTATTCTTTGACAATGAGGTGTGGTATTAAAATTAGTTGAGTTATTTTTTAAAGTGGTTTTCAAAGTGATAATTTTTCTTTTATTTGACTCTTATTATTCCAATGAGTGCTCACATATATGTATACAAATGTTTGTATGTGGTGAGTGAATGGATATTGGTATGTATGGGTGACTGCTTGATTTATCACAAGATTGTATATTTGTGAGGCTAAATGGAATATCAATAGTAGGTGATTGGTTCGTAAGGCTAGTTATGTTCTATGAAAATGTTCTTCAAAAAGGGGGATTCCAATGTTTTAAAAGGCGTGATGTGTGATGCTGCCTTTTTGTTTTTCGTTTTTTCCTTTTTGGACATTGGATTTGGTGTGTTGGAAGTATGATTTAAATCACGTTTTGAGTTTGGGTTGTTGATTTGAAAATGAGATGTAGAATTTAGATTTATGATATGTTTTGATTTGGTTTCATGATCCCTATTTTTGGTTTTTATCCCCACTGAGTTCTAAGGGATTTTGAGAAGCATATGCGGGTATTTCTTTCATCGTGTTCCTCTCATTTGATCAAGACATGCTTTAGACATTTGGTTTGTCCATTTCAGATATGGATCTGGGTGGTTCGCAATATCAAGAGTTCGTCAAGAGGGGTTGAGAGTCAAACCCTCTTCATTTCCTTGGGCATCCAAAACTGGGGAAAGGTGAGGAATGGCTGTGAAATATCGAGGATATATTTGTTTGAATTGAATCTCCTGAACCTCTCAAGCTAGATCTTTCCACCTTTATGTTGGAAGGCCAGATTCTGGAATGGTGGAAATCCGTTCTTCAGGCCAAACAACATAATAATTTCTTGTGGGAATGCCTTAAAACCTTGTTCATCCAACAGTGCTTTCTTGATGATGTTAAGACACTGATGGGTTTAAAGTTTTTCAGTCTCAATAAGGGAGATTCAATGGTGTTGGAGTATGTTAAGAGCTTCACATACCAGGTTTTGTATCACCCAACCCTCATCGGGGATGAATTTGTGAAAGATCGATTCTTTGAAAGGGGTCTCTGATCAGAATTCCTCCCAACTATTCCTTCATTACCTAATGATTATGAAGAATTAATGAGGTGGAATGTGCATGTTGAATCCAAATTATCACCATCTGGCCAGTTGAGAAGAGGCACAAAAAGGTCGTTGCTTTCTTCCTCACCAGATTCAACTGAGAGGAAGTACTGGCTGTGTTTTCAGTATGGGAAGTCGGGGAATAGGAAGTATTCATGTCACAAAGCACCTAAGATGTTTAGTACCTGTTGTCGTTTAGGTCATTTTAAAATGTTTTTCCACGGTGGTTCTGGGAAGTGACATGGAGGCAAATCCACTTCCTTGAAGAACATTCCATCTTGACTGGATGAATGTAGCGTTGGCACAAGGTCAATCAGAAGCTTCTTTTGTTGCAAATTCTCTTGTTGTTGTAATTAATATAACCTGTGTTGTTTTATTCTTTTGGGTGTGAAAAATTATTTTTCAGTTCCTTTTGGAACATTGTTTTAATGGGAATTTCTTTGTAATGTTTTTAATGTTGCTCATGTAGATTGGTGGTGTTTTTTGTCCCATGTTTTGTTTCTTTGTGTTTTTCTATCCTTCCTTAGGATTCGAGAGTTATTCCAACTTGTGAAATCAATGTTTTTATAGAGTCTTCATAATGTGGGGAGACCCCCCCCCCACCCCACCCCATTAAAGGAGCTTATGATGAATCCATATTCCATGTGTTCTTGATTGAGAATTTCCTTGTTTTCGCTCTTCTCGACCTCGACCATAGTAGTTGGTTTTCTTGGATACTGGGTTGTGTAATGGATTCTCGTAGTGATCCTGAATAGGCCAAAACTGGTTTCTCTAATGGATTCTGTGTTAGGTTTTAGGTTGTTCCTTGGTGGGTTGTGTTTAGAAAAGATTGAGTCTTTTATTTGTAATCTATTCGTCATTTGTTCGAGCTCTGTGGTATAGTGTGATGTCTTCCTTGGATATGCAGCTTTTTTAAGGGGGGTCTCGTAGTTTATTTTTGGGAATCTGTAGTTTTAGGATGTAAATGAAAGCGAGTTTTGGTTCTATGGCATTTGAGTTTTCAGTTTTTTCCTTGGTTTTAAATCATCTTTGCTTTGTTTTGATCAAATGAATCTATTGGGACTCTTTGGGGGAAGAAAGTGTCATGGTGGGGATAATTGTCACACCCTGACCCAACACTTCACGGTTATTTTATTTATTTTTGAGTTTCCATTAAATTTTATTCCTTTTTGGGTTTTAGTTTTAAAAATTAAATCAATTTAAATATGATACAAATAAATTGAAAAAAAACCTAATCTAACATATCCCCCCCTTTGTGTGTCACCTTCCCCCTTTCCCCCTTGCCCCGCGATGCCGAGCCAACCCTCCCCCTTCCTTCAGTCACGCGACACCGACCCCCCCCCCTCTTGGACCTCTGGCCTTGCTCCCTCCTCCCGAAGAACCTCCCTCTCCATGGCTCTCCCTCTGGAGACTGCCTCTCCCTTGCGCGACCTTGCTGACGCATCATTTGATGGGTAATATCCTTCGGTTTGTCTCATCCAAACCCTAGATCATAAATCGACTGGTTTTTCGTGATTTCATCCATTTATAGGGTGTTCTCTTGGTCTCCCGGGTCTTCCTCATGCAGTTTTCGACATCCACCGCTGAAGGTGAAGCGGTTCGGTCCATTCCGGTTCATCCACTGCCGTTTGAGGTTGATTTCTTTTACCCTCTAATTTTTTAGTTAATTTTAATGTATTCTAAATTTTATTTGGGTAGTGAGAAGTGTGAATTGGTAATGTTTTAACATTTTTATGGGTAATAAATGAGTTTTTTCAAAACAAATGGATATGTGTTGTGCATATTGTATTTTAATTTTTCTTGAGAAGTATTTTATTCCATACTTTCAAAGTGAAAATTATATTTTCAAAGGCACTTGAGGTGCATATTTTTTTTAAATGGGTTTTTATTGAAGAAGGGAGTAGTGTTGGCATGTATGCGTTGTCATGTACTTTTACATATGAATTTTAGATTGTTAAATTATTAAAAGGGGTTTTATGGGGAATTGGTGGATAAAGTTTGTGTTTTTCTTGTGCTTGTCAAAGGTGATTTTATAAATTGTGTAAGTGTTGGTAGAATTATTTAAAATGGGGTTTTGGTGTGAGTAAAATAGAAGTAATAGATTAGTATTGGCATGTAGGCCTTTTTGTGCACTTCTAGTATGAGTTTTGAATTCTTTAAATAATTTGAATCTGGTTTTGGAAATTATTATTTTTATGTGTGGGTTTCCTATAGGTTAATTAAATTATTCGGTGTCTTCTCTAAGGGTTGTACACACATACATAGGTACGTATACCTATATATATATATATAAATCCTCATTGAACATAATCCCTCATGGATTGTGGAATATGTGTATTGGATTAAGGGGTGTATATATATGGGTGTATGTGTTCGAAATTGTGGGGAAGCCTTTGTCAGAGGCGTCAGGTGCCGAATTGTTCATCTTGGTCGGCTCCCTTTTTAGGTAGGTTTCTCTATAAATTAGGCCTTAAATTAAAGAATTATTTATTTCTTGTTTTCAAACCTTTATTTAATGCTTGTTAGTAATTTAGGGATTTTATAATAATTTCTTGTTGTGAAATAAAGTAAGACCCTTTCTATTTAAATTGCAAGAAGTTGTTTAATTTTATTTGATTACTAAGTGTTTAATGAAATGCCCCTTTGGCCCTTATAAATGTGCTTCAGATTTAAAGTGGTGAATTGACTTTCTTAAATGGGTTTTCAAGTGCATCTGGTTTTCAAAGTAATGGCATGTGTTTCTTCTTTGGGAAATGATTGTTTAAGGCTCGTTTGGCTCTTGATGAAAGTGGGGTGCATTTGGATATTTGAAAATGGTTTTACTCGTAATTAAATGGTGTTGGTTTCTTTTGAAAAGGGTTGGTTTCTTAAAGGGTGTTTTTAGCCCATTTTCCACTTTAAAAATAAATGGTTGGGCAGAAAACTCTTCATGGATAATGCTCTTTCCTCAGTCACATTGAATGTGGGGGAAGTCCCATGCTAAGTGGCTCCCTTGTGTTTTCATGCTTAAAAGGGAAAGAAGTTGTTTCCATGTGGTGACTCGGGTGATGCCTGTTGTCTCAATTATTATTATATTTAGGCATGTTATTTGATGCTCGGTTGGCATTGGTTGGATAACCCTTTTTTCATATGTTTTCAAAAGGGAACCTGGTATAGTAAGTGAATTTTCTATGAATGATTGCTACACTAGTTTAGATTACGCACTGGCTAGTGTCCCTTATTATGGACTTTTCTCTGCTAGGGGATTGGGCCACTTAGTTAGGCCAAGTAGGGAAACACCAATCATTTGGGCATTATGATGCCATCGATAGTATTCATGCCTTCAGGATGAGTCACTCGTATAGTACGTTCTGGATTGTTCACGAGATCCTAGGTTCGACCCATGTCTATTTGGCTTTTTGTTGCTAAAAATGATTAATATTATGCTTGTATGTGTATCTACATTACCCTTCTTGGGTAATTACTATTGTGAATTTTTGTGTATTTTTTTTATTGGAATGTGGTGAGATGGTTTTAAGTAGTTTTTTTAAAACTGTTTTCAAACAAAAGTGTTTTATTCTCTCTGTAGAAATATGAAAATGTAAAAACCACATTCCTTTCTAAAATTATATTAGTACTAATGAAAAGAATTTAGTTTTCAAAATAAATAAGGGAAATGGTTTGTACTTTGTTTTTATGTAAAATATTTAGAAAAAACTTACTTTTATATATTGTAGTTCAATCCTGAAGTTGATTATTCATTTTTTAAAAGGAAGTTCATTTAGGAGTAGATTAATTGGGTACACCTACTGAGTTTTAATACTCACGTATATACTTTATTCTTGTTTTTAGTCAAAGGTTCAGGTTTCAACTTGATCTCGGTCGTCATGGGCGATGTTGAGTCTTGAGATCGGAGAGTGACCCGCAGGGTCATGTGGAGTTTTAGTGGTCATCATCTGCAGTTAGGTTTTCTTTTCAGTTCATGCTTATTATTCTATTCAGTTTATTTATTTTAAGGGATCCTTTATTATTATTCTATTGCTTCTATTTATTTATATTGGTCGAAATCATTCCCATCGTTACTGTGTTGATGCCCTTGGTGCTAATCGCCAGCCCGTGAGGATCGGGAATTCCTCTCGGGCCTTGTTGTAGGCTGACTTGGGTGACCGGTTCTGGGTCGACCTGGGTTGGATCATGACAAAATGGTATCATAGATTATGTTCATTAGAGGACTTATCTTTCAGAGCACCCTTTTTTATTTGGGTTGTCAAGGTAGATGGATTAGGGCTGTCAAAGCTTGGGGTATAGGTTCTATGGAGTGTCTGGACTACACTTTCTGGGCCTAACCTTGAGTTACCGTGGGATGTCTGGTTTTTTTGGTCATTTTGGCTCTTGTGGGTTGCTTAGTATATGGGGAAATGAAACGACAGTTGGGTCGGTTGTCTCAGTGAGCTCGCAGGGCCTGGAAATCCATGTGGTGCTGGGGAGATGGTCCTAGAAGACTCTCTGTGATGTTGGTTTGATTGGAATTTGGCCACCAACCATATGAACAAGTTACCCATCGACACTATTTTCCCATGGTGAGTTTTTTTGGGTCATTTTGAAATTTTTTAGGATTTTATACCCGTTAAATTGTAGGTTTCTTTTGTTTATATTTAAGGTTGTCATGGGATGGTTTTGGGGTGTTTTTTTTAGATTTTAAAATGATGTTTGGTTTGACAAAATGATGATCGGTTTTTCAAATATAATATTTCCAAAACCAAAGCATTGATTCTTTTTTAAAGTGAAATGGGTTGTTTTTAAAATGGGAGTTATTTTGGAATTTTTTTGAGGGTTTTAAAAGGTTTTATGAAATGTGAGATTGGGAAAATGAATATAGAATTTGAAAATGATCTTCTTTGACGATGCAATGTGGAATTAAAATTGTCTTAGTTATCTTTTTAAAGTGGTTTTGAAAGTGATAATGTTTCTTTTATCTAACTCTTGGTATTACTATGGGTGCTCACATATATGTATACAGATGTATGCATGTTCTGAGTGGATGTTTATTGGTTTGTATGGCTGATTGATTGAGCTAGCACAAGAGTATATATATGTGGGGCTAAATGGAATACCAAAAGAGGGTGATTGGTTCGTAAGGCTTATTATGTTCTATGAAAATGTTCTTCAAAAAGGGAGATTTCAATGTTTTAAAAGGTGTGATGTGTGATATTGCCTTTTTGTTTTTGGTGTTTTCCTTTTTGGAATTTGGATTTGGTGTGTTGGAGGTGTGATTGAAATCATGTTTTGAGTTTGGGTTGTTGATTTAAAAATGATATATGGAATTTAGATTTATGATATGTTTTGATTTGGTTTCGTGCTCCCTATTTTCAGGTTTCATCCCAACTGAGTTCTAATGGATTTTGAGTAGCATATAAGGTAGTTCTTTCACCGGGTTCCTTTTTATTGATCAAGCCATGCTTTAGATGTTTGTTTTGTCCATTTCAGATATGGAGCCTAGTGGTTATCAATATCAAGAGTTCATCTAGAGGTTCTGAGAGTTTAACCCTCCTCATTTACTTGGGAAGCTGGAACCAAGGAAGGATGAGGAATGGCTATGAAATATTGAGGAGATCTTTGTTTGGCTTGAATCTCTTGAACCACTAATGCTGGAGCTTCCACCTTCACGATGGAAGGTTTGAGTCTGGAATGGTGGAAATCCATTCTTTATGATGAACTGGAGAATAATATCTTGTGGGAATAATTTAAAGCCTGGTTTACCCAACAATACATTCCTGATGATTTGAAGACACTGATGGGTTCAAGTTTGTTCGGTCTTGAGCATGGGGATTCAACGGTGTTGGAGTTTTCTAAGAGCTGTGTTGAGCTGGTGTCGTTTCTCCTAAACCTCACAGGGGATGAATTTTTGAAAGAACGATTCTTTGAAAGGGTTCTATGATCAGAATTCCTCCCAACTGTGCCTTCATTCCTTGATGATTATAAAGAAGTCATGAGGCGGGATGTTCAAGTAGAAATAGATTTAGCAGCGTCTGGCCTGTTGAGAAGAGGCACAAAAGGCTATTGTTTTCCACCTCACCAAATTCATTAGAGAGGAAGTAATGACTATGTTTTCAGTGTCATAAACCAGGGAATAGGAAGTTTTCATGTCGCTAAGAACCTAATACGTGTAGTACCTATGTCCATTTATTTCATTTGCAAAGGTTTTTCCAGGGCAGCACCAAGAAGTGACATGGAGTCAGATCCACTTCCTCGAAAAACTTTCCACCTTGATTGGATGAACGCAGCACTGGACCAAGCTCAATCGGATGCTTCTTTTGTTTCTAATGCTCTTGTTGTTGTAATTAATGTAATTTGTGGTGTTGTCTTCTTTTGGGTGTGAAGAATTATGTTGAAGGTCCTTTTGGAACATTGTTTTAAAGGGAATTTCATTGTAATGTTTTTAATGTTGTTGATGTAGAATGGTAATGTTTGTTGTCCCATGTTTTGTTTCTTTGTGTTTTTTTTAGCCTTCATTAGGATTAGAGAGTTATTTTATCATTTGAAATCAATGTTTTTATGGAGTCTTCATATGGTGGGGAGACCCCCCCCCCCCCATGAGATGAGATCATGATGAATCCATCTTCCAGGTGTTCTTGACTGAGAATTTCCTTATTTTCACTCTACTCGACCAAGACCGTAGTAGTTGGCTGGCTTGCATAGTGGGTTTTGTGATGGATGCTCATAATGATCCTGAATAGGCCATGACTATTTTCTTTGATGGATTTTTTGCTAGGGGTCAGGGTGTTCCTTGTTAGGTTTTGTTTAGAAAATAGTGATTCTTTTCATTATAATATCTTCATCATTTTTTCGAGCTTTGTGGTCTTGTGTGATGTCTTCCTTGGATATGTGGATTCTTTTAAGGGTGGTCTTTTAGTTTCTTTTCGGGAATCCTTAGTTTCAGGATAAGAATGAAAGCCAGTTTTGGTTCTTTGGTCTTTGAGTTTTCAAGTTTTTCCTTGGATGTAAATCATATTTTCCTTGTTTTGATAAACTGAATCTCTTGGGACTTTTTGGTGGCAGAAACTGTCATTGTGGGGAGATTTGTCACACCCCGACCCTACACTTCGTGGTTATTTTATTTATTTTTGAGTTTCTATTAAATTTTATTCATTTTCGAGTTTTCTTTTTTTTTTTTTAAAATTAAATCAATTGAATTGTGATAAAAATAAAATGAAAAAACCTAATCTAAACTATTCTCCCCCATTGTGTGTCGCCTTCCCCATTTCCCCCTTGCCTCGCGACGCCGAGCCCCCCCTCCCACTTCCTTAAGTCACGCGACACCGACCCCCCCCCCCCTCCTGGACCTCTAACCTCACTCCCTCCTCCCAAAGAACCTCCCTCTCCACGACTCTCCCTCTAGAGACCGCCTCTCCCTTACGTGACCCTATCGATGCCTCATTTGATCGGTAATATCCTTTGGTTAGTCTCAGTCGAACCCTAGGTCATGGGTTGACCAGTTTTTTGTGATTTCTTCTATTTTTAGGGTGTTCTATGGGTCTCCCGGGTCTTCCTCGTGCAGGTTTTGACGTCCACCGCCGAAGGTGAAGCGGTTCAATACATTCTACTTCATCTGCCACCATTTGAGGTTGATTTATTTTACCCTCTTATTTGTTTAGTTAATTTTAATGTGTTCAAAATTTTATTTGGGTAGTGCGTAGTGTGAATTGGGAATTTTTTAGCATGTTTGTGGGTTAGAAATGAGTTTTTTCAAAACAAATGGCTATGTGTTGTGCATATTGTATTTCAATGTTTCTTGAAAAGTATTTTATTCCATACTTGGAAAGTGAAAAATATATTTTCAAAGGCACTTGAGGTGCGTATTTGTTCAAAATTAATTTTTATTGAATAAGGGAGTAGTGTTGCGTGTATGAATGTTTGTGTACTTTTACATGTGAATTTTAGATTGTTTAACTATTAAAAATGGATTTTTCGGTAATTAGTTAAGAAAGTGCGTGTTTTTATTGTGTTTGTCAAAGGTGATTTCATAAATTGGGTAAGTGTTGGTAAAAGTATTTAAAATGGGTTTTTAGTGCGAGTAAAATGGAAGGAATCGATTAGTATTGGCATGTAGGACTTTTTGTACACTTCTAGTATGAGTTGTGAATAATTTAAATAATGGGAAGCTAGTTTTGGAAATGATTTTTTTATGTGTGGGTTTTTTATAGGTTAATTAAATTTTTTGGTGTCTTCTCAAAGGGTTATACACAAATACATAGGTACGTATACCAATATATATATATAAATCATCCTTGCACAAATTCCCTCATGAAATGGGGAATATGTGTATTGGATTTAGGGGTATATATATAGGGTTTTATGTCTGTGCAATTGTGGGGCGGTCTTCGTTAGATGCGTCAGGTGCCAAATTGTTCGTCTTGGTCTGCTCTCTTTTGGAGGTAGGTTTCCCTGTACATTAGCCCTTAAATTAAAGAATTATTGATTTTTTGTTTTTCACACCTTTATTTAATGCTTTTTAGTAATTTAGGTATTTTATAATAATTTCTTGTTTTGAAATAAAGTAAAACCCTTTCTATTTAAATTACAGGAAGTTGTTTTATTAAATGTGATTACTGAGTGTTTGATGAAATAATCCTTTAGACCTTCAAAAATGTGCTTCATATTTACAGTGGTGAATTGAGTTTCTTAAATGGGTTTCCAAGTGTGCCTGTTTTTCAAAGTAATTGCGTGTGTTGTTTCTTTTGGAAATGATTTAGTGTTAATTGATTGTTTAAGGCCCATTTGGATCTTGCTGAAAGTGGGATGCGTTTGGATATTTGAAAATGGTTTTACTCAAAATGAAAATGTGTTGGTTTCTTTTGAAAAGGGGTGGTTTCTTGAAGGGTGTTTTGGCCCGTTTGGAACTTTAATGATACATGGTTGTGCGGAAAACTCTTCATGGATAATGCTTTTGCCTCAATTACATTGAATGTAGAAAAAGTCCCAAACTAAGTGGCTCCCTTTTCTTTGCATGGTTAAAAGGGAAAGAAGTTGTCTCCATGTGTTGACTTGGGTGATGCCCGTTGTCTGAATTATTATTATATTTATGCATGTGATTTGATGCTCAGTTGGAATCAGTTGGCTCACCCTTTTTGTTATACGTGTTAAAATGGGAACCTGGCATAGTAGGTGAATCTATAGTGAACGATTGTTGTACTAGTTTAGATTACACACTGGCTAGTGACCGTTAGTATAGACTTTGCTCTGTTAGGGTATTGGGCCCCTCAGTTTGGTTAGGTAGGGCAACACTGAGTGTTTGGGCATTATGAGGTCATCGAGAGTAGGAATTCCTTCAGGATGAGTCACATGTATAGTACATTATATAATGTTCTCAGTTGCTCGTAGTGATGAATATTATGCTTCTACATGTATCTACATTGCCCTTGTTGGGTACTTACTATGGTGCATTTTTCTGTATTGTTTTTCTTGGAAAGTGGTGAGCTTGTTTTAAGTACTTTTCTGAAAATGATTTTCAAATGAAAGTGTTTTATTCTCTCTGTGAAAATCTGAAAATGTAAAAACCACTTTCCTTTTCAAAATGCTATTGTTACTAATGAGAAGAATTTAGTTTTGAAAATAAAATAATTCAATGGTTCATAATTTGTTTTTAAGTAAAATATTTAGAAAAACTTTTATATATTGCAGTTCAAACATGAAATTTATGATTCTTTTGTTTAAAGGAAATGAATTCGGGAATATATTACTTGGGCACGCCTATAGAGTTTTAATACTCACGCATATACTTCATTCTTGTTTTTAGTCACAGGTGCAGGTTTCAGCTTGATCTGGGTCGCCATGGGTGATGTTGGGTCTTGGGATCAGAGAGTGACATGTGGGGTCATGTGGAGTTTTAGTGGTCATTGGCTATGGTTAGTTTTTCTTTTTTGTTCTTTCTTAGTGTTCTATTCAGTTTAATTTTTTTTGGGATTCTTTATTATTATTTTATTGCTTATGATTTTTTATATTGGAAGAAATTTTTCCCATCATCACTCTGTTTATGATCTTTGTGCTTGGCACCGGCCTAGGAGGTTCAGGAATGCCTCTCGGACCATGTCACGGGCCGACTCGGGTGACCAGTTCAGGGGAAACCCGAGTTGGTTCATGAAAAAATTGTATCAGATCTTATGTTATTTAGAGGACCTAGCTTTCAGAGTTCCCCTTGTTATTTGGGTTGTCAAGGTAGATGGAGTAGGACTTTTAAAACATGGGGTGTAGGTTCTAGGGAGGGTATGTCCAACACTTTCTGGGTCGAACCTTGAGTTACCATGGGAAGTTGGTTTTTTTGTTTATTTGGTTTTTGTGGGTTGTTTGGTATATGAGGAAACGAAACGAGGTTCGGGCTGATTGTCTCAATGATCTCGCGCGGCCTGGAAAGCTAGGTGGAGATGGGGACATGGTCCTGGAACACTCTCCATAATAGTGTTTTGATTGGCATATGGCTACCAACCATATGACCATGACACCCATAGATACTAGTTTCCCCTGGTCAGTTGTTTTGGGTCCTTTTGATATTTTTTGGGATTTTAGACCTGTTGAATGGACAATTACATTCGTTTGTATTTAAGGTTTTCCTGAGGTGATTTTGGGGTGTTTTTTTTAGATTTTAAAATTATTTTTTTTGAAAAAATGATGATTGGTTGGTCAAAAATGAGATTTACAAAACCAAAATTTGATTCTTTTTTAGAGTGAAATGGGTTGTTTTGAAAATGGGAGTTATTTTGGGAAACGTTTTGGAGGGTTCTGAAAGTTTTTTTGAAATGTGAAATTAGGAAAATGAATATGGAATTTGAAAATGTTCTTCTTTGATGATGAGGTGTGGTATTAAAATTGGTTGAGGTATTTTTTTAAAGTGGTTTTTAAAGTGATAATGTTTCTTTTATCTGACTCTTGGTATTCCAATGAGTTCTCACATATATGTATAAAGATTTATGTATGTTATGAGTAGATGGTTATTGGTGTGTATTGGTGAGTGATTGAGCTATCACAAGAGTGTATATATATGAGGATAAATGGAATACAAAGAGCGGGTGATTGGTTTGTAAGGCTTGTTATATTCTTTGAAAATGTTCTTCAAAAGGGTGGATTTAAATGTTTTAAAAGGTATGAGTGTGACACCCCCGAATGATAAAGGGTTAAATGACTAATTGATAATACTCAGGTCAATAAGTTGCACCTTCCTTTTCAGGAGCCTCTCTTATTAGAACTCCATAGTTATGCATGCTTGGCTTGGAGTAGTGATCAGGATAGGTGACCTTCTGGGAAGTTTCCCAGGGTATGTGTGTGTGAGGACAAAGCACACTGGAAAGGACATGTGTTGGCCTGTGGGGATAGTCATTAGTCAGATGACCTATTCAGGCACGTGGGTGAGCCCTAGGGTGGGGACCATGTGTTTGCTGGGAAACTGGTGGTACCTGGTGGGTCAGGACCTGACGACCATGTAAATGCGAGGTGTCTCTACTATCACCGGGACCCAGTTGTCACATTTGGTATCAGAGGAGGAACCCAGCCATAAGTGTGATGCACTGCCTGGGTTGATATGTAGGGCCCAAAATGAGAACTTTGTGCTCTAAAGGGGGCATGATTGTGACAACCCTGAATGATAAAGGGTTAAATGATTAAATGATATGACTCATGTCAACAAGGTGCACCTTCTTTTCTAGGAGCCTCCCTGATTAGAACTCCACTGTTAAGAATTCTTGGCTTGGAGTAGTGATCAGGATGGGTGACCTTCTAGGAAGTTTCCTAGGGTATGTGTGGGTGAGGACAAAGCACACTGGAAAAGACATATGTTGGCCTGTCAGGATAGTCATTAATCAAATGACCTGTTCGGGCATGTGGGTGGACCCTAGGGTGTGGACCACGTGTCTGCGGGGCAACTGGTGGTACCTGGCAGGTCAAGACCCAATGTCCATGTAAAGGGGAGGTGTATCTACTCTCACTGGGACCCGATAGTCAAATTAAATTTGTTACAACCCATCCCTCGGGGCCCATTCTGTGACTACCCCAAGCCCGCCTTCCATAGGCCAGGGGCTGGTGACTAGCACCGAAAGGCGTATTCCCTAAAACTGAGAAGACATTGCCTTTATAACCCATAAACACATGCAAAAAAGCACACAGAAAGATACAAACATGAGTAAACTGAATAGTAAATAGAGTGAGTACAGTAAGTAAAAGGGAGTCAGAATACAAGACCAACTGGAAATTACAAGAAACTGAAAAGTACAAGTAAACTGAAACAGCTCCTGTGAACACCCGCCAAGGATCCTACCTAAAGGGTAGGTACATCTCACGAACAATCATCTCTGCGGTACGCCTAGACTAATGTCCACCTCCGAGCTACCTCCAGCCCTGGTACTCTCATCCTCAGTCAGTATTGTCCATCATCTACACCAAACACAACAAGGTGCGGGCATAGCCCATGCAAGGGTGAGTATAACGATACTCAGTAGGGACCCCGAGACCCTCAAGGTCTCACAAAATCCACAAAGGATAAACCACACAACATGAAATCAACTGACAACCCTACTTAGGTATATGCCCATACATATACCTAAGTTATCAAGTATACCCATCTCAATCATGAGAAAAAAGGGTCCTACTCAAAAGCCCAATGCTCAACTGTTCCACAAAATAAGGAATATCACGATGTTAAGTACCACACATGTACGCCACATTGAAGAATACCACCAAGGTATTACCACGAAGGAAAGTACCACACAGGTACACCACATAGAAGAATTCCACAAAGGTATCACCACGAAGGTAAAGTCCACAAGGTACAGACTCAGCTCACACCAAGTATAACTTAGGTATGGTAGTAAAGATGATTAGATGTAACTACTGAATCATCTTACTCCGTTAAGAGGCAGACCCACGTAGGATCCTAAATAATCATCAGACCTACATAGGATCCTAGTACATCATCAGACCCACACAGGATCCTAGATTAGTTCATCGTGGATTCCTAGAGCAGATCCATGTGGGACCCTCAAACATAGACCCACAAAGGATCCCAAAGCACAGACCCACATATGATCCCTTTCTCATGATAGATCCAGCTACAAGGTTCTCGCACTAAGCTTGCTTGATTTAAGGAGTATCCAATCCTCAAGCCACAGGTCGAATACTCCAACTTCCACGAAGTCCCATGAAGATGTATTCCAAAGGTATATCGCATCATAAGGAACCCAACGCAATAGGCGGCGCGTCAATCAAACACCCGGTCTGTAAGTTATTAGTGTTTCCACTCCAAGGGCCCGGTTGGATTTGGGGTTTGATCCAACCCGGTAGTACTCCAACTTTATCTGAAACTCAAGTGAAGTATACCAAAAAGGATCGTCTCGATCCAAGGCTTCTGGTGCCGCTGACAGTTCATCTAACGGGCACCCAGTCAGTAAGCTATATGCATTTTAGTGCTGAGGGCCCGGTCGGATTTGTGTTCGATCCAACCCGGTCATACTCAAAATAGAACTGCATAACCAAATGGGTCACATCATTATAATTCACACGGAAAAACAAACACGATGGACTACCCATTTGTCCAAAATGGATACCCGGTGAAAAAAGATGCATTTCATCATAACATGCGTGAACCGGGACTCATGGGGTCAGCACCTCGACCTCGAATTAAATATCCAAAATTGGTCTTGAAACATCCATATTAATTTCAGGGTCGCAACGTCATAGATGGTTCGTCATTCTGACATCGTATGAGGAAGATATGTCTGATATAATATCCCGTAATAATAATAATAACATTATTATTGGGTGTTTCATGGAACCGAGCCACGAACCATAATTTAGTATCCAACATTAGGCTTGAATCGGCCATATTAATGACAGGATCACATCGCCACTGACAGCAAGTCAATCAGACATCGCATGCAGGAGTTATGGCTGGTCAAAGATTTAATAATAATATTAAATCTATTAATTCACAAGTGTTTCTGGTACTCGATCCAAAAACTCGAAAAAGACATCCAATATTCGACTCATAATTTCCGTATTAAAGTTAGGGTCATACTGACACTGACGGTTGATGAAACTGAGGTTGTACAGATAAGATACACACAAAAAATGGTTTTACAACCAAAAATAATAATAACATTATTTTTATTATTTTTATTTTATTTCTATTTTCTCCCTTAACTAATCTAAATTGAGATTCACGCATAGTATCCTTTTCTCCATGCAATTCCACATAGCGCCTCCCCTTTAATTTTTCTATTCATTTTACTTTTAATTTAATTTCTTTCAATTCCTTTCTATCTCCACCAAAGATGTTTTTTATTAAAGGAAAAGAAACATACATGAAGAATGAGATACACGACACAAGAGAGTAGTCATGGGGGTTTAAAGTAATGGAGTCTGAGGGAATCCCCAATGACAAGATCCATGCTCCCGAGTAGATGGGACCGAGGATTATAGTAACATGTGAGCTCTTTACTGGGGCCCGCCATAGAGGATAGACAATCTGTGACTCTATTGCCCTCCCGCCGTGTGCGAAGAATCTCCATTTGAGAGGAAATGAGACAACGTCACTTAAGGATAGTATATGAGATGCACCATGTGGTAATGCCACCACCTTGAAGAGCATAGTGAAGGGTTGTGGAATCAGTCTCAATGGCCGAGAGGGTGATATTCCACTCACCGTAGAGAATGAGTCTGGTGATCATTGCTCTCGCCTCTGTCTGAAGGGAATTTATGCTCCCATATAAGGCCAAGAAATCAAGAATTGTAGACTCATTATGGTCCCTGACAATAACTCCACCTCGCATGAACCCCATCCCGTAGGCGCTATCCGAATTGTCCTTGAAGTCGGTGCTAGGTGGGATCCAACGCACCCAGTGACCATGTAGGGTTCGGGGAATGGGAATTATGGCCGCAAAAAGATTCCTAAAAGGGGGTTCCCCTTCTACTCTCTTGAATATTTGAGAGAGATCAACAATCATAGATTTCGTTCAAAAGTGGATCGCTGCCTGTGAGGTGATGATAACCTCATGCCTCACACAGTTCTGAGCCTTCCAGATGTTCCAACACCCTGCTAGTAGGATTTCCACCCTTACCTTCTTCTCGATGATATTATCAGCCCCCTGGAACCACACTTGCAGGGAGTCAGTGCTGCTAAAGACCGAGCCGCTGTTAGAAGCACCAAAGGTCCCCCAAACCACCCAAGCCCATGAGCCTTCAAAGAAAACGTGGGTTGCGGATTCTTCCTGGCTATCATAATAGCAAGAACATCTGGAAACTCTCAACCTCCTGCCACAGATCATGCTTCCATTGAGAAGAACACGGACCTGCTCGCACCTCTCTGTAACCGCATTAGAAAAACTGTACCCCACTATCCGCCTGGACACTGCACCACCTACACCAGCTGCACCGAACCTCCATCACACCACCTATCTCGCCCGGAGTAGTGCCCCAAAGACACATTGGAATTTTACCTCCACGTTTCCCCTTCAGCGGTCCAATGCATCTTTGTTCTAAGCCCGAAAAATGTAACAATCACAGATTCACGATCCTCGGGCTGAGATCTCTATGTCCCTATGTCGCGCTCAACAAAACATTGTGTTTTTAGCATCCTAAATTATTTTTCGATGAAGAAAGCTTGAAGAACATGCAAAGAAAAAAATAGAAAAGATCATGATATATGTGCAGATCGATGGCCATGTTTATTCGGCCATCGTCATTGAGAATCAAGTACAAGAGGAATAAACAAATAGATATTTATCATACTTCAAAATAAACCCCCTACCTCAATCATCTGTTGGAGGTAGCATGAGGAGGAAGGTGATCCGTCGGCACTTCTTGAACATTGGTTCCACGTTCCTCATTTGGAGGTCGTTCTTCGTTGGAGGATCTTCTTCATTGGAGAAAGCTCTTCATTCGAGAGTTCTTCACCAAATTATTTTGCCGACAACTTTCCCCCAACCCCCCCCCCCCCCACGAGAGGTGAGGATCCCCTCTCCATTAAGCTTACTTAATTAATTAATCAATCAATGTTAGCTTCATTAATTAGGGTAATTTCAAGAGTTATCTCACATTAAGAGAGGAGTTCAATTTTGGGTGGTCCCCACCTCTAGAATTCAAATGCGAGGTTTCAAATAAATAAAATAAAAGTTACTTATTTTATTTTATTATTTTTCCAACCCTCCCACGAAAATACGAAAAACTAACTTCCACCCTCGACCTACTGTGGTCAAGGTAAAGGTCTCTTTAAGTGAATATTGGAATTGCGAGTTCAACTATGTCCTTAGATTTCAATTTCGAGCACCGGTTCAAATGTTATATAACGCCGCTTTCCCGTTTACTGAACGTACCTGAAAAAAAGTTCAGAAAAATTATAATAGTCACCCTTGACCCGTGCCAGTTGAGTTTAGTCTCTGTCTAAGTGAAAAACGCCCAAATGAACCCAACGGTTCTCTCGGTTTTCAATATGAGGTATCCTTTAGAAGTTATGAATTTTTACAATAAAATAATTTTCACATAATTATTTTATTTACTTCCAAAAACTAACTTTCACTGGTGGCCCGCACCGACCATTGTTAGTATCTGCCTAAAGAGTGAATACTCTCACAAGTTCAGTGGTGGTCTCATATTTTCAATCCTAGTTACCATTTGTGAGTTATAAGAATTTGAAAAATAATATAATTTATTTAATTATTTTGTTTCCGATTATTCCATTTTTGGGTTTTCTCACAGGAGGCCCACGCTGATTAAACTTAAGTCACGTCTATGGTAAAACCACCATCCTGAGTGCAACGGTTCCCTTATATTTCTGATCTGAGTAACCGTTTAAGAGTTATTCCACTTTTTTAGTAAAACTACTTAAACGCGTTAGTTAAAACATCAAAAAACTTTGACGGATATTCCGGGACATTAAATTCTCCTCACCTTAGGGATTTATGTCCTCGAAAGCCAAAACAAAGGCAAGACAACCAAAAGAGGGTACTGAGAACGAATCTGAGCATCCTGCTCCAATTTTCTCTCCTAGAGGTTCTCGTGTTGCTAGCATATGCACACCAAAGGTATCGACCACCCACAATGGATCCACTCCTGTCGATCCCCAATCTGCATTGGAACCTCCATAAATGATGCCCTATCGTCTTAGTCCAGCTTGAAATGGTCAATGATATGAGATGGTTCATGCACGTATCCCCTCAGCTGGGATATGTGGAATACGTCACACACCCTCTCCACCTACGGTGGAAGATCCAAGTGGTATGTTACCTCGCCTATCCTTCGAAGGATCAGAAAAAAATCGATAAATCTTGGTGATAACTTGCCCCCTTAGCCAAATCTCCATATTCCCCATCATGGAGAGACTCTCAAAAATGCGTGGTCCCCCTCCTATAACTCCAAGGGTCTCTATATCATGTTGTCATAAGTCTTCTGTCAACTCTGTGCAGTCTTCACTTGCTGACAAATGAGACATCGTGATACAAATTTTGACACTGCTTTCTTCCTCCTTGGAAACTAGTACTGATGTTGGAAGTCCTAGTACACCATCACCACTCTAGGATGTACCACCAAAAGGGGATGTATGGAACTCCCTCAACACTTCCTATCGAAGCATCACTGGTACCATGGTGCATCTTCTGAAAAGGATGACGTTCTCCCCACCTTTTGAAAATTCCTTTAGGAGACCATTCTGAGGATATCTGAGCACTTCAAACCCCGCAATCATCATCCCCACACTGCGCCTCCCTGACTCACTAAATAAGTGGGGGAGTGACTATAAGAGACTGAAGAAAATATTCTCCATCTCGATCCACAAAGGATATCTGCAAAGTAGCCAGCTGCTGCATCGCCTCACCTAGAATTTGTATACCAAATCTCCTACTAATTATATCTGCTACAACATTCCCCTTCCCAGGAGTATACACTATCTCAAAGTCATAGTCCTGGATGAACTCTAGACACTCCTGTGGGGAACTGAAAACTCAAAACTTCTACTGCCATGAGGGTATGGTTGGTCGACTCAAGAGTGATCGACTGCACCCTCCTCTACATGAGTTTATCCTATTCTTCCTGGAATTCCTTTTTCACCAACTAAGGAAATCCCCATTCTAACGTTGTATATAAACCACAACCCTTTTTTCCTAATACTGTCAATCTTAGTATGATCTGTGGATGTCTAGTCTATACCCAAACTAACATCGTAAGGCCTCAACATTGCCACCAAGAGGTTCCAACCAAAACTCTCACCTCAAGTGTCATATCAAATCAGCGTAAGTTTGATTATCGAGTCTCCTCCAAAAGGTATCTCCATTAGTGAGGGTCAAGTCAATGGTTTAACCAGAAACTATAGATCTTGAACAAGATTCGTGGAAGGTAGGAATGATTTTTACCTATGTCTATTAATACGACAGTGAGTGGTAGACATAGACCATACCTTGAATCATTCCTAGAGCCCTTGGATTAGACTACTTGACCACATATAGCTACTCCCATGTCCTATCCTCTAGCTCATGTCTCTGAGATTGGCGCCAGTGTCCTGCTTTCCCACTACAAACATTCACTAGTTGTATCCACTCATCCAAAGAACATTCAACCAAAAAGGTTCTCTCAAGCACCCTAACATAGGTAGAAATTCATATAGGAATAGTTCTGGCTCAGACGTCCTTAAAAAAACCATTCTCGGAAGTTCGATCCCCAAAGCACATATCATACTATATTCATCGAGTACCTGGGATGGTCGGTATGCCAAGATGAATATTCAGCTACCGACATGTTATCCTGCTGAAGCTGTAGAAGCTCTAGAGAACCCTCAGCCACCTCCTCAAGCTAGTCCTCAACCGCTTGTGATTCGGGCTCTCCTCGGAACCTGAGGGGTATCTGATGTTGAATCATGCGTAAGGCACTAAGCTTATATGTGTCCTCTACTGGTACCACCGGTTGTAACTGCTGACCAAAGACCAGTGATATAGCTGACACCCTACCCGAAGGTACTATCTCGGGTAATGGTCCATGTACCGAAGCCTCATCACTATGTGGACCATCCTCATAGTCACTCACTGGAAAATTCTAGTAGCTAAGATCACCATATACTCTATATATGTCTCAACTAGGTGGAAAACTCTAGCAATCGCCTCCAACCAGCCCTCAGCTGCGTGGGAAACTTTCTCACCTCGAAATCTCGGACGTCTCTGCTGCTGGAACTCATGAAACGTGCTCAGTAGGCGTGAACCGTCCGCCATTGGGGATGGTGGTATATAATATCCAACGGGTGGTGGTGCTGCTGGTATACCACGCAAAGGTTCCAACATAGTAACATGGACCTGCATCGGTGCCTCGTCGCTCGGTGGGCCATCATCGTGCACTCTCTCGGGATTCCTAGCTGGCTGTCTATGTAGCGGCATCCTAATAATGAACAGGTGTGCCATGATCATTAAGTTATACCTATTGAGATGTCTCAAGAAAACACAAGAAAACTTTTCTGAACACACACACAATCAGTGTTTTCATGCACTGAGTCAGAAATCAGAATTCAGGGTTCTGGTGTATGCACCGACACTGGATTCCCTAAACTGATAACCACACTCATAACACTTAACATTACTGTTGTTAAAAGATCAGAGTCCAATTTTCTACGATAGAACCGACTCCTTTGATACCAATTTGTCACGACCCGTCCACTGGGGCCCGTGCTGTGACTACCCCAAGCCCGCCTTCCATCGGTCAGGTGCTGGTGACTAGCACCGAAAGGCATATTCCCTAAAACCGAGAAGGAATTTCTTTTATAACCTATAAAATCACACAAATAAGCATACAACAAGATACAAACATGAGTAAGATGAGTAGTAAATATAGTGAGTACAATAAGTAAAAGGGGTCAAGAATACAAGACCAACTGGAAAGTACAAGAAACTGAAAAGTACAAGTAGACTGAAAGAGCTCCGGTGAACACCCGCCAAGGATCCTACCTGAAGGGTAGGTACAGCTCAAGAATGTTAGTCTCTATGGTACACCTCATCTAATTTCCACCATCGAGCTACCTCCAGTCCTGGTACTCTCGTCCTCAGTCAGCACTGTTGGTCATCTTCACCAAACACAACAAGGTGCGGGCATTACCCGTGTAGGGTTGGGTATAACGATACTCAGTAGGGACCTTGAGATCCTTAAGGTCTTGCAAAATCCACAAAGGATAAAACAAAAAACATGAAATAAACCGACAAATCTACTTAGGTATATGCCCATACATATACCTAAGTTATCAAGTATACCCATCTCAGTCATGAGGAAACACGGGGTCCAAATCAAAATCCCAAAGCTTAATTGTTCCAAAAAGGAAGGAATACCATGAAGGTAATTACCACACATGTATGCCACACTAAAGAATACCACCAAGGTATTACCATGATGGAATGTACCACACAGGAATGCCACATAGAAGAATACCCCAAAGGTATCACCATGAAGGTAAAGTCCACAAGGTACAGACTCATCTCACACCGGGTATAACTTAGGTACAGTGGTAAACATGATTAGATGTAACTACTGAATCATCTTAATTCATTAAGAGGCAGACCCACATAGGATCCTAGTACAGCATCAGACCCACACATGATCCTAGTACATCATCAGACCCACACAGGATCCTAATACATCATCAGACCCACAAAAGATCCTAGAGTAGTCCCGCATGGACTCCTAGAGTGGATCAATGTCAGACCCTCAAACACAGACCCACAAAGGATCCCAAATAATAGACCCACATAGGATCCCTTCCTCATGATACAGCCAACTACAAGGTTCTCGCACAAAGCTTCCTTGATTCTAGGAGGATCTTCTCTTCAAGCCACATGTTGAATACTCCAACTTCCACAAATTCCCACGAAGAAGTATTCCAAAGGTCTGTCGCGTCATAAGGAACCCAACAAAATAGACGACGCGTCAATCAGACGCCCGATCTGTAAGTTATTAGCATTTCCACTCTTAGGGCCCGGTTGGATTTGGGGTTTGATCCAACCCGGTCGTACTCCAACTTTATCCAAAAATAAAGTGAATTATACCAAAAGGACTTTCTCGATCCAATGATTCTGGTTCTGCTGATGGTTCGTCAAACAGGCACCCAGTTTGTAAGCTATATGCATTTTAGTGCCGAGGGCCCGCCTGGATTCTTGTTCGTTGTAACCTGGTCGTACTCCAAATGGCACCAGATAACCAAACGGGTCACATTGTTATGATTCACATAGAAAAACACACGATATGGACTACCCATTTGTCCAAAATAGATACCCGGTGAAAAAAGGTGCATTTCACCGCAACACGCGTGAACCGGGCCTCGTGGGGTTTGTGCCTCGACCTCGACTTAAATATCCAAAATTGGTCTTGAAACATCAGTCTTAATTTCAGGGTCACAGCATCAAAGACGATTCGTCATTCGGACACCTTATGAGAAAGATTTGTCGGATACAAGATCCCGTAATAATAATAATATTATTATTATTCGGTTTTTCTTGGACCCGAGCCACAAACTAGAATTTAGTATCCAACATTAGACATCGACCGTATTAATGACAGGATCACATCGCCACTAATACCAAGTTAATCGGATGTCGCACGCAGGAGTTATGGTGGGTAGAAGATTTAATAATAATATTATATCTATTAATTCACAAGTGTTTCGGGTACTGAATCCAAAAACTCAAAAAACACATCCAATATTGGACTCATAATTTCTATCTCGAAGTTAGGGTCATACTGCCACTGATGGTTCGTGAAACTGAGGTCGCACGAATAAGTTACACACGAAAAATTGTTTTACAACCTAAAATAATAATAACATTATTTATATTATTAATTTTTTATTTTTATTTTCTTCCTTAACTAATATCAATTGAGATTCACGCATGGTATCCTTTTCTCCATGCTATCCTACATAGCTCTCCCCCTTTAATTTTTTTTCATTTTAATTTTAATTTAATTTCTTTCAATTCGTTTCTCTCTCCAATTAACCCCTTTCATGATTTTCCAATTCCATCACCAATGTAAACTCTCAAGCTCCAGCCGCCGATCATGCTTCCACTAAGATGAAAACGGAGCTGCTCACATCTCCCTATAACCGCACCAGAAAAACTGCACCCCGTTTTCCGCCTGGCCACCGCGCTGCCTACACTAGCCACACCAGACCGCCATCGCACCGGCTATCTCGCCCAGAGCTATGCCCCAATGACACGTCAGAATTGAACCTCCAAATTTCCCCTTCCACGGGCCACTACATCTTTGTTCTAAGCCCAAAAAATGTAACAATCGCAGATTCACAATCCTCGAGTTGAGATCTCTGCGTCCATATGTCGCGCTCAACAAACATTGTGTTTTTAGTGCGCTTAATTATTTGGCGATGAAGAACGCACGAGGAATGTGCGAAGAATGAAATAGAAAAGATCATGGTATATTTTTAGGTAGATGGATGTGTTTTTTCGGCCATCGTCATTGATAATCAAGTACAAGAGGAATCAAAAAATAGATATTTATCATACTTCAAAATAAACCCCCTAACTCAACTGTCCGTTGGAGGTAGCGTGAGGAGGAAGATGATGCATCGATGCTTCTCGAACATTGGTTCCCCATTCCTCATTCAGAGGTCATTCTTCATTGGAGGATCTTCTTCATTGGAGAAAGCTCTTCCTTTGAGATTTCTCCACCAAATTGATTTTCCAACAACATTCCCCCACCCCCCCCCCCAAGTGAGGTGAGGAGCCCCTCTACATTAAGCTTACTTAATTAATTAATCAATTAATGTCAGCTTCATTAATTGGGGGAATTTCAAGAGTTATCTCACATTAAGAGAGGAGTTAAAGTTCAGGTGGCCCCACCACCAGAATTCAAATGGGAGGTTTCAAATAAATAAAAAAAAGTTAATTATTTTATATTATTATTTTCCCTACCCTCCCACGAAAATATGAAAAACAAACTTCCATCCTCAACCTAATGCAGTCAAGATAAAGGTCTCCTTAAGTGAATATCAGTGTTGTGAGTTCAACGGTGTCCTCTTATTTCAATTCTAAGAACCGGTTCAAAAGTTATATAATGCCGCTCTCACATTTACTGAACATACCCGAAAAAAAAGTTTGTAAAATTATAACAGTCATCCTTGACCTGTGCTTGTTGAGGTTAGGATCTGCCTAAGTGAAACACGCCCCAACGAACCGAACGGAACTCTCAAATTTTCAATCTGAGTTACTTTTTAGAAGTTATAATTTTTTACAATAAAATAATTTTCACTTAATTATTTTATTTAGGGACAAAAACTAACTTTCACTGGTGGCCAACGTAGACCAATGTTAGTCTTTGGCTAAAGAGAGAATAATCTCACGAGTTTAGAGGTGGTCTCAGATTTTCAATCCGAGTTACCGTTTGTGAGTTATCAGCATTTGAAAAATAAAATAATTTATTTAATTATTTTATTTACGATTATGTCATTTTGTGGTTTTCTCATAGGAGGCCCGTGACAACTAAACATAAGTCACGCCTAGGGTAAACCTGCCATCCTGAGCGCAACAGTGCTATCCGATTTCTGATTCGAGTATCTTTTCAAGAGTTATTCTACATTTTCATTAAAACGGCTTATGCACGTTAATTAAAACTTAACAAAACTTCGATGAATCATTCTGGGAACTCCAAGCCTCAGAATCGCGCGCCGTTAGATTTCACGGTCTTGAAATAATTCCATATAATTTAAAAAAAATTATGGAAATTCGAGGACATTAAAATGAGTGTGTGATGTTTCCTTTTTTTGTGTCTTCTTTTTTGGACTTTGGCTTTGGTGTGTTGGAGGTGTGATTAAAATCTTGTTTTGAGTTTGGGTTGTTTATTTGAAAATAAGATATGGAATTTAGATTTATGATATGTTTTGATTTGGTTTTGTTCTCCCTATTTTCAAGTTTCATCCCCACTGAGTTCTAAGGTATTTTGAGAGGCATATGCGGGTATTTCTTTCAATGCATGCCTTTTAGTTAATTAAGCTGTTATTTAGACATTTGGTTTGTCCATTTCGGATATAGAGCCCAGTGGTTCTCAATATCAAGAGTTCGTCCAGAAGTTCCGAGAGTTGAACACTCCTAATTTCCTTGGGCAGTCGGAACTAGGGAAAGCTGAGGAATGGCTGTGAAATATCAAGGAGATATTTGTCTGGCTTGAATCTCTTGAACCTCTCAAGATGGAGATTTCCACCTTCACGTTGGAAGGCCTGAGTCGGGAATGGTGTAAATCCATTCTTCTGGCGGAACCGCATAAGAATTTTTCATGGGAATGCTTTAAATCCTTATTCATCCAATAGTAATTTCTTTATGATTTTAAGACACCGATGGGTTCAAGGTTATACGATCTCAAGCAGGGTGATTCAATGGTGTTGGATTATGCTAAGAGCTTCGTCGAGCTGGTGCCATATCTCCCAAACCTCATCGGGGATGAATTTTTGAAAGCTAGATTCTTTGATAGAGGTCTCAATAATAATTCCTCCCAGTTGTGCCTTCATTCCTATGTTATTATGATGAATTCGTGAGGCGGGCTATTCAAGTCGAAGCCGATTTAGCAGCATCTGGCCAGTTGAGAAGAGGCACAAAAGGCCATTGTTTTCCACCTCACCAAATTCACCCGAGAAGAAGTACTGGATGTTTTTTCAGTGTGGGAAGTTGGGGAATAGAAAGTTTTCATGTCATTAAGCACCTAATATGTGTAGAACCTATGTTCATTTAGTTCATTTGAAATGGTTTTTATAGGGTGGCACCCGAAAGTGACATGGAGGAAGATCCACTTCCTTGAAGAACTTTCTAGCTCGATTGGATGAATGTAGTGATGGTGCAAGATAAATCAGAATATTCTTTTGTTTTTTATGCTGTTGTTGTTGTTATTAGTATAATCTATGGTGTTGTATTCTTCCGAGTGTGAAGAATGATGTTTCAGGTCCTTTTGGAACTTTTTTCTATTGGGAATGTCTTTGTAATGTTTTTAATGTGGCTAATGTAGAATGGTGGTGTTTGTTGTCCCATGTTTTGTTTCTTTTGGTTTTCTTGGCCTTCGTTAGGATTTTACAGTTATTCCAACTTGTGAAATAAATGTTTTTAAGGAGTCTTCATATGGTGGGGAGACCCCCCCATGAGATGATCTCATGATGAATCCATCTTTGAGGTTTTCTTCACTGAGCATTTCCTTATTTTTGCTCTGCTCGAACCCGACCGTAGTTGTTGGTTGGCTTGGATATTGGGTCGTGTAATGGATGCTCGCAGAGATCCCGAATAGGCCATGACTAGTTTCTTTGATTTTTTTTGTTTGGGGTCAGGGTGTTCCTTATTGGATTGTGTTTAGAAAAGAGTCAGTCTCTTCTTTGTAATTTCTTCATTGTTTTTCTGGGCACTATGGTCTTGTGTGATGCCTTCCTTGGATGTGTGGCTTCTTTTAAGGGTGGTCTCATAGTTTTTTTGGGAATCTGTAGTTTCGGGCTCTGAATGAAAGAGAGTGTTGGTTATTTGGTCTTTGATTTTTCATGTTTTTCCTTGGTTATAAATCATATTTTCTTTAGGTTTCATCAAATGAATCTCCTGGGACATTCTGGGGGAAGAAAGTGTGATGGTGGGGAGAATTTTCACACCCCAACCCGACACTTCATAGTTATTTTATTTATTTTTTAGTTTCTATTAAATTTTATTCATTTTTGAGTTCTCTTTTTTTAAAATTAAATAAATTGAAGTATGATAAAAATAAAATGAAAAAAAACCTAATCTAACCTATTCCCCTCCTTTGTGTGCCGCCTTCCCACTTTCCTCCTTGCCTTGTGACGCTGATCCCCCCTCACCCTTCCTCCAGTCGCGTGACGCCAACCACACCCCCCCCCCTCTAGACCTTCAAACTCGCTCCCTCCTCCCGAATAACCTCCCTCTCCATTGCCTCTCCCTCCTGCGGCCTCCTCTCCCTTGCGTGACCTTGTCGGTGCCTCATTTGACAGGTAATCTCCTTCAGTTTTTCTCGACCGAATCCAAGGTCATGGGTTGATTGGGTTTTGGTGATTTAATCCCTTTTTAGGGTGTGTGTTGGGTCTCCCAGGCCTTCATTTTTCAGGTTTTGGTATTCTCCGCCGAAGGCGAAGAGTTTCAGTCCATTCCGGTTCATCTGCCGCTATTTGAGGTTGATTGTTTTTACCCTCTTATTTGTTTAGTTAATTTTAATGTGTTCTAAATTTTATTTGGGGAGTGTGAAGTGTGAATTGGTAATGTTTTAACATTTTTATGGGTTATAAATGAGTTTTTGAAAACCAATGGCTATGTGTTGTGCATATTGTATTGTTATATTTCTTGAAAAGTATTTTATGCCTCATTTGAAAAGTGAAAATTATATTTTCAAAGGCACTTGAGGTGAGTATTTTTTAAAAATGAGTTTCTATTGAAGAAGGGAGTAGTTTTTCCATGTATTCCTTATCGTGTACTTTTACATATGAATTTTAGAGTGTTTAGTTATTAAAAGTAGATTTCTGGGGAATTGGTTGAGAAAGTGTGTTTTTCTTATTTTTGTCAAAGTTGATTTTATAAAGTGTGTAAGTGTTGGTAAAAGTATTTAAAATGGGTTTTTGGTGTGAGTAAAATGAAAGGAAAAGATTAGTGTTGGCATGTAGGCATTTTTGTTCACTATTATTATGAGTTGTGAATTCTTTAAATAATAGGAAGCTTGTTTTGGAAATGAATTTTTTTATGTGTTGGTTTCCTATTGGTTAATTAAATTGTTTGGTGTCAGCTCGAAGGGTTGTACACACGCACATAGGTACGCACACCTATATTTATATAAATCCCCCTTGCACATATTACCTCATGGGGCAAGGAATATGTGTATTGGATTAAGGGGTGTATATATAGGGGTGTATGTGGGAACAATTGTGGGGCGATATTCGTCAAAGGTGTCGGGTGCTGAATTGTTCATCTTGGTCTGCTCCCTTTTTGAGGTTGGTTTCCCTATTCATTAGCCCTTAAATTAATGAATTATTTATTTCTTGTTTTTTTCACCTTTATTTAATTCATGTTAGTAATTTAGGGATTTTAGAATAATTGATTGTTGTGAAATAAAGTAAGACCCTTTTTATTTAAATTATAGGAAGTTGTTTTATTGAATTTGCTTATTATGTGTTTGATGAAATGCCCCTTTAGCCCTTATAAATGTGCTTCAGATTTAAAGTGGTGAATTGAGTGTCTTGAATGGGTTTCCAAGTGCGTCTGGTTTTCAATTTAATGGTGTGTGTTGCTTCTTTTGGAAATTATTTAGTGTTAAATGATTGTTTAAGGCCCATTTGTCTCTTGATGAAAGTGGGGTGCATTTGGATATTTGAAAATGGTTTTACTCATAATGAAAAGGTGTTGGTTTCTTTTGAAAAGGGTTAGTTTCTAAAAGGGTGTTTATGGCCCATTTGGCACTTTAAAAATAAATGGTTGTGCGGAAAACTCTTCAAGTTAATTCTCTTGCCCTGGTTACATTGAATGTGGTGGAAGTCCCATGATAAGTGGCTACCTTGTGATTGCATGGTTAAAAGGGAAAGAAGCTATTTCCAGGTGGTGACTCAGGTAATTCTTGTTGTCTGAATTATTATTATATTTATGCATGTGATTTGATGCTCAGTTGGCATTGGTTGGCTCACCCATTTTGTTATACTTGCTGACATGGGAACCTGACATTGCAAATGAATCATCGGTGAATGATTTTTGCACTAGTTTAGATTACGCACTGGCTAGTGGCCCTTTGTAAGAACTTTTCTCTACTAGGGGATTGGGACCCAAGGTTAGGCTAGGTAGGGAAACACTGAGTGCTTGGGTGTTATGATGTCATCGAGAGTAGGCATGCCTTCAGGATGAGTCACATGTATCGTACGTTTTTGATTTTTCACAAGATCCTAGGTTCAACCCATGTCTATTTGGATTTTTGTTCCTCGCAGTGATGAATATTATTCTTGTATGTGTATCTACACTTCCCTTGTTGGGTACTTACTATTGTGATTTTTTTTATTGTTTTTCTTAGAAAGTGGTGAGATGGTTTTAAGTAGTTTTCTAAAAATGGTTTTCAAACTAATGTGTTTTATTCTCTCTGTACAAATCTGAAAATGTAAAAACCACTTTCCTTTTTAAAATGCTATTTTCACTGATGAAAATAATTTAGTTTTGAAAATAAATAAGGGAAATTGTTCAATCTTTGTTTTTAAGTAAAATATTTAGAAAAAAAATACTTTTATATATTGTAGATCAAACATGAAATTTATGATTATTTTGTTTAAAGGAAATGAATTTGGGAGTAGATTTCTTTGGCATGACTACTGAGTTTTAATACTCACACCTATACTTCATTCTTGTTTTTAGTCATATGTACCTGTTTCATATTTATCTCGGTCTCTGTGGGAGATGTAGAGTTTTGGGATCAGAGAGTGACCCGCGGGGTCACGTGGAGTTTTAGTGGTCATCAGGTATGGTTGGGTTTGCTTTTTAGTTCTTTCTTAGGGTTCTATTTAGTTTATTTATTTTTGGGGATTATTTATTATTATTCTACTACTTATGTTTATTTATATTTGGTGAAATCATTCCCATCATCATTCAATTGATTACCTTGGTGATTGTCGCCAACCCGGGAGGATCGGGAATGCCTCCCGGGCCTTGTCGTGGGCCAACTTCGGTGAGCGGTTCAGGGTGGACTTGAGTTGGTTCGTGACATATACCTTCTGATACTGACAAACATAAATCATAGTGTAAAAAACATATGTATAATCATCAAAATACAAAATAGGATAAAATTAAACACAATAGAAAAATTCAACCAAAATTAAACAACAAATCATATGATATAACTGAATGAACTATCTAAAATGTCACATGAATCAAGAATACACCAACAAGATCTCATATGGGTAGATCATATGCATCCTAGAATAACATAATAAAACCACATATTACTATAAATACAGTGTCTACATAGGAACCATATGGGCAGGTCCACCAATCAGGGTGTGAGTAAAACTTAGTAGGCCACCACTAATGGTGTCTCAAACATAACTATTATATACAGTGCATGAATGATATGATATTATCAAGATAAATAAATAAATAAATAACTCTGAATATGAAACTCATATTAACCTCAAGTATTAAATAATATACTCAGGAGGAACCATAATTGATTTGGCTAGTGCTAATATGTCCTTAAATTGGTCAAATATTAGATCCTATGATTGGAGTAGTGTATTCCTATACTTCCAACTCATATCATCAATTTCAAGGGTTAGAGTGGAACCCACCACTAATATCATCTCAACACATCATATTTTTCCATGTTTTGGAGTAGATCCTACCCAATATACAGTCCCATCATCAAGATAAAACTTGGAGTGTCACCCACCCTGGATAATATCACATATCATCTACGATATGAGTTGGAATAGTGATCACCCCGATTACCATCATATATCATCAATACCAACAATACCCTAGGTAGGAATAAAACCTTACCATAGTTCTATCACATATAATCAACACACAAGGTCATATTGGCTCATACCCCCAGTTCCCTCACATATCATCGATACATTGGGAGAAATCGGTGTTTACCCCTCAATCCTACACAGATCATAAATACACTGAGTCAAACTAACTTCAACTAATAGATCCATTTCATATCAACATAGACAGATTGGAGTGGTTATTTCTTCTACAATAATCCCATGTCATCAAATCATTGGGGTTGGAAAATAACCTCCCCTAATATCATCTTACATCCTCACTATAATACATGAAGTACATTTCATCTCAATCATTAATGTATTGGGTTTGAGAAACACCCAACCCACTTTCTCATTGTGATAGTTTAATGAGTGAACATAATCAAATATGAGACTTTAAGTACATTTCATTTATACACATTAAGATAAACCATATAAATCACAAGTATTACAATAAGTTTTCTCAGGGGTTGGGCACTCACCTAAACCCAAAAAACATACTCCCTAGGTTATCCTCTCAATAACACACACCCTATTTCCACAAATGTATTCAAAAAATGATATCATTGCATTATTCCCACTTATAAAACTCATTTTAAATCCTATGCTATGATAGGGGTACCTACCATTCCCCACTAAGCCATACTATATAACATAGACACAAGGTGTTTTCCACTTACTGAAACCATCATCATAGGGAATTCCATTAGTTGAAACCACACTATAAGAATATTACCTACAGGTTGGCATAATGTCCAAAACACCCTTAGGTCTTACTTAGGTCAAACCATACACACCCAACATACAAGAATAATCATATCCAAGACACTCTCCCAATTATTCATACTAGTGAGGGAGAAACACTCATATAATGTATTGGTTTACTAGTCAATGGAAACATGTGTCACAAAAAACGGTCTCAAATGTGCAAGGACCTGGGATAACCACCAGTAAACATGAATGTCCCTTACTCATAGGAGACTAATGAATCTATTAAAAATGTCACTATATTTTAATCACCAATATTATATCACTCTCAAGCCTAGACACCATGTGTCTTGCATTCATTTCCAATACCTTAGACATCAGTGGTCAAGAAATTATGTGTAAGAGTCAAGGCCCATCGTGTCACTAGAAATTTCTATATTTTTATAAAAAATTAAGAAATAAAAATTAATTTTTTTGGGTTAATCATGAATGATTAAAAATACCACATATCCTATAGAAAAATAATAAAATTTAGTGAGTTTTTTATGTTCCACCTACTTCAATCTATTGGAAGTTCATTCATCAAATATATCTTAATGAATTGGATCCAATAAAGGGTTGATCCCAATATCTTACAAAATCCATAATTTAGGGAATAATGATGGAATGCTATAAAACATTATAAGAAACATGAAATAGATCTAATTGTATTGATAGGATTACATTTATCTACCATCCAAGATGAAAGACACTCGATTTCAAGGAGATAATTTATTTAGAAGAGATAAATTAGATGGAGGAAGGGTTGTGGTGATGATACTAATCTAATAAGGGAGACATAATATATATTGTTTTTAATATTTAAAACCTTTAATTTGATTAATAAAAAACAATCCAGAACATGTATTATGGCATGTCTGAAATGGTCATAATGCAATATCTCCTTTCAGGGTCTCAATTTTGGTGCGACCCCCCTAGACACAAAATAGAACCCCATGCCTAGAAGAACTAGAAACCTAATCTCCACTGTTATGGTTATCCTATAGCATGATTCTCCCCGTCACGGTGTAGAAAACACCCATAAAAAGGATTTATAGTGTGACTTATACCACCACAACATGAAACCTCAACCATTTGAGTAGGTCTTCATGGTTCAAGACACACATTACAATGTGACTAACTACCTACACCAAATAGTTAATCTCATAAAATCCTCACCATGACCCAATTGATTTTTAAACAAGACTTTCCATAGAATAACCCACTTGTTTCAGTTCAGGGCCTATCCATCAATATACATTCATGATGTAATCTCCCACCCCACTTTGTGACCTCATAAAACTCTAGAAGATAAATATCACACATAGTGTTCATGGTGTGGTCTACTTAATTCACATAACAATCCTATATCTTCCATAAAATTTTAATCTCATACAACACATTCAATCCATAAAACCTCTAGTTGTGGCATGATTTATCACATGTAGTATAAATCTATAGTAAGGTCACCCAAAAACTGCTTTGGAACTCAGTTGATCACCCATGAAACATTTTGATCCACCAAACACATTCAAAAACCCCTCATAAAGATGTTTCAACTCTTATAATCCAAACATGAGTCTCAATTATTAGACTGTACCTACTCCGGGACTAAAAATTTTCAATTTCCCCTGATTTCACCGACCCATTAAGATGTGGGTAAGTTTAAACTACCCACCATAATAATTATCATTCCCAATAATTCTTATCCTATATCACTCATGACCAGCACTAATCACTCAGTCCCAATGCACAGTTTGATTTTCCAACCACCAACTGGTCATGGTTTTTCCCCCAGAATTCCCAAACTAGTGGAATAGGAAAAATCTCAAGTATCTCTTACTCTAACTCATTATAGTGTTGATTTACCCTAAAAAAATATTGATCCTAGTTTATTCCATTATAATCACTCACAAATGAAACCAACTACCCAAAAACCCACCACATCGACTTCCTATGAAAACTCTAATGGCTTGTGTACTACAGAACCAACTATCTCCACCAACTCCATGGAAAAGACCCACTCTTGGTGACATTCATGAATTCATAATACATCAATTCCATACACCAATGGATATCATAACTTGTCCAAACTAGAAAATTACCTACTCAAAACTACACCTGATATCCTCCTAACTATTCTCATCAGAAACCATAATCCCATATCTATGACTATATTCATAACAAAAAACCTTTATCTTTCTTAAAATTAATTGTGAACTTCATGATCACAGATATATCATGAACCCTATCACCCCATTGGACCACTTTCTAACTTCATCCTTCCACCAGAATGTGACCTAAAAATAACAGTCTTCATCTACCTAGTTTTCTGAATCTACCAAATACTCCTTGTTACATACCAATATCCAGTTATTCCCCACTAATTGACATATCTTGGCCACTTTCATCCAAGAACTGGTACAAAACCACAACCATCTATGGGTTGGTTCCACCAAAATTCTAACACAATGTAAATCAATAAAATCCTATATAGATGAGAGTCATACTGATAGGCACCCAATAATAGTTTCCCCTACTATAATTTTCCCCTTAACATCAATCAACAAGAATGATCCTTCATGATACCAATAGTCATTCAAACATCGATAATCATTAGGTTCACTCACATTTCATAAATTGGTTCACATCTTAAGCCTCATTCTAGTGTCTAATGATGTCATGGGACCTCATGAAACCACTACCTATTACTACAAATAATTAATCACTACAACACCTATTTTCAACTGATGTATCTCAAAATGGAAATCATTTCTCACCATCACACCACTCTTGCATTCCAACCTACTGTATACCCCACCTAATCCCACTAGAAACTAACAATCATTCTGCTGCCATAGTCACTATAGTTTGGGATCTCTCCATATTCCTTAATCATCATGTTGAGCTACACGTCCCCTCCGTATCTTATCAATCTCGACAATCATCATTAAACTATTCAATTATCATAAATTATCATAGTTCATCTCTTATATTATATAATAATCTTGATACAACCACAATCTCATGACCCCTCAGTCATCTTATCACTACTTTGTAGAGACCTTATCTCACACACCAATCATATTTCAATGCACTAGCTCTCATCGGTTAAACCATGTCTTATTATACCCAGAACAACCCCATCTCTAACCAATTCATGATACAACACAAAGAGTTTCACCATTTTTAACATATAAACCATTAAAAGGTATTTCATACCTTTGACACACCTAAATTCTAGATATTTATCTAAAAGAATTTAGTGAAGTAAGAATTACTAAACTACATCATAATATATTATCACCTCTCAAGGTCTTTCAAACCATATAGGTCTCAAGGGAATGAACATGAACCCCTATTCAGTCTATCCACACTCTTGGAAGGCATCAAATACAATCAACATGCATTGTCATTATTCATCATAACCACACTCAAGGAGTCACATGACATACATAACTAAATCCTTCTAAACTAAAGATTTACCAAAACCCATATATCAACAGGTCTCACTTTTCACCAAGGATGATCACACCTAATCAAACACCAAGCTTACCTACCTTAGTCTACCATTAGGTGGAACCAATACTCATACATTATGGGTTAACCCAAACTCACTCTCTTATCCCAAGATAATAATGAATCTGACTAACCTCTCTCACAATGGTGCTCAGTATCCCCAATTGTTACTCACATATTATATCAATTAAGTGTACACCCTAGCACTAACCTTATTCACAACTCAACTCAAACCAATATGAGTCATATTCCATCAATCCTAAGCTCTCAGACAAAAATAGAAAGATGACTATTCCACCTATTTATGTCATTACTATCATAAAAAAACACTAATAATGAATTCACATCTAATAAGACACTCATAATATTTGGTTAACCCCTACCTTTGGTTACCCTTATACATCAAAACTCATTTAGAAAAATAATATAAAATTCTATGCTACCCTATCTCACCAATATCCTAAGACATTCCTCAACATAACTAAGAAATATCAACTATTCTCTAAACCATACCTTAATTGGTCATAGATTGGATAAAAAAACATACAATCTATATGAAACAGAAATATGAAACTCACATGTTATAACAACCACTCTAGGTTTCATAAATGTATCATGAATACCATATACAAGCTATCCAACCACTCTAGGGTACAAATACTCATCAAGCATTCACATACTAGACTCCCCCCAAAAAAAGAGGATCAAGTTCATAACCTCGTGCATATAAATGACGTCTAGCTATAATGTTTTGTATTAATAAAACCATACCCATCTAGTTTGGTTATGTATAATGGAACCAATAAGTGTTTTTTGGAAATTATCAAATAACATATTATCAAAGAATTAAATAAGTGAAACCAATTTTATTTTCTAGAAATTGTATCACAATCATAGAAAAACATTCACATGTCATGTGAACCCGTATAACTAATATGATGCATGAACACCCACTCTTTTCCACTTTAGGATAAAAAGAAAAATCATAAATCATAATTCTAAAAAAATAATATTCCAAAAAAATTAACCCAACTGTAACATCAAAAACCAATAATAACAATCTCAACTCCCAGCTAACTTGGAAATTAGCTCATATATGTGTGAGATGGGAAAAATAGCATTTATATCTATTTTTAACAAGTCAAATCTCTTTTACACCATACCCTAAATGGAAGTAAAAAGAAAGAAAATTTTTGGATACTACTTTATAACAACATAGGCCCACCGCACGTCATAGTAATTAGACCTATGTTTTTAATTGAAATGAAGCATGACTCTCCATACTTTAGAGGTTACATACTAGTAGTTAGGGACTATGGTGATACCATAGGAAGACTATACACTCTAGTATGTATAACCATAAATCACAGTGGATAAAAATATGTCCAATCATCAAAATATCCAATATAATAAAAAAATCATACAGAAATTAACAATGAACCAAAAACATGTCATAAAGATACCAATAAGATCTCCCATGGGAAGATCATATGCATCCCATACCAAAATAAATAATACTAAAAATAACCACCATATGGTTAAATTTTTTGACTTGGTTCCATTTCCTAACTTTTTTCAAGTTATCCAACTCAACTAACCAATTTCGGTTGTATTCCCTATCTATGCCTATAATCATGAGGTATTCTCAGGTACCCAAGTTATAGGGTCACCCAATAAGGGTGTGAGTATAACTCATTAGTGCACCAAAAACAGTTTCCCTAATTTAACTGATATATATATATATCATGAATTATTTGATATCCTCAAGAAAAATAAATAAGAAAATTACTATGAACATAAAACCTATATCGTTCATGAGTGCTTCCTAGGCCACTCATGAGGAACTATACTTACTTTATACAATGTTGGGGTGTATCTGTATAATTCACATATTAGAACCTAGGATCAATGTAACTTCTACTCACATCACCAAAAATAATAATAAATTCCAAGGGTCAGAGTAGAACCGATCAATAATATCATCTTATCCCATCACACTATTTCGTGGTTCAAAGTGAAAAATGATGATACCAACCCATTATAAATAAAAATTTTCGAGTGTATCCTACCTTGGATTCCATCACATATCATATACACCATTGGTCAAAATTGAACACATCCTTGTTACCATCAGATATCATTAATTCCATCAACAACCAAGGATTTAATGGTTCATTCCCCTGGTTCTATCATTTATAATCAACCAACAATTTACGATTGATGTATAGCCCTTGTTCTCTCACCTATAATAAATACACTGGGTGAGATAAATGTTCGCTCCTAGTTCCCTCACATATCATCAATACACCGAGTCGAAATGGTTCTCTCACTTGGTGTCATTATATATCAACATTTAGTGCCAGTGTGGTGTTCAACTATATTATTATTCCAATCCACAACTCCCTAGGGTTAGAATGATGTACATCTATGCTATCATAACACATCATCACTATCCATCACCAACAATATGGGTCAGAATGGAACTCACCGTTAGTACTATCTCATACATAAATATACTTGGCCAGATTTGTGCCCAACATGCTTCCTCATCATGAAAATTTAACAAATTAACCTAATGAAGTATGAGACATCAAGTTTATTTCATTTTCTAAGAATAAATATAAAACATAAAAAACCCAAGAATAACACCTAGGTTTCAAGGGGATGGCTTCTCACCTAAACCCAACAACACATCCTCTCTAGGGTAACCTCTCAAGAACACATACACTATTTCTAAAACTGTATTCATACAAGGATATCATCATGATATAACATCTTTACAAAATCGTTATAAATCCTACACTAGGATAGGTTATCTAACATTCCTCACTAAGTAATATCATATAATGTAGATATAAGTTGTTCACCCCATACTACAACCATTATCCCATGGATTACTGGTTGTCAAAACCACACTACAAGAATCTTGCATCAGGGTTGGCATAATTTCTAACCCACCCTAGGTTCTCATATAGGTTGAAACACAGACACCTAGCCCCTAATTTTAAAAATATACAAGGTACTCTCACTCAATTATACATTATTGTGAGATAGGAACATACACATCATGAATCAGTTTGCTAGTCAATAGAAGCATGAGTCACCATTATGGGTCTCACATAGGTCATATCCTAGGCAGACCACTACTAACCATGCATATCCTAATCTTGAAGGAGACTATGAAACCTATTTATAAGGCCCTGTAGTTTTTAATCACCATATTTATATCACTCTTTAGTACACATGAAACTTGTCTCACTTTCAAGGTCAAGCCCTTTTTTATTAGTGGATGAGTATCACACATAAGATTCAATGATTTATCATGGTCCTAGGAATTTCCATTATATTTTTATAAAATAATGAAGAAAAAATTATTTTATGTTTAGTTTTGATCATGCATGAGTGGCCATAATAAATATAAAATATTTCCTATAAATAACGTAATCCTTATGGAAGTTATTAGGCGCTACCTACCTCAATCCATTAGAAGTATGTTTGTTGAATATATCTGAATGATTTTTCTCCAGTTGAAGGTTTTCCCAATAATATGATAAAATAACTAAATTTGGTTATAATTATATAACACATTCAAATAGTGTAATAAATATAAAATATATCAAATGGGAATTATATACTTACCTCTAGCTATCACTCGAGATGAGCTGCACTCAAATCTATGCACAAATGAGGGACATCTGCTCTATAGAATAGAAAAATGAGAGGGAGGAAGGGTTATGGTGTCTCTTTTAAATGAATGCGGGATTCCAAATTTATTAATTTTTTAATATAAAAAACATTTTGTTTAATTAATAAAAAATCATCCATAACAATAATTATAGAATGACTAGAATGGTCATGGTGTAATGCCTCATGTTAGGGCATCCATTATAGTGTGACTCCACTGGCCAGGACACAACACCCCATTCCAAGAAAATCTATAAACCTAACCACCATTGAATAGGTCACACTATGAAATTATCCTCACCATTATGGCACAAAATCCTCCCTTTGACCAGGTCTCCATGGTGCTACCTCCCCCACCATATCATGGAACCTCCACCCTTTAAGAAGGTCTTAATTACACAACACATGTGTTATAGAATGGATAGAAACCTACATGAAAGAGTTAATCTAAAAAATACCACATAAGGACCCAATTGATTCATATATAGGCCTCTACAAAAATAAACCTAATTGTTACAGTGTAAGCCTTATCCCTCGAGAAACCCTCACAACAAAATATCCCTCTCCCTGGAATGATCTCCCCAAACTCCAAAAACATAATGTTATACAAATGATTCATGGGGTGGTCCCATTAAAATATAATATGACCCTACCCTTTCTTAAAAAAATTAATCTCATGAGTTATCATAATTTTAATGAGAACAGATATCCCAAGAGATCATTCACCCTACCAACTACTTCTTAACTCATTCTTGGTTCTTATAGAATAAATTTTCCTTAAAATCATGGCCATCAGTGATTAAATGTAATGATTAAACATGATCCACCTTGATAAATATAGATATATGGTTATTCCCAAACTTATTAACAAAACCTGACTTCCTACATCCATCTGCTGACACAAACCCATAGCCCCCTCTCGGATGCGCCCATAAACATGTCACCCCAATGTAATTCACCAAAATACTCCCTAAATGATGTTCATACTCACAATCACCCAGTAGTGGGACCCCTTACATTTTCTTACCTTTTCATTTATTAAAATGAAAAATCCTTCTAGATACCAACCATTAGTTGAACAATGACACTTATGAGGTCCTCCCATATTTCACAAACAAAACTACATCTCGAGATCTTCTCTAGGGTCTAAGGATACTATGGATCCCTAAGAATCCACAGTCTAATATTATCAATAATACATTATCTCAAAACCTTGTATTTTAATTTGTATATAAATATTCAAAACCTATCTCACTGTCACACTACTCTCCCATTCTAACCCATTTAGGACTCAACCTAGTACCACAGGAGACTATAAATCCATTTTTCTCCCCATTCACCATTATTAAGGCACTATCTTGATTCAATAGTCATCACACTCAGCTACTTGGACCCTTGAAATATCATTAGTCTCAATGGTTATCATAACACATTTAACTTTTAATATAGGATTACATCTATTATCTCATAGGATTTGATCATCTCAACATATCCATAATATCGTGACCCATCGGTTATCTCATCACTTTACAAAGTCCTTATCACACACACTGATTATAATTTGATGCACCAATTTATATCATTCAAAACATATAAATATCACAAAATGTACACCCTTTTTAACTTATTAATTGTTTAAATTTTTATCACACATTTTACACACTTGAATACCTGTTATCATAATATAAGAAGTTAGGGGAGTAAGGATTCATAACCACCACCACAACATGGAAACACATCTCATGGTCCCATAACACATGAAACTATCAAGGGACCAAAAATACAACATAATTCATCTTATCCACACTCTCATAAGGAATAATATACCAAAACTATGAATCAACATCAATCATCATGACCTCACCACATGAGTCATGTGACTTATTCAATGAAATTACCATATCCTAATGATTTCCCAAAACCCTTGAATCAACATGCCTCCCATGTCACCAAGGACAATCATGCCTAATTAAACACTAACACTACATACCTTAAGAAATTATTTGGTCATACCAATCCTCATATACTATGTGTAAAATAAAACTAACTCCCTTATCTCAAAATAAGATAGAATATGACTTAACTTTATCATAATGGTACTTAACATCCCTTGTTGGTATTCACATATCATGCTGGGAAAGTGTATTCCCTAGCACTAACCTGCTTCACAATTTGACTCAAAATAACACAAGTTTCATATCATTGAAATTAGGAACACATGATTAAAAACCATCAAATTATGCCTCTTGTGCACTTAAAACCAATTACATCAGAAGAACTACCCATGATTTCACACCAAAGAAGGAACTCCCAAGCCAAGCCTAACCTATCTCTCAGGTTATCCTCTAATATCACAAATAATTTTCAAAAATAATATAAGGACATACAACTAACCAATTACACCACTCATCTTACCAATATCCTAATCCATATCTTGTTATTACTCAACCCTCTCAAATAGTCTATAAATGATAATCCAATATGTGAAAAATCATGTTATAACATACAAACCTAGTCTGAAACACCAATAGGAAACTCATATTAGATAACACCCACTCTAGTATTTTTATATGTATAAGGAATCCCATACTCAATACAGTTACCAACTCTAGGTTTTTAATCCTCACCAAGAATCTAAATGATAGAATACCCCCTCCAGGATAAAGTTCATATCCACATGTATATAAATGAAATCAACCAACCCATCTTTTTTTTGGATATCTAGAATTCTAAAAATATTTTATTCAAGAAAAAATTAAATAATTTATTATTGATACTTTAAATTAAAAAAAACCTATTTTAGTTTCCAAAAATAGTATCATAATCATCCACAATAATTCACATGTCATGTGAACCTATGTGCTAGATATAACTCATGAACACCCAATTTCCTTCCACCTTGGGATAAGTGGAAGAACATAAATAATAAATCCAAAATAAATCATCATATTCAATATTAATAAACCCAACTAGAACATTTAAAATCTATGACGGAAATACCAACTCCCTGGTAACATGAACTCAATCTGATACAGGTGCTGGTAAGGAAAAAATATAGCATCTATCCCATGTTTTGACTAGTCATATATCCTATTTATCATTGAAAAATAGTAATTAAAATGAAAAATGATTCTTTAATACCACTTGGAAATTTATTAATCCTAGATTTCTCCACATTAATTAGAAAATAGGTGGAACAAGACCTCAGGTTCACCTCCACATACACCAATAGATTCCCGATACAATTGACTGTCTTAAATGATATTATGTGGAAACTATAGTATCTAGTAAAAACAACCATAAAAAAATGGAAACAACCTTTAACCATTCACCAAAATATTCTATATAAGAAAAATTAAATTTCATTACCAAATATGAAAAAAAATTAACAATATGTTATGCCCTTGTTTTTTGTGTTGTCATTATTTTCAATGAGTGGTGATGATTATTTATGAATTTGTTTATTTTAAATGAGGTTAATGGTTTTATGTAAATAATGAGTATCCATTGATTTAAATATGTTGATGAAGGAATCGAAATGAAGAAAATTCTTGGTGATTATGATGTATTGATTATTAACAAAGATCCTAATCTTAAAAAAATAATGATATCCCAAGTATTGTGGTGGTTATTTAGTGCTAAATGAATAGAATATTGGTTGGAAGATTTTAAGATCCATGTATATTTTCTTAATATATCTATGAGGAAGGCGTTTGTGTAGGGTTCATCCATTGATATTTGTATGAATCTAAATTAGGTGATTCCAAGTAACATGTTCATTGTTGAAGTAAATATCATGATTGGTTGATCATGATTAAAAAAATCTATGAATATTCGAAGGATCTTATATGATTTAAAGAAGGTTCATGAAGTGATGAAGTATATTAGGAGAAAGGAGGGAAAAATCTAGGACTACCACACCCATGGTGTAGGGAATGTTGATATGAAGATTTACAAACACAGGCAAGTCTACAACCTAGTGATGTCCATGGTGAAGTTGTAGAAAAAGTCCAGGTGTAGCCAAACCCATAGAATAGAGCATGTTAAAGTGGAGTATTCCCAAAATGGGATACAATAAAGTGGCCACACCTGTATTTATCCCTACGTTAATCTTCTGTTTTATATGTATGAAACGAGTAAGACACTATTCCCATGGTGGTGTCAAATGAGGATGTTGTCAATGGGTAGACTAGAAATCCAAAATAGGAATAGGTTAGAGAAAAAAACCATGGTAGAATAAGCCATGATTGATTTGTGTAGTAGTATGACAAAACTGAAAGAATATGGAGACCATGCTCGAGGTGTTCGATATTTTTTTTAGAAAAAATATCATGAGTTTTTCAACAGGATGTGGTGATAGGCGTGTCAATGGGTGAAATTAAAATATTAGGATAGATCAATCAGTTTATGCTTGAGTGGTTATTCAATGATTTATATATCATGTGTCACATTTTATTGAACTTAATCCAAGAAAAAGATGAAGGTAACATGCAGAATTATTTAAGTGGATTAATAGAGAATTAATTCATGCTGTAAAAAAAAATAAGTTGACCAGCAAGGTAGTTATGGTGGTCTACAGTTATGAAGATCATGGAGGAAGATTTTGAGGTATAATGGTATACATAAATGGTCTAATATGATTGATAAAAATCTCTAGAGATTTGGTGAAAGAATCCATTATTTGAAAAGGAATTTTGGACCTCTAGAAAATTAAGTGTGAATTCAATAACATTCATTGAATATTTGTGAATAATAAGAGTGATGGAGCCTTTGTGAAATATACATTGTATATCTGAGAATTTGAGAATAACAATGAAATGAAACTATTAATTCCTGAAGAATTTCTATGTGTTGAAGCCTATGAATAAATTCAGTGTAGTTTAGTGATGCACTGGAGTTGAAGAAAAAATAACAATAATAATAATAATAGTTTTGTGAAAAAAGAGATTATTTAGTAAATATGAATAAAAAATATTTCAATCTGTGTAATTAATGTAGTGATATTACTTACTATTCTAAATAGAATTGTAGTTTGAATTATAGATTTAATATAGAAGAATAAGTCCATGCATGCTGTTGTGAAAGTGAATGAAGTAAAATAAAAAAAAGTGTATTTATACTTCAATAACCTTGTTGTAATTATAAATAATAATATTTGGTCATTTTCTCTTGAAATGTTCAACTGTCAGGTTGGAAATTTAAGAATGAATAGGGGTTCTGTATAGTGTGGGATGCATTAAACGTGGGTAGAAGGATAAACCATTCCCAATTGTATTTATAGGTTTATACTGGTTGATCATATGATATTGATGAGATCTAGATCATACCAAGGACTAGCCTATTGTTTTTAAAGGTGAACCTTGTAAATCATTATGTCTCTTGTTTGTGTATGTTCATTAGTGTTTTTTGATAGAACAAAGAACAAGATAGAGAGAGAGAGGGGGGGAGAATATGAGAATATTAACCTAACAATGAATGAGGTAAAAGACAGAATAAGGGATTGAAAAAGTGAATAATCAGACACCTTCCCTGATTCACCCATAGTGTATAACATATCACAACCGTTCCTCTTAAGTTGTGCCAAATTCAGGTTCACCTCTATTGGATTCTCAATTTGAATTTATTCTTGCAATGAACTAATGTTTTATAAATTTAATTCCCTTATTATAATTATTTATTATAGTATAATCACATAATATTACATATAAAACACAATGAAAACTTTATAAATGAAGAATGAGTGAAATAAAAGGCATTTCTAGAAGTTAAGGAACCTATACTGATGAAATAGTAACTTGACCTTCAAAATACTAACATGAACCTTATTAATGGTAAATATAAAAATTGAATAGTAACTATACGAATGAAAGTATGAAACAATTATACATCTTATAAGTGACAATATGATATAATTATATCATAGTATAAGTAAATATGTATTTTAAAAATTATTAATTAAGTGTTGGTATTTTTGTAGGTCATAAATATTTAATTACAATTTTGTGATTAATTGTATAATTTAAAATAAAATTTATTTTTATATAATGTAATCATAAATTAATATTTTTATTTCTTATCATTAGATGACAATTTTACGAGACCTTAATTATGTTTTCGAAGTATTAGAAAAGTGGTTTTAATTTTAATATTTGTATTTTCCAAGTAAATTAAGATTTTAATTAAAAATTAAAATTCACATATTTAGAAAATTATTTTCATAAAATGGAATTTTTTTTGAATTATACCGATCAAAAAACGGATAGGGTGAATTTTTTGGGATTTTTATGAAATACTTGAATTTTTTGTGAATATTAAAGTATGTTAATTTACGATAAATGCTAAATAAATGAATTATAGAGTCATAAATGATGTTGGGGTTATTTAAGAACCATTGGCTATAACTCACATGATCTAATTAATATTTTTAATCTCATGAATCAACAATATTTCTTTTGTTGAGAAAAATAATAAACTAATGAATTAAATAATGAGAAAACACTCCTCCCCTCCATTATAAAAACCACCCTCACCACCTCTTATCCTCACAACTATCAAGCTTCATGCCTTTTCAAAATTCTGATAAAATATCCTCCCAAGACCCAATTCCATGCCTATGATCTTTGGGTCTTAATAAATTACCAAAACTGACCCCCCCCCAAGTTGGTTCTCAAGAGGAAGTAATCAATTGGTTAAACCCTCTTTCTTTTCTTTTAATTTCATTTAAATGTTCCTTTATTTTCTTTTTTATCCTCACCTACCCAAATCAAAATAGTATGATAACTATAGTACCTTACATGAACTCTAATTTTATTATAAAAATGGAATAATTCATCATCATATCTATTTTCCTTCCTTTAATACTAAAAGTGAAAACACTGTCTGTGATTTGTTAATTTATCACCTTCAAGGACGGCGGGTTTTCAATTTATGTTACTATTTTCAATTATGGTAATAAAATAATTTTTTATAGTTTTATTAGATTATTATATATTTAATATAACCTATTTAATTTTCTGTAATCAATTTTTACAAATGGTATTACGTTATAAAACAAAATGAGTTCATTAGGATCGAAAAATGGCCCAGTTAATCTATGTGATTATCAATAAATTTTTATCTAATTATTCTTCATCACCCAAAATAACCAAATATATTATTTGATAATTTAACCTTCTTTATGATCATTAACAACTAATAACTTCATTTCTATATTTCAATATCCATTTTACAAGAATATCCATACTGTTATATAATCGAGATGATCATGAAAACTAAGAAAATAAGCACTCCCGAATGATGAAATTGAATATTATAACTCATCAAAAATTTCATAAATGAACATAGTAAAATTATAATAAATAAATTAAATGTATATAAATGGATTTGTACATATTAATTAATGAATCTAATTTTATTATCCAGGACATTAAGATCAAGTGAAGAACACCTCCGAAAATAAGGTAAGGGATTTTACTCAAACCTCCATTATTGCTTCGGTTTACACTTTCTCTCTTAACCAAATGAAATTCTATATTATTTTTATGTACTTATTATAAATATTGTATATCTATTCCAAAATCATTCATCAATGTCCATTAATCCTTCTATTTCAGTTATATACATGTTTTCTAATGATTCCCTTCTCAATTCTTCTAGATAAGAAAACACGATTTAAGGGAATTTCCCAAATTTTTACCCATTTTCAAGTATGTTCCATAATATTTTTTATTCCACCGTTATTTTTATAAAACCACTCATTTTGTTATGAAACCATTCTTGTTTCACTTCTAGTTTTATATAAAATATTATTATCTTTTCTGTTTTAAATGATCTTTTATAATTTAATTAAACCAAACTAAAATATTTTAATTCTAATATTTCTTAAATACTCTCTTTACATGTTCTCACTTAAATTTGACATCACTTATCATGATATATGCCTAATATATTTATTATTATCCATGTATTATTTAATTACTTTCTTTGATGGACACATTTATGTTACACCCACTCACATTTCTTTTTGACATGATTATGATACCCGTATCTTTCTATGGGTAAGCATTATGTTTTTTTATTCCTTACGTATGATTAGTTATGTGGAACACATATTCATGAACATGTTATGATGGGTGTTCCTAGATAGTTATTCAATTAATTGGGTAGATTTTAGTCTTATGAGATGTTTTCTACAACAGTCTTGGTGGTTATCCTTGACTCAAGCTCCAAAGGCAACTGTCTTGGTGGTTAGCATTGACTCATACTCCATGTACAATGGTCTTAGCAGTCAGACTTTACTTGTTACCCTCTATTTACAATGAGCCTTGAATCATGCTAAATCCATGTTTTATGTTTCTTCCACATTATTATGATTCCATGATTATATGATCCCATGTTTTATATTTTAATATTCCTTATGTTTAATCATGTTCCATTCATTTTTATATCATTATGTTATGCCTTTTAACCCATGTGTTAAGCTTTATTCTTATGGTTATTCCATTACATGGATTTTAGTTAATCCCTTTCATTCATGTTATCCCTGTGTTATCCAATGTAGATGTAAGGGATCAATAGAAGTTAGGGTCTCATGATGAAGATTAAATAAAGAAATGTTTCATTTTTTCCCATGTTTTCAGTTTTATATACCTAGTATTCCATGACACTAGACTTTATGATCCTTGCTATGTAATTTGTTGTTTAATTATGGTTGAAATCATGTAATGATATGTGTAAAATTATAGGGTCACTGTAGTTTTTATCAGAGGATGGTGTATTTATTCTTGGATATTAGGACTAGAGAACCTCAGTATGAACCTTAGGGATGAGACTAAGTATAAGAAAAAATCCCTAAATTTGGTAAATATAGAGTAAGTTTTTTATCAAGAAAATGCATCCCTGTCTGGATACTACAAGTGGATGTGGTTCTGGAATAGATTTACCTCACAGTAAATACTCTTACAAGGTGTTATGGGTCTGACTCGGGGTAACTTGGTACATGACAACGGGCCGTACGATGCACCTAGTTTGACACTCCCGTGGGATATGATTTGGAAAATTCATAAGCTCTTTATTAACCATTATTATTGGGAGAAATATAATATGAATATATGTTATGAAATAGACCATGGATAATCTAGATTGATACCTAGGTAATCATAAATTAGGATATACTTTTTCTTTAAGTTTTTATCCTTTTATATTTAATGTTTCCTTTTTATCCTTATTAGCTAAGTATTCAAGCCCCCTAAATGAACATTCATTTTCATATTTAATGGATGGAAATATAATAAAATGTTCCAATAATAAATTTGATAGGAAATGTGATGATTTCCCTAATGATGTGAAAAATATAATGGGAATCCGTGCTCAAAACTTTATGAAAATACTTTCTTAGCTAGATCAAGTTTGGAGTAATAACTTGAATCATGTGGAAATCCCTCTTTATCCAAGGGAATAGAAAGATGACATCGAATCCTTCATGAATCAAAGGCCTCCCATTTTTATTGGATCTTACAATCCCCTCCTCATGAAACACTGGATTAAATCCATTGAAAAGATATTATATTTCCTCCAATGCTCAGAATAAGAGAAATTCATACTGGAAGTCTATCGTTTTGATGGGGAATATGATTAGTGGTGGACACCGATCTAGAGTACAAAGTACCAGGAGGAAATTGATCCCATGGATTTGGTGTAATTGAATAAAAAAATTTCAAACAAATATTTTCCCCTAATCCTCCATATCAAGATGGAAAGAGAGTTCCTCAGACTTAAGCAAAAGGAATATGAGTCTATCGGGCGTATGAAGAAAACTTTACAAGGATTTCAAGATATGCCTCTGACTTTTTCATGAACACCGAAATCAAGGTGGATTTATACAATGGTGAACTAATGATGATTCTAAAAACATCATTGGAAATTTGAGACTTACACGGTTATGAGGAAATTATCTTTTGGGACCTAAAGGTTGAAATTTAGATTAGAGACTCTCAGTTGTCTAATGGGCCCAGTGAAAAAAATAGAAAAATGGAGTCTAATTTGGGGTTTTCAATAAATAAATCCCATGATATAAAGAAGAACGAACATCCCACATTTCAAAATTATGTGAAAAAGAATCTCATGAACTATCTAAATGGAATCAGGAATTGATTCAAATGTAGAAGAATGGGATATCTTGATAAGAACTACTGAAGGGATGTGAATAATTACACTAACATGGATGATGAAATTAAGGTTTAAATCAACACTCATCCTGTAGTGCGTGATACCACTGCACGAAACATTGGTGTTCTGTGAACCATTTCACTAAGCCAAGGGTTTATAGAGGCAATCAACAACAACCTCCAAGGAAAAAATGAAGGTCTTATGCTATCACTACTGTTGAGGTGGAGCCTAACAATGATGTGGTCATAGGTACGCTGGCGATTCATTCATGAATAGAAAATGTACAATTTGATTCTGGTTCTATGAATTCTTTCATATCATCCATGTTTAGTAGAATTATTCAAGAACAACCTCAAAATTTGGAGGTTTATATATCTATAAGAACAGAAAATTGAGAAATTATTGCATCCAAGGAGTATGAATCCTCTCTGATTAATATTTTTGGACTAAACCTCCCAAAAAATCTTTTCATACTCCCTTTGTTAGAGTTTGATTCTATTTTGGGCATGGATTTTCAATTTATTTATAAATCCAACATCAAATATCAGGAAAAGGAGAACACTCTTCACATCCTAGAGAATCCTCTAATCTTTTAAAAGTTTAAGGATGAAGATGAATCTCCTTCAGAATCTTTGTTTCAAGTTTCGATATTGTTTCCTTATGAAAAAATATATCTTTCTCAAATCATTGAGACAAAGGAGAGAATCATGCTTGAATACATGCCCATAATGAGGGATTTCACTTATGTATTCCCTAAAGATTTTCCTGGTATTCCTCCTCATCAAGTAGTTGATTTATCAATTTAACTTATTACTAGATCACTACCTATATCAAAGACAGCTTATATAAGGGACATCGTTGAGTTGGAAGAGCTGAAGAAGTAGTTACATAATAATCTAGAGAAGTATTTAGTATGTCAAAGTGATTCCCCATGGGGTGCACCAATCCTCTTAGTTAAGAATAAAGATAGATCAAAGTTCCTCTACATTGATTATCAGGAGCTCAATAAAATTAAAATCAAGAACAGGTACCCCCGAACTTGAATAGATGGTTTGTTTGGTTAGGGATGTGGCTCCAGTTATTTCTCAATAGTGGACCTTTGGTCGAGATATCATCAATTAAAGGTTAATAAGAGAGATATTCCCAAGACTACCTTTCGAACAATGTATGGACACTCTGAGTTCATATTGATTCCCTTTGGACTCACTAATTCTCTATCAATTTTCATGGATTTATATAATAGAGTCTTTAGGGACTACCTCTACAAATTTGTGGTAGTCTTTATTGATGATATTATGATATATTTCAAGAGAAACGAGGAACATGAGGATTATTTGAATACTACACTGAAGTATTCATAAAGGGATAAAATTAATGCAATGTATAGTAAATGTGAGTTATGTTTTGAGATAGTATCATTCTTGGGGAATGTTATCACTAGCAAAGGGATATTTGTGGGATCTTTCAAGAAAACGGAAAATGAAGAGTGGCCCAAGCCAACATATTTTATGGAGATCCATAGTTTACATGGCCTAGATGGGTATTATTGATGATTTGTGAAGAACTTATCATGATTTTAAAACCCAATGACCAAGCTTACATGAAATTTATTGAAGATTGTTTGGACTCAAGAATGTGAGGAAAGCTTTAAGGAGATCAAAAAGCGGTTTATCACTATGCCAATACTCACACTCTGGACTAGTTGATTACTATTTTTGGTGTATAATGATGCTTAAAATAAGGGATTAGGTTGGGTATCGATGAAAAATGAAAAAACTGGTAGCCTATTCCTTGAGGTAGAAAATCAATGATAAAAAATATCCCACACATGATCTGGAGTTGGTAGTTGTGATATTTTCATTGAAAATATTATGAACTTATGTCTATGGGGAGAAGTGTGAGATATATACGGATCACAAGAGTCTCAAATATATATTAACTTAGAAGTACCATAATATGTGCTAGTGAATATGGTTATATCTCATCAAATATTACGACTTCTCAATCCACTACCATCCTAGTATGACAAATAAGGTAAAAGATGCTCTAAGTAGAAAGGATCATGCATATCAATCAATGATGAGATTTTCGAATGATATAATATTCCTAGATTTGTAGAGGATGGAAAAGGGAATAATTAAGGGAGGAACATCATCAATCCATTCTAAAATTATTTCTCAACCATCCCTCGTGGAGAAAATAAAGTTTGATCAAAGAAATTTTGCAAAAGTTCAAAAAAGGGTGTAATATATCATAAATGGGAAATACACTAAGTTCAAGATTGATAAGGATTATGTCATAATATTTGGGTCATTATTATGTGTACTATCTGATCTAGAGATAATCAAGGATATTTTGAATGAAACACATAGATCAACCTTCTCTATTCACCCATGGACCACAAATATGTATCAAGATCTCCAAGATAACTACTGGTGGGATAATATGAAGAAAGAGATTATCAAATATACATCAAAGTTCCTGGTATGTCAAAAATTGAAGGCTGAAAGAATAAATTATAATTGGATGATGCATCCACTACCCATACCAATATATAAGTGGAATAACATTACCACATACTTTTTCACTCGACTTCTAAGGACATCAAGAGGAAACAATTATACATGGGTAACTGTGGATCCTCTTATAAATACAGGTCGCTTAATCACAATTCAAGAGGACTTATCATAAGATTAACTTGCATGAATATATATCAAATAGGTTGTAAGGATTCACAGAGTACCACTATTGATTGTATCCGATCAAGATCTGAGATTCACCTTGAAGTTCTGCAAATGTCTCTAACATGCTCTAAGTACTAAGGTGAACTTCAATATGTCATATCATCCTAAAACTGATGGAAAATCTAAGTGACCTATTAAGACACTAGATGATATATTGATAACATGTTCTATGGACTTTAGAGGATGATGAGATCAACATCTGCCTCTGGTCGGATTCTCCTACAATAATAGTTTCCTCTCCAGCATCCAAATAGCTCCATCTGAAGACCTTTATGAAAAAAGGTGCAAAACACAGGCATGTTGGGATAAAGATTGTGAGCGTAATATTCTAGAACCATAAATCCTAAAAGAAATGGTGGAGAAGGTTAAAACCATTAAGCAGCACATCAAGGTATCCTAAATTTGACAAAAGAGATATGCATACAATCATTGATGAGACCTTGAGTTAATGGTTGGAGACATGGTATTCCTCTAAATATCTCCATGGAAGATGGTCATTAGATTTGGGATGAAAGGAAATATTGTTGTGTCAATAAGGTTTCTTTATGACTTTTTCATTCCTCTATGTTTTGAAAATCACAAACACTCTATCTCAAGGAAAATTTTATTTCCCCTAAGTATTATATTAATAAGAAAAATTTTCCTTCTCTAAGGAAATTTTCTCCTTACCTTTGTTTTCATTGTTCTTGTTATGGTTTCTATAAATCTAAATCATTTTATTTCTAGGTGTAAAATTCAGTTTCACATTTAGAACCTCATAATACTATAAATACTTAGAAATAGAGTATTCTGATTTAAGGTTCTGAATTTCGGTTCTGAATTCTCTGAAATTCAGACTCTGAATTCTCTAAAATTCAGACTCTGAATTCTCTGAAATTCAGACTCCGAATTCTCTGAAATTCAAAATCCTAATCCATTGAAATTCAGACTTCAAATTACATAGAATTCTGACTACTAATTCCTTAAAATTAAGAGTCTGAATTCCTCAGAAATCAGACTCTGAATTCTTCAAAATTCAGATTCTGAATCCATTGGAATTCAGACTCTGATGTCTATAGAATTCTGATTTCGAATTCCTTGAAATAAAGAATCCGAATATCCAAGATTTGTAGTCTCCAACTGTATATTTACCCAGAATCCAAACTTTATTTTTTCCTTATACTCTGAAAAATGAATTTGGTTAAGAAACCATATTTTTCTTACCCTTTTTATAGTTATGAAACAATGTCATACAATCTGTTTCTAACTAACCGTTGTTTGAGTGACACATGTATAGGTCCCTCTGAAATTCAAGGGAAAATATGATTGTTTGACGAGGGAGTCGACTGTTGGAGAAGTGACTATAAATAGGAGATCATTTGAATGAGCTCAATATAGAAAAATGATCGATCCATCACTCTAGAGATTTCATGTGGTTGAAGTAATTTCTAGAGAGAGAGACTCTCATGATTTGTGTGTAATGAACATCTTGTTCTGCTTTCTTTGTGCGACTCTTATTTTTGCTGAGTACAATCAAGGGATTCCATGTATAGGAAGACAAATGTACTGACTACCTTAAAGTTCGAGTAATTACTTGGATAGGAAGACAGAGGTTTCGACTAACTTGAAGCTCGAGGGATTGTGGGGATATCAAGACAGATTCCGATATTCCTATCAAGGGCTTACCCTGGTGTGGGTAAGATAGACTTTATTTAATGTATTAATTAAGGGACCTTTATCCAAGGTTGTTGGATACCCTACTCTTTGGGTTAAAAGATTTCATACTTGTTACTTATTTTGTTTCAAGTCTATTTCCATTGCATTTTGATTAATAAGGAAAGTATAATTATCTTATAATTTCTTGTACTTTTGTACACTCTGATAAGTAAGATTTTATACGCTTTAAGGTAGAACCTTTTCATTGTAAACATTCCTTAAGTTTCATTTCTGAAACCATATTTCCAAAACCTAGCATGTTTGTTGAACTAAGAGGTCTTGTGAATTTACCTTGTTTAACATTGTTAAACAAAGTTTTTCTTAAGGTTAATAATGAATGTTTTTAAACTTACAATTCACCCCCCTCTTGTAAATTTAGCATCTACATCGTTATTTCGATCCAACAAAGCTATGTCCCAGGAACATTGGTCCTTTAGAGATTCTTAATCATGTTAGAGTTGTGGCCTATCAACTAGGACATCCACCTACCATGTCTAAGTTACATGATGTATACCATGTATCTGTCTTAAAGAATTACATACTATATCCTTCACATGTACTAACTTAATAGGTGTTACAGTTATAGAATGATCTTTCATTCAAGGAGAAGTTAGTGAAGATCTTAAATAGTAGAGATAATGTTATATGCAACAAGACTAATCACCTGGTCAAAGTACTATGGTGGAACCATAAGTGCGAAGAGGCAACATGGTAATTAGAGGAAGCAATGAAGTAAAAGTAACCACACCTGATTTCAGCTTAGAATATAAAATGAAATTTTAAGGATGAAATTTCAAAAAGGGGGAAGAATGTAATGAACCAACGTTCTATCAATGGAATTCCATTTTTATAAATATGTCTTATTGTATAATCATAAAATATTACATATAAAACACAATGAAAATTTTATAAATGAAGAATGAGTTAAATAAAATGCATTTCTAGAAGTTAAAGAACATATACTAATGAAATAGTAACTTGAACTTCAGAATAGTAACATGAACCTTATAGATAGTAAACCATACAATTGAATATTAAATTTTCCAATAAAATAATAAATAAAATTTATACATTTTTTAAGTTACAATATGATATAATTATATCATAGTATAAGTAAATAAATATTTAAAAAATAATTAATTATGTGTTGGTATTTTTATAGGTCGTAAATATTTAATTACAATTTTTTGATTAATTTAATAATATAAAATAAAATTAATTTTTACACAATGTAATCATAAATTAATATTTTTTTATGTCTTATGATTACGAGATAATTTTATGAGAGCTTAATTAATTTTTCAAAGTGTTAGAAAAGAAATTTCAATTTTAAATTTTGTATTTTTCAAGTAAATTATGATTTTAATTAAAAATTAAATTATCATATGTAGAAAATTATTTTCATAAAATGGATTTCATTTTTTAATTCTAAATTTCAAAAAATGGATATGGTTATTTTTTGGTATTTTTCTAAAATACTTGAATTTTTTGTGAATAGTAAAATACTATAATTCATGATAAATTCAAAATACATGAATTATATAGTCATAGATGATGTAGAGATGATGTAAGAACCATTGGTTCAAACTCACATGATATAATTACTGTTTTTATTCTCAAGAATCAACACTCTTTCTTGTCGTGAGAAAAATAATAAACTAATGAATTAAATAATGGGAAAACACTGCTCTCCTCCACTATAAAAACCACCCCTCACCACCTATTCACCTCACACCTCTAAAGCCTTTTTACTTGTCCAAATTCTACTAAAATATCATACCAAGACCATCCCCTATGTCTAGGAGCTTTTTTTATTAATTAAATACCAAAACCAACCATCCCAAGGTGGTTCTCAAGAGGAAAGAATCAAGAGGTAAAACCCTCTTCCTTTTCTTTTAATTTTTTTTCAAAGTTCCTTTATTTTCTTTTCTATCCTCACATAACCTCATAAAAAGAGTATGATAAATATATTAACTTATATGTTCTTGAATTTTATTATTATAATTTAATAATTCATCATCATCTCTTTTTTATCATTCTTTAACACAAAAAGTGAAAACACTATCTGAGATATGTTAATTTATTGCATTCAAGGACGACGTGTTTTCAATTTCTGTTATTGTTTTCAATTCTGGTCATAGAAACATTTTTATGGATGAACCAGATTATAATATAATTAATATATTTTATGTAATGATCTCTAATAATTTTATAAAAATGATATTAATTTATAAAACAAAATTAGTTTGTTGTAATCGAAAAATATCCAAATTAATCCAAGCGATTATCATTAAATTTTTATCTAATGATTCATCCTAACCGAAAATAACCAAATTACTTATATGATCATTTAAACTTCTGGAATATAATTAATAACTCATAATATAAATTTTCGAATTCATTTTCCATTTTACATGAACTTCCATAATATTTTATAAGTGAGCTGATCCGGAAACTAAGAAAATGATCACTCCCAAATGATGAAATTGAATACTATAACTCATCAAAAAGTTCATAAATGAACATAATAAAATTATAATAAATAAATTAAATGTATATAATGGGTTCTGAACTTATTAATTAATAAATCTAATTTGATTATCCGGGACATTAAGTTCAAGTGAAGAACACCTTCGGACTTAGGGTAAGGGATTCTATACGAACCTCCATTATTCCTTCAGGACACTCTTTCTCTCTTTCCCAAATTCAATTCAACTTTATTATTTTATTCTTATAAATGTTTAAATTTTTTTCCAAAATCATTTATAAATATCCATTCATCCTCTACTTTTTTGGATATATATGTTTTTAAATGATTCCCTTCTCAATTCATCCCGATAAGCAAGCCTGATTTAAGGGAACTTCCCGAATTTTTGACCATTTTCAAGTATGTTCCATAATCTATTTTAAGAAACCATTATTTTTATAAAACCACTCATTTTATTATGAAAACCGCCTTGGTTTACTTCTTTTTTTATATAAAATATTATTCTCTTTTCTAATTAAAATGATATTTGATAATTTTCTAAAACCGAACTAAAATGTTTTAATTCTAATGTTTCTTAAATACTCTTTTTACATGTTATCACATAAATTTTAAATCACTTATCATGATATATTCCTATTATAATTTATTATTTTCCATTTATTATTTAATTCATTTCTTTCATGGACACTTTTATGTTACGCCCAGTCACATTTCTTTTTTACTTGATTATGATACCTGTCTCTTTCCACGGGTAACCTTTATGTTTGTGATTGATTCCTTATGTATGATTCTCAATAGGGAACACATATTCAAGAACATTTTATGATGGTTTCACTTAGATATATATCCATTTAATTTGGTAAATTTTAGTCTCATGAGATGTTATGTGCAATGGTCTTAGTGGTTAGCCTTGACTCATGCTCCATGTGCAACGATCTTGGTAGTTAGCCTTGGATCATGCTCTATGGAAAATGTAATTGGTGGTTAGCCTTGAAAAGTTATCCTCTATGTGAAATGATCCTTTAATCATGATAAAGTCATATTTTATGTTCCTTCCATGTTACTATGATTCCATGATTATATGATCCCATGTTCTATATATTATGATTCCTTATGTTTAATCATGTTTCATGCCTTTTTATATCATTTTTTATACCTTCTAACCCATGTGTTATGATTTATTCTTATTTTTATTCCCTTACGAGGATTTTATCTCATACCTTTATTCATTTTATCCTATGGTTATCCTACTCATATGTAAGGGATCAAAGTATGTTAGGATATCATAATGATTAATAAATAAATAAATTTTTTATTTAGTCCCGTATTTTCAGTTTTATGTACCTAGTTTTCCAAGACACTAGATTTTACAGTCATTGGATTGTAATTTTATGTTTAATTATGATTAAATCATGTAATGATATTTTGAAAAGGATAGGGTTTCTTTTGATCTCTTTGAAGATTTGATGTTTACTTCCTATAATCATTATAAAGTTTAGTTTTGGAGAACTTATTTCTATGTGAAATCAGAACTTAGTTTCTGTAAATACTTTGATGGATAAGAAAAATAAAGATAAGAAATAGATGAGAAAGATATCCTTCTAATAAAAAAGATTAATCACTTTCAGGTTATTCTAAAAATAAAGAAAAATATTTCTTGGAATGAGAATAACTTCTGGTTTGATATAACATAAAATATTTGGATTAAGTCATTCATGTGATCCTAAGGTATGTGAAAATTATATTTTAAACATCCTACAAGAAGAATAATTAACTATGTGTGTTTAGATGCTAATAGATTTTAATATTAAATCATTAAAAGATATATTTCATTACATTCCCCAAGAAATAGTAGCTTTCATATGTGGTATTTTTGAATGATAGTAAAAAGAAGTCACACAACTTGAATATGAAGTAGATAAAATAGAGGAAGTTGATGGAAAGATATCTAGTTTTCATAAATCTCTAAACAAGTTACTATAAAAGAATGGTAGTATGAGGATCGTGAAGGAAGATTATCCAAATGTGAAGATAAGTGGCCAAACAATATCTGAGAGCAAGGTGAAAACACTAAATAGTTTGAGAATAAGATCCACTCATTATAAGAAAATTTGAAAAAAAATATTCAGGTTAAAAATGAATAATTAGATATTAAATCTAATAGAATCAAGGATATTGGCACTCTGTTAAAAGAGAATATAAAAATAAATGATGAATATATTTTTAAGATGGGAAATGATTATGAATAGTGGGTACAATTTATTGAATATCAGAAGAATTTCCTCAATATAAAGGTCCTCAAATTGGAAATCAAATTTGAAGAATTAGAAATGACACATATCATGTTTTTTAAATCAATGAAGTGTGAAGTTGATTTCAAAAAAAACACAGGAGGATTATAGTTCCAAAAAGCTTTTTTCAGGTGACAAGAATATTGTGACATCATTTTATCATCTCTTTTAATAAATCTAAAATAATACGGTACCATCTATATTAAAATTTCCTGATTATGGTGAATTTATTTTCCTGGAAAATGCATAGTTAAAATCCAAATATATAAAAATATGGATAAAAAAGTTATAATATTCATACTATCTTGATTATACTTTAACATATTCTCCAAAAATATCACAAAAAATAGTGTAGAAACCCCAAAAAGAGTTTGGTCATAGGTTTGTAATTTTTGGACAACATTCATTGGAGAAAATAATCATGGTTTTGGGGTCATTGTTTGTATTTTACTATATTTGGGAATTTTTCATTATATTTTTGAAAAAATGCATGGAATTTTATGGATCATAGAGATCCCATTTAAAGGGGTATCAAGCCTAAGAAGATATAATAACCACAAATTAAAAAAATCTATCATTATCAACTAGATTTCAGAATCTTGAAGATATCTATGGTGTTTTTAGTGGTGGTGGACACAATAGTGATGTATGTTTATCTCAACATGTATCAAAAATATAATAGGAGGATAATACTATAGGAGTTAGTTATTAATGTAGACTCATACTTTTGAAAAAATTCAATGAAATCAATAAGAAAAATCATACACAAGAAGGTCGAGAAGAAGTAAGAGTCATCTTTGGACAACAATCCCAAGAAATATCATATTCAAGGAAGGTCTATAAAGACCAAGAAGAGTTGAACATAAATAGTGAATGGTGTAAAAAAATTCACTCTGAAGTTTCCATGTGGATAACCCAAAGAAGCTTCCAAAAAATCTATAAACATATTATTTGTTTGGATTGATGATTTGGAAATGAGAAGAAAGATACAAGTGTCACAAGAAAAAGAAAGTGTTAAAGTAATGAGGAATATACCACATGAAGATTCTAAATTTCATGAGTGTTTATTAATAAAATATAACCCTTGTGTTGAATAAGTTATGTGATTTATGTGCAACACGGATGGACACACTCCTAGATATTTCCCAATAATAATTCCATGGCATTAAGAGTTATTAAAGATAATCAAAGTATCACCAACTGATACAAGTGATATAAATGATTTTGGTAAGAGAAAATTTAGACACAATGAAATTGAGGAATTGATGAGTACCATGCTTACTCATGTTAAATAAAAAATTTATGTTCATATGTCTAACCGTGGAGAATAAAGTAAATTGAACAACTTGGTTGAGAAAAACACAACCTTTTTGTTCACTATGAAGGATCAATGATATACACCTAATAATATTATATCTTTTATGTGTTTTAATTTCAATTAAAATGTTTTTAACTGAGGGTGAAGCATGATATCATGTGGAGAACTTGATAAGGGGTGCGTGTTTCCATTTTTGTATATAAAAGTTAAAGAATTCACCATCCTAGAAGTGATTCCGAAAATGGTATGCTATAAAATTTGATGAATAATCATCCACTATGATTATGAAGAATGTTTTATCGAAATTGGATAGTAAGAATATAATTGTTACATCCTTGATTAATCTATCTATTCTCAATAGTATGCATTAAAGAAATATTATATATGGTCAAAAAGTCGATGTTGTAAAATGATGACAGCAAAATAAAGAATTTCATTTTGGTGTATCATATATATTGAAACATCTTGAAATACATTCTTAAATATATTCACTATTATGAAGATGTTAAGGAGTGTTTCCCTTAAGGTTGTGACAACTGAATAATGATGAAGAATCCTCCAGAAAATATTATCTCATGAAATCATTAAATTTTCTAGAAATTGGGTGAAAATGGTTTCAACGAAAACATATTTTATCAAAATCTATCATCTCTAATAATAAAATTCAGATTATAACATAAAAGGGGATGACTTTATTCAATTACCAAAATTCTAAATTTTATGAAGTGCAAAGGTTGTTATAAAATCCTGCAATGTTTAAAAGGATATAATTCTTTTATTTAAGTGATGTATTAAGTTCGAGATTAAAATATATTATGAGAATATGTATATCAATTGATATATATCACTTGTATTGACCTGAATATATTTTAAATCTATCTTATGTTAGGTCCACTTGGTTAGATACCCTGAGAGGGGGGTGAATCAGGGTATGATAGATTAAAACAACTACCCCTATTGATCTTGTTTCATTGTTAGACAAAACATTTTTCTCTCTCCTTCCCGATGCAGAGTATGAAAAAATATTAAAGAAAGAACATGACACAATAATTTTACTTAGTTCAACCTCACTGGGCTATGTCCAAGGAGCATACACCGATGATGTACCGATTTACCAAATACATTTAAAGCACGCTACTATTTATAAAGTTCGGAGCGGACTCACTGTCCCTCCTAGTTTACAACCACTCACAATTTGGAAGCTCACTGCTCTCTCAATTGAAGTGTGCTCACTACTTATTCATAAGATCCACTCACCGTTTAAAGAATTGTAGGTCCCTTCATTATCACAAATGAATGCATCTTCCTCTATATGTAGATGCTCTGTTGACATCCAACTTTCACCCATAGATGAATCTCACTTTGCATCGGAGGTACGAAGTGATTTTCTAACTTTCACGCAGCCCTAGAATGACTGGCGCGCTTCTCCAAGCCTAGCGTACAAGTTTCACCTAACCACTCGCACGACACTCCCTTAACCAAATCATATCTTGGGAGACCCACACCCTTTTACGCCCAAACCAATATTGGTGCGCAACTATCAACCGACGCACAAGTTATGAATAACTTTATACTTGCGTGACCAAACCACCACCTGCACGCCCAAACCTACTTGCATGACTGGAGCTCAAATTATCTCTAAGTTTGGAGCTCTCTATGAAAATAGGAGGGGTAAACCTATATTTATATGCATTTTTGACACTCTGAGCGCAGCACACAAGTCTCCTCTCAGCGCCCAAGTCCATCCTCCTTAGCCTCTGTTTCCCTAGTCACTTGCGTGCCCAAACCAAAACTCCGGCGCCCCTTTTTCTTTTTCCATATTGTAATGTTCTAATCTTGAAAAACATATGGCGCGCAACTTTCCAAGCCTCCAAGACACCGGTGCACAAGTCCCTTTTCCAAAAACACTTTTCTCCATTTGTCGATTTTGAGGCCCAAAAATTTGGCAAACACTGGAAAATGGAACCACCTTATATAAATGATCTGTTTGTACCACCTCCAGATCATCCATTCCTTTATCATGGTTCTTTTTTAACATATTTTTTCAACAAAATCTCTTAACCTTGAAAACATTCCATAAAAAACCCTCCTTTGTCAACATATTGAACATCATGGTCTGCTTTTTCAACTAACACAACATGGAGTCCCGCATTGTCAACAAACACAATCACCTCAAAAATGATTCAATGATACCTTAAGGGATTTTTTACCAACAATATCCCCCTTTGAGTTTGTTGAATACACTTCTCATAAAATGATATTGTGTTAACGCTTCAGCCACCAGTCGCCTCTTGTGATTCTGATAGCGATCAAGGATTCACTCAACACATACTCTAAGCCCACATGATCAATGATCAGCATGATAAATAGGAGTAAATGAAAATTTCGTGAATAAATCACTTCATTCCTAACACCAATCATTGATACCAACCTAATACCAAGTGATGCTTGCCAAAATCCTACTAAAACCATTCCAATGCCCCTCTTCTTATTTTATCACGATCCTCAGCTGTCATGATATCTATTCTTTGATCGATCACATCTAGAATTGTCATATTTAACTCTCCCCCTACTCATTTCTCTCCCCCTATCTCACTACTCTACTTGTCAGTTTCTCCCCATGTATTTGAGTAAGACACTTTCTCCCTTATTTAGCCACAATTTCTCCCCTTTAGGAGTCACTCTTTATCCCCCTTTGTCAACAAACCCAAAGGTCACTCTTATTGGTCTACAACTGAGTAGAGAATACAGATCAGGAAACTAGGGAAAACCACACCATACCTCAGGGAGAGGGGGATTCCTCATCCACACTCTTTCAAGTGTGGGGAGTCTACTGGACTCCTAGAACTAGTCGATGCCTCTTTAATGCTTCCTTGAGTAAGGCATTTGTCATAATATCAGAAACCTATTGCTCGGTAGGCACATATTAAAACTTCACTAGCCCTTGATCAACATTCCCCTTGATAAAAAGATATTTGATTTCAATTTTCTTTGTCCTCGAATTATGGATGAGATTTTTGCTAATATTTATAGCACTTGAGTTATCACACTTAATTCTGATCAGAGACTTCACTTCAACTCCCATATCATCAATTTTCTGCTTCATCCACAATAACTATATGCATTATTGATTGGCCGCAATATACTCATCCTCTATAGTGCTTAATGAAATGCAATCTTTCTTATTTCTTAGCCAAGAGATACACAATCCACCATGATAAAAAGAACCTCATGACATAGATTTCCTATCATCTGTTAATCCGGACCAATCTGCATCTGTATATCCCAAAATATCTTGCTGAGATTTGTCAGTATACTTCAAATTGAAATCCACAATTCCTTTGATATACCAAAGTATTCGTTTCACTTCAATCATGTGGCTTTCCTTGGGATTACTTTGATATCGCGCTTCTTAGCATGTGGAAAAAACATTACAGGTCTCGTCATTGTTAATTATAGTAAACATCCAATAACCTACCTATATTCTATTACATTAACTACCTTTCCATCATTATATTTTTATAATTTCATCCGGGTAGAAAATGGAGTCTTCATCTCCTTGTAATTTTCCATTCCAAATCTTCTTAGAACCTCCTTGGCATATTTGGATTGAGAAAGGAAACTATCATTCCTTCCTTGTGTCACCTATAAACCAAAGAAAAATGTAATCTCTCTAATCATTGACATTTCAAACTCACTTTTGATGAATTCAGAGAACTATCTACATTGAGCTTCATCTGATCTGCCAAATACTAATTCATTGACATAAACTAGCACCATCATCCTCTGATTACTGTCGTTGTTGAAATAGATATTGTAATCAACTCAACCATGCTGAAATCCAAGCTTCTTCAAATACTAATCAATCTTTTAGTACCATTCTCCTGATGCTTACTTCCATCCATATCATGATTTCTTCAACCGAAAAACCATGTTCTCATACTCATGAATGATAAATCCATCTAGTTGCTCCATATAAACTTCCTCCTCTAGACCCCTGCTCAAAAATGAAAATTTGACATCCATTTGGAACACTTTGAACTTTCATTGCACTGTAATCGATATGAATAATTTGATTGTCTCCAGCCTTCAAATCAATGCAAATGTCTCATCAACATCTATTCCCTTTATCTTGAAGTATCCTTTGCACACTAGTCATGCTTTTTTCGAATCACTATTCCATCTTCATTCATCTTGTTGCGATAGACCCATTTCGTTCCGATGACATTCTTATCTGTTCGCCTCAAAAAAATCTCCCACGTTTGATTCTTCTTAATATGATATATCTCTTCATTCATAGCCTGAACCCATTTCTTATCTTCATCTGCATCAAAAAATCATTTTGGATCTACCTGAGATAGGAAAGATGTCTACTACAATGAATTCATTCTTCTTGTATGAACTGGACCTGTTTGATCCCCAATGATATTCCATCTATCTATTTCATCTCGACTCTTTGGCTTCCTTAAAGATACAGACTTGACTTCTTCTTGTTCATCGTCAGTGTCTTCTTATAAGTTATCATCTACCACTTCTGCTCCTCCTTTTTTACTTTCCTCTTCATAACTTTCGTCAAAAAACTATTCATTGTGTTGTTGAGTATTCTCTTAATTTTCCACAATAGTGACATCATTACTCTTAACTACTTTTACTAGCCTCTTATTAAAGAATTTGTATACTTTTCTTTTACCTGAGTAGAGAAGTAATATTCCCTCGTCTTCACGCGACTCAAATTTCCTATGTTTTTATTTTTTTGATAATGAAGCACTTATTTCCAAAAATTTGAATGTATTTCAAGGTTGGATTCTTTCCATAGAACATTTCATATGGAGTCTTTCATTCGTTCGGACACAATAGAGCTCTGTTATAAATGTAGATTGATGTCAACAGTGCTTCCTTCCAGAACTTCTCTGTTAGGTCTTTTTTTATAAGCATCATTCTGGACAGGTTTTTGATGATCCTATTTCTCCTTTCAACCACTCCATTATTTAAGGGAGGTCATTATGAAGAAACTTGATGCCATATCCCATGTTTCTCTAGATAGTCTTCCACCCGACTGTTTGTAAATTATGTACCAATATCAATACAAAACTTCAAAATTTTCTATCCAAGAATCCCTTCACACTCCCTCCAGTACTGCTTTAATCAGGTAAACACATCAGACTTATGGGCAGTAACAAATAACCATGCTATTCTACTGTAGTATTCAATGAAAAGAATGTAGTACCTCTTTCTGTCAATTTCCCTTGGTGTGATAGGCCCACAAACATTAGCATTCACTAATTTGAGCACTCTTGAAAACTTATTTTCCTTTTCCTTATACATTTTTCTAATGAGATTCCGTTGTTGGCATGTAACGCACATGTGAGTACAATAACATGATAGCTTAGAGAGGTCTCTTGCTGCATCCCACTTTACCAGGTCTTCCAGAGATGGTTGGAATAGATGACCAAGTCACTTATGCCATATCTTATTTTCTTCGTCTCTAGACAGAAAATACATATCTTCTTCTCCACTTTCCAGGTTGAGATTTCCCTTTGTTCATTTTCCCTGTTGAACCATTGCACCGTATCTTACTTTGATGATACACATATTCTTAGTAAACCTTATAGAATGTCCTAAGTCACATGGTTGGATGACGCTATGAAAATTGTGACTGGGGCCTTCTACTACTAAGACATCAGCACATCTCATCTCTTTGCCCCCAAATTTGGCCTTTCCTACGCCAATAATCTTCAAGCCTTCATCATTTCCAAACTTAAAAACTCCTTATTTGTCATATTTTATGCCTGTAACAAGATCCTTACTACCTGTCATGTGAGATGGGCAACCAATGTCAGGGATCCATAAACCAGAACAACCTGATTATTTAAGGGGAATTTTAACAACCACTGCCTTCTCAGATATCTTCTTCTTGTTCCATATTTTTGTATTCACACACAGTATAGATTGAGGCTTCTGATCTTTCTCAGAGTGTGATGGACAGGATCCGTCTTACAAAGATGAAAATATATTTTTAATTTTAAACTCACCTGTTGGTCCATTGATTTGCTGCTTGTAAAAATTTTGATTCTGCTTTGGAACATTTCTCTGTATAGTTGATGTACAGTATCTAGCCATGTGCCCAAATCCTCCACACTAAAAACATTGTCCTTAGAAATATGTTCTAGATAACTATTCTATATTTGGATGAAACCTCTGTTCTTGTGCCCTTCAGTATCTCTTGGCTATGGACCACATATACTATGAATGTCCCATCTTTCCACAACAATAACACCTAATATAGTTTTCATTCTTGTGTGTCAATTATGTACTTCTATTTGTCTATTGGGTTCTATGAATTTTCTAATTCTTATTTGTATACACATAAACTTTTATTCTTGAAAGGGGAACTTGTGGTCTGAATTCATCCCTGACTACTTTCTATTTCTGATCAAGCCCCAAAACATCCTTAACATATGAGCTTGATTATTGCTTCTTTCCTACTAAACTACTAGGCTCATCTTTCATCTTTTCAGTCTTTGGATTGATCAGCTTTCCTGAGAACGTGTTGGGAATCAAAGGTTTTTCTTGGTCCTTAACTTTTTGTTGTAGACCAAAAACTTCCTCTTCAAGCTCATTGATGCACTTGATATTATCGTTCACTGCGATACTGAAGCCATCGATCTTCTTCTTCTATTCTTTAATCCTGAGTTTTTACTCACTAACTGATTCTGAATTCTCTGGGAATGATGACCTGAGTTTCTCAATTTCTTCCATTAATTCATAATTTTCTTCTTCTTTTTGTTGCATGTAGTGTTTTTCATCCTGGACCACTTTTTTGTATTTATTCATTTTGGCTCTCCAAACATTTATCTCTTCAAGAGAAGCTTATAATTTATCTTGGATATAAATTATTCCTTCAACTTATTCTTCTTCATAAATGTCAGTTTCTTCGTTTTCTTGAGAACTACCGACAACAGACACCATGGAATTTTCTCCACGATCTTTTCATTTTTCAATCTCCTCAACCTCTTCAGCCTCAGACTCATCTGAACTATCTATTACTTGTGAAAGAATATTCTTCTTCTTGAAGAAATTTCTCTTGAACTATTTCTTCCCTTTCACATAGGATGACGATTTATTCTTGGGAATTTCATCTTTATCTTCATCATTTTCTTCTTGAAGCTTTTTGGGGAACCTTGCCACAAGATGACCAACCTTTCCACACCTAAAGCATGCTAGTGGAAGTTTCCCCTTAAACTTTCCTTTTCCTCTTTCCATATTTGAGGAGTAAAATTAAATCACCTCATTTGTATCTTCATCTTCCTGATAATATTAAATGGTGAGCTTCTTCATGGCCTTGAAAGCCACCTCTTTAGATTTCCCCTTTTCCACAGCCTTGTTATCATCGTTCCTCATTTCATATGCAACCAAGGTACTGTGAAAATTGTCTAGTGTCTGCTCTTTCATATCTTTATCTTCTAGTACTGAAACTTTCAGATTGAACGAAGGTGGATGTTTCTTCAAGATACACTATATGATATTTATGTCTTCAATGACTTCTCAAAGACCCTGCAAATCTTCCACGACAATATTTACCCTGTCAAAGAATGCATCAACAGTCTCATTCAGGTTCATCTTGAAATCTTCATACTTGTTCCACAGAACTTGAAAATTTGACTCTCTGACCTTTGTATCTCCTTCACATATATTCAATATCTTTTCCCACATGGAATGTGATGTTTTTCAGGAAATCACCTTCGTATAGATGAAATTGGATAGGGATCCCCCTAAATCAATAATTCCCTTGGCATCAACATCTAATTCTCTATGCTCAGCTTTTGATAAATCACCACTATTAATATTGATCGTTATACCATGAATTGCTACTGTAAACACATCCATTACCAAAGATTGGAAGTAGTGTTGCATCTGATTTTTCCATAGCTAAAAATTGTTCCCATCGAAGATCGGAATCCCTTTATGATTAGTGACCTCCATTTGAGAGAGAAACACTGATATTAGCCTTTCACTCTGATACCAATTGTTAGGTCCACTTGGTTAGACACCCTGAGGGGGGTGAATCAGGGTATTACATATTAAAACAACTGCCCCTATTGATCTTTTTTCGTTGGTATACAAAAATCTCTTCTCTCTCCTTCCTGATGTAGAGTATAAACAAATCTTAAAGCAAGCATAGGATACAACAATTTTACTTGGTTCACCCTCACTGGGCTACATCCAAGGAGCATACACCAGTAATGTGCCGATGTACCAAATCCACTAAAAGTGAACTGCTGTTTACAAAATTTGGAGCAGACTCACTATCCATCTTGGTTTACAACCACTCACAATTTTAAAGCTCACCGCTCTCTCAACTTAAGTGTGTTCACTACTTCTTCAGAAGATCCACTCATAGTTTAAAGACTTTTAGGTCCCTTCATTATCACAAATAAATGCATCTTCCTCTATATGTAGATGCTCTATTGACGTCCAACTTTCACCTGCAGATGAATCTCACTTTACACCAGAGGTACCAAAAAATTTTCTAACTTTCGCGCAGCCCTAGAATGACTGGTTCCCTTCTCCAATCCTGGAATGATTCTCTATGATTTTGGACACTTCTCCATGCCTGGTGCGCATGTTTCACCTAAACACTTTCACGACACTCCCTTCACCAACTCAGAACTTGGGAGACCCACACCCTTTTATGCCCAAACCAATATTGGCCTACAAATATCAAATGACACACAAGTTATGAATAACTTTATACTAGCGCGGCAAACCACCACTTGCACGCCTAAACCTACTTTTGAGATCGGAGCTTGAGTTCTACCTAAGTGTTGAGATATCTATGAAATGAGGATGGGTATCCCTCTATTTATAGGTATTTTGGACACTCTGATCACCACACGCAAGTCTTCTATCCGCGCGCAAGTCCAGTCGCCTTAGCCTCTGTCACCCTAGTGACTTGTGCGCCAAACCCAAAACATGGGCACCCCTTTTTACTTTTCCATATTTTGATGTTTTGATCTTGAAAAAAATATGGTGCACAAATTTCCAATCCTCAAAGACACCGGCATGCAAGTCCCTTTTCCAAAAACACTTTTCTCCATTTATCGATTTTGAGGCCCAAAAATTTGGCAAACACTGGAAAACGGCACCACCTTGTATCTTCTATTTTGGTCCCACCTCAAGATCATCCATTCCTTTTTCATGATTCTTTGTTAACATAAGTTTTTAACAAAATCTCTTAACTTAGACAAATTTCCCTGAAAAACCCTCCTTTTTCAACATATTGAACATCTTGGTCTGCTTTTTCAATAAACATAACATGGAGTCCCACTTTTTCAACAAACACAATCAGCTCAAAAATGATTCAATTATACCTTAAGGGATTTTTTTCAAACATCTTCAATATATATTTTAAGTGGTTTCATTTCTAATTGGTATCATGATCAATTGATTATTGAAAACATAGTTGTCTAAATCAAACCATCTTCTTTTCGACACTATGCATGGGATGGTAGACTTTGACCAGAATGGTTAATGACACATTGATAAGTATGAATTTATGGCCTTTCCCAAAAAAACAATTTATTTATTTTCAATAAGGGGGAGATAAAGTATAATAATAATGTTTGATTAGAAATGGGGAGTGAAATAAATACCTATTGTAGAAGATTTTATGAGAATATATTGACATATCATTATAAGATGGTATTGACAATAAATACAAAGGGGAGTTTTTTAATACCACTTTTTGTGTGTTTTATTTATTTTCAATGGGTATTTATGGTTTTCAATGAATTTATTTATTTTCAATGGGTTTTTATGGTTATGAATGAACACAAAGCATTCATTAATGTCATATGTTAAAGAAGATATTGATTTGAAGAAGAATGTTTGTGATTATAATGTAATAATTATTAATGATGAAGATCCTAAGATTGGAAAAGAATGAGATCCTAAGTATTGTGGTGCTTTTTTAGTGCTTAATTATTAGAATATTGGTTTGAGGATTTGAAGTTTAATGGATATTATCTTAATATATCCATGGTGAAGGAGTTTTCACATGGTTCATCCATGGATGTTGAGGTGAAGATAAATAAGTCAATACCAAGTAAGATATTGATCATTTATGTAAATATCATGATTGTTTGATCATGAAATAGGCCTTTTATTAATATTTAATGGTGATTTGATGATTTATAAAAGGTTTAGTTTTTGATAAAGTCCCTTGGGATAAAGGAGGGACAATCTAGGAAGACCACACCTATGGTGGATGGCATGTTGATGCGAAGATTTCCCAACATAGGAAATTCCATGACCTAGAAGTGGATATGGTGAATATGGAGGAGACGAACAGGTGCAGCCATGCCCATAGCATAGCAAGTGATGAAGAGGATTGCAACCAATATAGGAAACTAAAAAGTGGCAACACCCATGGTTATCCCCATGGTAGACTTCCAATGTGTCAATGAAAAACAGGCAGGCCATTTTGCATGTGGTGGTGTTGAATGAGGACATGGTTGAAAAGTGGAGTAGTAATACAAAATGGGTAGAGGTGGGAGACCATTCCCATGGTATAAGAAGTATTGGTCAATAGGTGGAGTATCAGGCCAAAACTGCCAGAAGCATGAGACCATGGATGGGGAGCTCAATGATTTTTAAGTAAAATGGCCATAAGCTTTGCAACATGTCATAGTTCAAGTCATGTCGATGGGTAATGAGAAAATATCAGGGGAGATAAATTAGTTTATTCTTGAATGGTTCGATAATGATATATATATATATATTATGTGTCTCAATTTTTAGACCATGATCCAAGATAAACATTAAGGAATGTTTCAATATTACACAATTTGATTAATTGTCAATTAATTCATTCTCCAATCAAAAGAAAACTAGTTGAACATAGAGGCAGTTATGGTGGTCTGTGGTTATGAAGATTGTGGAGGATGTCTTGGAGGTATAATGGGTGATTTATATTTTCTAATTCGACAGCGATAAGTGTATAGAAATTGGGTTCACAATTCTATTATTTTAAAATTAAGTTCAGCCCTCTAGAAATGTATGTGTGATGTACAAAAAATTCATTGAATATCTAAGTAGAATAAGAGTAAGAGAGACTTCATGCAATATAGATTTTATATCTGAGAAATAGAGAAGAATATTGACCCAATAATATTATTTTCTGTATACTTTCTATTTGTCAAATCTAGTGAAGAAATAATATAAAGTTCTATACTTCACTGAATATAAATAAGAAAAAAGAAGAATAAGTGTTCTGTAGAAAGAAATAATATAGTGAAGAAGAAGAGAATAATTCATAAAATCAGTGTAATAAATTACAGGACATTACCTATTACTATGAAGATAATTGTAGTTTTCATTACAGTTTTCATATATAATAATAAGTCCTTATATTTTGTTGTGAAATTGAGAAAAGATAAATAAAAAGAAGGGTATTTTTTCATCAATAACCCTTTCGAAGTTCTAAACAAGACTCATTGGTCATTTTCTCCAAAAATTTTCAACTACCATGATGGTAATATGAAGATTCATAAGTATTTTATAGAGCATGGGATGCACCAAACATGGGTACAAGGATAAACCCTTCCCAATTGTATTCATAGGTTGAAACCAAGGGATCGTATGGTCTCTTTGAAGTACTAGTCATACCAAGTACTAGACTTTCATTTTTACATGTGGACCTTGTAAATATTTTTGTCTCTTCTGTGTGTATGTTTGGTAGTGTCACATAAAATAACGACGAATGGGAGAGAGGGATATAAAAAATGAATAATAACCTAACATTGAATAATCACCCCCCCCCCCCACACACTCGGTGTATAACACATCCCAAGTGGTCCTCTCATAACACTTCACATTTTATTACATAAATAACTAACTAAATTTCAATAAATTCAGATAGAAACCAATAATATATCCCATAGGAAGATCATATGAATCTTAGGAAAAGATAAACCAATTTGAAAATAGATACCATATGGTCTTGATTCCACACCCAATCCTATCTCTTAACTCTATCCAAGATATCCATATCAACCAACCAACGTTGAGCCTATGCCCTACCTATTACAATAATCCTGGGGTCTACTTGAGTTTGAAAGTGTCATGGATGCATAAGTAGGGTGTGAGTGTAACTCGATAGGACACCACCAATAGTGTTCCCAAAATTATGGGTATAAACAATTCATAAATGATGTGATATGCTCAAGATAAATAAATAAACATATAATTATAAACATAACATTTTTCCTAACCTTGAAGGCTAGCCAATACACTCTAGAGTAACTATAACTGCTTTATCCAGGGTTTAGGTGCCTCTAAATAGGTCACATAGTAGAACCTAAGGTTGTAGTAGTGACCACCCACATTACCAACTCAAATAGTCAATGTCAAGAATCAGAGTAGTTCCCAACCATAACATTTTCTCATCCCATCACACAATTTTGTGGGTTTAAGTGGAACCCACCCATGGAACTATCTCATCATCATTTCAAAATTCAAAGTGGAACCAACCCAAGATACCATCACATCTCTTCTACATCATAGATTGGAATATCACCCACCTTGGATACCATCACATATCATCAATAATGTCAATACCCCAGGTCAAAATGCCACACACCCCTAGCTTCTTCATGTATAATCAACACACCATGTTATATTGGATCCTTCCCTCGGTTACCTAACTTATCATTGATACACCAGGTTAGATTGGATCCCTCCCCCATTTCTATCACATAACATCAATACTCTTGGTTGGAATGATTCCCAACTCTAGCGTCATCACATATCAACATAATGGGGTTGGAGTGAAACATTATCTTGTTATAATCCCATGATATCAATATCTAGGTGTTGTAATAGTGTTTTCATCTGGTATCATAACTATCCATCACCAACATCAATGATAAAAATGGAAACCACCATTGGTAATATCTCAGTAATTAATATGTTGGATCAGAGTTGTGCCCATCCCATCTTCTCATTAAGATGGTTTAAGAAATTAACTTAATCTAGTAGTATACATCAATTTTATTTCACATTATAATAATCAAGTTAAAACATATAAATCTCAATCATAATACCAAGGTTATTAAGGGGTTGGAGACTCACCTAAACCCAAAAACACATCCTTTCAAGGGTATCCTCTAAAACTCACACTCCATATTTCAAAAACAATATTCACATGAAGATATTATCATGTTATCCCCTATTAACTAGTTCATTTAAAAGTATACACCATTCTATGGTACATACCATGTCCCACAAAATCATATCATATCACGTAAATACAAGGATTTCTCCCCATACTATAGTTATCATCCTAGGTAATACTGGTAGTTGAGAATACACTATGAGCATCTCAAATAAGGATTGGCATAATGTCCCAATACCCTTAGGTCTTAGCTAGGTGAATCCACACACACCCATCCCATAATCATAATCACATGTATAGTACTATCACCTAATTACACATTTTAGTGAGGGAGGATTACTCACCTCATGTATTGGATTACCTGTCAATGGAAACATGAGACACTACAAATGGTCTCACATTGGCAAATCCCTTTTCCAAAAACCACTAAACATTAACATCACTTAATTATAGGAGACGAAGACACCTAATTTCATGATCCACTATGTTTTAATCACCAAGTTTATATCACTCTTGATTCCACATAACATGTTCCCACATTCAAGTTCAAACCATCAACCATCAATGGTTGAGGAATCAATCGTAAGAGTTAAGAGTCCATCGTGGCCTTATAAATTTTCATTATATTATTACAAATTCAAGAAAAAAAATCATTTTATGTTTAGGTTCGGTCATGAATTAGTGTAGAGATTACATATCACATATACCATATTATACCATAGTAAGGTGTTTTGGGACCACCAACCTTGATTTATTGGAATTCCATTAATTGAATATCATGGGATGATTTTTCATCAATAAAAATTTTCCCCAAAATATGTCAAAATCTATAATTTATGGCATACTAATAGAAAATATTAAAATAGTGAAAGAAAAAATAAACATATCAAATAAGATTCATAGAATTTACTATATCTACCACATAAGATAAACAATACTCAAATGCATAAACAAGGTAGGCTTCCTATTTGAATGAGATAAATAATAGGGTGGACGAGCTATAGTGATATTTCTAAATTAATAAAGAAGATATAATTTATTATTTTATTAATATTAAAATAATTAACTTAGTTAATAAATTTTTTTCCAGAACATGCATTATAGCATGACCACAACGGTCATGGTGTAATGCCTCTTACCAAGGTCATCATTATGGTGAATCCTCACAAGCCACAGTGCAAGACACCACACCTAGTAGAACCAAAAACCAAAACTTTTCCATCTAGGTCACATTGTGATGTTATCCTCCCCATCACAACATAGTATCCTCCCATCGACCAGGGGTCCACATTGTGACTACCACCACCATGTTGCGACACCTCCACCCTTCGAGCAACTCTACACAGTGAAACACACATGTTTCAGTACAACACTCATGTTGTGGCACAACAAAAAATGGTGGAACGACTATCCACCAAATTTAAGGTGTTAATATCAGGTATCTCTTATCATACCCCCATTTTTTTCTTATACATACCTCTCCATTGAACATCCCACCTAGGGAGGTCCATGACTTCCCGTTAGAGTAGTCCTCACAACACAGTATCCCTCACCATGATGTGATATCTCTAAACTCTTGAAAATCAATCCTATAAAGAGGATTCATAGAATAGTCCCATTCCATCATAGTTCAACCCTCTTCCTTCCATAAAATTTTAATCACACACAACACACTTCATTCCCCCAACGACCCTATTTATGGCAAAAGTTTTCATCTACATAAAAAATCTGTAATAGGACCAGCCTAACCCTTCCCAGACAATGACCCAATCTTCCAATAAACCTAAAAGACCATTTAAAACATCCAAAAAAATATTCATAGAGATTTCACAACTCTCAAAATCCCCATCTGAGTCCCAATTCTCATAATGTACCCTACTTCAAGACCAAAATTTGAAATTTCTCCTAATTTCATCAACCCATAATAACATTGTTCATTTTGAATATGATATCCATTTATTATGTAATCCCTGATTTTTTATTCATTATATTATGTTCATGTATTATTTTATATGGATTTTTTATGATTATTTAATTTTGTTGTATTATTTATGGAATGATCATGATATATGTTTCTTCTTTGATATTTTATAACTTATTAAGTATTTGAACTCACCCTTTTATTATATTTCCCGATTTTCCTAATTAATTATGAATAATATTATATATGATATTTTAAGGATATAATGAATAATGAATAAATGTTAATTATATAATTATTTTTCTATAATGTAAATGTAATTATTTTGTAGGTATCCAGTTCTCTAAGGATAACTTAACTTTATATCCTAGGTATGTAATATTATTTATTATATTTCCATGAAATAAATATCCACCATCTCTAGGTGATTGGAGTCAAGGAAATTACATATTATTACATTGTATAGAGACAATTTTTAATTTCTAAAAATTGATGTCTTAATTGAGAAGTGATAGAAATTTTTTAAACTACACTTCATATATCAGCCTTTCATAATTGTTACCTTTTATAGTTCTGCATCTCTTATCAATTTATCCATACATATGCACTAGTAAATAAATATTTGGTCTAAATAGAGAATTTATTTCATAAAATAGAATGATAATTTTTGTATTCTAATGAGACAAAATATCTAGTGAAAAATAATAATAGTTTTATCTCTTAAAAAATAGTGAAATACTTGTTTGTTCTAGCTTCTTTATATAGGTAAGTTTACATAACCTCAACTGTTGCTCAAAAATATAGGGATGAATGTATTTTTTGAAGTAATATTTATAGAATTAAATTAATTTTATCAATAGTAACATATAATATCATCATTGTTTTTCTTCATATTTTAAAACATAAGTAGAAAATCCTTTAGTTTCCTTTAATATTATAAATTTTAAAATTTAAAAGATATTACTATTTTAAACCCATTTATTTTAAAAGTGAATGATATGGATATAAAAATTTAAAATTTTATCTAGTTTTTGGTAGATTTTTTATAGTTTTAATAATGAAAAAATATATACCTAAATGAATATAAAAATATTATTAAAAACTTATGTGACCCCCCCTTTATGAAGGAGTTGATTATATTTTGAAGAAAAAAAAGGAAAAAATGATAGTTTCCTTTTATACTCAATTACTACCAAATTTTTTTTTGATAAAATAAAACCTCTTTGAGTTAAATGGTTTTGTAAATATATAATAAATCCAATTATACATTCGTATAAAAATAAGAGTTATATCACATTTATGTTTGTTTTCATGAATAAAATAATCTCTACCATCAATATGTTTTTTTCTTTAATGGGATACTAGTTTTATACATGTTAAATTGAACTTTTCATATCAAACATAATCATAATATGAATCTAGATAAGACAATATTTGATAGTTTTTTATTTTTACACATTAATTGTGCGTAAAAATTTCTAACTACAACCATTTCTACTTTTGGATTGTTCTACAAAGTGTTCCCTCTTACTAAACTGTGACACAAATAACTCTCTAAAAAAGTGTCAAGTTCAATATAAACTATTTTTATCCAATATAAATCCTCCCACATCAAAAAACAAATAATTTTAAGATTAAAATTATATATTAAGGGATAAAATAACAAAAATATTGTAATCTACTTTTAGATACTATAAAATTCATTTTTCAAATTTTAAATGAGATTGTTTTTGTATTTAATTAAAAATGGGAACACATATAGACCAAAAACATAATTTCATGTTCACTTTTTATTAAGAATAAAAATTTACCAATCATACCTCCATGAATCATTTTATCTACTAATTTCTTAAATTCATTGGGATATATAATCAAGGTATTATATAATCAAAAATATTTTAAATGATATACTTGTGTTATGTAAAAATAATTTCGGTTTATTTTTTGAAATTATAATATTAATGGATTGGTCAAGTTAACACAACATACTCAACTAAAATTCACTTTTCTTGACTATGAAAAAAAATTAAAAAATTTATTTTCCTATAGATCCAATGATTATATCATTAACATTGATTTGAATGGGCATGGAATCCTCATAAACCATTTTTTGGGTAAATATATTATGATTTTTCATTCAATTTTTATACCCATTTTATAAAATAAAATTTGATATATTGAAATAACAAGTTCTCTAGGCTTTATTAATATCATATAAAATGTAATAGGTTTTAAAAAAAGGATTCAGGATATTTGAATTTTTAAAACCAAAAGAATGTTAAAAATTAATTTCATCCTAAATGATTCCATCTAAAAAAATTCCCTTCATTTTGAAAATAATTAAATTCAAATTTTTTGTAAAGGAATGTTGAATATTTATATACGTATATATGGATATTTGAGAAAAGGTTTACATAGAGACAATGTGAAGTTTCATTGGTGATTGGATCAATGATTCTTAGAGATTAGAAATCCCTCGAGAAGTGAATTGATAGGGGTAGTTAGTTGATCTCAATTGATACGTGGTCAATATAGTATCAATATTTAAATTGATAATTGGAGAACCATCAAAAATATCATTTTATCATATGATGTGATGATTATATAACTTTTACTCAGGGATCATGATATGAATTTTTTATTAAGGAAATTCATTAATGAGTTTTAAATGTGTTTCATGTTGTATTTATTGAAAGAATTTTCATGGATTATTTGGAAGCCAATTGGAGCTGAGTTAAGTGAAAATGATGAGGTCTTCATGAAGTTTGTAAAATCATTTCATGAAGGTGTCTCAATCATGTTATAATGGAGTGAATCATAAAAAATGTTAATCTTATGAGAAAATATCACTACAACCTATGGATGATTCGAGGTGATTAGTTTTCTCTTAAGGTTTGTAATATCATATTTCCATCACAACATGAAGCCATGATATTTCTATGCATATATATATAGGATAAATTGAGGGTTTAATAATGAAATTTTAAGCCAATACTACAATAGAAATGTTTACTCCACAATGCGTTTAGGCTAGGAAATTTTTTGTGTTGAGGTTTTAGAGGTCAAATCTCTTAAACCATAAAGTCTATTATCACACTAAAACATACATATCACGTATATAAAGAGAAAAAAATAACATGATATAATCCACCTGATCGCACCATGAAGATGATATAAATATTTTGGATCTTTTTAGGTTTTAGAAATAGATATGGGATGATATTTTTGGAACTTAAGATAACATCATAATAGGAGACATCACGCTATGATATATGTGAGGTCTTTAAATATGAGTTAAATCACCATGATAAATGTATAATGAAACTTTGAGATAAAATTCCATACATTCCTGAAATTATTCCAAATAGGAGTTTCCTAGGATTAACGATATGTATAAGGGTGAACACTTGATCCAAATTCTAGAGGTGCTTGAGGAGGTTGTGTGAGATTGATCGACTTATTGATGCTCATCTAGATTCATCTTGTACTTGTATTTCAAGACCATATTACTACTCCTACACTTTTTTATTATTTATAATATGATAATAATATGCACAATGGGATCGCAACCATTGTACACTAAGGATTATCCACTCAATAACTAGTGTGTAGACTATGTAATAACTATTTTGTTGTGTTTGTTCTTTATCACTTGATCTCATGTCATCAGTTTCTTTCATTAATGATATTATACACTAACCAATTATGTAAATATTTGTTTGAGACTTATATTTTTGGTAACCATTGATTCACCTCTATCAGTGGTAATTTACACTCACTTGATCCTATCATTTAGTATTAGAGTGAATTGTAGTGATTCCAGATATTATTGAGGATTTATGTTTTCTATTTGTTGATAACAAATTTCTTATCAATGATATTTATTGACACCATAAACACCATCAAAAAAATATTTCCTAGGTTTTATCATAAAGGATTCCATTTATTAAGGAGAGGATGGTTTCATATCTTTTTTTGTTGTATTGATAATTATTGATATCACTGGGAATAATTACATATTCCCAAAGTTGGAAAACATACACATTGATAGACTAGAATAATATTTATGTTTATTGGAGAGAACACAATGAGTTTACCTTATCCCCATTAGATATGTATTTTACATGAGTTATGGGTACAAAAAATGTAAATGGAATTTTGTAGAAACTCCATAATATCCATGAGGTATACGAGAAGGTAAATGAGTAATGATTATAAACATATCATGATTAATTTGAGGACAAAAAAATGGATGGATATTATTCATTAAATTATTTATTTATTTCTATAAAGAAAATTATGATCTCGATTCAAATCAATCGAAAATTTCTGGGGGATTCCATAGAGGTGAAGAAACTGATAAGGATTCTTCTGGATAAATCTTAAGGAAAAACCCTAGAGGATCAAGACTTGGATGAGTGAATGATTGAAAAAATTAATATTTTCTTGATGAAAAATGATATTAGGGGAGGTTCATATTTAATAAGTATATTAAAATATAAAAAAGAGGATAATTTTCAATAATTATAAAGGTTTAAAACATCTTGATCCTAAGAGTTCTCATAAAGAATTAATTGATGTAGATGATGATGAAAATTATTTTATGAAATTCCGTTTATTAATTTCAAAATTCAAGAAACATTGTAAAGATAAATTTATGGGTAAACATCATTTTAAATTTTTCGGTTGTGATAATATTTGAAACCATACATTTTTTTCCCAAGTAGTATCATGAAAATAAACAAGATGATCAACCAAAAATTTCATCAAGAAGAAGAAAGGTGGAAAGTGTTCATGATGAAGGAAAGTAATTTAATGGAGAAGTAAGGGAAAGAAAATCAAGAAAAACAAATTCTCTCAAAACATGATCCACATATTGGAATAAGTATTGTGAGAAGTGTAATGGGGAATCAAAAGATAACAGTACTATATATTTTATGGAAAAATAAAAGTTTCCCAATGATCCCTCTATCAAAGAAGAATACAGTATGGAAGAGGATAGTAGTGATGATAATACATCAAATGAATTTCAGTTATGTATGGAGATCTTGATGTGTTTCAAAAAAATCGAAATATTTAGAGAGAAAATAAAGCATTGAAAAGTGATATGGAATCAATAAATATATCTCTTAATAATTAAAAGATAATGAAATTATAGAGATGAAATGGGTTTTTCATGGAGGATGGGAGATATTAACACAATTATTGAAGTATGAGGAATTATTCATGATATTACTATGAAAAACATGATTACTAAGAATGAGGAGATGAAGTATCTTGAGGAAAAGTTGATTGATTTGGAAAATTAATTGAAGAGCACTCACATTGAGCTTTAAATTTTTGTCAAATAAGTTGGTGATAACTCTAAATCAGCCTATAAGGTCATTTATTTCTCCAAGAAACATAGATATTGTTCTATGGTACCATGAAACACTTTATTAGATACTCAATCTTATAATATAAATGACTATAACAGTTGAAATAAAGGAAATAATGTGATCACTTCACCTAAAAAAGACAACCATTGTCACTACAATAAGTTTTTTGAAAATCCTAAAAACAATGAGGTGTGGAAGAAAAATAATGTTGAGTATAATATTAATAGAAAATACAAGTTGAAAGATAAAACATCTAATCATAATGAAGTTTAAATAAACTAGTGAATTTCAAATCAAAAGGAAACCATTAAGTCAATTTTGATAAACCTTGTTTCCAACCGAGGATATTTCACTTTGAAGGATGATATTGGTGTTAGGGAATATATAGACACAAATCCTATGTGTTCTATTATAATCATTCACTCCTATAATTAAAAATAGTTTGTAAATCAAGGGGTAATCAATATAAGGTTCTAAAATTCTAGTCAAGACAACAACCAAACGTGAAGGCATAATTGAATAATATTTTTGATTCTCTTTAGGAAACTTGTTGAGATTGAGATAAAACCTGAAACATCTCTAAAACGTTTCTCAGTATACTACTAGACCAATTAAATAGGAATGGGATATATAAATCTACCAAGAGTATGAGGGGTTATGAAATAGAATTGGTGGTTGTGGTTTCTCACAAAGTAGAGAATGGTGTAAATCCTTGGTTACATGATATCAGTTTATCATCACACATGGATGAAAATAATAAACTATTGAATGATATCCACAAGTATCATGGATGTGTATTTACTTTAAGTAATGATGTATCGCTAAATGTGCAATGGGTTGGAAGCACCAAATATAGTGAGAATAAACTTTTATATAGTGATATTCATTATATAAATTGGTTGAGGAGAAATATCTTGAGTTTTTTTCAATTTTTTGATAATGGGAATGTGGTGATATTTTACAATAATGGATGCATCATAAGGATTTTGAAGGATAAAAAATCATCATAAATGGATAATTAACAGGTAGAAATATATTCTAAATTTCCAATTAACATAATATATATTATACATGTTTGAATGGGTTAATTGATCTCAAACATAGAAAACGTGGCCAATTGGGTGAAAATAACATGGAATTTTTTTTCAAATATGAATTTTTCAAGAATCTACCAAATCTAAATCATGAAATAATCAGCACTTGTGGAACATGTCACAAAATATAAACAGTGATGAATATTACAAAGATGATAGAGATCTATATTTAGAACATCTTGAGTTGATACACACATATGTGTGAAGTTTTATGAGCTTGAATTCAACCAATGGAGAGAAGTATTTTATTAAATTTTTTAATGATTTTACTCATATTAATTATGTATTATTTATAGCAAGTAAGTTATAATATCTTTATATTTTTAACCACATTGGAGGTGTGTAAAAATAAAACTAAATATTTTATGAAAACATTTTTCTCCAATAATGGATTTGAATGAAAGAATCGATACATTGAAGAATATCTTGAAAATCATGGAATAAGGAATGAAGATATTGCTCTATACACACCCACAAATAATTAACTAATTGAGATAAAGAACCATGGTTTAATGGACATGAGAAGAACCATGCTATTGGAACAAATAACCTCAAAGTATTTTTGTTGAAAATCCAAAACTATGGATATATATTCTTAATCAATGTTTACTCAGACAAAATTCGGTCAAATAACCAAATGATATGTATTTTGGAAATAATTTGGACTTAAAATGTATAAATTTATTTGGTGTTCTGTGTTATATCATGGTCAATGGAAGAAATTTTTAAAAATTTGAAGAAACAATCGATGAGTGGATATTCCTTAGATAAAACCTAGTAGAATAATATGTTGGTGTTATAAAAAACATGAGTAAAATAATTTTTAAATATGATATTATTTTTATGGATAAAAAATAAATATATACATAATTACCTATTAATTATGATATTTAAGAAGTTTTAAGAGACAGAATTTAGATGTATGACATATATTTAAATATTGTAGATGATTTTAAAAATTCCCTAAATAACACTAATATTTTCATCTATGAGGATGTCCCAGAGAAAGAATCATATAAGTACCAAATACTTAGAACACATGTTGAGCCTAAAAACATTATTGGAGATAGTAATAAGGTTGTAAAAACTCATAGAATTATGAGATTTTTTATCACACAATATTTCTTTCACAAGTTGAACCAAATAGTGATGAAGAGGAATTAAATTGACGATTGGAATATAGAAATGAAGGAAAAGATAAATTTGATTGCGAATAATGATATTTTGGAACTATTTCCACATCAAAAATACCAAAATTTGATAGGGATAAAGTAGGTATTCTTAAATAAATTCAATGATAAAGGAGAAGTATCACAGAATAAGGCTCATCTTGTACAAAAGGGAAACTCAAAAATTGAGGGTATGGAGTTTGATGAGAATTTTCCTCATGCCATAAGGCTTGAAAAAATTTAAAATTTTCTTATGATATATGTTAAAAAGAATTAAAAAACATTACAAATGGACATGCAGATATAATTCATAAATTGTGAACTTGAGGAAGTTTTTTACATTGAACATATAGATTTTTTTATGCATGAATGTGATTTTTCTTCTGTGTATAAGTTGAAGAAATCACTATATGGTATTTAATAATCAACCCAATCATGGTATTAAAATATGTAAATTTTCATAAAGAGCATTAAATTGAAGAAGGAAAAATTGGATAGTAATCATTTTGTCAAGGGAGATGATATAAATTCACTCATTAGGATTGTGTATATTTATGACAATGTTTTTTATAGAAAAAAAGTAGAATCATGAGAATTTTTTTGTAAAAATAAGGAAAGACTTTTAGATATCAATGATTGGAGATATAACATTATTTTTGGGTATAAAAGTCACAAAAAGTAGGTTTTATCACTATCTCACAAGTAATGTATGATCGTGAGCTGTTAAAGAAGTTAATAAGAGAATAATCATAGAGGTCTCCACTCATATAGAACATTTTGCCAATTTTTCCATGGATGAATAAGGGGGGATCATTGATCAATTATATTTATAGTGGCCAACTCCACTTGGTAGCATCCAAAATGGATATCGTGTTTTTGGTTACTCTATATAAATATATCCAAATAAAACTTAAGGATTCAAATCTTATGGAAGTGAAATTAATGTTACACAATATCAAAAGAACTCTTGATTATAGCTTTACATATTATTAAGATTAATTTTCAAATATTTGTGGTTATTTCAATTTTGATTGGGTAGGTGATGTTGGTGCTCAGAAATAAACTTTGAGAGGTGAATTATTTATTAGTGAAAGGTGATTTTCATGGAACTCCAAGAAGTATAAAAACTAGCTTTTTAAGAAAAATGGAATTTTATTATGTTGTGGTATCATAATCCACAAAATAATTGATGTTTATAAAGTCATATAATGAAGACACAATAGTGGATGTTTCATAGCCATTGGTGATTAGGGGTGACAATAAAAATACAATAAACATATGATAAAATATATTATAACATTTTATGTCAAATAATATTGATATCAAGTACCACTTCATTAAATATAATATGGAATTTTGTGATATTTTATTGGAATATATTTCAAGGAAGGGAAAATTTATGGATATCAGGAAAAATACCTTAATAATGGATTCCTTCTAACACTTAAGAGTGTTTTTGGGAGTGCATCCACTTCTATTATATTTTGTGTGTTTCCAAAAAAAATATTTATCTCATTTTCACTTGGAAAATATAAAAAAATTTGTGTTTGTTATTGTTGTTGAAAACAATTAAAATATAATAGATTCAATTGAAAAGGAACATATTTTTTCTACTATTATCAGAACTGAAACACATAAATTTTCTTGTTTCTTGTTGTGTTAAATGCTAGAAAATTCTTGATCATTATTATTTTGTAATCTAGGAGAATTATTTTTATTGTTTTTTGTTTTAGTTTATTAAAATAATTTTTTTTGATTTCTATTAGAGGGTGTTTTAGCTATTGAGAATTGAGTGTTTGGTACTAATTTATTATTTAGAGTTTCTTATTGCAGTTATAAAATTTCCATTGATTCTTTCTATTATTTTGTTTTTTTTATTGTATGATTTTAAAATATGATTTTTTTTGTGGTTTTATGTGCACTAGGAAGAACTCAACTTAGTTAGAACCATTAAAACCAAATATTTAAAAACACTAAAATGACCTTAAGAGGGAAAACAATATGAAAATGGAGAACATAGGGGAAATTATTATTGTAAATCAAAATGAAAAACCCCTTAAACCACAATATATAAATGAAAATTTAGAAAGGTCATGACATAGATAGTAAAAAGTCCCTATCTTTTTGGGAAAACCTTATTTTGTTAGGATTTATCAAATGTCTAGGAATTTTGAGCTCAAACAATCATATCTTTTACTATTGACCTCTATTAATGGGTAATCTAATAAAGACATTGTATCTTTCATTAGGTACTTTTATGGAGTGGTTTAGAAGCTACCTATTTTAGGATTTAATGAAAAGAAGTTCAAGATGAGTGCTTTTTTTGAAAAAAAAATCACTATGAATTATTTTATACAATTATATGAGAAAAGTTTTAGAATTTTGGATCAAATTTATAATGTAATTTTCATGGAGTTTTATCACCAATAGTTGATAAGAGAGATTAAAAGTTAGATAATTAATTACATGAAATATTAGGGTGAATTTTTTCAAGAGTAATGGTACATATATAGAAATGTTTAAAGGTAGTGTACACACTTCCAGATTCCTACACACTTTCCCATAGATTAATTTTATGAGGGACTCATACTATCTTATCAAAACATAGATGACCAAGCTGTTTATGGAAACAGTGATGATAAGATGGATGACTAACTCAAGGAAATCAATAACAGACTTTCCCAAAAAAACCAACTCAATTAATTTAGGATAATAATTTTTGGAATGGATGGGAATAATAATGAGTTAGGGATAGAAATAAATTCTTATCTTCATGAAATTTAGACAAAAAACTGCAAACATTGATGTCCCAGTGTGCTAAATAGATTATTTTTAAAAATCAAGAGAGATCACTTAGTGAGAAGTGTGAATTTTATTAAATGTAAGGGAATAATAAGATTTATATTTCCAAAATTTATCATTCCCACATATCCCACCAATATTGTTAAATATGAAGGTTATGGGGGTAAGAAATAAAGCAATTTTGATCCTTTTTAAAATAGCTATAATACTAGTTAGAAAAACCACCTAAACCTGTCATAGAGTGACCAATAGGTGGTGAAACAACATAATGCCCCTAGTAAGTCAAACCATATAAGATATAATTTCTAAAACATTATTGTAACTTCTAATTAAAACACTAATTTGGAAGTCTTGGTTATATAACCAATCATTATGGTACATTCTCACCAATATAGAATTTATAGCATGGAGTTTCAACTAGAAAAAATGAATAAGATATTGAGTGAGAGAGGAAAGGGTAAGGTACCTAATAAAGGAGATTCAAAAAAATTGATCCAGTTTAGGTCAACATCTATATGGGATTCCCAAAGTTACTAGTGAAAGAAGGTAATAGACTGTAAGGAATTAACGATTTAGAAATGAGCGTACAAAAAGAGTTTACTTGTGCAAACTGAAAACTCAATATTTCTATTACAATAATAGCCAAACCTTATCGAGAACCTAATATTATTGTAGAAATTATAGCTGAAAAATTAAAGAATATAGTACTGCACCCTAGATGGTGAGAGTCCAGTAGCCGAAAACATCACTAGCTTATGCTCTGACCCGAGTAGCATAGGGCACGTGGAATCCCGTGTGAATCATAAAGGACCACCTTGCAAGGATAAATACACCTAAGGTACTGATAGAGAAGTAGTATTATAAGGGAAGGGTGAAAAGAAACCCCATTAGGGAGTGAAATAGAACATGAAACTGTAAGCTCCCAAGCAGTGGGAGGAGCCCAGGGCTCTAACCACGTGCCTGTTGAAGAATGATTCAGTGACTCATAGGAAGTGTCTTGGTTAAGGTAACCCACCAGAGTCGAACTAAAAAAATAAATGCTTGATTTTGATAAGATTCTGGTCCGGTTGGCCCATAAAACTCACTCAGATAAGCGGTATTATTGAACCATATAAAGAAACAAGTAATAAAACCAAAGATAGATAAAGAACCTAAACTATAAGACAAGTAAGCCTCTCCAGACCAGACAAGTGAACGACGATCCCATGCAAAGGTTTTGGTTAATATATGTCAGATTCCACCAAGTATACTAATAAAACATAACCATACATGTCCTCTGATTATATCTTCCAAATCATCCACACTCACAATTTGATAAGTATCTTCTTTTTTGCATATGGAATCGCCACTCCCTTGGGTAGAATCCACTAATTCAGAACTTGAATGCCGTATTTCTACCCAGATGTTTTGGGATGCCTCTAATAACCAATGAATGGCAAGTGATTTTCCTTATGTGGATTCTATTTCAATGGGAACTTGATTCGTCGATCTGCCTACACGTTGATGAATCTGAGGGATAAAATCATGTTTACCAAAACTAATAGTTTCTTAAAACAACTAGAAAAAAACTACGCAAATCATAAGAAAGTTCAAATGGAGAGTTGTGATGATTTTAGAAATAAAAAAACTGAAAATAAAAAATTTGGAAAATTTGATAGAAAATTATAAAAAGGGATGACATTCAATCCTTTACATGAAAAGCATGAGAAAATAGAAATGAAATGGAAATGTAAAAAAGAGATAAAGAAGGTTGAGGAGGATAGTTTTCATTACATGTGAATCTTTTCTCCACTGATACCATTTCTATGAAGTCTTATAAAAAATAACAATGTTCAAAAATACCTCAATTTTCTTGGTTATTTTAACAATATTGAAGTGAATTTTTCATTAATTAATGCTTTAGTTCATAGGAATTTACTTCTTAAATTATTTAAAGTAATTATGAACAACAACAAAACCTTGAAATATTTTCCTATAAGTTCTCAAACTAAGGAGTGTATTTCTCTCTTTCAATGTATAATCCCTAAAAAATGTGTGACCTTGAAATATTTTTCATTCCTTGTATTTTCGGGGAAGTGGAGAGAAAAATTGCATGTGTAACCTTGGGGAAAGTGTTCATTCCTTTCACTTTGTTTAAAAAATTCAAACTTGGAGAACTTAAACCAACCTTGGTTTCTATTCAACTAGTTTATAGGTTCATTACTAACATTATTGAATGAGTAAATTATATCATGGTCAAGATGGGTGAGCATATCATACTTACTAATTTTATGATTTTGGGTATGGTGTGTGATAATGATTTTTTTATTATTCATGGTTGTTTATTTTTAGATATTATATGGACTTTGATTGATGTTACTAAGAGGAAATAAGTGTTCAACGATTATAAAGAGATTGAGGAGTTCAATATCTCAAAAAAAACTGGAATCCACACCTATTGAAGGTTATACTAGCTTTTTTTGGTGGGGGGAATTTTATTTGTTGTTTTAGATGTTTTTTGAAATTTAATAGATTGTTAAGATTATAAGCGTAAATCATTTATTGGGTGTTGAAAAATAATTTTTTACACTCTGTATACTTTCCTTTTATTGAAAACCATTTACAAGTTATGATTAATATTTTAAGTAATGAATTTCTTCTTATTTTTGATAGATTCAAGTAAAGACACCAAAAATTACACCACCAATGTTGAAATGAATTTTTGAAAGCTAGAGTATGCTCCATTTATTTACCTTCAAGCTATGTTGAAGTCAATTTATGGGAATTGCGAGATAGATATAGAAGGTCTTATACATTTTCATTATAGTTTTTCCAATACTAAGGTGGGGGGGAATTTTGGGTTAAACATCAAATTTAAGTGACATTTCTAGGTTGATTTTATGTGTATTTAGTTATAAAAATTTGTGTTTAACCACATATATGAATTGGTATAAATGGTTATTAATTCTAGTTTTCATAATAAAATTATGGAATTTATTCCTGGATGTTAAATCTAAAAGTATCATGAAATATTTATTTGAAGCTTATTTATTAAATTAAAAGGATACTCATACTAGAGAATCGTACCTCCCCACTAATTGTGGATATATCATTTAGGATAAAGTATAACTAATGACATTAAATAAAATTCTTCATGGGTGTAAACCCGTGTTTTATAATAAAAAACTATTTTTTACTACCTTGTTCTTTACTGTTTTTAAGTTGGAATAAATTTTTTGACACTCTTTTTACTCACTGTATAATAGTGAAGAACCCATAGAATTTTCATATAGTGGAAATACATTCCCACATCCAAACAATTTGTATTTTTCTTTAACATCATACTAAAATTTAATGATTCAACCTATTCTTTTTTAGTAAACAAATGAGGGAAATATTAATGGTCAAAAAATTAAGAGAAGATGTGCCACTGTTGAAAAATATACTACCATAATACATTAACCAATGGATTCTCTAAATTCAGTGGTATTTTTAGAGGCCTTTTAAGATTGAATGCAGCAAAATAAACTGTATATTGAAAGGTGGATTCACTTATACAACTTAACATTTTGTTTTGTTCTTGGTAGCTTTATTTTTAGTCAACTATTGTTTTGATTATTTAATTTTTCATTTTTATTTTGGTACATAAAATTATCAATCAGTATAGCTCCACAAACTAAAAAATTAAATTGATGTTGGGCTATAATTTAAAGGCCAATACAATAGCCATACAGAAGATTATTTTACCTTCCGAATTTCTATTTTGTTTTTTCCTATAATTTTTTTACCATCAATTCAAACTTAGTTTAATTGTTCATTTATTGCATGTATAGTATAATGTTTTTTATTGTATCAAATGGTGATTTTTTTAAAAAATTTCTTAGAGAATTACTTATTATTCTATGAAAATTTTTTAGTCGCTAAAGTGTCAATCTCATGGTGATATATTTATTAATATTCTTTCTAATTTACTTTATTTTCATGATAAAAAGTATTGGTTAACATAATTTATTATGTATAATTAAAATTTATTTTTATATTTAATTGAATCATGATTATGTTTTCTCAAAGCATCCAATTACAAGTAATGAACATTGAAACATGGATTTTCAAATGGTGTTGTTTGAAAAATATTTTTCATATTCAAAAATTTTAATTTGATAATTTGTTTGAACATAATTTTTTAATTCCATGTCCACTTATAATTTAACACTGAGAAAAATATTGGATTTTAAGTGTGATAGGAGGGTTATCTTATAAAAATGTCATTTTTTCACTAGAATTAAATTTGTTGACAATCATTTTTAGTGACCCATCAAAGTTCCTTAATTTTTATTCATACTGATTATCTTCAAAAAAAAATTATATATTCAGTGAGAACATGTTTAAATGAAAAACATATTTGATGATTAGAATGTTTAGAATTGTTTCTTGTTTCACTTTCTCTATGGTAATTGTTTAATAAAAAAATATCAGGTTTTTCATATAATTTTTGGGGTTTTAAATCAGAAAGTACAATTGAATATTTTGATTCATTTTTTTGAACGATGGGAAATATTTTTGCAAAGTTTGGGGGAGAGTTTATATAGATGAATTCCTATATCCATGGTTGAGAGTGTGTTTTATCCACATTAAATTGATGAGGAATGGGGTTTTTTAGATTATTAAGAAACATTAATTTCTTTAAGACACATGTATTAATCATTATATTTAATGTGAAATTACCGTTTATTTGTTTTTATAACTACTTATAGTTAATTCTTATTAAATATTTGTGCACTAAACCATGGATCATAAGAGTAGTATTAATGGATTTCTGAAAACCTGAAATTTTGAATTATTTTAATTCTATCTAACAAATCATATTTGATCATCTTTTTTACAATGGAAACTGGTTTGAGAGAAAAAATTGTTTAACTGAAATAGATTGTAACCTGTTTTCTTGAAGAAACCTATGGATTAAATAATCTATTTGACTATTTTCCTTCACAATAATCTCATTCTATATTTTCAATTATATTTTATTTTTGAATGTGTCTTTTTTTTCTTAAGGAAAAACAAAGCACTATGTTTGGGGAAATCTGATGTGGTTAATCTTTTATATCTTTAACACATGATGTTTTATTATATTCTGGTCAAATTTTAGAAGAAATATTCCTTTTATTGAGTAATTGTTTTCATTTGATAAGTTTTCTTTAGAAGTTTTTAGTCCTTTCAAAATATTGTGAAATGTGTTTTTTATATGTTTACAAGAAAAATGTCCCTTATTTTCATTTAGTGAATATTTTTTCTAAACATTCTATGTTTTAATATATAAATATTCTATAAATAATTTGTTGTGGAAATGATCCTTTAATTTTATAAGTCTTTCTGGAATTGTATATTGGAATTTTTATTTCAAATCGTATTTTTGGAATTTGAATTCTACTTTTAAATCCTAATGATTGATGAAATCCTTGTTTGATATCCAATCTCTTTCAAATGGATGTTTGGGTTTAGAAGCTATTGAAGATTTGTTGATCCTTTTTTGTGGTTGATGTAGCATTATTATTTGATTTTTCTTGTTCATGGTCAGTTTAAAGGAACACATGATTTCATGTGAAACAACATTTCTTTTATTTTAAAGAATAATTTACATGTGGTTTTATGGTTATATTTTATAGAGCTTTGTTTTTATATACTTGTTTCATGGCTTGATGAGGGTTTCCTCAGTCCAAATATAGAAGTTGTTGATGATGAATTTTCTTATATCAGATTCTTATAGTTTACTACTTGATTGTTTTTCATATCATTAGTGGTCTATTTCTTGTTCAATGGCATTCAATACTACCTCAAGGTCAGATGTTGTACAATCTAACAATTTCTTGAACATATTCATTTTATAGATATATTCAACATTAGTATTTTTTCAAGTTGTTTTGATTACAAGTAGGTGCCATGTGGGAGGCGGTTCAGGTTCTATATGATTTTTATGATACAACCTAGAGATTCATCACTTCATTATGAATATAAGTTTGGAACTGTTCAAGGGATCTCCGATCATTTTCCAAAGTTATGTTTTGGTTTTTATTTTGATTTTGAGAGTTGATAAGTATATCCACATGATTTTTTAAAGGGGTAGTCTAGTATTTCATGCCTCGTTTAGTGATGGTCCACGAATTACAAGTATTTTTTGAGAGCTGGTAGCAACCAATTAACATTTGGAATTGTTTTTAGTGATTATTTGGAGTGGATAAGAAGATGGAGTAAGTAGGTACTCATAGGAATCAACTCATATAAAGGGGGTTGATGATATTTTTAAAGGGGGAATTCTACTCTAGAGAGGGACAACGGGTAAGCTGAGACTCAAGTCAGACAGAACTATACATGATACCTAGATAGATAGAAGATCATCTTCACATCCTAGAGAGAGGAAATTAGGATACTCACACAGAGAAAATTTCTCAATTATCTCTTTTCATAAACCTCAAATCAAGAGTTTTGCAATGATTTTTTCATTCTTTAATACTCTTGTAAGCTTATTTAATTGACATGAATAATAGTTGATGATGATTTAATTATTTTACTTCAACCTTTAATTACATTGCAACAATTTTCAATTTCTCTCCATTGCTTATCTAAATATTTACTAAATTTCTTCCATGGACATTGGTTACCTTTCCATAGCTCAATATTTTACACTTCTACATCAACTAATATTAATGGATCTAGTTGGTACATACTTGAAAAACATTTATAATCTTTTCTTCTCATGATCTATAAGTTCTCTTCAATTAATTTTTTACTCATATGATTCAAATAGATACATAATTATCTCAATATGGATAATTATATCTTCCTTTGAGGATGTGAAATTGCTTAATTCATGTAATCATTTAAGAATTTTCCTCTTTAAAAATCAATTGAAAAGATAAACTGATTTTATTTAGAATAGAAACTAATTAAATTCCTTGAAAATTTTGTTTGATGGTGACATTGTTTAGTTACTATGGAGAGAGTAATTCTATGGGAAGAAGAATTTTTTAAAAGGAAAACCAATATGTTATCTCCCCTTGCTCAATATTGAATTTTTACAATTTCTTATTTCTCTTGAACTCTTGAGTTTCTTTTTTTGCTTCCCATTTTTATTTCACTATATCTAAAACATCATTGCTTCATTGATTTCTTGTGTCACGCAATAATATTACTAGAAAACTATTTTTCAATGTTCTATTGGTTAATCCACAATTGAAATTTCTTCAACCCTTAGGAGAAACACGACCTTATCATCAAACCTAAATTTTAAAGAAAATTGAAAAATGATTCATTGATTATATCACTACAACAGAATCTCCATTTAGCAGTGGTTTTTTTGCATTTAGAAGTGGTTTACAGAAACTGCCGCCTAAAAGGGCATTGCCAATCTATTAGCAGCGGTTATTTGCATTTAGTGGCGGTTTCAGGAAAGCATTGTAGTTGCCTCATTTCGCGGCGGTTTTCCTGAATTTAGCGGTGGTTTTACGAGCCCTGGATATCACATTATTCACGGCGGTTATAACCGCCGCTAATAAACTCACATTCTAGCGGCCGTAAAACCGCTGCTAAAGTCACGAGAACCGCCACAGAATGAGGCAGCCATGATGATCCTATTTAGAGGTGGTTATAACCGCCTCCAATATACATTTCGCAGCGGTTAAAACCGACGCTAAAAGCTACCCAGAATAAAAAAAAATTCTTTGCTTCTGCTGCACCACTGCCCTGAAAAACAAATAAAACCAGAAATACAAACCAACTGAGAACAACCTGAGAAACAACACCCAACATGGGGATCAATAAGAAGTAATCACATATCATATCGACTATCCAGGTCACTACACCTCCTGTGTAGGAGGACAAAGTCATCAGCCTTACAAAAAAAGTGTTTCAACATAGACCCACATAACCTTCCATGAAAGTTAATTATCTATTTATGAAGGCTCAAAGGACTCCTTTGTCAGTAAAATAACACACTAGAAAATATATATGATGTGAATACTACATGCCAAATATGATTCATGAGAGTCCCCTTTATTCCTTGCCCAAGAGTCAAAAACCATCCCTGGCCTCCCACCAATGACCAAGAGCTGAATATCCAGAATAAATCACAACATCCAAAAAAAATGTTTTTCTCTCAATGAGAAATAATATAAAACTATAATATTTAAAAATAGAACAAAAATCTAAAACCCTGGAAAATAAGACTTCCTATTAGAGAAATTATTATTAACACAACAATCAGATATCCATCAAAGGTTCCAACACATTCCTCGTACTCATGTATACAATATCCTAAATAGTAAATACTAGGAAAATAAAACTCCATTGATACAACATTGTAACATCCCAAATTGGATTCCACTAAACTGATTCTCTGAGCCGATGGGTTACTAGGCATCAAGCACACCTCCCCGTACGCCAGATGCCACCAACTAGTAGCAAGGACCCAAGTGGTGATATTTGGAGAACTATGACCTCATATAAAATTAATAAACAATAGAAAATATATAATTATCATGAAAAAGGGGAAGTAAATGAATGCAGAATATGTACACAACTAAAAACTAAAAAGCATCAATAATACATTGATGTAAAATCCTGAACAACTACACAACACGATACAACACTGGTGACCCACTAGGCAGACCATAAAAATAAAACAGTAAGCAATAAAATCAATGTAAAAGTACATGGATCCACTACAAACACTATTCTAGACAACATACCTGATCTCCATACAATTTCAAACTGCACAAGCCCGATTAGTAGAACCACTCATGTAGCTCTTCTCAATCATGCAACACTGGGCCTCATCCATATCCCCCATGATACTTATGATCAACATGAAAAGATAAAATAAGGGCTAAACATACACCGTGGTGTACATGTAGGATTGATAAATAATCTCATTAGGACACCCCAACAAACAACCTGTAACTGTTCTGCTAAAAGTGTAATAAAAAACAATTTGATCAGCTTAGCTAAAACACACACACAAAGGTAGTAAACCAAACATGAGATGACTGTCAAATCTAGGGTACGTAATTCCTTTCAATTTGGAACGTTCCACCATGGATGTCCATTTATATATACTCAAACATGTATAGTATCATACCTATACAATGATACATAAATATGAAATTCATTGTTATGTAATATAAATTATTATATTCTAGTTTCCAAAAAGTTTCATTTTGCTACCATCTTTAAAAATTTGTCTTATTATAATGGTCGAGAGTTTCTTAAATGATAAAAACAAGAAGTAATCCATATCATCAATTATCAATCAATAAGATTCAATGCATAGTAATATCATAAAAATCCATAAAGTACAACTGACTTACTTTTCCCTTCTAATTTACTCTTAACTAGTTTACTATCATTATTTAGTTTGGTCTTCTTTAAAGAGTGTTCCCCCATGTTCCCATTCCTCATAAACATGAGTAATAAAGTAGTCATAACCAAACACATATTTAAATAATAATATAGGACCCTTGTAAAAGATCTTAGTAGACTAGTAAAACAATTTATTCCTAAAGATAGAAGATAAGTTTAGAAATATTCTACCTCAACCAAATATATGATGCCTATTGTGTAATGAAGGAGAAAAATAATATGGTGACCTAAAACACATGAGGGGAGCCTTAATCAACCTAAAACATAGTTATTTCCCATAAAAACCAAATCCAATCCATTGTACAACCCCTCTGATACATGGTTAAAAATCTTTAAATCGATATCATTAAGGAAGGTCGCAATATGAAAAAAGAACTACAACATAACGTCACCCAAGGAAGAACCATTATAAATTGACCTCTAAGTCCTTGTATCATGATAGAGGCAGACACACCATAAATAACCAACTGTAAGAACTCTAAATCATCCTTTGAACACCATGTCATATCAAGAAAGTACCACTCTATGAAGTAACTCTACATAAAACTTCATCCTCTTGTTGATTTTATTTTATAACCTTTGATCTCTTACAACTGCATGTAAATTATCCTCCAAACCTCTCGACTCTGTTCACCACTTGAGGGTTGTATTCAGCTATTAAGTTTTCATTTTATCAATAAACCTTTATCTTTGTTTAACGTTAGTTTAACCTCATCCTTTACTCCTCGTTATATCTCCATGCTTGATATCACTTGTCTTAAAAAAATCTAAATTTTCTTTTAATCTCAAAACCACTTTCACATATAGCTTCATTTTATTATAGATTTTTAGTGAGTGAATTTACAAATTGGAAATTAGTTATAAATAAATCCTTTAAATCTAATGATCTAGAACTTAATATAAGAAACAAAAACTTAAGTTAATAACTCCAGTGGTATCCATCAAGCTATCTTCTTCCATATCCTCAATTGGATAACAATTTATATGTTCTAATGCCACTTTTTATCACCATATTTTGATTGATAGCATTGAATACTTTATATAAGGCTTTTACACCACTTGAATTTCAAATCTAACTCTATACCACATGAAATCATTCATTACTATTTATAATTTCATATTTAACAAGAAATGACCCAATTTGTTCAACACATCAACAATGGGCCTTACCAATGTGTCCACAACACTATCCCCTTGATCACTATGAAATGACCCAATTTGTTCAACACAACAAAAATGGGTTTAACTCCTAGTCATCCAAAATCTCGACTACCAATTCAAACACAGACCTAAATGGAATGATTTATACCACACTCGAGAAATGAAGACATAAAAAGAAACTTCAGAAATCAGTAAAATGCATAAAAAGAAACATGAGAAATCAAGGAAATTTTAGGACATGAAAATGTGTGGTGGAAACTATGTGCCACAAATGTTACATATAAACCAACTATTTCCATTTTTGTTCAACACATCAACAATACAACTACTCAGGGTCCGATGATGCATCTTCACCCTATCCACCTTAATTTCCACTTTGTGTTGTCACCTGTAAAAACATTATATTGAAAATTAAATATAGTTTCATATTTATATTAAAACTTAAAACCAATGAAAATTAGAAAATTAAATGATTTTGATTTTCTATGATTTACCTGCATACCACCAATCGATGCACTCCCACCGGGGGCATATCTGCTCATCTGCTGACGTATTTCAGTCAACTCTTTCTGCAATGTAGATATCTGATCCCCCTACTGGTGAACTATGTTTCGTAAAGAAACAATCTCTTTCTTAGAATCTCCGGGTATGGGCTGACTAAAGTCTGGAGTATATGCAGCAGCTATCCCCAGTGGCCTGCTAAAAACCTCTGATGGCACCGGTTCCAAACCCATCCCGTGCACTCTCCCAGGATGCTCCATCCCATGGACTTTAGCAATCGGGTCATCCTCGGAGACATAGTAGGAATGCGAAGGATTTGCATCCCATAGTTCTTTAATTTTGACCTATAAATCAAATATCAATATATATTAACACATTAAAAACTGATAATAATTTATTATGATAAAAAATTGACTTCATTCCCCAACTTCTTTAGCAGGCTCATTAACAAAACATCCATCTAATTTCTTGTGAACATCCAACCACAGTTCAGTTCTGGATGCTTCATGGCCTAAACTCTGTGACTGCATTAATCAAAGATAAATCAACAATTCAATATATTAAACAGATAATATTTTCTTATAAATATTTAATATAATTAAAAGTTTACCAATGTCGTTTAACTTCTAGAAAAACTTTTTGAGCCCGCAGTGTGCGGGATGACTTGCTTCGCTCGGTTTGACGCATTCTATCTTGAGAGATCCTGAAATAAATAAAATGAAATTTAATACTGATGTATTGAATTTCATGTCCTTTTCATATACATGTATAAATGTAAAATGAGGATAATATAATAATATATATATTTCAATACCATCAGCTTCTGATCCCGATGCCGGTCAACAAACACTTTCCACTGCTCTTTTGGTACCCCACTGGGTAGCTTCTCATACATTTGCAGCGCGGTCAAGGAAACATCATTGACATCACACCACAATCTCCATTTAAAATCTTTCCACTTATTACCTCAATTTTTCAACGTCCACTTCCATGCTATCACATCAGCAACGGTAAAGTGGAAGAACAACTATATACAGAAATTCATTTTGAACATATTAGTAACATGACATTCAATTAAACCATAATGTAATAAATTTACCTTGCTTTGATAATCAAACACTTCATTTTTCCATCTTGGAGGCATATGTCTCCAATCGTCATATGAAATGGGAAGGAAAATGGACTCCTCTGCTAGCAGGCCTAGAATCTGGCCAAGTAACCCCGCGACATCATCCATAGGGACCCCGTAAGAATCAAATGGAACAACAATCTTCTTGCCATTCAGATTCCAAACATCTGAAATTTTTATGTTTTTCTCCACGGTTGCATTTTTATCATCTTGAATGAGCAAGCAATTAGTATAAACAAAATGCAATAAATTTACTTAATTAAAAATTTTACCTATGACAGTGACACTCCAGTATGTCCGAGATGAACTGGAAGGGGCGCATCACTGCCCCACTACTGAGGCTCCTGAAGGGGGATTCGACGACTCAGCCTCTTCTGGGACATCCACAAATGGTGTGAGAGATGGTGCAAGAGGAGATGGTGCAGGGGTGTCGGTAGCTGGTGCCTCAGATGTCGTGAGGAGGGAGCTAGATGGATCGTCATCCATCGCAGAACTGGATGAAATAATGTACCGCTTATTCCTTGGCATTCCTGTCATTTAATCAAATAAAATTAAGTTCAGAATATATATTTCAAAAAAATTATGTAGAAAAAAAATTAAAAATGTTAATAGATGGAGTACTAACAGACAAAATATATATAACAATGATAATGAATGATTGTAAAAATGAAACAAGTGGTTGCTGAATAAATAAATAATTGTATATACAATCATTTTCCCCTTAAATAATTTTGTTTTCCTACTCCATTGCTTCATCCACTTCATTCATCCTTGATAGACTAATATTTTCAATATCATGATGGACAAATAATTCTGCTTCCTATTGCTGATTAAATTCAATTTCAGAGGTCAAATTTTCCACTTCATCACCCATATCATACAAATATCTTTGTATTACGGGGGAAACTACACTCCACCCTTCATCGGCAAAATCATTCACATAATATACCATTTTTTCTTACGATGCTAAGATATATGGATCATGCAGTTCACGATAACCAACATCCATCAAGCAAGAGAAGTTCACCGAAGTAAATTGCAAGGAATATCCTTTAACACCTCTAATAATATCGACCCATTCGAATTTGAATAAAAAAACCAAAAAATGTCAGTGGTAGTTTAATTCAATAATATCATGCAGCTTTCCATAGTATTCCACTTTAGCAAATGTAAATATACAACTATTCTGTGTTCTCAAACCCACTTCTCGATCGACTGTACAAAATCTAAATCCATTCACATTATAAGTGTCGAACTTTCTATCTTCTTTTGAGGACCTCAAGAAAGAAACTTAAAATCTTCTGACACCTCTGCTCGAGTATCAGTATTCATGATCTGAAAAAAGAAATATACTTTATTAGATTTACAAAATGTATGTGTCAAACTAATATTCATATTTATTGCAATATTTATGAACTTACACATCGTGAAAACCATTCTAAAAGATCATTATTGACAGCTTTCATTAAATATTTCTCATTTCGTGTTCGGCCTCTCATTCATCTCTTTGTTTGTATCCCCAACTCTTCAATAAATGGATCTGAAATTTCACTATCCAGCAGCACATATCTATGTGCCTGTAATAATTCTAATTCAGTCAGTGTCACATTTGAGGTCCTCCCAACTGATCATCCAATAGCAAGAAATATTTTGGATTTCTATTGTATTTGAGATTGAGTTGATGTGTCGTCAACACGTCCAACTTGATTAAATCTTGTCTCAATATCATCCAAGTATCGAGAAAAAAATGTAAGACACTCCTCAACCACATAGCCTTCAGCAATTGAGCCTTCTGTTTTAGCTTTATTTCTCACGTATGATTTCAAATGCCCAAGATATCTATGAAATAAAATAAACATAATTATGCATTTAATTAAGTACCAAAAATTGTTTACCTAACTAGAAAACATATAAATAAAGTACCTCTCAATTGGATACATCCATCGATAATGAACGGGGCCTCCTAATTTAGCTTCCTCAACCAAATTCACAGTTAAATGCATCATTACAGTACAAAAGGACAGAGGAAAGATCATATCCATTGCGCAAAGGGTCAATAAAAACCACTCCTGGAGGTTGTTAGTCTGAAATGGATGTAGATATTTCTCACATAGTTTTCTGAAAAATGTGTAGAACTGGAGTACAACAGCAGTAATTTTTTCAGGTAATAATGTATGCAATGCCAATGGTAGTAACTATTGTAACAAAATATGTGAATCGTGGCTTTTCAATCCATGTAACTTATGATTCATCAAGTCAACACACCTCAATATGTTACTTGAATACCCATCAGATACCTTAAAATTCTTTAACATTTTAAGTAATGTATCTTTATCCCTATTTTTCATTGGAAAAATTGCTGGAGGATACTTTTCATTCTCATTTGGCCAGAGATCTCATTTTATGTTCATTTCTTGTAAGTCTTTGCGAGCATTGGGATGATCCTTCGACTTTCCACGCTCATTAAGCAATGTGAAAATCAAATTTTCACAGACATTCTTCTCAATATACATCACATCAAGATTATTCCACAACAAATTAAATTTCAATACGGAAGTTTAAAGAATATACTTTTTTTTCTTCCATTGTTGCATTCCGGTTTCTCTTGACAATGCACTTCAGACCCATTTTCGGCTATCATTCAAATGATGAACCTTCCCAACTTCTGTTTCAACATTTTCAAGCTGTGTCAATATTTGAAAACCATTTAACAACTTTAGAGGTGGTCTACGATCAATGGAACCATTAAGTTTTGATTTGTTCAGCCGAAATCTATGAGATGCATCTAGAAATCTTCGATGACACAAGAAGAACCATTTTCTACTGTGAGGTAGCCATTTATGCTCAAAATCAAAGTTACAAACGGGACAAGCCAAACCAATGTACGTGTTCCAACCATATAAATTCCCAAGCCCAGGGAAGTCACTAATGGTCCACATTAAAGCAGCATGCATTTTGAACATTGTTTTAGAAGAAGCATCAAATGTCTCAACACCGTTTCTCCATAACTCCTGCAATTCGTCAATCAAAGGCTGCAAGTATACATCAATATCATTTCTAGGCATTTGTTTTCTAGGAATAATCATAGAAAGGATAAAAGTTGTTTTTTTGCATACATATCCACAGTGGCAGATTATAAGGGATCAAAACAACTGGCCAAATGCTATAATTGGTACTCAAAGTCCCAAATGGGTTGAATCCATCGGCAGCCAATCCCAATCGAACATTCCTAGGATCAGTTGAGAAATCAAGATGTAATGAATCAAATTTCTTCCATGATTGGGAATCTCATGTATGTCTCATTAACCCATCATTGTTATTATCTAAAGAATTCCACTTCATGTGTTTGGCGGTTTTCGATGACATGAATAATCTTTTCAATCGAGGCTTCAAGGGAAAGTAACGCAAAACCTTTTCAGGTGTTCTCCTTTTCTTCTTCTCCATGAAATTATGTTCATTCAAACTTCCAACATCACCCTTTTCCTTCCATCTAGAAGAAGGACATTTCTTTCAATTCTGTCTACTTGAATCCTCTCCCCAATAAAGCATACAATCATTGGGACACGCATGTATTTTTGTATAATTCAGACCATGCTTGTTAACAACTTTTTTCATATCGTAAAATGATTCTGAGATTTTTTCTTCAGGAAATGCATCACGAATCAATTCCAATATCATGGACATTGCCTTATTTTTAATTCAACATAGACATTTGATATGGTACAACTTCAGCAGAAATGAAAGCTTTGAATATTTCTAACACTCACTATACAACTCTTGATTTCCATCATCAACTAAATCATGAAACACATTTTCCTCAGTGAAGTTTTCTCTTACATTTGGATCCACATAATCAAGAGGAGGATCCAATGATATGTGAAAATCTTGATCTGCCTGAGTTACAATCTAAAAAACATAACTTGTCACGTTGCAATTTATAGCACCCTCTTCTGGTTGTTCTGATATGTTTTGATGCTAATAGTGGTGTCTTGGAGTTCCAAATGCATCATTTATTTGGTTTTTCATTTCATTTTCCATTTTCGATGAACTTGGGACCTCATTCTACGGATTAACATCAGTTCTCAATCTTTCTATAACGTTTGATTCTCCATGCCAAATTAAACAAAAATATTGAGCAGGGAATTGCTTCAGTATTAAATGTTCATAAACCTCATCTCTCTTCAACCATGCTCTAAATTTACATTTAGGACATGGAAATTTTATTCTCCCTTCAACGGATCAATTAGAAATTGAAAAATCTAAAAAATCATTCAAACCCTTAACATACTAAGGTGTGTTCCTCGGTAATGTGATCCATCTTTTATCCATTTATATCACAATGTGCCTACACAAAAAACAAGGAATCAAACATGAGACATATTCTATAACCCCATAATCAAAAACAAATAATGATGAAAAAAATTTCCATAATAGAGAAAAATTCAAGGATATATCAAGAAATGGGTCTCAGAATTCCTCAATGTCTCTAAACAAGAAGCACAAAATGGATGAACTCTTTCTATAAGAATGGGCCCTTTTATCATGTTATGGTTCATCCTGCCTCTACTCCTTGCACATTGGATTCTCTTCATTCCCACTATTAATTTCTTGCATACCTGATAAAACTAAGGAATGAAAAACCATCGATTTCCAAGAATATTTAGCTTCCATTCACATGTCCCTAGAGACAACCTCCAAAATGGATGTTATTCCCAAAGAAAGTAGAGATGTACCAAGGTCTGGGTGAAGAACATCACCAAAGAAATGATCTTTCTCATAATTGATGACCCCTATCTTTGGAGAATATATACCAAACCTTGAAAGGTTATTGACATACTCCCATACTAATCTGTCACCAATAAAAAGTCTCATGAGCTCAGTCTATTTCTCTACAATCATTCCCTTAGGAAATAACCATTAAAAAAATAAATCTTTATGGGATTCCAATTCATACATTCATGAAGTTAAGAAGGTGCCATTGACTCCCACAAGACTCTACTGAAACTATAAATCCAGTTCTAAAAAATTCTCACCCAAAAAGTATCAGGTTCCCTAAGATAATTGAGGATCACCTCAATTTGTTACAACTACCTAACTGCTTCCACTGACCCCTGAAAACACTTAATGAAGGAAGATAGTGATTCAAGAATCTTATGATGGTGTCCGAGATTGAAAATGATTTAACATCAACAAATCAACACGTATTCTAGGTCGGAATAAGAACTAAAGAATCCTTTTTGAAAATTACAGTGGAAAACAATAATATCTAAATGAACTATATCAATTAAATACTCAATATAAAGCCTAATTATTCTATATGAAAGTAAGAATAAAATAAAAAAAAGTATAAATTAAACAAGGAACACACTAATGAAACCAAAAATTACTTTTCGTTTTAAACCACCATTTTTTATAAGTAATTATGAAATACCACCTCCAATAAGTGTGAACCTAATTTTGAAAATATAGATTGGAGAGGAGTTGAAATAGGATAATTGGGGGATAAATTGTGATGTAAATGCTTTGGCTTTGTGGGATGGGTGTCTAGGCACAAACCATGAATACATTTTTGAAACCTGAGAACATGTATATGAAACAGGATAATAGGGGGATAAAAGAGTGATCTCTAAAAATTTCCAAAACTAGACTCACATGATTCTCCTCGGTTTAATATTAAACCAATATGTCATACTCAAATACCACTAAAATGAATCAGGATAATCATGGAATATAATGTTGTTCAACACTATAAAAATTATGGGATCATTTGTTAGACCAAAAGGAATAGAAATATACTATTAATGTCCATACCTACTCTAGAAGAAAATCTCCAATATATCAAACTCTATTATTCTTAGTTAGTGAAAACCAGAATGGTGATAAATATTTGAGAACCAGTTATTCACTTTAAACTGATCAAACATATCACAAGTCTAAGGTAATAGAAAATTGTTCTTTACTATGACTCGATTCATCTTTTGGTAATCATTACAAAGGTGAAGGGTTCCATAATATTTATTCACAAAAAACAAATCCATTTACCAATATTAAAGGCTTGGTAGAATAAATCATTTATCAGATACAGTAGGTTTATCAAAACACATCATAAAGGAAAGAACATAGAACATGAAATAAATATGTCCCTACCATGAAGAATGAATGCCAATATATACATTCCTATGTGCCTATCATGATGAATTAATACTCATTTAACACCATTTTGGGCCATGAGTATAAATATCAAGAATCAAAATTCATCACTAAACAATACCATCACACAAAATACAAATCAACCAAGGTGAAATAACATGAAATTTTTCAATAAAATAACATAAGAACCAATCATGTTCATATGAACACATATTTCCCCAATATATTTTCTAGATACTCCTATTCAGAAGCTCATTGCTATGTCTTGACACATCCTAGTATCTCTTATACCTTTCCACAAGTAGTAACATAATATAAATTAAAACATGATTCTTTGATACCACTTTGTTACATCCCTCAATCCATCACTCTCTCATGTGGCCATATCAGGTTTTTTTATGGGACCTCATTCATTCCTACCCATATTCCACAGGTCATTAACTAGAAATGAGTGTGATATTTATAGTGGGGAGACCATACCCTCGGGTATGAAGTTATATAGAAGTATAAAAATCAACATAAATAACTATAATAATATAAATATATGAAGATTAAACCGTATAATAAAACATGTAAACAAAAAAACCCAACTAAAGAATCCAATAAATAATAATGGAATAATGTAATGATATAATGTAATTAAAATAAATTTATTGATGGTTGTAATATAGATTAAAAGACTATGTGTTTCAAATAGCGACAGAAAATTCCACTATCCCAATCCCCATTTCAATCCCTTCTCCAAAATCCAACCCATACTATATGAAAAAAATTAACATAAAGGTATCTTTACCTTTTTGAATCTTACATCCATGCAATCTTCTGGGGTTCAAAATGTTGAGCTGAGTAGGTTGTGAGTAAAACTTATTAGGTCAATACCATTATTCATATAAAAAACAGTTGGATATATATTGTACACAGTAGGGGGATAAGAATGAATATTAATTAATCAATCAACACAATACACAAATCATCCTAATACAGAACCATGTCAGATTATCTCTGATCTTATTACAAAACCATGTGAACAATAATAATAAACCATGGGAAAATTAAAAAACATGGAATATCCCTCTATATAAGTGTTTCATCCATTGGGAATAGCCACATATATAATTATTTCAACATGTGTCCATTATAATAGATCACTATATTTGCATCTTATCATATATCTATGGGAATAATGTGCTATATAAGAATTTTAAACCTTAGGGTTTCGTATAGGTCTTCGGGGAAGCAGGGTCGTCGGGGTCGTGGGGTCGCCGGGGTCGTGGGGGTTTGGGGTCGCCGAGGTCGCGGGGTTGTCGGGGTCGTGGGGTCGCCGGAGTCGTGGGGGTCCGGGGTTGCTGGGGAAGCGGGGGGCTGGGGGGAATCTGGGTGAGGAGGGTCGGGGTGGGGGGAAGGTTCGGGCTGTTAAAAAAACAATTTTTCGCCGCGGTTTATTATAAACCACCGCGAAACCTTTTTTTAAAAAGGTTTAGAAGCGGTTCCTAGAACCGCCTCTAAACAACCACCGATAAACAATGGTTTTGTTTTAGTGACATATCTTATGTAAATTATTTTTTTATTTTAAAAAAATATGTGGGATAGGTTGTTTCTAGTAGAATTCTATGGAAGATAGAAAAAGTGAAAATTTGAGTATAGAAAAGAGAAGATAAAAAAATAGATAAATGGGGAAGATTTATCATTAATATTCACTGCTTAGTTCTGACCCACACAAAAGGAAAATAAATTGGAAAGTGATTTGGAAGTGATGAACTATATGAGGGGTTGAGTGAGTACATTCATTCTGAACACTTGCTGAATTTTGATATGCTTTATACATAATAAATTAAACAGTTCCCTTATACCTCACATTTTTATATATAAAATACTAAGAACCATTGAACATTAGAACAACCTATATTAATTACTATTTAGTAGAACAATGGGTTCAATTGATAGAAAAAATAGGACCTCAGTTTGAATGTAGTAAGAACAAATGAACTCTAGGAAATGAGAATAAATCCACTATCATTTTTTTCCTAAAGTGGAGACAAAAAATTATGAAGTAAGGTAGGACATGAAATTATTTTAAGTGGTTATTAGATGTTTATTTTGATGTGTACATGGTAATTTTATGCCCTTGGAATTAAATTCATGTATGGACACTGATGAAATTTTTAGCGGAAAGAACCAAAAAAGTTCCCCCACTATTTTCGTGGTAGTTAGAATTTTCTATGAGTTTATATTTATCTTACTCATTTACTGATTATTTTGAATAAATTTAATGATCTGGTATTTATAAATCTGATTTGGAATCTATTTTTTATTTAAAATTTGATAATTGAGACTATTTTGGGTTGTTTTGAGTTGTAAATATTTCATTGATTAGTTAATATGTTTCTTAACTAAAGATGAATTTTTGTTTAGACTAATAATTTCATTGGTTTTTCATCCAAACACTAAAAACTAACTTATTAGCTCATTTTTTTAAAAAATTAAATTATTAAAATCTAGTGATTTCCATTATAAAAAAGAATTTATTTCAAATCTAGAATATTTTTTGGTAAATTTTAAAATCTAAATATATTCCTAGATCATGAACCTGGACTAACATTTGAGATAAGCAACTTGTCAGCTTAAAAAATGTGTGGCTATTAATTAATTTTTCTACTTGATTTGGGATTATTTTAAAACTCTGATGCTTTTTTTTCTAAAAGTTCTAATAATAAATGAAATCTGAACACTTCTTTTGAGAAAATATTATTCCACAAGAAATTTTTAGTTTCTTAATCATGTTGTGATCCATAAATGAACCAGTTTTATGTAATGTTGTTGAATGATTTTCAAAATTGTTAATAGATCCTATGTTTGGAAATGGTTGGTTGACATCAATCTATTTTTGAAAGAATATTGTAAATATTTTTGAAATGGGGGAACTATTACTCATAACTGAAAAATTTTCCTAAACTATATTTTGTTTTTTAACATAAAAAGTGTATGGATGGAATTTTTTTACTAAATATAAAAATTTGTTTTTAAGATATTGGTTTCTATATATTTTCTATTGGAATTTATGTTTTTTCACATGATTGTTGAAAAAAATTTAAAATATGATGAAATTTTGTTAATATAATTTTTAAAATATTCATTTTCGAATGAATTGTTTGGTTTTCAATTGAACATGTTCTAAACCCAATAAAGAGAATTATTCAACAGTGAAATATTCTAAGTTTGTGAGAGTGATCAAACATCATTTTTAAAATAAAAATAAATTACTATTCATTGATTATATCCCCTTATTGTTATTAGAATATGAGAATTTGTTTTATTTTCATTACTTTAGGTAATTTGGGTGTAATATGTAAATACATGCTATTTACTTTGATTTTAGATAAACAAAAATTCATTTATTTTCAATAAAATATTGATATATATTTTATAATTATCTAGGTATAATAATAAATCATTTGTTTATATTTTTATTTATCATAGAATAAATTTTGTGGATCTGAGAAAGAGCGTATGACTATGATTTTTAGGACTTTCCCTTGGTAGTGTCATATGAATTCCCTAGCATTCCATATGACTTCACCCAATGATTTGAAAAACATAAAAACCATAATATTATACTCTAGAATCTCCACTAAAAACCTTCTCCTCCATCCCCTATATGTAGAAATTATCACATAAAGCATGAAACCACTACTCTCCATCAATAATACCCAAATATTCTCTCACTAAAGCATTTACAATCACAAACAAATTTTAAAATGAATTAAGAATCCTTGCCAAGATTGAATGACCCGAAACATACCTACCCACCACTAAATATATCAATAAAAAATATCAAGATAATAAAGGTATCCAATTTTTAAGGGTTACTTGTAAGGCACTTCATTGATATCAGGTAGCTGGGATTACTATATAGTATAAAACCCAAGTATACTAATGAAACATATGTATTAAATTTCATGTAGTGTACTCAAAGGGGGTCAGTCAAGATATAGTGTAATACTTTGATTTCATTAGTGAAATATATATCTCTATAAAATCACATTCTCATAATAATTTTAACATATCACCATATCCCAAGGTTTTCCAGGATGATCATTGATTAAATATAATTCATAGTTTCCCACATAGGAGTAATTTATCATTGAACTCTCATATAATAAATTAAGTATACGTAAGTGAATGATTATTCATGATTTTTCATTAATATTAAGACCCTGAAACATTTTATATTACCAAAATTGATTGAGAATCATATATTAACAAAATCAAGTAAATTAAAGCTAATTTTCCATGTATTTAATATATATGCACTCAATATTGACCTTATGATTTTATCATATAAGAGGTTTTGTAAAAGGTTTCAATACATTATCTTGTATATCCAACCAATAAATATATAAATCACCCCACTAAATTATTTATATAACTATATTTTAATTGAGAAGGGTGTGTTTAGTTATTTGATGAGATTAAAGTCCTTTAGCTTGCACAATAGCAATGTCACTATCATAATAGTGATTTATTAGGTTTGGTATATTCGTAATAACCCTTAGTTCATTATTAAACTTTTTTATCCAAATAAATTCCTTCAAAATATCTAATATAGAAATATACTTAACTTTATTAGTAGTTATTGGTGGGTTTCTAAAGATTGGACATCACTCGTTGAAGGTAGTGGAAAAGATTAAAACCCACTAATTCCCAATATCAGCAATGAATGAAACCAAAACTATGTATAAATATAAATAAAAATAATTATGTATACCTTATGATATATGATGTTTTTGATTTATCTACATTCACTATGATTGATAAAGATCACTAAAAAGTACCCATATGACTACTTCCACCATGGTGTATCCATGAGCTAAACTGAATCACTCATCAAATGTGTCATACCCTCCTCAATCCCATGATATTCTAGTATACCAGGTATTAAAGGGTATAGGATAATGAGAGAAATAGGGGAATCACCATAGGTGTAGGAAAGCTAAATATGTCACCATATCATGGTTTCGACCTAGCCCTCAGATTTCCCTCATTTGACCATGCATTACCTTATACATTATGAAATGTATGAGTTATACATGTGGTTACAAAGACATTTTAACACTAGAATAATATTATTTTAATAATAATTTAATCATATAATATGTATCATTGATGATTTTCAATGTTATAAATATCTTAATATTAACAATTTAACATTCAATTACCTTGTTAATCATAGTGTGTTATGAACCGTACATTAAAATTTATTCCTTATGATATATCCCATGTCATAAAATATAGCATTCCAAGGTAGATCTATATGATATAATTATATCATATAAAATGATATATCATAATTGTAAAAGAACACAAAATATGAGATTATAATTTTAGTTAATATATCCATCAATTTTTCGCTTGCACTAAAACCTCATAGACTTTTTACTATTTCACCTTGCATTATATCACATATAATTACTTCTAAAGCCATATCCAAAATTCCTTTTTCATACTTCCAAAAAAATTTTGTAAAGCTATCATAAAATTTACTTTGTATCATATCACACATAACACATTTTAAATATCCATACCTTATTTTTAATAAACCATAAATCACATTTAAAGAAAATATTCAAGTTTCATAAACTCAATCCCCCATTAAAAAACCATAATGTGCGACTGCACAGGCCATTGAAACACTGAAAAATATATATAAATTTTTAAATTTATGAATTTAAGAAAATAGTGGCCTCTAAAAAAGAATCAATACTACATAAGATGCAAAGGGATCTGGCATGATCTCCATCAAACACATGTATCCTTATACATGTTTCCACCAATTGTATCATATGAAAGTTTTCATTTTATTATGATCCCTTTGTTTAATACATTTAGTAACCATGGGACACATATTATGTCAATACCATATAGCTACTCATACATTCTCAATTCTTAGATTATAGATTGATCAGGTTGATAAATACATCACATGTCATTCACCTTTATGGATGATCACTTCATATTACCCTTGTCCAAATAAAAAATCACATCACATTTATTATTACGGAATGTTCATACAATACTCTATTCTATATCAATTGAGCACCCAAATTTCATACTCGTTATAAGATATGAAAAATAACATTTGGTTAATCTCCGAAAATTGACTTGTTTAGTAACATACCTAATCCATGTACGATTAGCTAAACCACAAGGACTACATAGAAAATGAATTAAATTATAAAGTTTAACATGCTAAGAATCTCACAAACATAAAGTATGGTGAAATAAAAATATAAAACAAGAAAACCTAGTATACCAAATACAAAATGTGTTACACTCTATGAAATATGCTTCATGGATAATCTAGTTTACAAAACCCATTTTTCCTCATGAAAATATTTAATATCTTATAATAAATCCTACCCATAATAACCTTAATAATTTTTCAAAACCTATAATACCCTATAGTGAACATCAGCTGAGGAAAAATAAAAATCATACATTGATAGGTTAATTATCATTTCACTTTATAATATATATTGGATACATGAAAGAACAATTAAATAGATATTTATTTTTGTAAAACATGATAAATTTTATATTATGAAACCCCTTTATGAATTTTAACAAGACCATATATAAGTGCATGCCTCATCATAACACATATGATAAATTTCCAGATCAACCTTATATATGTTTCACTTTTAGGGTTTTGTTAAAATCATTACATATCTATGTAATTTCTTCCTCATCTTTATGTGTCCATAGGATACAGCCTTTCCACTGAATACTTTATCACGTAACATCTATGAAATAAGTTTTTTTGAGTAATGGTGAGATTTAAGAATAATATTCCTATATCTCAAATTATCAAAGAAGAATTAAAGCTTCTTTACTTCACTAAATATAATTTTATAATAGTGACCCAGGATTTACATACATGGATATTACATCATTTTAGATGAATATTCAGTACATTACAAAAACAAATTCCCAAGGACCATAATAGTTTAGTGTCTTTGGAAACATAGAAACAAAATCTTATATCTTGGTGAATGATCTTCAATATCTTTCATAAAGACCTCCAACTTTAGTACCTCTAACTAAAACATTTCTTTTTAACCTAGGGAAAGGAAACATAAGAAAGGGGTGAGCTAAAATGTTTAGTAAGGGTAAACAAGGGAGATATGTAATCAAAATCATGAGCATAAGGATATGAGAACCTGGTCATTAAAATAGATGATCATATCCTAAATATCAAAGATCATATGAATGAATCATGTAATAAATAATGGCAGTTCAAAGGACATGAATCATAAGTTAATAAAGAACATAAGCCATGAAAGTATAACATAGCAATAAAACATGGAATTGTTGAAGACATGTAAGCATATAATATGATTTCTATAGTATCCAAGATATTACATACAAGAACATATTGGTCGTATGGGTTCACTCCCCATACCATCTTGGTAGTCATGGTTAACTCCCATGGCTATCATAGTAGCATGATTTCACTCCTGATGCCATCATGGTAGTAATGGTTCACTCACATGTCCATCTTAGTTGTCAAGGTTTATTCCCAAGTCCATCTTAGTGTATCTCATGAGATATAAATATTTACCCAATACAATGGAGGGAGATATAGGTCCCACCCATCTCATTGTGAAATTATGTATACATGTTTCACAAGATCATAAATAATCACATCATAACCCATGAAATGAAATGGGTATTATAAACATGTAAACATATCATAACTTGTTGAAAAAGATACAAGTTTCATAATAATTTCATGAACAGCATAACCCGTGGAAGAGAAATGGATTTCATAAACATATAACTCATGAAAGAGAAATGGGTTTCATAATCATATAACCTGTGGAAGAGAAATGGATTTCATAAATACCATGAAATTAATAATAACCCATTCATAGAAAGGATATGAATGGAACCATTAGATCATTTCCTATAAGGGTAGGAGTAACATCAATGGATGTATTTTAAAATGGAAAATAAATTTTAAATATATTTAAAAAAAATCAGGAGTAAAATGTCCTTTCTTATTTGAAAATGGAGATTTAAAACATAAAAACATTTTGAAAACAATTTTCTTGAATATAAACATATTATCATATAATGAAATAATTGAACACATTTTTGAAACCATTTTCTTTGAAACATATAAAGATATATTGAAAATGTTTTGAAAACCATTTCTTTGTAAATATTTGGACAACTTATAAAGAAAACTGGAAAACGTTTTTAAAAACATTTTCCTTTAAAAATAATAAAATAAGCTTGAAAACTTTTTGAAAATTGTTTTCCATGAAAATAATTTGAAGACATAAAAATAATTCTTGGAAACATTTTGAAAACCATATCTTCAAAATTACATTGAAAACATATAAATAAAGATTGAAATTATTTTCAATCCCATTTTAAACCACAAAAAAAAAATTAAAACATTTTTATTTGATAATAACATTAAAAATAATGAATATCCAGAATATTAGGAGAAAGTTTTCTTATAAAAAGAGAAACCTTTTAGTCTAGTAAAGGAATCATCAAGAGAATGATGGTGAGTAAATACATATATGTTTTATGATGTGAAAAGAACATTCCTTTTGAATGGTAAAAATGATAAATAAAATTCCTCATTCAAAAAGTGACAAGAAAAAGGAACAAAGATTTCTGACCGAAGAGAGGGTAAAGTCAAGATTTCTTAATAACATGTTCTTAATTATCTTAAGTACCAAATAGTGGTAAAATGGTACTGATAAATATATATATCTTGAATAAATAGATTAGAAATAAACACATGTGTATTATTGGGAGATGGATCATAATATTTCATCAAATAATCTTTTTCATTGACAATCTTGAAAACAATGAGATTGTTTCAATAAACTCTTAACACTTGGTAACTTGGCATCATACTCTAGATGTAATGAAATAAAATTAAATGAATTTAAAATATCATTAAAATAAATATATTCATGTTATAACATGTATAATTTAATTATAGACACCTCAAAGAATAATTTTGGTGCATAACAAAACACGGGTATCAAAGAAGGAAAATTGATACAAAACAATTTAAATGATTTGGTAAATTTTGAAACTTAATCCCCATGAAATAAAGATAATAAAATGGAAAATTTAATACCCATAAATTTAATTATAAGATACATGGAATACCATAATGTGTAGTATATACACCACATAAATGGAATGAGTGGCGAACATACTAAGTATCTCACAGAAATAGAAAGTGAGATGAAATCCCCTTACCTCGTGTCTTGACTCTCATTATACTCATTCAAACCTCCTATATAATAAATATAAATTTATTATATATCATTTAAAAAACTATATTATTATATATAATACTATATATGTATTTATTATAACTTTATATTACCCGCTTCATGGCAATTTAATGTTAAGGTTACGCTTCGTGTAATATTTTCTTTGTTTTTCGCTTGTGTCTTAATTAATTATATTTTTGGTCCTTATAAGTATATCATGATTTCCAGAATGTAAAAAATGATATAAATAATATTTATATTCATTATATTTGTATTATAATAATCTATAGAATATATATGTATGAAATCAAATACACCATTCATGGAGACGGTAAGCCATACGTACACAAGAATGATGTTTCCATTTTTTACTATCGTATTGATTTAAAGAAATAAAATGACATATAAGTTTATATTTATATAATATAATTATAATTATAATTATATTTTTATATATATACCATATAATTTTACAAAACCCATCATTAATACCTTCCATGTAGTGTGTGAACGAATCACATCGCTTTGAGGGGCGGTAGTCCACACTTCCTCAAACGAGATTATCGTATTAGCACCGAATGAAAATAAAAAAAGTATGTATTGTAAAAAAGAATAAAGAAACATAAAAAATAAAATATATTATATATATAATATATAAATATATTTTCCATCACAATTTTCACCATAATAGATGGTAAATGAAAAATGAACAATCATCGTTTCATGAGATAATAGTTCGTCATACACAGAAATATTTTATTCATTACCCATTAGATGGAGGTGTGTGTAAGTGTAGGTTGAAACCTTAGAATAAAAAATCCTAATTATAATACTTTTTTAAGAAAACATTGAAAAAATAAAGTGTAGGGGGTCACGAAAAGAAATTAAAGAAATGACTTGAGGGAAGACATTACGTCTAAATCGGGTAACTCCTTTTGGTTTGTGCCAAAAGGATTCACTGGATTTCCTTATGCCAACGGTAAGGATTATAGATGTAATATAGGTATATTTTTAATTTTATTGAGTAGGTCTTGGAAAAACATTAATGTTTTTAGGGGTGTGAGGAAGTGGGAGATGTGGGGGAATTTTATAGGAAAGGAAAAGGACAAACTTAAAATTTTTGAAAAAAAAGTTAGATGTACAGATGTTCTTACCAATAAATTGTAACACCCGAGACTTTTATGTTATATAAATCATCAAAGGAATCTTTTTCTACACAACACTTTCTTGGCTTTCTTTACACGCAATCGTGACCTTCCTCGATAGCTTACGTCGTACGCAATACCGAGTTTCACTAAACAACAATATGCTATTAAAACTAGCCGTTATGAATAGTAATAACCACTTTTTGAAATTTTATAAATTTTATTTTTCAAAATGGACTTCATTTTTGGACTCAGAATATCGAAATTAGCTTAGGGTGAAATTTTGGTATTTTTCTGAAAACTTTCAATTTTTGATGAATAGTGAAACCACTAAGTGGTAGGTTAAAAACTGAATTTTGCATAAAACTTAATTTTACCGCTTCTGTGAATGGAATTTCAAAAATCCGACAGACACGGTTGATATCAGTAAGTAAAATGTGGTTCAATGAGATAAAAATAATTTTTTGGTGAATAGTAACTTTTTACTTTTTTTACCGCGGTTAATAGTAAATAGGGTAACTAAGGGTAAATATGATATTAATATTACCCAAACACATGTCCTAATTCTATTGGACAAGTGTAATTCGACCAAAAACAATCTTAGGAATAAAATATGACCATTTAGGCCCACTTGGATTAGATTAGGACATTTATTATTAATTTATTTAAAGAAGGGTTAAAATAGTTAAAATCAAAGTTTAATAAGTAAATCATTTTTAATATGGGGTTATACATAAGATAAATTCGACTATAAATATTCATTAGAAAGCTAAAAATATTTCCTACATAATGGTATTTTATTTATAATTTTTAGACATTAAATAATTTAATTTATTTATGACACAACGATGATGCAGTAATTATCTTATTAATGAAATATTGACATAATTGATGTTATAAACACCAAAATAAATGTAATTTGAGATTTTTTATGAATTCCACTAATTATATAGGTTACTATGATATATTAATGTTGATTTAATCAACTTGGTTCGAACATTTAATTCTGTTATGACTTTCACAAAAATCATATATCAAATAGTTTCAAAATTGACACAAAATAGTTTTTAAATCAAATATTATATTATTAATTGTTATTTTATTCCTAAAAATCTAAGGTTCGGCCAAATGACTTAGATAAGGATATATATATTAATAATAAACAATTTGGGGTTCGTTTGGCATGTTATAGTAAGTGTATTAACCATATAGTGAAAGAAAACAAAAAGACACGGTAAAAGTTAAATTATTTAACTTAGAGTTAAATCTAATTGATAAGGTTTAAAATAAGATCCAAACATGTCTAAATTTGATTTTTTGATGATATTACAACCCTATATCATCTAATCTTCGAATATGAGTCATTTTTGGAGGTTTTTAAGTGGGGTTAGATTTATTATAAATTAATATTTTTAAGAATTCCTAAGGTGCCCCTCTCCTCCCTTATAAAAGGGCACCTCCCTCCCCTCCTCCTCACACCAATTTGAGCATTCAAGCTCGTCCAACCCCTGTCATTTTCACCTCTCCACTTCCCTAGAAACATCCTAGAGGTTCTGGTCTTCCTCAAAGACCAATTTTAGTGCCCTAAGAGGAGGTCTCAAAGAGGCGCTTCAAAGAAGAGGTAATTACCGTTACCAATTCTTTCATCTTTATTTCTTCTTCCACTTATTCTTATTAGGTTGTTTCATTATGAAGTAATAACATCAGTATCACTCATATACTGATATGTTATTATAAGTATGAAACAACCCTATTTCACCATCTATCCATCGTACGGAAAAAGAAATCACCGCGCGTGCGTACGTACGGAATACCGTCTCCACGCCGTGGTGTAATCTATTTTCCACCATCACCTTACAAGGATGGGTATAATGGTGTAATTAGTTACTATTTATGATTATTATAAAGTAATATTGATACTGAAATAATATATATATACCCCAATACAGTTCCACGATCATAGGAACGATATCATCACTCGTGCGTACGTACGGAATACCGTCTCCACGATGTGATGCGACTCGTTCTACATGATCATCATTACATAGTAATTATATAAATGAATTCAATGAATAAATATGATATATGTTACACTAATACCATTCTGGATATAAGGTATCTATAACCTTAAAATAAGAATAAGAATGTATTCGGCAAAACACGCATAAGAACAAAAGGCAATAAAGACCCGAGTAACAAGTAACAATGAAATATTACTAACAAGAAGCTAAGAATATGACCATATATGATAACATATCAATATGTATGATTCTGGAATAAGTCAATAACATTATTCAAACCATTATACAGGAGCTTCGGACACTTACAAAGCAAATCGGACCTAAGGTAAGGGGAAATATCACAATCTCAATTTTATCCGAGATTGTTTATTCATAAGTATTTACTGGGGTGTATTTTATCATCCACATCCATGTTTCATCAATATTTAATATTATTTCCATCCACCTACAATTGTTTAAATCCATTTTTACCCTTTGGTGAGTTTTTAGTAATATGTATGAAAGGAATCTTTTGTCGTACGAGGTACTTTATGACTTTTCCGACAAAAGTACGAAGAATGTTTTTTTTAACTTATACGGCATGAATGGATTTTTAAAACATTATATCAAAGAAGCTACCTTTACAAGTTTTCAAGTTTATTTTTAATCAACTTCTTTTATTTTAAAGTTGTATGACATGTTATGAAAGGAAAAAGGGTTTTTGAAGAACAAAGGATATTTTCCTCAAGAATGGAGTTCAAGTGTTTAATCAAAATTATTTTCCATCTAAGATAATAAAGAGTTCAGTTTTTATCCTTATTATTACATTGATTTGATCATGTTGTGATGGAATTATTTTTATAAATTCCTTCATCTTATATGAATTGATTTATGATGTCATGATGTTTCAAGAATCCCATTTTTGTTACATGTGTTATGCCATGATGTATGATTTATGATTATGTGGCACACATAAGAAAGGATTCATTATAAGATGGGTGGGACCTATATCTCCCTCCAATGCATTGGGTAAAGATTTTATATCTCATGAGATAGACATGGCTGGAACGGAAGGTTATTTCGGTTCAGTGAAACAGGACTGGAACGAGGGTGACTCGGTTCAGAAAGGGACTTTGTCCACTAAGATAGTCTTGGCAATGAGTCATGACTAACAAGAAATGATTTTTCCATGATTATGTGTGCATGACACAAAGTTTCAAGTTTCATGTTATGATTATGGGGATCTCATTTTCACTTCTATGATTTATTCCATGTTAAGATTTTATGATCTCTTTTGCAAGTTATGATTTTCAAAAAGATATGATATGATTTTTATTTCCTTTATTTGCCCTTGCTGAGCATTTGAGCTCACCCTTTTATGTTTTCTTTTCCCCAGGTCAGGAAGATGGATATTAAATAGAATATGCTAAAAGGGACCCTAGATATGATGAAATAAATGGGAGACACTGTAGAAGATTTATGAACCAGTTGTTTATGTTTCCCAGTTTCTAAATACACTATACCTATACGGTCCTTTGTGGTTTTGTCATATGTTGTAAAAATTGTGCTTAAATTTTGAAGTATTAACAATGTATGTAAAGTATGGGTCGTTATAGTTGGTATCAGAGGAAAGGTATAGTCAACCTTTGGAAACTAGGATGTGAAAGCCTTAGTAAGAACCTTAAGGATAAGTCTAAGCATAGAACACAATCTTAGTGTTTTAGAAATGGCCATGAATAACCTAGGATAAGACCTTAAGCATGAAATTTTTATTCTTGAATTATGTAGTTTCCTATTATAATTAGTGTTGCTCACACTATTCTTCTTGGTTTTAGTCAATGGCTGGAACTCGAAGGAACCGTGTTGATGCGGAATGCGATGGGCAATGCAATGATTGTCCCCCTGAGCAACCAAACGATATGGGAGCTGGAATGCAAAATCTTGTAGCCATACTCACACAACTTTCTCAAGCTATGAATCATGCAGGACTTCCAAACGAGCAAAGGAAGGATCAACATTCTGTTGAATCCTTCATGAGGCAACGTCCACCTTCTTTCAGCGGGTCTACTGATCCATTAGTTGCTGAACAATGGATTAGTACTATTGAAAAGATATTTTCAGTTCTTCAATGTTCTGAACATGATAAAGTCATCCTAGCAGTGTATCGTTTGGAAGGAGATGCTGATCAATGGTGGAATCTTATTAAGAATACGAGGCAAAGGGATGAAATTGAGTCTATGGAATGGGACGAGTTCAAGAACTTATTTTTCAATAAGTACTTCCCTCGTATTCTCCGAACAAAGATGGAGAAAGAGTTCCTTGAACTGAAGCAAAGGGATGATGAATCTGTTGGTACCTATGAAGCAAATTTTACAAGACTTGCAAGGTACGCTTCTGGTATTATTATCCAACCTGAGAGTAAGATCGATCGATTCTTTAGTGGCTTAAAACCAAGTCTTCGAAGGGCGTTAGCCATAAGGGACTTCAATAGCTACGAGGAAATCGTTCGATGTGCTCTCAAAGTCGAGATGGATATTGGAGTAAACCATCAGTCACATGGGTTTGATAAGAAGAGGAAAATGGAATTCAAAGGAAAATCTAAAGAGCACACTGAAAAGAAGATGAGCTTTCCCTTATTCTCAAAGTGTGGAAAGAAACATGGAGGGAGTTGTCTTAAAGGGACAAGTAAATGTTTCAAATGTGGAAAGGAAGGTCATCGGGCATTTGAATGCCGCGATAATGGGAAGAAGATGTCTAATGATGCAAACAAAGGAAGGGATACACAGAATGAACCTACTACACTTCAATGTTTCAAGTGCAAGGAGATGGGGTATTATGCCAATCAATGCCCAAATCCAAGGGTTGATGATGATGGTCGACGTCAACAAAATCTTAAGGCTAAAGACAAAGGAAAGTCACATGCAATTTCTATCAGCGATGTGGAGTACGATAACGAAGTGGTGAAAGGTACACTTACCGTCCACTCTAAAGTAGCAAATGTTTTATTTTATTCTGGATCCACCCACTCTTTTATTTCTAAAGAATTTTCTAAGGGTATCATCATATTACCTCAACAATTAGATGTTGAGTTATCTGTGACAACACCTAATGGCACAACAGTCGCATAAAAAGTATATAATTCCTCTCCGATCGAAGTTTGTGGGAAAATGATTCCTGCAAATCTTGTGATCCTTCCTTTGGGGGAATTTGATGTGATTCTTGGCATGGATTGGCTTTCTCTACATGGAGCTCATATCAATTTCCAAAGAAGGGAAGTCACATTTCATATTCCAGATCAATCTACGATCATCTATCAATGCAAAGATGAACATAACCTTCCAGTGGAAATTTCTTCCATCTTATGGGAATTGATTCCACTAAATGAAGGTTATTTATCTCAAATGGTTGGTGAGAAACTCACGATTAAGAATATGCCCATTGTACGGGAGTTTGATGATGTCTTTCCGGAGGAATTACCGGGTCTTCCACCAAATCGTGAAGTTGAGTTTTCAATAGAACTCGTACCGGGTGCTTTGCCTATTTCAAAGACACCTTATAGAATGGCCCCAATTGAGTTGCAGGAATTGAAGAAGCAACTCCAAGAGAATCTTGATAAGGGATTCATACGCCCTAGTGCGTCACCTTGGGGAGCACCTGTTCTATTTGTTAAGAAGAAATATGGATCAATGAGACTCTGCATTGATTATAGAGAACTTAACAAGATCACTATCAAGAACAAATATCCTCTCCCACGCATTGATGACTTATTTGACCAACTACGCGGAGCTCAATACTTTTCTAAGATTGATCTTCGTTCAGGGTATCATCAATTAAGGGTCAAAAGGGAGGATATACCAAAGACGGCATTCCGTACAAGGTATGGACACTATGAATTTATAGTGATGCCATTTGGTCTTACTAATGCCCCTGCTATCTTCATGGATCTAATGATTAGAGTCTTTAGAGACTATCTTGATCAATTTGTGGTAGTCTTTATAGACAATATTATTGTCTATTCAAAGAGCAAGGAAGAGCATGAAGATCATTTGAGAATTATATTAAAGACCCTGAGAAAGGAGAGCTTTATGCCAAATTTACCAAGTGTGAATTTTGGCTTCAAAAAGTTGCATTTTTGGGTCACATAATCTCAAAAGAGGGGATATCCGTGGATCCAGCAAAAACAGAGGTTATCGAAAGATGGTCGAGACCAACAACAGTAACTGAGATCCGAAGTTTTCTTGGTTTGGCTGGATATTATCGACGTTTTGTAAAAGATTTTTCACGATTATCTAATCCACTCACCAAGTTGACTCGGAAAGGAGTTAAGTTTGTCTGGACAGAGGAATGTGAAGAGAATTTCAAGGAGTTGAAAAGAAGGTTATCCAGTGCACCTGTGCTCACACTGCCTTGTAGTGGAGAAAGGTTTGTGATCTATAGTGATGCATCCAAGAAGGGATTGGGGTGTGTTCTTATGCAAAATGATATGGTGATAGCTTATGCCTCACGACAGTTGAAAATCCATGAGCAAAATTACCCAACACATGACTTGGAGTTGGCTACGGTAATCTTTGCATTAAAGATTTGGAGGCATTACCTTTATGGTGAAAGGTGTGATATTTATACTGATCATAAAAGTTTAAAGTATATTTTCACACAAAAGGAGCTGAATATGCGCCAAAGAAGATGGTTGGAGCTGATTAAGGATTATGACTGCTCAATCCATTACCACCCTGGGAAAGCAAACAAGGTGGCAGATGCATTAAGTTGACAAGACCATGCCAGTTTATCCATGATGAGGATCACAAAAGATCCAATATTTATGGATTTACAAAGGATGGATCTTGGAATTATAATGGAAGGGGAAAAATCTTATCTTTCTCAAATGAATGTTCAACCATCTATACATGTGAAGATTAAAGAGGCACAGAAAGAAGATGTCGAGTTACAAAAGAAGGTGAGAAATGTTCCTGAATTCAACCTTGATTGTGATGGGATAATAAAGTTCAGGAATCGGGTTTGTGTTCCTCCCATCCCTGAATTAAAGAAGGAGCTGCTGGATGAGGCTCATAGTTCATCATTATCTATTCATCCTGGAAGCATGAAGATGTATAGGGACCTGAAAGAGTACTTCTGGTGGGATGGCATGAAAAGAGATGTTGCTGAATATGTCTCTCGATGCTTGGTTTGTCAACAAGTTAAAGCTGAGAGACAAAAGTCTAAGGGGATGTTACAACCATTACCCATACCCGAATGGAAATGGGAAAACATCACTATGGACTTTGTCACAGGACTACCTAAAACATCCAAAGGCAATAATGCTATCTGGGTCATAGTTGATCGTCTTACAAAGTCTGCACACTTCATTGCTATTAGAGAGGATTTCTCTCTAGATCAGCTTGCCAGGATTTATGTAAAGGAAGTGGTAAGATTGCATGGAGTACCACTTTCTATTATATCTGATCGAGATCCGAGATTTACCTCGAAGTTCTGGCGAAGTCTTCAGCATACTCTGGATACAGAGTTGAGTTTCAGCACTGCTTATCATCCCCAGACAGACGGTCAGTCTGAGAGAACAATTCAAACCCTAGAAGATATGTTGAGAGCTTGCTCTATGGATTTCAAAGGAGGTTGGGATCAACACCTACCTTTGGTGGAATTTTCTTATAATAATAGCTTTCACTCCAGTATTCAGATGGCTCCTTATGAAGCTCTCTATGAAAAGAAATGCAGGACTCCTACTTGCTGGGATGAAGTTGGGGAAAGAAAGCTATTAGGACCTGATCTCATTGATGAAATGGCAGAGAAGGTCAGATCTATTCAACAACATATAAGAGCAGCTCAGAGTCGACAGAAAAGTTATGCCGACAACCGAAGAAAAGACCTAGAGTTTGAAGTGGGTGATAAAGTGTTCTTACGAATATCTCCCTGGAAGAGGGTTATGAGATTTGGAAAGAAGGGGAAGTTGAGCCCTAGATATATCGGTCCTTTCGAAATACTGGATCGTGTTGGGAAGGTAGCTTACCGATTGGCGCTTCCACCGAATCTCTCTCAAGTTCATGATGTGCTCCATGTATCTCTCCGGAGAAAGTACATACCAGATCCTTCACATGTACTCAGCTCAGAAGTTGTACCGCTGGAGAAAGATCTTTCTTATGAAGAACAGCCGATAGAGATTCTGGATCGTAGCGAAAAAGTCCTACGAAACAAGACCACTCGCTTGGTGAAAGTTTTATGGAGGAACCACCAACTTGAAGAAGCTAAATGGGAGCTTGAGGATATGATGAGGGAGAAGTATCCTCATCTGTTTGTTACAAAGTGATGAATTTCGAGGGTGAAATTCTTTTTAAGGGGGGTAGAATGTAACACCCGAGACTTTTATGTTATATAAATCATCAAAGGAATCTTTTTCTACACAACACTTGCTTGGCTTGATTTACACGCAATCGTGACCTTCCTCGATAGCTTGCGTCGTACGCAATACCGAGTTTCACTAAACAACAATATGCTATTAAAACTAGCCGTTATGAATAGTAATAACCACTTTTTGAAATTTTATAAATTTTATTTTTCAAAATGGACTTCATTTTTGGACTCAGAATATCGAAATTAGCTTAGGGTGAAATTTTGGTATTTTTCTGAAAACTTTCAATTTTTGATGAATAGTGAAACCACTAAGTGGTAGGTTAAAAACTGAATTTTGCATAAAACTTAATTTTACCGCTTCTGTGAATGGAATTTCGAAAATCCGACAGACACGGTTGATATCAGTAAGTAAAATGTGGTTCAATGAGATAAAAATAATTTTTTGGTGAATAGTAACTTTTTACTTTTTTTACCGCGGTTAATAGTAAATAGGGTAACTAGGGGTAAATATGATATTAATATTACCCTAAAACATGTCCTAATTCTGTTGGACAAGTATAATTCGACCAAAAACAAACTTAGGAATAAAATATGACCATTTAGGCCCACTTGAATTAGATTAGGACATTTATTATTAATTTATTTAAAGAAGGGTTAAAATAGTTAAAATCAAAGTTTAATAAGTAAATCATTTTTAATATGGGGTTATACATAAGATAAATTCGACTATAAATATTCATTAGAAAGCTAAAAAGATTTCCTACATAATGGTATTTTATTTATAATTTTTAGACATTAAATAATTTAATTTATTTATGACACAACGATGATGCAGTAATTATCTTATTAATGAAATATTGACATAATTGATGTTATAAACACCAAAATAAATGTAATTTGAGATTTTTTATGAATTACACTAATTTTATAGGTTACTATGATATATTAATGTTGATTTAATCAACTTTGTTCGAACATTTAATTCTGTTATGACTTTCACAAAAATCATATATCAAATAGTGTCAAAATTGACACAAAATAGTTTTTAAATCAAATATTATATTATTAATTGTTATTTTATTCCTAAAAATCTAAGGTTCGGCCTAATGACTTAAATAAGGATATATATATTAATAATAAACAATTTGGGGTTCGTTTGGCATGTTATAGTAAGTGTATTAACCATATAGTGAAAAAAACAAAAAGACACGGTAAAAGTTAAATTATTTAACTTAGAGTTAAATCTAATTGATAAGGTTTAAAATAAGATCAAAACATGTATAAATTTGATTGGTTGATGAGATTACAACCCTATATCATCTAATCTTAGAATATGAGTCATTTTTGGAGGTTTTTAAGTGGGGTTAGATTTATTATAAATTAATATTTTTAAGAATTCCTAAGGTGCCCCTCTCCTCCCTTATAAAAGGGCACCTCCTTCCCCTCCTCCTCACACCAATTTGAGCATTCAAGCTCAGCCAACCCCTGCCATTTTCACCTCTCCACTTCCCTAGCAACATCCTAGAGGTTCTGTTCTTCCTCAAAGACCAATTTTAGTGCCCTAATAGGAGGTCTCAAAGAGGCGCTTCAAAGAAGAGGTAATTACCGTTACCAATTCTTTCATCTTTATTTCTTCTTCCACTTCTTCTTATTAGGTTGTTTCATTATGAAGTAATAACATCAGTATCACTCATATACTGATATGTTATTATAAGTATGAAACAACCCTATTTCACCATCTATCCATCCTACGGAAAAAGAAATCACCGCGCGTGCGTACGTACGGAATACCGTCTCCACGCCGTGGTGTAATCTATTTTCCACCATCACCTTACAAGGATGGGTATAATGGTGTAATGAGTAACTACTTATGATTATTATAAAGTAATATTGATACTGAAATAATATATATATACCCCAATACTGTTCCACGATCATAGGAACGATATCATCACTCGTGCGTACGTACAGAATACCGTCTCCACGATGTGATGCGACTCGTTCTACATGATCATCATTACATAGTAATTATATAAATGAATTCAATGAATAAATATGATATATGTTACACTAATACCATTCTGGATATAAGGTATCTATAACCTTAAAAGAAGAATAAGAATGTATTCGGCAAAACACGCATAAGAACAAAAGTCAATAAAGACCCGAGTAACAAGTAACAATGAAATATTACTAACAAGAAGCTAAGAATATGACCATATATGATAACATATCAATATGTATGATTCTGGAATAAGTCAATAACATTATTCAAACCATTATACAGGAGCTTCGGACACGTACAAAGCAAATCGGACCTAAGGTAAGGGGAAATATCACAATCTCAATTTTATCCGAGATTGTTTATTCATAAGTATTTACTGGGGTGTATTTTATCATCCACATCCATGTTTCATCAATATTTAATATTATTTACATCCACCTACAATTTTTTAAATCCATTTTTACCCTTCGGTGAGTTTTTAGTAATATGTATGAAAGGAATCTTTTGTCGTACGAGGTACTTTTTGACTTTTCCGACAAAAGTACGAAGAATGTTTTTTTTAACTTATACGGCATGAATGGATTTTTAAAACATTATATCCAAGAAGCTTCCTTTACAAGTTTTCAAGTTTATTTTTAATCAACTTCTTTTATTTTAAAGTTGTATGACATGTTATGAAAGGAAAAAGGGTTTTTGAAGAACAAAGGATATTTTCCTCAAGAATGGAGTTCAAGTGTTTAATCAAAATTATTTTCCATCTAAGATAATAAAGAGTTCTGTTTTTATCCTTATTATTAAATTGATTTGATCATGTTGTGATGGAATTATTTTTATAAATTCCTTCATCTTATATGAATTGATTTATAATGTCATGATGTTTCAAGAATCCCATTTTTGTTACATGTGTTATGCCATGATGTATGATTTATGATTATGTGGCACACATAAGAAAGGATTCATTATAAGATGGGTGGGACCTATATCTCCCTCCAATGCATTGGGTAAAGATTTTATATCTCATGAGATAGACATGGCTGGAACAGAAGGTTATTTCGGTTCAGTGAAACAGGACTGGAACGAGGGTGACTCGGTTCAGAAAGGGACTTTGTCCACTAAGATAGTCTTGGAAATGAGTCATGACTAACAAGAAATGATTTTCCATGATTATGTGTGCATGCCACAAAGTTTCAAGTTTCATGTTATGATTATGGGGATCTCATTTTCACTTCTATGATTTATTCCATGTTAAGATTTTATGATCTCTTTTGCAAGTTATGATTTTCAAAAAGATATGATATGATTTTTTATTTCCTTTATTTGCCCTTGCTGAGCATTTGAGCTCACCCTTTTATGTTTTCTTTTACCCAGGTCAGGAAGATGGATATTAAGTAGAATATGCTAAAAGGGACCCTAGATATGATGAAATAAATGGGAGACACTGTAGAAGATTTATGAACCAGTTGTTTATGTTTCCCAGTTTCTAAAGACACTATACCTATACGGTCCTTTGTGGTTTTGTCATATGTTGTAAAAATTGTGCTTAAATTTTGAAGTATTAACAATGTATGTAAAGTATGGGTCGTTATAGTTGGTATCAGAGGAAAGGTATAGTCATCCTTTGGAAACTAGGATGTGAAAGCCTTAGTAAGAACCCTAAGGATAAGTCTAAGCATAGAACACAATCTTAGTGTTTTAGAAATGGCCATGAATAACCTAGGATAAGACCTTAAGCATGAAAATTTTATTCTTGAATTATGTAGTTTCCTATTATAATTAGTGTTGCTCACACTATTCTTCTTGGTTTTAGTCAATGGCTGGAACCCGAAGGAACCGTGTTAATGCGGAATGCGATGGGCAATGCAATGATTGTCCCCCTGAGCAACCAAACGATATGGGAGCTGGAATGAAAAATCTTGTAGCCATACTCACACAACTTTCTCAAGCTATGAATCATGCAGGACTTACAAACGAGCAAAGGAAGGAGCAACATTCTGTTGAATCCTTCATGAGGAAACGTCCACCTTCTTTCAGCGGGTCTACTGATCCATTAGTTGCTGAACAATGGATTAGTACTATTGAAAAGATATTTTCAGTTCTTCAATGTTCTGAACATGATAAAGTCATCCTAGAAGTGTATAGTTTGGAAGGAGATGCTGATCAATGGTGGAATCTTATTAAGAATACGAGGCAAAGGGATGAAATTGAGTCTATGGAATGGGACGAGTTCAAGAACTTATTTTTCAATAAGTACTTCCCTCGTATTCTCCGAACAAAGATGGAGAAAGAGTTCCTTGAACTGAAGCAAAGGGATGATGAATCTGTTGGTACCTATGTAGCAAATTTTACAAGACTTGCAAGGTACGCTTCTGGTATTATTATCCAACCTGAGAATAAGATCGATCGATTCTTTAGTGGATTAAAACCAAGTCTTCGAAGGGCGTTAGCCATAAGGGACTTCAATAAATACGAGGAAATCGTTCGATGTGCTCTCAAAGTCGAGATGGAGATTGGAGTAAACCATCAGTCACATGGGTTTGATAAGAAGAGGAAAATGGAATTCCAAGGAAAATCTAAAGAGCACACTGAAAAGAAGATGGGCTTTCCCTTATGCTCAAAGTGTGGAAAGAAACATGGAGGGAGTTATCTTAAAGGGACAAGTAACTATTTCAAATGTGGAAAGGAAGGTCATCGGGCATTTGAATGCCGCGATAATGGGAAGAAGATGTCTAATGATGCAAACAAAGGAAGGGATACACAGAATGAACCTACTACACTTCAATGTTTCAAGTGCAAGGAGATGGGGCATTATGCCAATCAATGCCCAAATCCAAGGGTTGATGATGATGGTCGACGTCAACAAAATCTTAAGGCTAAAGACAAAGGAAAGTCACATGCAATTTCTATCAGTGATGTGGAGTACGATAACGAAGTGGTGAAAGGTACACTTACTGTCCACTCTAAAGTAGCAAATGTTTTATTTGATTCTAGATCCACCCACTCTTTTATTTCTAAAGAATTTTCTAAGGGTATCACTCTATTACCTCAACAATTAGATGTTGAGTTATCTGTGACAACACCTAATGGCACAACAGTCTCATCAAAAGTATATAATTCTTCTCCAATCGAAGTTTGTGGGAAAATACTTCCTGCAAATCTTGTGATCCTTCCTTTGGTGGAATTTGATGTGATTCTTGGCATGGATTGGCTTTCTCTACATGGAGCTCATATCAATTGCCAAAGAAGGGAAGTCACATTTCATATTCCAGATCAGTCTACGATCATCTATCAATGCAAAGATGAACATAACCTTCCAGTGGAAATTTCTTCCATATTATGGGAATTGATTCCACTAAATGAAGGTTATTTATCTCAAATGGTTGGTGAGAAACTCACGATTAAGAATATGCCCATTGTACGAGAGTTTGATGATGTCTTTCCGGAGGAATTACCGAGTCTTCCACCAAATCGTGAAGTTGAGTTTTCAATAGAACTCGTACCGGGTGCTTTGCCTATTTCAAAGACACCTTATAGAATGGCCCCAATTGAGTTGCAGGAATTGAAGAAGTAAATCCAAGAGAATCTTGATAAGGGATTCATACGCCCTAGTGCGTCACCTTGGGGAGCACCTGTTCTATTTGTTAAGAAGAAAGATGGATCAATGAGACTCTGCATTGATTATAGAGAACTTAACAAGATCACTATCAAGAACAAATATTCTCTCCCACGCATTGATGACTTATTTGACCAACTACGCGGAGCTCAATACTTTTCCAAGATTGATCTTCGTTCAGGGTATCATCAATTAAGGGTCAAAAGGGAGGATATACCAAAGACGGCTTTCCGTACAAGGTATGGACACTATGAATTTATAGTGATGCCATTTGGTCTTACTAATGCCCCTGCTATCTTCATGGATCTAATGAATAGAGTCTTTAGAGACTATCTTGATCAATTTGTGGTAGTCATTATAGACGATATTCTTGTCTATTCAAAGAGCAAGGAAGAGCATGAAGATCACTTGAGAATTATATTAAAGACCCTGAGAAAGGAGAATCTTTATGCCAAATTTACCAAGTGTGAATTTTGGCTTCAAAAAGTTGCATTTTTGGGTCACATAATCTCAAAAGAGGGGATATCCGTGGATCCAGCAAAAACAGAGGTTATCGAAAGATGGTCGAGACCAACAACAGTAACTGAGATCCGAAGTTTTCTTGGTTTGGCTGGATATTATCGACGTTTTGTAAAAGATTTTTCACGATTATCTAATCCACTCACCAAGTTGACTCGGAAAGGAGTTAAGTTTGTCTGGACAGAGGAATGTGAAGAGAATTTCAAGGAGTTGAAAAGAAGGTTATCCAGTGCACCTGTGCTCACACTGCCTTGTAGTGGAGAAAGGTTTGTGATCTATAGTGATGCATCCAAGAAGGGATTGGGGTGTGTTCTTATGCAAAATGATATGGTGATAGCTTATGCCTCACGACAGTTGAAAATCCATGAGCAAAATTACCCAACACATGACTTGGAGTTGGCTACGGTAATCTTTGCATTAAAGATTTGGAGGCATTACCTTTATGGTGAAAGGTGTGATATTTATTCTGATCATAAAAGTTTAAAGTATATTTTCACACAAAAGGAGCTGAATATGCGCCAAAGAAGATGGCTGGAGCTGATTAAGGATTATGACTGCTCAATACATTACCACCCTGGGAAAGCAAACAAGGTGGCAGATGCATTAAGTTGACAAGACCATGCCAGTTTATCCATGATGAGGATCACAAAAGATCCAATATTTATGGATTTACAAAGGATGGATCTTGGAATTATAATGGAAGGGGAAAAATCTTATCTTTCTCAAATGAATGTTCAACCATCTATACATGTGAAGATTAAAGAGGCACAGAAAGAAGATGTCGAGTTACAAAAGAAGGTGAGAAATGTTCCTGAATTCAACCTTGATTGTGATGGGATAATAAAGTTCAGGAATCGGGTTTTTGTTCCTCCCATCCCTAAATTAAAGAAGGAGCTGCTGGATGAGGCTCATAGTTCATCATTCTCTATTCATCCTGGAAGCACGAAGATGTATAGGGACCTGAAAGAGTACTTCTGGTGGGATGGCATGAAAAGAAATGTTGCTGAATATGTCTCTCGATGCTTGGTTTGTCAACAAGTTAAAGCTGAGAGACAAAAGTCTAAGGGGATGTTACAACCATTACCCATACCCGAATGGAAATGGGAAAACATCACTATGGACTTTGTCACAGGACTACCTAAAACATCCAAAGGCAATAATGCTATCTGGGTCATAGTTGATCGTTTTACAAAGTCTGCACACTTCATTGTTATTAGAGAGGATTTCTCTCTAGATCAGCTTTCCAGGATATATGTAAAGGAAGTGGTAAGATTGCATGGAGTACCACTTTCTATTATATCTGATCGAGATCCGAGATTTACCTCGAAGTTCTGGCGAAGTCTTCAGCATAATCTGGATACAGAGTTGAGTTTCAGCACTGCTTATCATCCCCAGACAGACGGTCAGTCTGAGAGAACAATTCAAACCCTAGAAGATATGTTGAGATCTTTCTCTATGGATTTCAAAGGAGGTTGGGATCAACACCTACCTTTGGTGGAATTTTCTTATAATAATAGCTTTCACTCCAGTATTCAGATTGCTCCTTATGAAGCTCTCTATGGAAAGAAATGCAGGACTCCTACTTGCTGGGATGAAGTTGGGGAAAGAAAGCTATTAGGACCTGATCTCGTTGATGAAATGGCAGAGAAGGTCAGATCTATTCAACAACATATAAGAGCAGCTCAGAGTCGACAGAAAAGTTATGCCGACAACCGAAGAAAAGACCTAGAGTTTGAAGTGGGTGATAAAGTGTTCTTACGAATATCTCCCTGGAAGAGGGTTATGAGATTTGGAAAGAAGGGGAAGTTGAGCCCTAGATATATCGGTCCTTTCGAAATACTGGATCGTGTTGGGAAGGTAGCTTACCGATTGGAGCTTCCACTGAATCTCTCTCAAGTTCATGATGTGCTCCATGTATCTCTCCTGAGAAAGTACATACCAGATCCTTCACATGTACTCAGCTCAGAAGTTGTACCGCTGGAGCAAGATCTTTCTTATGAAGAACAGCCGATAGAGATTCTGGATCGTAGCGAAAAAGTCCTACGAAACAAGACCACTCACTTGGTGAAAGTTTTATGGAGGAACCACCAACTTGAAGAAGCTACATGGGAGCTTGAGGATATGATGAGGGAGAAGTATCCTCATCTGTTTGTTACAAAGTGACGAATTTCGAGGGTGAAATTCTTTTTAAGGGGGGTAGAATGTAACACCCGAGACTTTTATGTTATATAAATCATCAAAGGAATCTTTTTCTACACAACACTTGCTTGGCTTGCTTTACACGCAATCGTGACCTTCCTCGATAGCTTGCGTCGTACGCAATACCGAGTTTCACTAAACAACAATATGCTATTAAAACTAGCCGTTATGAATAGTAATAACCACTTTTTGAAATTTTATAAATTTTATTTTTCAAAATGGACTTCATTTTTGGACTCAGAATATCGAAATTAGCTTAGGGTGAAATTTTGGTATTTTTCTGAAAACTTTCAATTTTTGATGAATAGTGAAACCACTAAGTGGTAGGTTAAAAACTGAATTTTGCATAAAACTTAATTTTACCGCTTCTGTGAATGGAATTTCGAAAATCCGACAGACACGGTTGATATCAGTTAGTAAAATGTGGTTCAATGAGATAAAAATAATTTTTTGGTGAATAGTAACTTTTTACTTTTTTTACCGCGGTTAATAGTAAATAGGGTATCTAAGGGTAAATATGATATTAATATTACCCTAAAACATGTCATAATTCTATTGTACAAGTGTAATTCGACCAAAAACAAACTTAGGAATAAAATATGGCCATTTAGGCCCACTTGGATTAGATTAGGACATTTATTATTAATTTATTTAAAGAAGGGTTAAAATAGTTAAAATCAAAGTTTAATAAGTAAATCATTTTTAATATGGGGTTATACATAAGATAAATTCGACTATAAATATTCATTAGAAAGCTAAAAAGATTTCCTACATAATGGTATTTTATTTATAATTTTTAGACATTAAATAATTTAATTTATTTATGACACAACGATGATGCAGTAATTATCTTATTAATGAAATATTGACATAATTGATGTTATAAACACCAAAATAAATGTAATTTGAGATTTTTTATGAATTCCACTAATTTTATAGGTTACTATGATATATTAATGTTTATTTAATCAACTTGGTTAGAACATTTAATTCTTTTATGACTTTCACAAAAATCATATATCAAATAGTGTCAAAATTGACACAAAATAGTTTTTAAATCAAATATTATATTATTAATTGTTATTTTATTCCTAAAAATCTAAGGATTGGCCAAATGACTTAGATAAGGATATATATATTAATAATAAACAATTTGGGGTTCGTTTGGCATGTTATAGTAAGTGTATTAACCATATAGTGAAAGAAAACAAAAAGACACGGTAAAAGTTAAATTATTTAACTTAGAGTTAAATCTAATTGATAAGGTTTAAAATAAGATCCAAACATGTCTAAATTTGATTGGTTGATGAGATTACAACCCTATATCATCTAAGCTTCGAATATGAGTCATTTTTGGAGGTTTTTAAGTGGGGTTAGATTTATTATAAATTAATATTTTTAAGAATTCCTAAGGTGCCCCTCTCCTCCCTTATAAAAGGGCACCTCCTTCCCCTCCTCCTCACACCAATTTGAGCATTCAAGCTCGGCCAACCCCTGACATTTTCACCTCTCCACTTCCCTAGAAACATCTTAGAGGTTCTGGTCTTCCTCAAAGACCAATTTTAGTGCCCTAAGAGGAGGTCTCAAAGAGGCGCTTCAAAGAAGAGGTAATTACCGTTACCAATTCTTTCATCTTTATTTCTTCTTCCACTTCTTCTTATTAGGTTGTTTCATTATGAAGTAATAACATCAGTATCACTCATATACTGATATGTTATTATAAGTATGAAACAACCCTATTTCACAATCTATCCATCCTACGGAAAAAGAAATCACCGCGCGTGCGTACGTACGGAATACCGTCTCCACGCCGTGGTGTAATCTATTTTCCACCATCACCTTACAAGGATGGGTATAATGGTGTAATGAGTTACTATTTATTATTATTATAAAGTAATATTGATACTTAAATAATATATATATACTCCAATACATTTCCACGATCATAGGAACGATATCATCACTCGTGCGTACGTACGGAATACCGTCTCCACGATGTGATGCGACTCGTTCTACATGATCATCATTACATAGTAATTATATAAATGAATTAAATGAATAAATATGATATATGTTACATTAATACCATTCTGGATATAAGGTATCTATAACCTTAAAAGAAGAATAAGAATGTATTCGGGAAAACACGCATAAGAACAAAAGGCAATAAAGACCCGAGTAACAAGTAACAATGAAATATTACTAACAAGAAGCTAAGAATATGACCATATATGATAACATATCAATATGTATGATTCTGGAATAAGTCAATAACATTATTCAAACCATTATACAGGAGCTTCGGACACATACAAAGCAAATCGGACCTAAGGTAAGGGGAAATATCACAATCTCAATTTTATCCGAGATTGTTTATTCATAAGTATTTACTGGGGTGTATTTTATCATCCACATCCATGTTTCATCAATATTTAATATTATTTCCATCCACCTAAAATTGTTTAAATCCATTTTTACCCTTCGGTGAGTTTTTAGTAATATGTATGAAAGGAATCTTTTGTCGTACGAGGTACTTTTTGACTTTTCCGACAAAAGTACGAAGAATGTTTTTTTAACTTATACGGCATGAATGGATTTTTAAAACATTATATCCAAGAAGCTTCCTTTACAAGTTTTCAAGTTTATTTTTAATCAACTTCTTTTATTTTAAAGTTGTATGACATGTTATGAAAGGAAAAAGGGTTTTTGAAGAACAAAGGATATTTTCCTCAAAAATGGAGTTCAAGTGTTTAATCAAAATTATTTTCCATCTAAGATAATAAAGGGTTCTGTTTTTATCCTTATTATTACATTGATTTGATCATGTTGTGATGGAATTATTTTTATAAATTCCTTCATCTTATATGAATTGATTTATGATGTCATGATGTTTCAAGAATCCCATTTTTGTTACATTCGTTATGCCATGATGTATGATTTATGATTATGTGGCACACATAAGAAAGGATTCATTATAAGATGGGTGGGACCTATATCTCCCTCCAATGCATTGGGTAAAGATTTTATATCTCATGAGATAGACATGGCTGGAACGGAAGGTTATTTCGGTTCAGTGAAACAGGACTGGAACGAGGGTGACTCGGTTCAGAAAGGGACTTTGTCCACTAAGATAGTCTTGGCAATGAGTCATGACTCATAAGAAATGATTTTCCATGATTATGTGTGCATGCCACAAAGTTTCAAGTTTCATGTTATGATTATGGGGATCTCATTTTCACTTCTATGATTTATTCCATGTTAAGATTTTATGATCTCTTTTGCAAGTTATGATTTTCAAAAAGATATGATATGATTTTTATTTCCTTTATTTGCCCTTGCTGAGCATTTGAGCTCACCCTTTTATGTTTTCTTTTCCCCAGGTCAGGAAGATGGATATTAAGTAGAATATTCTAAAAGGGACCCTATATATGATGAAATAAATGGGAGACACTGTAGAAGATTTATGAACCAGTTGTTTATGTTTCCCAGTTTCTAAAGACACTATACCTATACGGTCCTTTGTGGTTTTGTCATATGTTGTAAAAAGTGTGCTTAAATTTTGAAGTATTAACAATGTATGTAAAGTATGGGTCGTTATATAAATAGTCATAAAAAACCAAAATAAATCAATAATTAAAGTTTTATAGAGGTATAAGGTCCATAAAATGGGTTTTATATATGAATATAGTTCATTTGGGCCCCTAATATTAAGGTTTAGTCCATAATTAAGCTTAATTTGACCTTAATTGTTGTGATTAATTATAATCACTTTTACTAATCTTTTTTGTCAAAATATAAGTTTATCATATTATACGTTAAATATGATAATGAATAAAATTTTGTATTTCATTTTTTAAAAATTAAAATTAATGAAACAATATGATTTAGATTAATGCTAATCCAACAGACGAGATGAAATAACTTGTTTTTAAAGTTGAAAAATGTTCAAAAGTTTGTTAAGATTTATATTCAATTTCAAATTGAAATTGATTATAATGAATTAAATTTTATTAATATATGTAATATTTATCTTATTTTTCCTTAAATAAAATTTATAATATCATTTAACATTAATTATTAATTAAACAAAAAGGATGTTTTTAACTAAAAAGCAGTATTTCTCAATATTCATCAAAGAATGAAGTTTCTCAGAAAAATAAGAAAAAATAACTCTAGGATAATCTTTGACATTCTGATTTAAAAATTAATTTTATTTTATCAAATTAAATTTATAAATGTTCATAAATTTAATTTCATTTTTAAAATCAGTTCATTTAATAAGACAATATTTTTAACATAAAAGGAATTTACAAGAAAACATATCTTTCTTTATCAATATGTTTTATTTATATAAAAAATTATAAAAATTATTTGAAAAGTATTTATTACCATTCCTATAAATAATTTTAAAACATAGGTTATAATAATCTCATTTAAATTATTATATAAAAAAAGGTGTTTCGTAGAAACTCAGTGTTACGTGCATCGTATGCCAAGTTGGTGTTGCGTGTAATTTACACCAAGTGGGTTCCATGTGAAAGGAATTTTTGACATAGTGAATTGAAATACATAAATTAAAATTTAATTTATTAGGGTAAGAGAGCTTTGTGACCATAATAATATTTTGTTTTATATTTAATCAGTTCTCATATTCATTTATAATTAATTGGTGGCCTATGAATTCATATTATATTATGTAAACCATATATTTTCAAAAATTAGTTATCACTAATCATAACCTCTAATTTATCATCATGGTTTTATATTATTATATTAAATAATAATATTTTAATAATATATTATTATTTGGTAAACCTCGGTCTTGCGTGTCATGCAAGTCATTGAGGAATTCCATTATTACTTATAATGCAAGATAACCTCAATGTTCCATGTAGAACATGCCAATGTTTATGATGCGTGTAGTGAATGATTAACTTGGTGTTTCATATAATTCAAGCTAAACATTGTTATTTAATATAAAATAATCTATCATTAGTGTTTCGTGAAATGAAAAATATGAAAAAGGATAAATTAATTCAAAAAAACACAAAATCTCGGTGTATTACATGCTACCACCCTTAAAATGAATTTTTCCCAGGAAATGTTTCTGGGTTATCAAATATTTAATATTTTAAAGTATCATTCATATAAACCCACATCATATAAATTAATACTAAATATTCTCTTAAAAAGGGAAATTTGGAACCTTAATGGTTAAATAACGCAATATATATCTAGGATTACTCATAGTAGAACATTAGTTGGGAGTAAAGATTTGACATAGAGGGAAAGCATAAATATTTATTGGGAGTGAATGAGATCATAAATCACAAAAAAATGGATGATCAATGAAAATTTTAGGGCCTCGATGTCATAAATCTTTGATGATTTAAAAGGACATCAACTCAATGAAAATTAATGTATTAGGAGAACCCACTTTTGTATCATTATCCCATCATTGAGTAATTATTTTTATCAACCAATAATATATGGAAATATACTTACTTGATGTTATTCCATTTATTATGAACAAAACCAACCTTTGGTTATTCCTCGATAGATTTCCACTTCATCTCTTACCCTATGAAATGAATAATAATTCTTTTTTTTCTGAAGTAATAATAGATCATGAGATCTATGATAAGTCAACCCATCTATCTTCGGTTACTGTCAACAAAAATAGGTTATCAAATATGCAAAAATCCTCATATATAGAGATAACCATTCAATCATACTGACTTCATCTTAAGTTTAACTTAAACTTTCCATAAATGGTTAACCTTATAATCCTTCTAAAATATAAAAATTCAAATATTTGGAAAGAATGTCATGAAATCAAATTAAATTTGACCCCCCCATATATCACAAAGTAGCTCTTGGTTTTCAAATTCCAAACACGTGAATACCCTCATGGTAAATTATCATTGAAAATGGTAACAAAATTAATTGTCATAAATCCTTTTGGAAATATATCTTATTTCCTTATTCTAATGATTACTAGATATATCCCTTTAATCCAAGAAGTTGTAAACTTCATACTTAATGACATAGAACACTTCGTCAATAATCAGTTCCAGGGTAATATGTACCATCCAATTTACTTATTCCTAACCCACATATCTTTATTAAAATATCATCATCTTAACATAAATAACAAATTAAGGGTTAAATTCCATTAATAAAAATATCACCTTGTTATTAAATCACTTCCCCAGTCCATTGAAAACATTCAACACAATCTTGTAATACTGAGTGAAAAACATAAGTTGATGAATCCTTGTATATTTCATCATTCATAATTTTTTTAAGTCAAATACATATAAACTTTGATAAATACACTTCATCATTATTCCATTAACAATACTGTTGTATCCTATTAGACAATACCACTTTCCTTTTATATTTCATTTTAAGTCTCTTCATCACTAGAAATGTAACCATTATTCATACAACCTTACTGATTTCTCTCTGGAGCTTTCCTCTCCGAACATTGAGTTTCATAATGAACATTTATTCCACACATAAAACACTTATCATTAGATGATGAATTAGGTATTCCAATATTCTCATCCATTTCATTAACTGAACTCTTTATCTTTCCCTTGTAGTCACTTGATTTGTTTCCTTCTTTTCTATAGTCAAAAAATATTCTTGTTCCTCTAATACATTCACGTAGGTGATTCTTTCCACATTCTTAACACAAAGGAAACCAAATATTCTTTCCTCCATGGTCTCTATTACCATAAATATTAGTGATCTCATTCTTTATATTCCTTGGTCAGTCCAAGATTTGGTTAAGGTACACGTTGTTAATCATGTTCCATGAAAACTGATTAGGTATGATCACAACATCATTCACTCTAGTGGTCATACCACTTGAATGCTCATCAAAATAATTTCCATCTCATTCAAAATTAATCCACTTCCTTCTGGTTCTATCCATTGACTAAAAACATAGTCATAGTGTGAGCATTACTTATCAAAGTAGAAAACCACATAGTTATGAAAATATTTACTTATGGCATTTCTAAATCATGACACATTAATTAATATATGATACCCAAGGTTCATACTAGGTTATTCATAGAAAAATTATATCTAAATCATTCATGATGTTCCATTAACCAATTTTCCATAGTAGAAAAATCTTCCCCCTACCCTCTCTCACCTTCAGTGGCTTCAAGGATGATGCCCTAGCCCGGTGATGCCCGAGGCTCCAGCCCACTCCTCCCCGACGGGGGGATGGGGGATCCTTCCTTCTTCATCAATGGCTCGACCCTCTTTCCCCTTCACCAAACCGGATTGCCTTCCTTCTTTCCCGTCGATACCTCTTTTCCCTGAGGTCCCCGATCTACACGAAGGCTCACCCTAGTTTGAGATTTCTACAAAGGATTTAAACGCAGCTTCATATCTTCACAGATCGATGCTTGTGTCTTGATTCAGGGGTTTATATCCATCGGTTGATGCTTTTGATAGATTAGTATTTGATTCAAGGGGTCTTAAAAACTGAGTGGTGGTGGGTCTTCTCAATAGGCATCAAATGATGATTCGCTTCTCATCGGAGGAGGATTTGGTCATCACCTGGTCCAGCACTCCATAGGTGTTCGATGGATGCCGTTTTTTTCTCCTGCAATGGTCCTTTGATTTCAACAGGAATCATGATCCTCCTTCAGCTGCGGTGTAGGTATGTTTTCCAGACCTGCATATACCTTTCCAAAATCCTTCCATTATATGTATGCTCAAGAATATGTTTGGAAGGTATCTGTTTTTTGATAATCAAATAGGTACAGTTTGTCACCCTATTTTTCCTCATGAATGTGTTGAGGTTGACGTTTCAAAATCTACAACGAATTGGATATGGATTTGGGCCAGATAATATCTAAGATGGAAGCATAGGGTAGTGTTTGACTCATGTATAGAGTTCTTCTCGGGATGCAATAGGCTAGTCCATTTGTCCTCTGGATGTCGTCACGTGAACCGGGACAGGACAAATGTAGCGCATGTGGATCTAGTGGTGGAATACTAGTCGTGAGATAGTGATGTTTTGGGTTAGCATGATGAGGTGCACGGGGAGGTTTCAAAGTATATGGAACTGGTCAGGCTCTATGATTCTCTGGGTGTGGAGAAAAGTACCCAGGAGGATCAGAAGTAGTGGCCTACCTTTATTTCTACAGTGGTTGTGATGAATGTTAAGACTAAAGAGGCAGAACCGCGGGTTACGGACATATGTTCTTGGTTGAAACATGATTTGGGTATCAATGGAGGTGAAGAGGAGAGTTCCTTAATGGTGTCTACAGTGAATCCACTGGCTACATCCAACTCTAAGGAGGAAGGTGAGGTGATCTTGATAGGGAGTGATGTTCAAGGTCTCGATGGCTCTCAAAGTAGAGGCTGTGAGGACACTGACAAGAATCCACAATTTATGGGTTGTTAATATGAGAAATCCACAGGATCAGACTTGGTACAGGGTAAGTCCTTCTTGTTAGCTGCAACATCTCACAGTGGACAAGGAAAGCTGGACGAAGTGAATGTCTTGAGGACCATAGACCCAAACACCCTCGGAGCTACACATCTAATGTTTGGGTATGGGGGGAATAAATATGGCTTGGAGAATAAGGTAGGTAAGGAGGAGTTTCTTTGTATGTAGAGGCCCCTCAAAGAATTCTGGATGATAAAGCTGGGGAGTTGTTTTGATGGCTTGGAAGTTCAAGAACCTCCATTGTCTCAGGAGGATGATTCTTTAGGTGATGACAGTTATAGTCACCCTTCAATGGATAGTATGGACTGATGTCAAGGGAAAGGTCCTGAAATCCCTCTAAGGAAGAAAGGGAAAAAATGCATTAGAGATTCAGGGAAATGTATTGTGGTTCAGGGGAAAATCCAAAGGGATGCAATTATTAATCTCACTTTCCAAAACCAATAGACACTAGGTCGGCCAAGAAGGGTAGAAGCAAGGAAAGAACAACCCTACAGATGGGGGAAGTGAAAAATCAAGTAGGTATAAAGGAGACAGAGAATAAAAGGATGAGGACTTCTTGAAACTTATCCTACACTCCAAGGAAGAAATGATTGATCAATATATATGACCCAATGTATCAGAAGAGGATCTCAAGAGAATTTATGAATGAAGGTTTCAAGTTGATGCCACAGAGGAGCATGAAGTGTGGTTAGATAAACAAGATAGAATACTGACTCGAGGTTTCAATCAGAATAAAATCAACTTGGAGGATTTTATTTAGACAATGGAAAGGGTGATTAATCACCATGAAGAGCTTATTAGGGAGAATCTATATATCCAGGTTAGTATACTGCACTTGGAAATTTATAGAGTAGCCGAGTCAAGTAATATTAGTCTTGTGTTTAACCATTTTGTGAGCTCTTTCAGCATGTAGTGGTAGCCTGTTTGTGAACTTTGGTTTCCCATTTTTCCTAAAAATGGATTAATAAAAATTTAAATTTTGATGGATGATGGTTCATGAAGAGTTCGTGAATTTACAAAGAATATCCCCTAGAAGTGTCAAACTAGTTTTGTGGAAGGTCCCGTTTTCGTGTACCATATATACCAGGTTTAGGCCCAGAACATCATTTTGGAGTTGTTAATCCTAGGTACGTTTGTAGTAGATCCACATCCACTTTTAGTATCTAGATAGGGATGTATTACTAGGAAACCAAACACTCTACCCTTTACCAAATTCTCATACATTTTCCTAAATGTTGACTCATCCTTAGATGCATCCCTAGACATACCTTAGAAATATACCTAGGTATCTCACTAATGTTTTATCATCCTAGTTTCCAAAGGTTGAATAAACCTTTCCTTTGATACCAACTATAGAAACCCAGGCATTGCATATTTTGATATTACATAATTTTAGGTAAATATTTAGTACATTACAAAAATACATGCCTGAGGATCGTAATAGATTAGTGTCTTTGGAAACTTGGGAACAAAATAATCTATCCTAGAGAATGATCTTAAAAATCTTACATAATATACCCACCTTTATTACTTCTATCTAAAACCATTATTTGTAACATGGGGAAAGGAAACATGAGAAAGGGGTGAGATAAAATGCTCAGTAAGGGTAGACTAGGGAGATATGTAAGTATATTCATGAGCATAATGGCATGATAAGGTGATCATGAAATTAGAATATCATACCCTGCATATCAAAGATCATATACATGATAAATAATTTCAGTTCATAAGACATGAATCATAAGGAAATAAATAACATAATCCATGAGTGCATGACATAAGAATAAAACATGTAATTGTGGAAGACACATAAGCATATAATATGATTTATATAGTATCCAATAAATTATTGTAAGGACCTTATTAGTAGTATGGTTTCACTCCCCATACCATCTTGGTAGTCATGGTTCACTCCCATGGCCATCTTAGTAGCATTAGTTTGCTCCTAATACCATCTTGGTAGTCATGGTTCACTCCCATGGCCATCCTAGTAATCAAGGTTCATTCTCAAGACCAACATAGCCTATATCATGAGATATAAATCTTTACCCAATGCATTAGAGGGAGATATATTTCCCACCCATCTCATAGTTAAATTATACATATATGATCCACAAGGTCATAATTAATCAGATCATAACCCATGAAGTGAAATGGGTATTATAAACATGTAAACATATCATAATTTGTGGAAAATGATACAAGTTTCATAATCATTTCATCAACAACATAACCCGTCAAAGATAAAATGATTTCATAGACATATAACTTGTGAAAGAGAAACGAGTTTCAAAAAAATACCACCCATGAAAGATAAAATAATTTAATAAAGGCCATGAAATCTAGCATAACCCATTCATAAAAATTATATGAATGGAACCATTATATCATTTCCTATAAAGTCATGAGTAACATCAATGGATGTATTCTTAGATGGAAAATAATTTTGGAATATCTTTCAATATTTTTTTTGGAAAATATCCTTTCTTCTTTGAAAAAAGGATTTTAAAACATAAAAACCTATTGAAAAATATTTTCAGAAATATAAACATGAAATCATATAAAGAAATCTTTGAAAACTTTTTGGAAAACATTTTATTTGAAAATGTATAAAGATATATTGAAAACGTTTTAGAAACCATATCATTGAAAATAATTTAAAAACATATAAAGAAATATTAAAAACATTTGGAAAACCATTTTCCCTTAAAACTAATAAAAGAAGATTGAAAGCATTATGAAAATATTTTTCTATGAAAATAATTTGAAAAAAATAAAATGAAATCTTGGAAGCATTTTGAAATCCATTTCATTGAAAATAATTTTAAAACTTATAAATAATTCTTAATTTTTTTGAAAACCATTTGAATGAATAGAATTTTTTTGAAATACATTTTATTTTAAGACAAAATTAAAAATAATTAATATACATAATATTAGGAGAAAATTTTCTTATAAAAAGAAAAAAAATTAATCTTTTAAAGTAATCCTCTAGGAAATGATGGTGGGAAAATCCGTACATGTCGTATGAGGTGAAAACAACATTCCTTTTTAATGGTAAAAATGATAGAAAATTACCTCCTTCAGAAATAGAAAAGATGATTCATTTGAAAATATTGGTAAAATAAAAAAGGTTAAAAATTTATTTTAATGATAATATTATATTAGTATAATATTCTTGGAAACCCATTTTGGAAAACATGCTTTTTAAGGAACGCAGATTTCTGACCAAAGAGAGGGTAAAGTGAGGATTTCTTAAAAAAACGTTCTTAATTATTTGAAGTACCAAATAGTGGAAAAATGGTATTAATACATACATATATCTTGAATAAATATAAGATTAATAAACTCATGAGTTTTCTTGAGAGATGGATCAGAATATTTCATCAAATAATCATATACATTAACAAACTTAAAAAACTATAAGACTGTTTCAATTAACTCTTAACACTTGGTAACTTGGGATAATAGTCTTGATGAAAGAAAAGAAAATAACCTGAAGTTTAAAATATCATTAAAATAATTATATTTATGATATAACATGTAAAATTTAAGTATATACACCTCTAAGAATAATTTTGATTCATAACAAAACAAGAGTCTCGAAGAAGGAAAATTGAGACAAAATTACTTAACCGATTTGGTAACTTTTAAACATAATCCCCATGAAATAACGATAAAAAAATGTAAATTTGAATACACATAAAATTAGTTATAAGATACATGGAATACCATCATGTTAATTACATACACCACACAAAAGTAAATAGTAGAGAACATAACATGTATCTCACAGAAATAAAAAGTGAGATGGAATCCCCTTACCTTGTGTCTTGACTCTCATCGTACTCGTTCAATCCTATGATACAATAAAAATAAATCTTTTATAAATCTTTTAAATAACCATATTATTATATATAAAACCACACATATATTAATCATGACTTTATATTACTGGATTGTTATCAATTTCATGTTAAGGTTATGCTTCAGCTAATATTTTATTTATTTTTCACTTGTGACTTAATTTGTTATATGTTTGGTCCTTATAATTAAATAATTATTTAAAGAATTTAAACCATGATATAAATATCAATTATATTAATAATATTTATATTATGATAATCTATAGAATACATATGTATGAAATGGAATACATTGTTCATGGATACGGTAAGTCGTACGTACGCATGAACGATGTTTCTGTTTTTATTGTCGTATTGAAAGAAAGAATGAAAATGAAATATAAGTTCATATGTATATAATATAATTATTTCATAATTATAATTTTATATATTTCATATATGTTCTATAAACCAATCCTTAATACTTTCCACGTAGTATGTGAATGAACCACATCACTTTGAGGGGGCGGTATTCCACACTTCCTCAAACGAGATTATCATATTAACACCAAATGAAAAGTAAAATGTATGTTTTTTAAAAAGGAATAAATAAAATTAAATAAAAAATTAATATTATATATATAATATATAAATAGTGTTTCAATCATAATGGACACCATGATAGGTGGTAAAGGAAAAATGAACAATCATCATTTTGTGAGACAGTAGTTCATCGTACACAAAAATAATATGTTTGTTACCCATTAGATGGAGGTGTGTATAAGTGTAGGTTGAAACATTAAAATAACCAAATCCTACTATATTTTTATGATACTATTTTCTTTATACTAGTATGGAAAAAATAAAGTGGATGGGGTGGAGAAATAAAATAAAATAAAGGACTTGAGAGAAGACATTGCCTCTAAATCAGGTAACTCCTTTTGGTCTGGGCCAAAAGGATTCATTGGATTCCCTTCGACCAAAAATAATTATTATTATAGTAAGATAGGGATGTTGGGAATTTTATTGGATAGGGTTTTTCTAAACATAATATGTTTTAGATGTTTTATATGTGTGAGTAAGTGGGAGAATTGGTGTCCTTTTATAGAAAAGGAAAATGACTCACTTGGAATTTTTGAAAAAAAGTCAGACATACACATGTTCTTACCTAAAAAAATTATAAAAAAAATAATAAATAAATAATGGAAGTTTTATAAACTAATAATATACATGAAATGGGTTTTGGAAAATTGGATAGGTTATTTGGGCCCCCCCAATATTAAGTTTTGTCCCTAATTGGGCTTAATTTGACCTTAATTGTTGTGATTAATTTTAATCACTTTTACTAATATTTTAGGTCAATAATTAAGTTTATATTAATAGAATAAAAATATTATACTTAATAAAATGTTTTATGTTGGTTTTTCAATACTCAAATCACAGAATTAGAAAAATGAAGATTAATTCTTATCCTGCAGATGGGACGAAATAACAAGTTTTTAAAATATAAAAATAGTCAAAAGATTATAACATGGATAAAACGTTTTATCTATTTATTCTTATCAAGTATGTTGTAGAATATTATTATTAATAAAACATGTGCATTAAAACCATGATGTCATTTTTTTATAACTACACTTTATTAATAAATAATTTCCCTCTTTATATAAGTGAGTTTAATATGAAAATAAACCTCCATTATTTAGATCTATATAAGCTTGATATATTCCTCTTCACTCAAATACATGACTCAACAACCCTTTGTTTTATAATTTAAATGAAAATAAAAGATAAATAAATTATTTCATTGATTTATAACTCCTTTATATTTAAAAAACTTGGAAAACATATATTTGTTATCATATTTCTTTCAATATTGAAGATTTTTTCTCTATAACATCAATATCTAACATGGACATTCCATGGACTTTATATAGTTTTTTAGGTATCTCCGAAATTTCCATTCTATGGAAACAATTTACTTCTTTATTATCACTACAATTAGGTTTAAATGAGTTTTTATGGATATTTAAAGAAACATTGTTTTATATTCCAACTAACTTTTCATTCCTCTGGTTTCAATTTTTTACCCACTTATAGTGTAAACAAAACACTATAGCCTAAAAATCCTATTTAATATTCATTTATTCTCATCACTTTGAGAAAATATACTAAACATTTTATTAACTCATTCAGATTGTCAAAACATTTCCAATAATGAATAAAAAATGAATTCCAATCCCATAGTACGACTTAGAGGAAACATTTAGTCTCACCAAGTCATCAGGAGACTCAATCACATTAAGTATATGATTAAAGACTATAGTTCCTAACGTAATTTTATGTATAATTTAATTTTAACCTCAATTGGAACATTTTATGATCCCCATAAACATTTAGATTCATCTGTTGAAAAAACATTAATAGTTTTTTTTCTCAAAACATAATTTTTTACTTATTTAATAATATTTATTATGTTTCTTATCACTAATATAGAAAGTTACTTAAATTGAGGTTATCCTTTGATTAATATACTTTTCTAAATACATAAATTATTAGCATGGACCATGTGAAATAATGACAACCAAAAATTGATAAATTATCCAATTTTTTTCCCATGAGCATGTAGCCAAGTGGTAATGGATCCTTCTTTGAAACCAAAATGAACTAGTATCGAATACGGGAAGGCCCCCATGGTGGATTTATGATGTTGTAGTGATACAGGGATGAAGAAGGTAGGTGGTGATGTAGACATTATGTAGGAAGGGGTGTAGGGACTTTGATACATCCAAGGCTTCCATGCCACGAGGCCTCCATACTATAGAATAAGATCAGCCCCCATGGGAGAAGGCCCCGGAAGAAGAATCATAATAGTGTAAACCACCAATATATCTGAAAAATGGAATAATGAGATGTTATAAAAACCTACATTGGTATGAGGTGCTATGCGGCTCTGCACAAGGCAATTCTAGCCAATTATCAATGTGAAGTGGGGAGTAAGGCGCCATCAATGAAGCATATTTTGGGGATGGGTAGTTCAATTTTGTCAGGTAATTGGGGCTTTGGGATATATATTTGGCCTTATTCCACTGGGCTTATGGGTCATGTAAGTGTTCCCTATCAACCCAATTAAAAACTGGGATTAACCAAAATAAATAATAAAACTAAAGGCCTTTGGGCCATTTGGAGTATAGAAGAAGATTTTATTGGATAAGATGAATTTTTACATTAATTTAATATGGACCATATTAATAAAATTTCCATTAACATATTAGATTTTCTCAGACCACTAATTTGAATGTTCTAGGTGATGGAGGCATCAGAATAATGTTAGAGGAAAAAGATAGAGGTAGATCTGAAATGTTAACTAAAAGTATGTGTTGCGACATATCCCTATAAGTTGTGTCATGAGGATTTGGATAGAGGATACAGTTTTATTATATCCTAATGTATTAAGTCATAATTTTTTGTGTTGTGTATGGTTCTTGTGTTTTGGTGTAGGGTGTGAGTCATGCATATTTGGTGATGTCCTATTTTAGGGTGGAATTCTGGTTATAGTGTGAAGGTTCCTTGATTATTCATATATAAGGGAGCCTCTGGTTTAATCTAACATGACTCCAAATGAATTAATCCTACATGAGCCTGAGTATTTTTTGGAAGTATATCATTGTGATGCGATTATCATGAGGGTTTTCGAGTTTATCATATGTGGGAAGGTTTCAACATGGGTCTTTGAGATTTTATCTTACTTGATCCCCTGGATTAATCTTATACAAGTGAAATTTTGGAATATTTATACTTATTGTGGTGTGAATTCCAATGTAGTTGATTTGTTGACTCTATTTTTTGAGAAATTTCTTACCATGGTTCCATCCATTTCGTAGTTTCCATTGTAAATTACAGCAGTTTAATGTGCATTATTTCCATGATTTGGGGAGGTAACTTGTCATGGTTATTATATTTAGGTTTCTTTGTGATGTGATGATCCTTATCACACTGTGATTCATTAATTTTCCATAATGACCATAAATTTAGGCCTTTTCACAAACTATCACTTGTCACTCCAAATTCCTTTGAACCTTAGGAAACCATAGATGAGACTTTTGAGATCTTTATCTATCCTTTGATTGGTTTTTCCCTCATCTTAGAGAGATAATATCTTTATAGTCCAAGGTAAATTCCACTTCCCTTTTCTATGATTCTATTTATTTCCTTTATTATGGGGTGGTTTTCATAGTGTAAATGATGTTGTTTTGGTGTTATAGTATTATGGTTTTTTTGGGGGGATGGTCATGTGTAAGACTTATGGTTGATCCATGTGTGTTGGGTGGTGGTTGATAGGAGTATTTTAGTTGTTCTTGTGTCATAGTTGTGAAGGATTCAGTTGAGGTAGGGGATTCAAAACATCCCCTACTTTATCAGGTGTCAATTATGGAAATATAATTATTTTTTTATTTGGGCATATAGTATGGATTAAAACAGTAAGATAATGAATTAGACTAATGTTAATTTAAGGGGAGAAGATGCTTCACATGGGATTTTTGAAATTTCGTAGTATTGCTTATATATTGGTGGATTTGATGAGGTTTTATCTAAATGATTTGTGTTTATTGTTGTGATATAAATTGTTTAATACTATTTGTTTGTTAGAATTACCTTTAAAAAAATGATAATCTCTTAATATTGGTATGGAATAATTTTTTTAGAGACTGGGAATTAAAGTGTTTATTTTTTAACCAGAAATTCTTCTTTATCATGAAATAAATTTTCAAGCAATGTTCTTTAGTTTGAATTTATAAAATATTTTCCATTTCTTTTTTCTTTATATGGGGTTTCCTTGGATATGATTAGAATGGATTTTGTTAGTTTTTTAGATTATTGGAAAGATATAGTGTGGTTTTTGGGGTGGTAGTGAAGAATGTGTTGTTTTGTTTGTATGGTAGCGGTGGCATGGATGGATATGTTGAAAGGAAGTGGTTTTATTGTTTTTGTGGTGGTTATCGACATGTGTTGTGGGGTGGTTTATGTAGTGATGTTTCTAGTTATTTAGGGAGGTTCTAAGAGTTTCTCGACTTTATAGAATGGGGTTTGAATTAATGAAAATGGTGATGGGTGATGGGATAGAATCAGTAAATAGTGGGATATTAATTAGTAATTGGATATAGATGGAATTAATGTAACTAATGAATTATAGAGGATGTAATGAATGATTCTTATTATTAAACAGTAGGTGGACGCAATGGATTATGAATGGCTTGGAACATGAAGTGGTTTAATGAATGGTTTGACATGAAATATAGATATTGATTGTCATAAGGAATGTAATGTTGTTGGTTAATAGTAAATATTGAATTTAATGATTGATATGAAAAATACGTAAATTAAGAATGTTATTATGGCTACTTTTCATTAATAAGTGTGGACAGTTTTGGTATATTAGTGGAAGCATTTGTTGACAAGTGGTAGTAATGAGGTAGTGGCCACTGTGGGTGATGGTTATATTAGTTTGGTGTAAACACCTAGATTGGGAATGTGTGGCTATATGATATTTACTATATTTTATAGTTACTTTTTATTCACAGCTACTAGATTTGCGTGAATAGAATGATTCCCAAATGAGGAAATGGGTTTCGAGTGTTTTCCCCAACATTTAAGTTATAGAAGGAATGAATGGATCACTAATCCATCTTCTAATATCTCCCTTCAGATACATCGATGGTTATGATAGCTCAAGGTAGATATATAGATATGGATTAAATAGACAGTGGTTAGAGTATGTATATCCTAGTTGGTATGTTTGTTTTTATTTTGGGGATGCATGGTGGGGTTCATGTGTTATAAGTGAAGGGTATGATGTTAGTGTCTTTCATATTCATGATATCCTACTCTAATGAGAAAGTTATATGTGGTTATTATTTGGTGATTTGGTATGTGGTTGTGGATTCATGGTTGTGTCTATGATATGTTATGTGGTTATATGAATATGTATATATTTAAGGTATTATATAAAATGAAGTATGTCATTGGGGTGTGGAAGCATGTAGATTTTTGGGGAAGTGGATGTGGGGTATATTCTTGAAATATATTTTTTGATACGATGTTACTATGCTTGGATATGATATTGACTGAGCGATCCTTGGTGAGGTCAGCTTGTAATCAAATTTGTTACTTATTTATTTATTAGGGAAATATTATGTTATTTACTCATTTACATTAGTGGTTTTAGGAAGGATCCTATTTTGTATACTTGTATTTTTACCCCCATATATATAATCTTTTTTAAATTTTCTAAGAGGGAGTTGGTGATCAAGAAAAATATTACTAGATCGCGGTTAAGAGTTTTTGTTAGAGTCTCTACCATATGATTTTTCTTAGGTATTTTATTTCAGAGACCTTGGTTATGTATGATATTTACATGCATTGTTTTTTAGGTTTTATGATACATTATATGGAGATGATTTGAGGTTTATTGTATTTTATGAGTATTTATGAGGGTAATGACTCCCTTTTTTATGTTTTACCCCCTCAATTCTAGTATCCAATACATGAACTATTGTAAGGGGGATTTGGGAGTCACATTTTTCTTAAATGCTTGTCTAGAGGAGTTCCCTATAGGGGTTCGTCAAGACATAGTGGTATCAAAGCAATTAATGAGTGATATGGTGGACATAAAAGTTAGACACCAGGAGTGTTTCATGGGTTTTAATGAAGTATAATCAATCGAACATAAAATGTAACCAGGTAATGGAGACCTTCTATGACACAAGCATTTATGGTCCCTTTTGATCTGATGTAGGGAATTTAATCTTACTAAACATAATCTGTACAATGATGTTTCTTATAGGGTAAAAATCTATAAAAGGAAAATGAATCATGTTTTTTGTTCTTGTGTTTTAATTGGGGGTGATTATAGGGGAATTTAAATAAAGTTAATTAATTGATTATAAATGAATCTCATGTTTCTAGGCTTATGATTTTACTTTATTAACTTGTAGAGATGGATAATGGTCATCATCTTTGTACATTTTTGTTTGGAAATGTGAATCATGATTATCTAGTTTACCATATAAGGGTTGACTAAGTAGAGTGGGATGAGTGCTAGAAGGATAATTTACATGATTTTTGATGTCAAAGCTTGTAGAAGTATCATTGTAGTTTCATTGATCAAGATATGAAGCACAAGTTGTAGGAGATAGATATTTCCTTTAGTATGTCCATTTCTAGGAAGGACCATTATATTCTATTGGTTTTTGGTTAGTTTAGAGGAGTTTTGAATCAATGGTAGTTTATGTACCTTTAAGAGCATGAGAAGTCATTTTCTTCATGGGATGTTTTCCAAAATAATTTTTTAGTAAATTTTCTTTCATCGATGTTTAAGGCTATAAAATATCTACAGTTTATTTCACTTAGGTAGGGTAGAATGAGTACACAAGAGCTCGATATTCAATTCAAGGACCTTCTCTACTATTCCCATTGTATTTTCTTGGATAAGGTGTAAATATTACAATGTCCTAAAAAATCGTTGTATCCCACTATTCAGTGTTAGGTTACCCCATTTATGTTATCTATGTATCTAGGATTTATTTGTATGGTAGAGGTGATTGATAGGATGCATGAATGATCTTGATTATATTTGGAGGGGTCTTTCATAACTTTATTAGGAGAAAAGTTGTATATGATCTCAGATGTTGGGGTAGACAATGTTTTATCTAGTGAGGAATCAATCTCAGTACTCTTTTTTGTGTTTTTATAGATCTGTTAGTTCTCGTACATTGATTGGGAGCTCCATTTAATTTTTATTTTCTTGTGGAGTCTATGGTCATTGCTATCTTAGTTCTTGTCCATCCTCATTGTCTACCATGGATAAGGTTTTCAACTTTTTTCCTAGCCCTAGAAGTAGTTTCCTTTAAGGCTATATCAATAGTAGTGTTAGTAAGATTTTGAAAAAATGAGATGAGTTGGATCAAATAGAGTACAAACCTATGTCATCTATCATCTTAAAGGATATACTTCATAGCATGTTTGTGGAGGAATTTATCAATGGGGACAACATGTTATAGGAGAAGGGTGCGTTCAGTTTCATGCTATGGATATTTCAGTGTTAGTTGGGTCACAGATCATCTGAAGTACCATCTATTTGTATTCTACCTTAGCTTTCTCATTGTTTGATTCCATATCACTACATTTTTTATTGAAATGACTTTGGCAGGCACATTAGGACTCAAGTTACATAGGCTTTCAGTTCCCCTTGTGTTAACTATGTTGGTTGTAGGTCAGTATAGTTTTCATTATGTGATTCATGGTTATGATATTATGATGGATAAACATAAATCATTAGTGGAATTATTCTTATTATAGATACTAACATAAAATTACATTCTTATCATGGACTGTTTGTACACTATGTGTGCGGTCATCGATTTATTATAGATGAAACTTGAGATCCTAGAAGTGGAAGGTCATAATTTGGTGATCTTTATTGAGTGAGACCATCATATGGGCCATTAGTTTTAGGATCCCTTATCTACTCAAATTATAGAAGTGATTTTGTTCTTAGTGGAAGTTAGATAGAATTGTTTCTTAGGGTTTCTATGGAGTTTCTAGATGTTTATTCTGAAGAGGATGTGACCCTATCCCCTTGATTCTATGTAGAGTTTGGGATGGAGTTACAATATGATGTAACTTTTATTTCAATATATCCTTATTGGATTGATAATTCTATGATAAAAGTGTTGAAAATTCATATTGATGATTTAATGTAGAAGGGTTTCATCTGACCCCGTGTGTTACCACAGGGAGATTCAGTGCTATTCGCCAAGAAGGAAAATGGTAGTCTGAGGTTGTGTATAGACTGTGGATGGTTGAACCAGGTGATGGCCAAGATTAGTAATCCCCTACCAAGGATAGATGATTTCTTCAACCAATCAAAGGGATATAGCTAGTTTTTAAAGATCTATATATGGTTTGGGTATCATCCCATGATGGTGAAGTGAATATAATAAAGAGTTATTTTAGGTTTTGATATGGGATCATTGATTTACAAGTTATGTAATTTGGTGACACAAATTCCACATTATTCATATGTACCAAGAATTATATGTTTTATGAGTTCCTAGATCAATTTATAATGATGTTCATCAATTAAATTCTAATATAGAGGATGTTTCAGGAGAATCATATTAAGAATATAAGGACTATTTTGAAATTCCATCAGCACTATTGGATGTATGGGATGTTTTCCAAGTGTATATTTTGGACATGTGTGGTTCATTTCCATATTTATTTAGTGTCTAGGTAGGGATATTTCCTTATACAACTACAAGAAATATTGAATTGTTTCATAGTTGTATTAGTATCATAAACTATATTAGATGATCATGTACAATTTATCTCAAATTTAGGATCCTTTGACATCCCTAGATAGGAAGGATCATTACTTTATGTGGACTAATTATTATTAGGTGGCTTTCAATTATCTAAATAAGAAACTGATCAATGTTATCATTCATCAATTTCAAGAGGAAGTAGCCATGTTTATGGTTTTTCATGATGCTTATCATCTTGTCTTGGGGTGTGTTTTGATGTAAAAAAGGTAGTGATATTATATAGATCTAGGAAGTTATGTCCTCATATGTGTAACTATGCCACAAATGATCTTGAGCTGGAAAAAGTGGTCTTTCCTCTGAAGATGTGTCAATATTACATCATCATTGAAGGATTTATGGTCTTCACATACCAAATGAGATTGAGGAATATTTTTTATTAGTGAGATTTGAATCTATGTTACTGGTAGTGGATTGATATATTGAAGTACTATAACTTTGATATATCTTACACTCTAGGGAAAGATAATGCACTTGTTGATGTGTTGTGTAAAAACTCACATAGAGATGTTGTTCGAGAGTTTGGAGACGTATAGGGAGTGAATGAGGTGCTTATAGTAATACATCTTGATGTGAAGGAGGATTATCGAAGTGGTTACTTATATTAGATTATTATTCAATCATATTTTTTGTGGAATGTTGAGTATTCATAGTTTAGAGATCTCAAGGTTGAGGTTTGGTGGGTTCATATCATTTGTGGTGATGCTCTTGAAGGCTGTTCGAAGGGTGATTATCATCAAGTGTTGTTTTGAGGGAAGTTTTCTATCATGTAGTCGATGTGAGAGGTGGTTCTATGCGCGTTTCATAACTCAACCTAGGTCATGCATCTAGGTATATCAAATATGTATCATTCCTTGAGGAGTCAGTTCTAGTGTCTAGGAATAAAGTGTTCATGAGGAGATTTTGTGTCATGGTGGTTAGTTTTTCATCATGTGAAAATAAAACATCAGGTTCCTATAGGTTTGTTACAACTACTTTTTTCCTTGAGTTGAATTTTGAAGAATTATGATGGATTTTGGTACAAATTTTCATTGATATCAAGGAGTATGTGATGTTATTTGGTTGTTCAGGGATTGGTTGATAAAGCTAGCTCATTTCGTAGTGATTATGGAGTTGATTTTTAAGGATGGATTGTAAAGGTAGTTTGTGGATGAGGTAGTGAATAATCATGGGGGTAATAAGGACCACTATATTTGGTTAGAATCCCCGTTTTACCTCATGAGTTTTGGGATATTATTAGTATGATTTTTGAACTCAGATACACTTTATCACAACTTTCCATCCTTAGCTGAATAGCCAAGTAGAACAGAACATTCCCTTATTTGAGGACATATTTAACATAAGTGTTGTATATTTTTCAGGTTCATGGGTGTGGAACATTCCCATGGTTATGTTTTATTATAATATTAACTATCACTCCATTATTGGTATAACTCCATCCAAGTAATTATATTTAATGTCATAAAGATTTTATTTTTTGTTTGACTTAGATTGGAGAGTTAGTGGTCCTTGGACCAGAAATGGTGTTGAGAATGATTTAAAATGATCAAATAACTTAAGAGTGGATGAAGGCTTTGATGGACCACTAGAAGTACTATATAGATCGGAGGAGGATACCTCTATATTTTGAGTTTAGATATCATGTGTTCTTGAAGGTTTCATGCCATCATGGGAAGTGGGGTTTTGGTCATGGTAGTTGTAGAGACCCAAAAGCCTGATGTACATCGAAATTACAATACTTTTTGGGAATACTTAATACATAACAAAAACCAACACTCAAGGACCATAATAGTTTAGTGTCTTTGGAAACTCGGAACATAATCTTCTAATCATGGTGAAAGATCTTCAACATCTCCCATAAAGATCTTCCCATTTTTTTTTCTTAACTAAAACATTTCTTTATATCCTGGGGAAAAGAAAAAATAAAAATGGTGATCTCAAATTCTTAGTAAGGGTAAACATAGATAACATTAAACAATCCATAATTATTTGAATGCAAAAACGTGAATATAAAATCTAAACATCAAAATCATGAGCAAAGATATAAATCTTGGAAGTATGTAAGGCATACATCATAAAGTAACATCAATCATGATAAAATAGCATGGGAATAAAACATGTGATTGTGGCAACCATTAAGCACATGATATGATTTCCATCGTAGCCAAGACATTACTGCCAAGACCATCTTAGTGGACAAGGTCCCATTCTGAATCAAGTTCACTCCTTGTTCTAGTCCTATATTACTGAACCAGATTAACTTACCATTCTAGCCATGTCTATTTCATGAGATATAAATCTTTAACCAATGAATTTGAGGGAGATATAGGTCCCACCCATCTCATAATGAAATCATTCTTATGTGTGCCACAACATAAATATAAATCATTAATCATAACCCAAAGAATAAAATGGGTTTCATAAACATCATCCCATCATAACATAATCCATATAAAACAAATGGATATCATTTTATCATAAGATAAGTGAAACCATGTAAATAATATAGACATTATACTTGAAACATAAACATGATAAATAATGTCATCTTATATGGAAAATAATTTTGATAAAACACTTGAAATGAATTCTTGAGGAAAATATACTTTCTCTTTAAAAATCATTTTCCTTTCACAAAATGCCACACAATTTTAAAAGAAAATAATTTTATTGAAAATATCCATGAAATCTTGTAGAGGATGCTTCTTGAAAATTAGGCGATATGAAACTGTAAAAATCCATTTATGACATATAAGATAAAAAACATTCTCCTCATAATTTTGTCGGAAAAGTCAAAAAGTACCACGTATGGTAAAAAAATAAATATTCCTTCCATAACAAAAAGTAAAAGTCAAAGAGGGGTAAACATGACTTTAAACATACAAGGAATTATATTAAACACTTTATGAAAAACATTTTTTATAGACATGGATGAAAAATATAACCCCAGTAAATACTTACGAATAAACAATCTCGGATAAGAACGAGATTGGAATAGTTATCCCTTTCCTTATGTACGATATGATTCGTATGTATCTGAACCTCCTGTATAATGATTTAAATAATGTAATTGAATTATTACAGAATCATATTAATTGTTATGATATCATATATGGTTTACTTATAACTTTATATTACCTGTTCTTTTGTAAATTCGATATAAAAGTAGCGATTTGGGTAAAATTGTTTCATTTATTGTACGTGTTTCGACTTGTTATTCTTGATTTTATTACTTATATCCTGATTTACTTAATTCCAGAATGTAAAAAATGATTTATATCTATTTTAAACATATACATATATATATATGATATATCGATAAATGGAATGAAATACACCATTCATGGAGACGGTAGGTCGTATGTACGCATGAATGCTGTTTTCGTTTCCTTATTGAATTGAATGGAATTAAGTAGATGAGATACATACATATATATATATATAAATAAATCGAGTATCATTATTATGTCATATATTTTATTATTATTCATTATATATACTTTATAATCATTCATGAATGGTTAACATGGAGAATGAATCTCATCGCGTCGTGCAGACGGTAGTCCGTACGTACGCACGAGCGATGATATCATTCCCATGATCGTGGAATTGTATTGAAGTGTATGTATAATATTTCAGAATAAATATAACTTTACAATAATCATATATAGTTATTTATGTATACCATTATACCCATCCAACTAAGGTGGTGGTCGAAAACAGATTACACCACAGCGTGGAGACGGTATTCCGTACGTACGCACGCGCGGTGATTTCGTTTTCCGTAGGATGGATAGAAGGTGAAATAAGGTTGTTTAATATTTATAATAACATATAATTATATAAGTAATACTTATGTTATTACTTTATAATGATACAAATAAATAATAAGAAGTAGAAGAAGAATGAATCTTGAGAGAATCAGAAGAAGAGGTTACCTCTTCTTCGACGCAACTCCTTTAAGCTTCCTCTTAAGGAAGTAGAGTTGGTATTTTGAGAAGACCCAAACCTCCAGAATGTTTCTAGGGAAGTGGATAAGGGAAATGGGCAGGGGTTGGCCGAGCTTAAAGTCTCAAAAGGGTGTGAAGAGAAGAGGGAAGAGGTTCCCTTTTTATAAGGGAGGAGAGGGGCACCTTTGAAAAAACATAAAATATTATTTTATAATAAACTCACATTCGGTTTTTAATAGCTTAAAATTTATTTATTTCGAAGCTAAGGTGTGGATGGGTCTAAATAACATCATCCAATAGGTTTTATACAAGTTTATGTAACTATTTTAACCTTATCATTTAGATTTAACTCTAAGTTAAATAATTTAACTTTTACAGTGTCTTCTTGTTTTCTTAAACTATATGGTTAATAAACTTACTATAACAAGCAAAAATAACCCCACGTGGTTCATTATTAATATATATATCCTTATCTAAGTCATTTGGATGAACCTTAGATTTTTAGGAATAAAATAACAATTAATAATATAGTATTTGTTTTAAAAACTATTTTATGTCAATTTTGACACTATTTGGTAATTGATTTTTGTGAAAATAATAACAGCATGATTAGCTAGAAAAAAGTTAATTAAATCAATACTAAATTGTCATATAATCCTAAAAAATAAGTTTAATTCATAAAAAGTCTCCAATTACATTTCTTTGGGTATTTATAATATCAATTATTTTAATATTTCATTATTTATGTAATTACTGCATCACCATTGTTTCATAAATAACTTACAATATTTAATGTCTAAAAATTATAAATAAAATACCTTTAGGTAGGAAATCTTATTATATTTCTAATGAATATTTATTTTCGAATTTCTCTTATGTATAACCCAATATTAAAAAGGATTTACTTATTAAACATTGATTTTAACTATTTTAACTCTTTATTAAATAAAATAATAATAAATGTCCTAATCTAGTCCAAGTGGAACTAAATGATAATATTATATTACTAAGTTTGTTTTTAGTCTAATTATACTTATCAAATAGAATTAGGACATGTGTTAGTGTAATAATAATATCATTTTTACCCTTAATTACCTTATTTACTTTTAACCGTGGTAAATAAAAGTAAAAGGTTACTATTCACCAAAAAATTATTTTATTCTCATTGAACCAAATTTTACTCCTTGATATTAACCATGTCTCTCAGATTTTCTAAATTCCACTCACATAAGTGGTAAAAATAAGTTTTATTAAAAATTTCCAAATTCTCCTATGAGGTGGGTAAAAGACGATGAAAAGTTCAATAAAATTTTTATATATTTAAAATTATTACAAAATGACTCCAATGAATTACATTGAACTTATATAGGTATTATGTATCAATTTTGACCTAAAATAAATTTAAATAAAGTAAATAATTATTTAAATAAGAAGTCGGTTTTTAAATTGTAACCCATTGTTTTCACTATTCATCAAAAATTGAATGTTTTCAGAAAAATACCAAAAATTCACCCTAGGATCATTTCAATATTCCGAATCCAAAAATGAAGTCCATTTTTAAAGATAAAATTTATAAAATTTCAAAAAGTGGGTATTACTATTCAAAATGGCTAGTTCATAATAATATTATAATAATATCTCGTTTAGTGAAACTCGGTATAGCGTACTACACACGGTATCGAGGAAGGTCTTGATTACGTGTAATGCAAGCCAAGTCAGGGCTGCGTGTAGTGAAAGATCCATTTGGTGTTGCATATAACATAATCAAAACTTATTTCATTTATACATTAAACAAAATCTATACTTAATGTTGCGTAGAATAATTTCTACAAAACGAACTTGAAATTGTGTGTAACACGAGCCAAGAATAGTGTTGCGTATACTGCAAGCTAATACAGTGTTGCGTATAGTAAAAGATAATCTTGGAGTTGTGTATAATAGAATACATCAAAGAAATTAGAAAAAATATATCTCATAAAATCTCTGGGTGTTACATTATACCCCCTTAAAATGAATTTCGCCCTTGAAATTCATCGGGGTTATAAATGGTTTACTACATGAAATTTTCTTTCATAGAAACCCACATAGTAAAAAGGAATACTAAAACTTAATTTTAAAAAATTGGAGTATGAAAAATAACGGTTACCCAAATTAACTCATCATTGGGTTTCCATATAAGAGAACATAGGTGAAAATATGGATATAGAAGAGAAATCTATCAATCAGGGTCTGATGGAGAGTGGTAGAGAACAGGGCTAGGAAAAATCCAACAATCACAAAGCCTTAAATTTGTGATGATATAAGGTACCATGTGATTCATCGTATATGAGGACACTAGGACATCATTTTTGGTTTTCAAGATCATTTCCCTAAAGTTGAAGAATTTTAATTAGAAGAAATACCTACTTTATTTCGGTACAATATCACTGTTGTTTGTGCCTTGAACAATTTCCACTTCATCTCTAGAAGAAATGAAGTTGAATTTTTCATTCTTGAATTGTTAGCAGATCATGTGATAGAATGATGGGTCATTTCATCTGTCTCAAATAAAAGGGTAGAGAAAGTTATCAAATATACATAAGTCCATCTATGGTGAGGTTAATCATATATGATTCCAAAAATGGACTTATACTTCATCTATAATACCACTTAATAAAATAAAACTAGTTTCTACTAACTAGGGACTTCATGTAGGCCAGTGGTAGGCGATAAAGGCCCGTCGCACTTTAGTTGTGGGTTCGATTCTCACAGCCTTGTCCGACGCAACGGGTTGTCGCTCGTCCTATGGGTTGTCCTTTTTATAAAACTACATTATTATAACATTCAATCAATAATATCAAAAAAAGTTCTAGCCTTAAAAAATTTGGTCTGATTCCCAATATAATCTAGTCCAACCTTACGATTTATCCAAAATACTTCTTTCCTAACCCATAGTATAAAGAGAACGATTACTAGAATGGTCATATAACAAGCACGTGAATACCAATCATTTATAAATCATAATATATATCTTGTTGATCATATTCCAAACATGTGAATACCTTAATCATGTATTCTCTTTAAACATAAATTACTATAGAACCTTAGTGAAAACATGAATGCTGTCAAAAGTTAACTCTTTCCGCATACCAAAATCTCAAAATTTTTATATACTCAAACCATGATATAACTTTGTCCTTATATCAGTCATGAACTCATTTCATTTTTTCTTTATCCCTTCATTATGCGCATATCATCTTTTTTCCAAAAATATTTCAATCACTTTTAATGGTTACCGGTACCATATAATTATTGAAAACCAGTACATAGATATTCCAAAATTCCATGATACCATAAATGAGATTCCATGATACTATTTTGAAATCCCATTACATAAACACTTAATCATTACACAACATCATTTTCATACGCAACATCAAAAATAGTGATCGCATGTGACTTACCATTATCCTTTTTCTTAAGAGGTTTCTCATGTTGATCATCATTAACCCTTAGATTAGGGCATTGATTAGCATAATGCCCCATTTCCTTGTACTTGAAGCATTGAAGTGTTGGTGGCGTGTTCTCTATAGTATTTTCTTTATTCACATCATTAGCAACCCTTTTTCCATTACTTTGACACTCAGCTGCTCGATGACCTTCTTTTCCACACTTAAAACATTTTCTAGTCTCTTTAAGACAATATCCACTATGCTTATTTCCAGACTTTTAGCATAAAGAAACATTCATCTTCCTTTCACCATTATTCTGAGATTTCTCCTTGAACTCCATCTTTCATTTCTTGTCAAACCATGAGATGGATATGTAACACCAACTTCCATTTCTACCTTGATTGCACAACGCAAAATTTCTTCATAGCTACTGATGTCTCTTATCGCTAATGCCCTTTGAAGAGTTGGTTTTATGCCACTGAAGAATCGATCAACTATTCTTTCAGGTTGGATGATAAATCCCGATGCATACCTTGAAATCCGTGTAAAATTTGCCTCATATATGCCAACAGATTCATCATCCTTTTTCTTAAGCTCTAGGAACTCCTTTTCAATCTTTGTTTGAATAATATGAGGGAAGTACTTATTTAAAAACAAGTTCTTGAACTTGTTCCATTCCATGGATTCAATTTCATCTTGGGGCCTTGTATTCTTAATTAGATTCCACCACTAGTCTGCTTCACTTTCTAAATGGTAAATACCTAGAATTACATTATCATGTTCCGAACAACAAAGTATGGAAAATATCTTTTCAATGGTACTAATCCATTGTTCAGCAACAAGTGTATCAGAAGACCCATTGAAAGAAGGTGGACGTTGCCTCATGAAGGACTCAATAGAATATTGTTCCCTTTTCTGATCATTTGTAAATCTAGAATGATTCATAGCTTGGGTAAGTATAGCAATAATATTTTTCACTCCATCTCCCATCACATTTGGTTGTTCAAGAGTACAATCATTGCATTGTCCATTACATTGATCAACACGGTACCTTCGAGTTCCATCCATCGTCTAAAACCCAAAAAGAATAGTGTGTGTAACATCCCAGGTAAATAATGAATAATACATTTTCATATTTATTAATATTTGTGAATTAAATATTAATTTTACTTTAAATGGGTTGCTATGTTTGATAGCGTACCCGATACACAACAAAGAGTTTCTTTGAAATCTTACATTACACACTAGTAATAAAATAATATTATTTTAAATGTTAGTTAACACGTAGCCATTGTATTGGCGGGAATGAATAGAAATAACTAAAATATGATTATATATGTTTGTTAAATGTTTTTACATTTATCCAATAAAAGATAAAGGCTTAAAATACGAAAAGAATTCAATTTTAGGCATATATACTCTAATTTTCACTAAAGGTCCACTTATCAACTTTTGATGGCGAACCGTCATTAAATATAGTTTTGGTCACTCTTATACATTCTATTGGACCAAATAAAATTCTTCTTTAGAATCGGGACATCAAAATTTACTTTGTGTAAATTTTCTGTATTTTTCTGATAAAGATCATTTTTTAATGAATAGTGAAAAATATTGTATTTTAATTCAAAACCTCTTTTTAATCTAATTTTTTAATATGATTAGATTATCTTTTGAAGTGGTTTTAAAGTGAAATTAGAATATATTTTTACCATTTAATCCAATAGTGGTCGTTGGAATTAATTTCACTTTGAAATCAGACTTGAACTAGTGTCAATCTTTTGATACTTTTTGTTTCATAAAAACACACTATTTGTTTTGACAACGGGAATTAATTATTAAATTAAGTTAATCAACTTATATGTTTTTAATTTTTTAAAATAGAAATTATTTTTGAATTCGGAATATCAAGTATAGCTTAGGGTGAATTTTTGGTATTTTTCTGAAAAACTTCAATTTTTGATGAATAGTGAAACCACTAAGTGGTACTTAAAAAAACTGATTTTTCATTTAAATGAAATTTTACCACCTATGTGTTTTGAATTTAAAAAATCTGACATACATGGTTGTCATTATGAAGTAAAATTTGGTTCAATGAGATTAAAATAATTTTTTGGTGAATAGTAACTTTTATGTTTTTAATCGTGATTAGAGGTAATTAGTGTAGTTTAAGGTAAAAATAATGTTTTAATAATATGAGATGAGATTGAAACATGTCCTACCCTCATTGGATATGTCATGGCCGACCAAGAAAATCCATGGGTCAACTTGGGGACCCCATGGATCCACTTTGGTTGGGAAATGACATAAATAACTTTTTATTTAATGTAAAAGTTAAAATGACACAAACATGAGTTGTTTTAATAAAACAATTTTTACATGGGGTTATACAAGTCAGATATTTGACTATAAATATTCATTAGAAAGATAAAAATACTTACTACGTCATGATATTTTTTTTTTATAATTTTTAGACATTAAATAAATTAAATTATTTATGACATCATGATGATGCAGCGATTACCTCATTAATAAAGGATTCAAATAAAATGAAATGATAATTTAAAATATATGACCTAAACATGTCCAAAACCTATTGTATGGGTATATTTATAAACCTTATCACCTTATCCTTTAATTATATAAATTTGGGACCTTTTAAATCTGAAACTCATTTTCAAATAAAGGAACATTTTTTTACTTTCCAAGAGTACCCCTCCTCTCCTCTTATAAAAGGCCCCCACCTCTACCTCTTTACCCACACTTCCAAAGGCTTTGGCTCGGAAAAACCCTACCAATTTTGCCTCTCCACATCTCTCTCTTACTCCCTGAAGCCTCACATTGGGCATAAGTCTTCCCAAGGAATCCTTTGAGCTCAAATCAAAAAGGGTTACCCGTTTTTAAGGAAATGTCTTCACTTGTGTTCTTTTGTTTTATTTTGCTTCTCCAACCCCCTAAACTCTTTTTATTAATTTCTTTGGTAACAACACCAGTATCTTCCATATACTAGTATGTTGTTATAAGATGGATTAGAGGTAAAATTACACAAACCAACATCTAATGGTTAAAGAACATACTGTTTCTGTGGATGGAGAATTTCTGCCTCACGAAACGATGATTGTTCAACACTCATATAACACCTTCAAAGGTGGCCATTAAGATGTCACTATATTTATATATGATATATAATATGTTTAATTTTTCCGTAGGCTTCTGTATTTTTCATTTATGTCAAACCTTTATGGTTACCATTATGGGTATACGCGATATCCTCATTTTAGGAAGTGCAGACAACCGCCCCCTCAAAGTGATTTGATTCGTTAATGCCATATGTGGGATGTATAAAGGATTTAATTAATGATATTATGTATTATATTATACTATAATTATAATATACTTTTATATCATTATGATTTCATTCCATAAAATATGAAATAGAAATGGAAGTAGCGTTCATGCGTACGTACGGCTTACCATCTCCATGAACGGTGCATTTCATTTCTTACCTCTAAATGTTATGTAATATTATAAATGCATGTATATACTGGATATATATTATATATATGATATATACATCATGAGTATAACTCTGGATATAATGGATACATGAACAACTTGTAATTATAAAGAGCATATATTTGACTCAAGTACCAATGATCGTTAAAACGACCGTTATTATCTTAAATAATTACATAGTGTTCATGACATGGTAATAAGTGATATAAAAGGAATAATGAACTTGAAAAAGGTTCTTAATCAAGTAGAAATTAACTCAAGTTTATTACTCAGGACATTAAAGAACGATCGAGTCAAGTCGGACCCGAGGTATGGGACTTTGTCTCAATCTCCTTTCATTGAGGCATATTTTGTTTTATACACAACCTTCTTTTATACGGTGTATAAACCCCTTTGACTTTTACGATTATTCAAAAGAAATATTTTTTTATGAAGCATTTACTAAATGAAAAAAGGGAGTGTTTTTTTGTCGTACGTATGCGGCGACAACGACTTCTCTGTCGCCGTGACCATTATTTGAGTTTCGGCTTCCTCTACAAGCCATACTTTTTTTAAAGAAAAATAAATACCATGTTTTACTTTTCTTTTATTTTGGTATTGAAAAAGGTTTTCATAATGTTTTTATATCAATGTGTTGTATTGATATCTTGTGATTGAAAGGTGGAAATGTTATGTTTCTTTTATGCATGTTTTATGTGATACGATTATGTTGTGGTTTTTGGGCAGTATTATGAAGACGGGTGGTTATGTGATAAACTAAGGGCGGGTGAGCCCGATATAGCTCTCTAATGCATTGGGTAACGCGAAGGAGTTAAACATTGAGGTTTCTCCGAAGAGATTTAGGGAATATACTCTGATGGGTATTCCAAACGTAACCAAGAGGGTTACTCCCTACGTAAGAGTGTTATGAATGCCTCAAGTTACCTTTATGTATTATGATTTCTATGATTTATTCATGATTTGATGAGGTATGTTAGAGTGCTTATGTTTTATGAGTAAATTATGATTTCATTGATTCTTATGTATACATGTACTCATGTTTCGTTTCTATATTTTTATATCCCTTTCTGAGCTTTTTATGCTCATCCCAAGTTTTTTTTGAAATGTTTTTCACAGGTCAAGGGAAAGGTACATGATATGATGATAGTGTCAAGGAAGTGTCAACAAAGAATCCATGTTTTTTTAAATATGTTTCCGTTGATGGGAAAAATGAATACTATATTTATGTAACCACTTTGTTTAAATGTGGAATGTAATGCAATTTTTATGATCTAATTCTCTAAAACTCTAAACCTGAAAAGATCTTCAATGTGTAATCTTGTAATAAATCATGATTAAGTAAGGTTTAAGGTTGGGGCCTTTTAGTTGGTATCAGAGGTTGGTTTAGATAACTTTAGGAGTTATAATTCTATTAAATGATTATCCAAAAATATTTTTTTATGGTCAAATTGAAGTGATATAGCATTTGAAGATTACCATGTTGCTTCATCTAAGACATGTCTCTTCAGAATGGTTTTCCGCAGAGGAAATAGGGAAGCAGTGCTAGGAAGGCATACAGAAGGAAATAACCTTCCGAATCAGCATCTTGAGATGGTCGGCATTGGAACTGAACAGTTTGTTGCAGTAATGGTGCAATTGACTGAAGCGATAAATGGTGGTGGTATCCATGCACGAGATCAGCCAGATCAACCACAGAGGAACATGTCAGTGGTGGAACATTTCATAAGGCAACATCCCCCATCATTCAGAGGATCATCTGACCCTGTGCTAGCTGAAGGGTGGATTAAAGCACTGGAGAAGATTTTTGATGTCATGGGGTGTTCAGAAAATCAAAAGGTTAGTCTTTCTATTTACCGTTTGGAGGGTGAAGCAGATCAGTGGTGGTCGATGGTTAAAAATAATAGGGACGCTGATGAGATTGATGCTCTCGACTGGGATGAATTCAAAGGTATGTTTCTTGAGAAGTATTTTCCTAAGGCTGTTCGACTTAGGATGGAAACAAATTTTCTAGAATTGAGGAAAGAGGAAGACTCAGTGGCTGCCTATGAAGAAAGGTTCACTCGATTGGCAAGGTATGCTCCAAATTTTATCTGAGACCTTGATAGTAAAATCAATCGCTTTTACTCAGGATTAAAGCCAAAATATCAAAGGGAATTAGATTCTCATGAGTTCAAAAGTTATTAAAATCTTGTTCGATGTGCTGATAAGGTGGAAATGGAGTTTGCCGATGATCAAGTGTTCTATAACAACCAACAGAAGAAGAGACTGAGGTGGCAGGAGAAAGGAAATAATTCTTCAAAAAAGTCTGATGGTAAGAAAACTAAGTTTTCATTTTGTGATAAATGTGGTAAAATTCATGCTGGGGAATGTCTTCTGAATTCTGGAAAGTGCTACCGATGTGGTAATATGGGACATAAGGCTCGTGATTGCACTGAAAAAGATCAGGGTGATGGTAAGACCAAATTTGATTTATAGTTAGTGAAATGTTTTTAGTGAAATGAGATGGGTCACTATGTAAACAAGTGTCCGACATAGAGCTTGAGTGATGGGAAGAAGTTAGACTACAAGCAGAAAGGGGTGGTGAAATCCTTTGCAACTACCTTAGCAGATGTCGGGCCATCAAATGAAGTTGAATCATGTACTTTGTTTGTTTTTTCAGATTATGCCAGTGTGTTGTTTGATTCGGGGTCCACACATTCTTTCATCTCTGAAACCTTTTCTAGTAAAATGGGAATACAATCTCAAGAAATGACTTCTGAACTTGTGGTAAAAACACATGAGGGAAATGTTCAGGAAAAAAGAATTTATAAAAATCTTCATATCCTTATTCGTGGAAAGAACCTACTTGCAAACCTTATTGTTTTACCTCTAGTAGAGTTTGATGTTATCCTGGGTATGGATTGGCTCTCTATTTACCATGCTAAGATTGAATGTAGAGCTAAAGAAGTTTCTTTTCAGAAATACTTTCAGTTTTTGTACAAGAATGAACCCTTACTGTTGATAACATATCAAGAGGCTGAGAAACTTGTAAAAGATGGAAATGAATGTTACCTTGAACACATCGTTGAAAATAAAGGAATTGTTCTGATTAATGATGTGTCAGTGGTAAATGAGTGTCCTGATGTTTTCCTGATGAGTTGCCTGGAATAATACCAGATCAGGAAGTGGATTTTACTGTAGACTTAGTTCCTGATGCTAAGACAATTTCAGAACCCCCTTATCGAATGGCTCAAATTGAACTTTTAGAGTTGAAGAGGCAATTGAAAGATTTATTAGAGAAAGGTTTCATTCGACCTAGCACATCACTATGGGGTGCTCTTGTTTTATTTTTTAAAAAGAAAGATGGTTCTATGAGACTTTTCATTGATTATAGAGCCTTGAATAACATCACTGTTAATAAAAAATATCCTTTGCCTCATATCGATGATTTGTTTGATCAGTTCAAGGAAGCTCAGTATTTTTCAAAAATCGACATGAGATCGGGGTACCATCAGCTGAAGGTAAAGGAAGAAGATGTTATGAAGGCTGCATTTCGTACAAGATATGGCCATTATGAATTTGTAGTTATGCCTTTTGGGTTAACCAATGCACCTTCTGTATTCATGGACCTTATGAATAGAATTTTCCATGAGTTCTTGGATTTGTTTGTGGTTGTTTTCATTGATGATATTTTGGTGTTTTCTAAAAGTAAAGAGGAGCATAAAAGACATTTAAGGGTTATTTTGCAAACCTTAAAGGAAAATAAATTGTATGGGAAATTCAGAAAGTGTGAGTTTTGGTTGCAAAAAATTTCTTTCCTTGGTCATATTGTTTCTAAAGATGGGATAATTGTTGATCCTGCAAAAACAAAGGTTGTGGAAGAATTGCCAAGACCCACAAATGTAACTGAGATTCGTAGTTTCCGTGGTTTGGCAGGCTATTACCGAAGGTTTGTTAGAAATTTTTCACGGTTATCTAGTCCAATGACTAAACTAACTTGGAAGGGTATTAAGTTTATCTAGACAAAAGAATGTGATGATTGTTTTCAGGAGTTGAAAAGAAGATTTGTGAATGCTCCAGTTTTGGTACTTCCTTCCAGGAATGGTGAGTTTGTTATCTACAGTGATGCTTCATTGAAAGGACTTGGTTGTGTCCTTATGTAGAATGATCAGGTAATTGCTTATGATTCACGTCAGTTGAAAACTCATGAGGTAAATTACCCTACACATGATTTGGAATTAGCTGCTGTTGTTTTTGCTGGAGGCCTCATTTGTATGGAGTAAATTGTGAAATATATACTGATCACAAAAGTTTAAAGTATATATTCACTCAGAAATAATTGAACATTAGACAGAGGATATGTCTAGAATTAATCATGGATTATGATTGTACAATTCATTACCATCCGGGAAAAGCAAATAAAGTGGATGATGCTTTGAGTCGAAAAAGTAATGCTTCATTAAAAATGTTGCGTTTGGAACGTGATCCTTTGGTTAAGGATTTGATGAAATTTGGCATAGAAGTTGTTGGTGCAGGATGTCCTTCTATTTTATTTCAGGTATCAGTTAAATCGTCTCTATCAGACAGAATCAAGCAAACACAGAAGCAAGAAAGTGAGTTGCAGAAAAAGGTAGAGCTGGTTCAGAAAAGTAAGTTTTATGAATTCAACATTGATAGTGATTGTGTTTTGATATTTGGGAAGAGATTGTGTGTGCCTTGTGATTCACAGTTGAAGAGAGAGTTGTTATGTGAAGCTCATAGTTCTCCGTTTTCAGTTCATCCTGGCAGTACTAAGATGTATAGAGATCTACAGGAGTATTACAGGTGGGATGGAATGAAAAGAGATATTGCTGATTTTACTATGAAGTGTTTGACATGTCAGCAGGTTAAAGTAGAGCGGCAGTTACCAAAAGGGATGCTTCAGCCTTTACAAATGCCAGAGTGGAAATGGGAAAATATATCCATTGACTTTGTTGTGGGATTACCGAATACATCTAGAGGTAATAATGCAATCTAGGTTATTATTGATCGATTGACTAAATCTGCTCATTTCCTTCCCATTCTAGATACTTTGTCTCTAGATCAACTTGCTCTTTTGTATCTTAAAGAGATATTCAGGTTACATGGAGTTCCTCTCTCCATTTTATCTGATCGTGATCCCAGGTTTACTTTTAACTTTCTGAAAGGCCTTCAGAAGTCATTGGGTACTGAATTAAATTTTAGTATAACTTTTCATCCTCAATCAGGTGGTCTGTCAGAACGAACAATTCATACTTTGGAGGATATGCTACGTGCCTGCTCTTTGGATTATCAGGGAATTTGGGACCAACATCTTTCTTTGGTTGAGTTTTAATATAATAACAGTTTTCATTCCAGTATACAGATGGCTCCATTTGAGGCATTATATGGTAAACGGTGTCGAACTCCAGCTTTTTGGGATGAAATGGGTGAAAGGAAGCTGATGGGACCAGAATTGGTAGAAGAGATGGCAGAAAAAGTTTAGTTGATTCAGAAACACATGAAAATAGCTCAGAGCAGACAGAAAAGTTATGCAGATAACCGGAGTAAGGATCTATCTTTTGAGGTAGGTGATCATGTTTTTCTCAATGTTTCACCATGGAAGAGTGTGATGCGATTTGGTAAGAAAGGAAAGATGATTCCATGGTTCATTGGACCATATGAAATTCTAGATAAAGTTGGATCAGTTGCTTACCGAGTGGCTTTAGCTCTGAGTTTATCTCAGGTACACAATGTTTTTCATGTTTCGCTGTTGAGAAAGTATATGCCAAATCCATGTCATGTTTTGATCCTAGTTGTAGTTCAGCTGGAAGAGAACCTATCTTATGAGGAACAACCGATCTAGATTCTAGACCATAGGGAGAAAGTTTTACGGAATAAGGTAATTCACCAGGTAAAGGTTTTGTGGAAAAACCATATGGTTGAAGAGGCAATGTGGGAATCTCAAAATGCTATGAGGGATAAATACCCCCACTTATTTTGATAAGTGAATAAAATTGTGTGGACGCAATTCTCAAAAGGGGGGAAGGATGTAACATCCCAGGTAAATAATGAATAATACATTTTCATATTTATTAATATTTGTGAATTAAATATTATTTTTTCTTTAAATGGGTTTCTATGTTCGATAGCGTACCCGACACACAACAAAGAGTTTCTTTGAAATCTTACGTTGCACACTAGTAATAAAATAATATTATTTTAAATGTTAGTTAACACGTAGCCGTTGTATTGGCGGGAATGAATAGAAATAACAAAAATATGATTATATATGTTTGTTAAATGTTTTTACATTTATCCAATAAAGGATAAAGGCTTAAAATACGAAAATAATTCAATTTTAGGCATATATACTCTAATTTTCACTAAAGGTCCACTTATCAACTTTTGATGGAGAACCGTTATTAAATATAGTTTTGGTAACTCTTATAAATTCTATTGGACCAAATAAAATTCTTCTTTAGAATGGGGACATCCAAATTTACTTTGTGTAAATTTTCTGTATTTTTCCGATAAAGATCATTTTTTTAATGAATAGTTAAAAATATTGTATTTTAATTCAAAACAAATTTTTAATCTAATTTTTTAATATGATTAGATTATCTTTTGAAGTGGTTTTAAAGTGAAATTAGAATATATTTTTACCATTTAATCCAATAGTGGTCGTCGGAATTAATTTCACTTTTTAATCGGACTTGAACTAGTGTCAATCTTTTGATATGTTTTGTTTCATAAAAACACGCTATTTCTTTTGACGGTGGGAATTAATTATTAAATTAATTAATTCAACTTATATGTTTTGAATTTTTTAAAATAGAAATCATTTTTGAATTCGGAATATCAAATATAGATTAGGGTGAATTTTTGGTATTTTTCTGAAAAACTTCAATTTTTGATGAATAGTGAAACCATTAAGTGGTACTTAAAAAAACTGATTTTTCATTTAAATGAAATTTTACCACCTATGTGTTTTGAATTTATAAAATCCAACATACATGGTTTTCATTAAGAAGTAAAATGTTGTTCAATGGGATTAAAATATTTTTTTGGTGAATAGAAACTTTTATGTTTTTAATCGTGATTAGAGGTAATTAGTGTAGTTTAAGGTAAAAATAATGTTTTAATAATATGAGATGAGATTGACACATGTCCTACCCTCATTGTATGTGTCATGGACGACCAAGAAAATATATGGGTCAACTTGGGGACCCCATGGAGAAACTTTGGTTGGGAAATGACATAAATAACTTTTTATTTAATGTAAAAGTAAAAATGACACAAACATGAGTTGTTTTACTAAAACTATTTTTACATGGGGTTATACAAGTAATATTTTTTACTATAAATATTCATTAGAAATATAAAAATATTTCCTACATCGTGATATTTTTTTTATAATTTTTAGACATTAAATAAATTAAATTATTTATGACATCATGATGATGCACGATTACCTCATTAATAAAGGATTTAAATAAAATGAAAAGATAATATAAAATATATGATTTAGACATGTCCAAAACCTATTGGATGGGTATATTTATAACCCTTATCACCTTATACTCGAATTATATCAATGTGGGACCTTTAAAATCCGAAAATCATTTGAAAATAAAGTAACATTTTGTAACTTTCCAAGAGTGCCCCTCCTCTCCTCTTATAAAAGGCCCCCACCTCTACCACCTTACCCACACCTATCAAGCCTTGCATCGACCAACCCCTGATCATTTTGTCTCTACACATCCCTATCTTACTCCTAGAAGCCTCACATTTGGCACAAGTCTTCCCAAGGAAGCCTTTGACCTCAAATCAAAGAGAGATACTCGGTTTTAAGGTAATGTCTTCACTTGTGTTCTTTTGTTTTATTTTGCTTCTCCAACCCACTAAACTCTTTTTATTAATTTATTTTATAAAAAATACAGTATCTTAAATATACTAGTATGTTTTTATAAGAATTATTCGAGCTACACTTACACACACCTACATCTAATGGTTAATGAACATACTGTTTCTGTGGATGGTGAATTTATGCCTCACGAAACGATGATTGTTCAATAATATTTTAACACCCTCAAAGGTGGCCATTAAGATGTAACTATATTTATATATGTTATATAATATTTTTATCTTTTACTTAATCTTCTTTATTTTTCATTTATGTCAAACCTTTATGGTTACCATTACGGGTCTACGCGATATCTTCATTTTAGGAAGTGGGGACTACTGCCCCCTCAAACTGATTTGATTCGTTAAGGCCATATGTGGGATGTACAAAGGATTTAATTAATGATATTAGGTATGATATTATACTGGAATTATTATATACCTTTATATCATTATTATTCCATTCCATAAAATATGAAATAGAAATGGAAGTAGCGTTCATGCGTACGTACGGCTTACCGTCTCCATGAACGGTGCATTTCATTTCTTACCTCTAACTGTTATGTAATTTTATAAATGCATGTATATACTGGATATATATGATATATATGATATATAAATCGTGATTATAGCTCTGGATATAATGGATACATGAACAACTTGTAATTATATAGAGCATATTTTTGACTCAAGTACCAATGATCGTTAAAACAACCGTTATTAACTTAAATAATTACATAGTGTTCATGACATGGTAATAAGTGATATAAAAGGAATAATGAACTTGAAAAATGTTCTTAAGAAAGTAGAAATTAACTCAAGTTTATTATTCAGGACATTAAAGAACGATCGAGTCAAGTCGGACCCGAGGTATGGGACTTCGTCTCAATCTCCTTTCATTGAGGCATATTTTGTTTTATACACAACCTTCTTTTATAAGGTGTATAAACCCCTTTGAATTTTAAGTTTATTCAAAAGGGATCTTTTTTATACGAAGTGTTTACTAAATGACAAAAGGGAATGTTTTTTTTGTCGTACGTATGCGGCAACAATGACTTCTCTGCCGCCGTGACCATTATTTGAGTTTCAGCTTCCTCTACAAGCCATACTTTTTTTAAAGAAAAATAAATACCATGTTTTACTTTTCTTTTATTTTGTTATTGAAAATGGTTTTCATAATGTTTTTATATCAATGTATTGTATTGATATCTTGTGATTGAAAGGTGAAATGTTATGTTTCCTTTATGCATGTTTTATTTGATACGATTATGTTGTGGTTCTTGGGAATTATTATGAAGACGGTTGGTTCTGTGATAAACTAACGGTGGGTGAGCCCGATATAGCTCTCCAATGCATTGGGTAACGTGAAGGAGTTAAACATTGAGGTTTCTCCGAAGAGATTTAGGAAATATACTATGATGGGTATTCCAAACGTAACCAAGAGGGTTACTCCCTACGTAAGAATGTTATGAATGCCTCAAGTTACCTTTATGTCTTATGATTTCTATGATTTATTCATGATTTGATGAGGTATGTTAACATTCTTATGTTTTATGAGTAAAGTATGATTTCATTGATTCTTATGTATACATGTACTCATGTTTTGTTTCCATATTTTTATATCCCTTACTGAGCTTTTTATGCTCATCCCAAGTTTTTTTGAAATGTTTTTCACAGTTCAAGGGAAAGGTACATGATATGATGATAGTCTCAAGGAAGTGTCAAGAAAGAATCCATGTTTTATTTTAAATATGTTTCCGTTGATGGGAAAAATTAACACTATCTTTATGTAACCACTTTGTTTAAATGTGGAATGTAATGCAAGTTTTATGATCTAATTCTCTAAAACTCTAAACCTGAAAATATCCTCAATGTGTAATCTTGTAATAACTCAAGATTAAGTAAGGTTTAAGGCTGGGGCCTTATAGTGTGAGCGGAAAAAATCATGCTAGGGAAAACAACATAATAAAGGGGGTGTACTTACAATATCTAACATCTTAGGTTTAATTCTATGATCGTTACTGTAATCCTAGGATTATAACCTATAATTATACTTAACCTTAGAGACATCCCTAGACATACCTTATAAATATCTCTAGGGATCTCACTAAAGTTCTCATATCCTAGTTTCCAAAGGTTGACTAAACCTTTCCTATGATACCAACCGTAGAGACCCAAAAGCCTGATGTACATGGACATTACATTACTTTTGCAGAATAATTAATACATAAAAAAAACCAACACTCTAGGACCGTAATAGTTTAGTGTCTTTGGAAACTCGGAACATAATCTTTTAATAGTGGTGAAAGATCTTCAATATCTCCCAAAAAGATCTTCCCCTTTTTTTCTTACCTAAAACCTTTCTTTATATCCTGGGGAAAATAAAACATAAAAAGGGTGAGCTCAAATGCCTAGTAAGGGTAAACATAGGTAACATTATACAATCAATAATCATTTGAATGCAAAAACTTGAACATAAAATCTAAACATCAAAATCTTGAGCAAAGACATAAATCGTGGAAGTATGTGAGGCATATATCATAAAGGAACATTAGTCATGATAAAATAGCATGGAAATAAAACATGTGATTGTGGAAACCATTAAGCACATGATATGATTTCCATCATAGCCAAGGCATTGCTGCCAAGACCATCTTAGTGGACAAAGTCCCTTTCTGAATCGAGTTCACTCCTCCTTCCAGTCCTGTATTACTAAACTTGATTAACTTACTGTTACAGCCATGTCTATCTCATGAGATATAAATATTTACCCAATTAATTGAAGGGAGATATAGGTCCCACCCATCTCATAATGAAATCATTCTTACGTTTTCCACAACATAAACATAAATCATTCATCATAACCCAAAGAATAAAATGGGTTTCATAAACATCATCCCATAATAACATAATACATATAAAAAAATGGATATCATTTCATAATAAGAGAAATGAAATCATTTAAATCATAGAGACATTATACTTGAAACATAAACATGCTAAATAATGTCATATTAGATGGAAAATAGTTTTGATAAAACAGTTGAAATGAATTCTTGAGGAAAATATCCTTTCTCCTTAAAAATCATTTTCTTTTCAAAAAATGCCACACAATTTTAAAAGAAAAGGATTTTATTGAAAATAACCATGAAAACTTGTAGTGGAAGCTTCTTGAAAATTAGGTGATATGAAACCGTAAAAATCCGATTATGTTGTATAAGTTAAAAAAACATTATCCTCGTACTTTTGTCGGAAAAGTCAAAAAGTTCCACGTATGGTAAAAAAAGAACGATTCCTTTCATAACACAAAGTAAAAGTCAAAGAGGGGTAAAAATGACTTTAAACATACAAGGAAGTATATTAAAATCTTTATGAAAAACATTTTCTATGGACATGGATGAAAAATATAACCCCATTAAATACTTACGAATAAACAATCTTGGATAAGAATGAGATTGAAATAGTTATCCCTTACCTTATGTCCGATATGATTCATATGTATCCGAACCTCATGTATAATGATTTAAATAATGTCATTGACTTATTACAGAATCATATTAATTTTTATGATATCATATATGGTTTACTTATGACTTTATATTACCCGTTCTTTTGTAAATTCGATGTAAAAGCGGCGATTTGGGTAAAATCGTTTCATTTATTTTACGTGTTTCGACTTGTTGTTCTTGATATTATTACTTATATCCTGATTTAATTAATTCTAGAATGTAAACCATGATTTATATATATATTCATCATATACATATATATATTATAGATCGATAAATAGAATGAAATACACCGTTCATGGAGACAGTAGGTCGTACGTACGCATGAACACGGTTTTCATTTCCTTATTGAATTGAATAAAATTAAGTAGATGAAATACATATATATATATATATACATATAAATAAATACATTATCATTATTATGTCATATATTTCATTATTATTCATTATATATACTTTATAATCATTCATGAATGGTTAACACGGAGAAGGAATCTCATCGCATCGTGGAGACGGTAGTCTGTACGTACGCACGAGCGATGATATCATTCCTATGATCGTGGAGTTGTATTTAAGTGTATGTATAATATTTTAGAATCAATATCACTTTACAATAATCATATATAGTTATTTATTTACACCATTATACCCATCCAAGTAAGGTGGTGGTCGAAAACAGATTACACCACAGCGTGGAGATGGTATTCCGTACGTACGCACGCACGGTGATTTCATTTTCCGTAGGATGGATAGAAGGTGATATAAGGTTGTTTAATATTTATAATAACATATCAGTATATAAGTAATACTGATGTTATTACTTTATAATGAGACAACTAAAGAATAAGAAGTTGAAGAAGAAATAAACTTGAGAGAATCGGAATAAGAGATTACCTCTTCTTCGACACACCTCCTTCAAGATTCCTCTTAAGGAAGTAGAGTTGGACTTTTGAGAAGACCAGAACCTCCAGAATGTTTCTAGGGAAGTGGAGAAGATAAATTTTCAGGGTTTTTCCTAGATTCAAGGCTCAAAAGGGTGTGAAGAGAAGAGAGAAGGGGTTCCCTTTTTATAAGGGAGGAGAGGGGCACCTTTGAAAAAACTTAAGATATTATTTTATAATAAAGACATATTCGGTTTTTAATAGCTCCATATTAATTTATTTAGAAGATAAGGTGGGTATGTGTCGAAATACTCTAAACCAATAGGGTTTAGACTAGTTTAGGTTACTATTTTAACCTTATCATTTAGATTTAACTCTAAGTTAAATAATTTAACTTTTACCGTGTCTTCTTGTTTTCTTACACTATATGGTTAATAAACATACTATAACAAGCTAAAAGAACCCCAAGTGGTTTATTATTAATATATATATCCTTATCTAAGTCATTTGGCAGAACCGTAGATTTTTAGGAATAAAATAACAATTAATAATATAATATTTGTTTTAAAAACTATTTTATGTCAATTTTGACACTATTTGGTAATTGATTTTTTTGAAAATCATAACAGCATTATTAGTTCGAAAAAAGTTAATTAAATCAATACTAACATGTCATATTAACCTTTAAAATTAGTTTAATTCATTAAAAGTCTCAAATTACATTTATTTAGGTATTTATAATATCAATTATTTTAATATTTCATTATTTAGGTAATTACTGCATCATCATTGTGTCATAAATAACTTACATTATTTAATATCTAAAAATTATAAATAAAATACAATTAGGTATTAAATCTTTTTATATTCTTAATTAATATTTATAGTCGAATTTCTATAATGTATAACCCAATATTAAAAATTGTTTACTTATTAATCTTTGATTTTAACTATTTTAACTCTTTTTTAAATAAAATAATAATAAATGTCCTAATCTAATCCAAGTAGAACTAAATGATAATATTATATTCCAAAGGTTTTTTTGTCTAATTATACTTATCCAATAGAATTAGGCATGTGTTAGGGTAATAATAATATCATTTTTACCCTTAATTACCCTATTTACTTTTAACCGGGGTAAATAAAAGTAAAAAGTTACTATTCACCAAAAATTATTTTCATCTCATTGAACCACATTTTACTCCTTGATATTAACCTTCTTTCTCAGATTTTCGAAATTCCACTCACAGAAGTGGTAAAATTAAGTTTTATGTGAATTTCCAAATTCTCCTAGAAGGTGGGTTAAAGACGGTGAAAAGTTCAATAAAATTTTTATATATCTAAAATTATTACAAAATGACTCCAATGAATTAAAATGAAATTATATAGGTATTATTTATCAATTTTTACCTAAAATAAATTTAAATAAAATAAATAATTATTTAAATAAGAATTCGGTTTTTAAATGGTAACCCATTGTTTTCACTATTCATCAAAAAATGAAAGTTTTCAGAAAAATACAAAAAATTCACCCTAGGCTAATTTTGATATTTCGAATCCAAAAATGAATTCCATTTTGAAAGATAAAATTTATAAAATTTCAAAAAGTGGGTATTACTATTCATAACGGGTAGTTCATAATAATATTATAATAACATCTCGTTTAGTGAAACTCGGTATTGCGTACTACACACGCTATCGAGGAAGGTCTTGATTGCGTGTAATGCAAACCATGGCAGGGCTATGTGTAGTGAAATCTCTGTTTGGTGTTGCTTATAACATAATCAAAACTTATTTCATTTATACATTAAACAAAATCTATACTTAATGTTGCGTAGAATAATTTCCACAAAACGAACTTGAAATTGTGTGTAACACGAGCCAAGAATAGTGTTGCGTATACTGCAAGCTAATAAGGTTTTTCATATAGTAAAAGCTAATATTGGTGTAGTTTATAATATAAGATATAAAAGAAATTAGAAATAATATATCTCATAAAATCTCGGGGTGTTACAGTAGTAAGCTTTCTCCTCAGTTTATGGGTCCTTATGAGGTGTTGGATCATGTTAGTGATGTGGCTTATTAGTTGTAACTTACACCATTTCTAGACTGGATCTATGACATTTTCCAAGTGTCACGGCTTTTTAAATATCCCTATTATGTTTCCTACATCATCAATTAGCATGATTTTGATATTGAGGATGGTACAACTTTCATGGAAAGGCTGGTTGAAATTCACGATCATTGGGAGAACATGTTGTCAGGTTATGTCACTCCCTTGGTCTATATCATGTGGGGTCATTGTGTATTGGTAGGATGAACATGGGAACATGAGTGTAATACTTCATGATTCTAGTTTTTTTTTCTATTTAAAAAATTTCAATGTGTTAGATAGCTTGTGATACACGCAACATAAAATTAAAGTGAATAATTATTCATTATAATACAAAATGAAATACATTACAAGTGAGTTAAATGAATCATAATTGGAAAAATAATTTATTATTTAAAATTAAAAGGGTTCTGTGTTCATTGAGGAGAATACCATTAATTCTAAAGAAACTGTTTTTATGAATTACAAATAATTCTTATATTTATTATTTTTGAAATATGATATCAATAAAATGTATTGATAAAATTAATGGAATTATTACTAAAATAAATTAATACCAACCATTAAATAATTAAGTAAATATAGGGAATGTTAATTTAATTATTTATTTATAGACAAAAGTATTTTGTTTAAAAATATTTTTTATTATATATTATATAAGTTTTTTATTTACAGTTTAATTTCCCCATAATTTAAGTGTGATGTTTAATGAAATAAATTGTGTATATATATATATATATATATTAAAACTAATTACCAATAATTTATAGATTATTATATGGTAATATATAAGTATAAATTCATTTTAATGCTAAAAACTACATATTTCTAAAAAATATTTTTTATGTGTTTCTTTGTTATATTGAAACTAACTTTTCACATCTTTATAAATTGAATACATTAGAATTTATTTCAAATTATTTTTCATCATGTAAAAATTTGTTAGTAATTTCAATTTTATTGTCAAGAAAAAAATAAGTTACTTATGTATAATTTAATAACCATGGTAAAGGAAAAAAATAATGTTAAAAAGTTAAATTAAGTGATAAGGTCATAAAATATCACGAAGCCTTATCCTTAAATTGATGGATGGGGGTATTCTCAACATCCACTTTTCTCTTATCAATTTTTTGTTCAATTTTTTAACCTTTCATTTTTAAAACTAAATACTTATACATTAAGTAATGGGTGTTTGTAAGATTCCACTCAAGATCACCTATAAAAGAACCTCTCCTAAACCCACAATTACCTCAACTTTCTCTTTAATCCATGCCCAAATTATCTTCTTCACAATTTCCACTCGTGTTTGGAAACCAATGGTCCTAAGAAGGAGCCTCAAATCCCTCATTTCCAAGAGGCTCTCTAATAGGAGATCCAATTATTCAATATATGTTTTATCCTCTTCTTAGTCACTCTCCTTTATCTTCATCACATAACTCTTCTTGAATTTGAATTACCACTTTAAAAAAATTATAATCATTTTTATTTTATAAAAATGATATTATTTTTATACCCTGACTTAATATTTCTCATTCAATCGTTGTAATTTTTTAATTTTTTGGTTTGTTTTACCTCCTACATTATCGATGCTACGATGCTTTCATCATGAATGACTAAGAAAAATCAAATAATATTAATAAGATGAAATAGTGATTAATTTAATTTGTATTCATAATTTTGGGATAATCATATTTATTTATAATAATAATTCTTTTTATTGAATCAAAATTCTCAAAAATGATATTTTTAAGAATTCCATATGAATTGTCACTATAGGTTCCTATAAATGACCATAGGAATCCTAAAATATATGAAAAAAATATGTTACATATTCTTGAACATAATATAAATGATTAACCCATGATCAAGTAGCATGGATCCGAACTACTAAACTAAAACATGTGTGGAAAAAAAGAACAACTTACACATTAATATTAATTTAAATTATAAATAATTAAATTATGGGTAAAAAGGTGTTATAAATGAATAGTATTAATTAAATAAATATGAATAAGGTTATTATTCAAATGGATAATAAATAAAAATTTATTGTTTATGTATTTAGAACATGTATAACCTAGTGGGAATCCATGGTCATGATTTATTTTCCAATTTCAATTTGAAATTGAGTTTGTTTTTGTTAAATTTTAATTGAGGGAAATTGTGTTATTTATCTATAAAAACTCAAATATTTTACTTTTCATTTGATTTTTCTATATTTTTTACATGTATTCCTACCACTTCAATTAATCTTGTTCAATGATCAATTAAAGAAAAGCTTGTAAGTGGAACTGACCTTATCTTTTATTTTCAGTTAGAAATATTTCCCATCCATGTCCATACTTTTTATATTATTTTTTATATATTACTTATATGATTTTTTAAATTCATTTTTTATTTTATTTACTTTATTTTCAAAAAAAATTAATGGAATATCTTTTAACATTTCCAAAAAGGGTGATTTTCTATTAACTTTGAGTCATTTGAAAAAGTGTGAAATAAAATTCATTTTAACCATTTTATGTATTAATGAAATTTTATGTCATATTATTTATTTTTATTTAAGAATCCTACTCTATAATTTATCATGTTTTCAAAAGAAATTTATATTACCATTATTTTATAAAATATATATTTTTTTAAATTAGAATTATCAAAAGTAAAGTTTATTCCTTCTTATTTTTTTGAAAAAATTAAAATTCTCTCATTAAAGTATTATTCATCTACGTAAACATTTTTTAATGTTTCTTATGATTCACATGGGTATATGATCTACTGATTTAATCCACCTTCTTTTATAGACATCTTATGATATTGTTCTGTGTAACTTTCTTTAAACTTGATTCTTCTAATGGGATAATTAAGCTATGATGGAATTATGATGGTTTTCATATTCATATGTCACACAAATGTATTATTTTCATTATGTGATAGGTGGTCATAGAATTATATATCCCACTAACACATTGGGTAAACCATTATATCTCGTGATATGACATGTAAGGCACTAGGGAGGGAGCCCAGTAATTTATGGGATTTTGTCCATATTGATTATGGAATTGAGTAGTGAATCTATTCCACTATGGGGATTTGTACATTATGTGATGATGGTATTCATAGTGAGACTCTTCATTAGAAATGATTTTATAGGATTATGTATGTTCCAAACTCTCATTCAAAAATATTATTATTATGTTATTGTCATGGATCTTGAATATTGACTCATGTTTCCACACTCTTATGATTCATGTCTTCTATTATGCCAAAATCCTTTTAACATGGCTCATAGTTTATGATATATGTTTTATTAAGAATGAATAAATTGTGTTATGTACATGTACCTTGATTTTTTTCTCATACCCATATTGTCATCTTATGCTTGTTGGAGTTGGTGTCCTAGGACCAACTGTTTATAATTTGATTACATGTATAATTTATGATTTTAATATTCATAAAAAAATTATTACATATTATTCACTATTATGTATGATTTTAATGTAATAATGTCCAAGAGTGTTTGTTATATTGATAAGTTCATAGAAGTTCCCTGCTATGATGTGAACCTTGAAGAGCTATGTTGATATTATAAAATATTGTTCTATGGCCAGATAACATTCTATGACTGGACACATAGAATGTGATTATCAAGTGTGAGTACTCATAAGTGGATGAATATTCTTCTCATAAATTCTATACTTGGTAATCACCAAGATGTCATATTTTGAGAGAAGACTCGTGAGAGGAATTTATCATGTTTTGGTGTCATTATATTTTCCTATCTGTGAGTGTTTGTAATGGTCATTGGGCTTTAATATTATCATTAATGCATTTAATGACTCACATGATAAGATTTCATGATGAAAAGTAGGATAAAATAATTTCACAATGAGGTAGGTTTTGTTGGGTTTATCATGATTGACATATTATTAACGGATAACTCAAGGAATGATTTGTTCCTTCCATATTTATGAAAGTGGATATCTTATCCCTTTGATTGAAATAGAACTACAACGTCATATTACATAGATATGGTGCATCGATGTGTTTATTTGAGATAGTCAGTGATAGATGTATTGAGCACATAGGTTGATGACATGGATGTGCAACATTCTTGTAAAGATATCGAGACAAAGGGATTATATTACATAGTGAGAATTCATATGTGGTTTTCATCATTGCGACATTGAGTTCTCTTTCTTGGGTTACTTAACCCATTTTTAGAAAATAATATTTGAATTTAGGTGATCCTTCCTAATTCTATTCTAAAATAATCATAGAGGGTCACACACTATTTTTTCTGATGATCTTGATTAAATTCTATTTGAATATAATTAATAGAATAAATTTTATTCACAAGAACGAAGAATAAATTTATTCATATTTTATCGATCAAAAATATTTATTAATAAATGAAATTTTTAAATGAAATATTTCTCTATATATTCGATAAATGTTGAGAGGGATAATGGACCAAGACAACACCCATTGATAAATATTTATTTACTAGACAATAAATATTCTTTATCATTGCGTAGGTTGGAATGTGCCATAAAATAATAATATTAGTATTATTATGTGGCATGGAGTTTATTAAAGATAAATATATTATTTAAGGGATATAATTCATTTAAATAAATATTTAAATTGAAACCCTAGATCAATAAATATATAGTTATGTATATTTTGTAGTGTGGTATGAATATATAGAATCATTGTGCATAATGAAATTCTCTCTCGACTCCTCCTTCTCTATCAATCTCAAGAACGAATAACACTAGATATATTTCATCAAAACTAAATGTCAAGTGATCAGTATAAATAACACAAAACAATCGATTCACCGATCTAGAACCCAAAAATAGGTTGGTGTTTCTCAGATATAAAAAAAAGAATTGTGGCTCACCGCTCGGGGGATTCTACCATTGGATCCTTACATCAAAATGAAGGAAATATAAAAATAGTCTTTCTAAAGATAAACATCATAAATGAAGATATGATCCAATGTTGAGGTATTTATTTTCATCTCAAAATAAATAAATTATTTACAAATTTAATGTGAAAGATCCTTTTTCAGGGTTTTGGAACACAAAATATTAAAATAAATTTTAATATATCACCAACTATTGAATTCTTCTGTAGCACTTGGATCCTTAAAGTGGAATCATAGTAGTAACATTTTAAATTTATAATTATTTATTTTATTTTTTATTGATATGAAATAATGGTTGAATGTTTCATATCATATTATTCGTTCTTTAATCTAATTTGAATTAATATGTTATCAATATATTAATCATGTTCATTCAGTGTTTCATTTTCTTAAAGGTCTGATAATAGATGAATAACAACCAGAGATGTCATTGTAAAGTTCCATTTTTCTTCAATAAAATTGGTTTTCACAACATGTAGCAGGAGTATATACTGTGTACCCATGTTCACTTCACATGGACGTGTCATGGGATACATGACACACCGAGTAGTAAATTACACATGATGAATTTATTACACACCATCTGTAGACCATGGAAAGCTTTCCCATGGGACAACTGATTACATGGAATGTAGTTATCGTACATTCCATGTAGTCTACATGAGTTAGCGGTGTAAATTATGCAATATTTATGGTCATTATACATGGTGAAACCGCATGATACTAATAGCCTATAGACTTTATGATATACATAATGTGTATGCAGTGGACAGACTATGTAGTTTATCATTTCCCAGATCTAAAATACACATCGAGCCATTTAGAATGTTATGCAAACACATGGCGTGTTACTGTAATGTGCACATCATATAGTCACAACTGAAGAACATGCAGAGTTCTTCGGTGGGTTGCGCGGTCACACAAAATTTGGACCACATGGTGTGTAGTTGGCATGAATACATTTTGTTGTCCAACTAACATACATCCCTAAGCCGAAGTGTTTATCCTAGGCACATGGTTAGTAGATACATGTCATGTTGCTGGTATTTATATTCTGTATAATTAAATATGAAAAATCCCCAAGAGTGTAACCTATATATATGGAAACTGAGGTATATAGATTGCGGATAGATAGTACATGTTATGTAGTATCATAGTTAATAGTATGATTAAATTACATTAATTTGAAAATTGCATCATTAGAGGCCTATTTTATTGAGTGGAACATATTTTTTTTGACAATTTAATAATGGTTTCAATGAATTTTTAGTGATCAATTAATTTATTGTAATAAATATTTAATTATTGGTTTCTCTATTTATTTTCCATTATTGAATTAATGATGGTTATATCCAAGAGTATTTAGATGGTATTTAATATGAAAGGTAATTAATTAATTAAATAATTAAAGTGTGTTTATCTTAAAAATAAAGAATGAATATAAATGAATTTTAACTGGAATACATTGGCGTATACATTGCATGCATGAACGTCCATGATCTTGTCCAATACCAGTGTATGTGTTCATAGTTTAATTTAATTTATTGTATGATTTTGTGATTATTTAATATTAAATTAATTTTGATCTCATGTGAGTCATCCCTCCCTCAATTATTATGTAGGACATATATTTCCAAGGCTATTTATGTAATCCCGTTATAATGATTCCTTTGGTTCTACTCAACTATGTGCGGGTTATAAATACTTATAATTAATATTATTTCCTAGTATGCATGGATTTGGTTTAAAACGGATCTATAATAATGCCAACCAAAGTGATACATAGGTGGAAAAATGGATGTTGTAACTCATGTCAAGTCTAGAGATATGTGTTATTTCACTAAGGTCATATGTTGATTTAATGTGTACTCAATTAAATAAACCATTACAAAATTTCATGAGTGTGTCAATTAATTAATTAATTAATTTTGTCTATAATTTATTTATTATATGGAATCAATAAAGTGATCACTTAAATAAATGAATTAACAAAAAAATATGGAATTCACATAAATGGATTGTGCATAAATGTTTTATCAAATGTTTTTAATTAGTTAAGTGAAATACACTTAATATTAACATTTTGTGTAAAGTATAAACAATATAATTTTTTTTCATAATAAAATAAAATCCATCAACTTAATATTATGTCAAAATAAGCCATCCATTACTTGATTAGGAATAAAATCCTTAAAACTAGGTGTTTGAAAACCCTTATTAGGACACTTACTTTTAACTTGGAGTTATAATAAAGGTTTTTGGGTTGACTAAGCCATCACACATTAATAAAAGTAGACCTTTCTAGAATTGATGTGACATGAAGGCAAGTGTTGAAGAAATACAATTCAAGATTTTAGGCTTGTAGAGTCTACTCAATGGATCAAGGATTTTAAATCCCATAGTTAGAAAATACCTACCTACCTAAATACCTCCAAGTAGAATGACCAAATCTTATTGGTGTTATGTGAAGGGGCATATGGATTAGTGAAACTAGAAAATCTTATCAACCAGACATTCTGATATCAATGGTGAGGATTATTGGGTCATAAAAAATAGTGGGATATTTAATAAAAATTGATTTATTATTTCTCACATAATTTGTAATCAATAAAATTACAAATAATATATTCTTTTTATAAGTGTATAAAATGGAATGTTCATCATCCATGCTATCCTTATTATCCATATTGAATAAATATAATCTTCTCACTAGTAATAACATTTAGGAATGGTTTAGGTTCCTTTAGGTTGTGTTTCACCATGAACAAGAAATCTTACATTCCAGAATACTCATATCCAAACCCTCCTAATAAGGTGGTGAGTGATGGATAGTTCCTTTTCTATGAAAAACAAATGATTGATGTGGTAAAAGTTCAATGTTTTATGCATTCAACTATTTCTATTGAACTCATGAAGTCTCATGAAAATGTGTATATGTATAGCCTGATTGAGAACACCATTGTTTTATACTAAGAGACAGCTAAACAAGAATGTTTTCAGAATTCCAAAGAACTCGTTCAGAGTCATCTTATGGAGGGTGCACCAGCTGGGTCTCACATAGTCATTCTTATTTTCTATATTTTTCACCTATAGGTTCTAGGTTTTAAAATCCATTACAAACTCCACACCAATATCATTCCTACATCAATCCCCAATACATTCTCCATTTTTGTTTTAAATTTTAATAGGAATATCATTTTTAAGTCCCTTCCCAACATTATCACTCTTATTTAGTAAGTGTATAAGGAAATGAAGTGTGAAAATCCTTATGTCCTTTTGGTGAATAAACAGAAAGGGAAAGTGAAGAGCTCTAAGACTTAATCTTCTCCACACCCTTATAAGAAGAGAAAGATAAAGGGGAGAACAAAGGAATAAAATGCTATTTGTTTTTCATGTGGAAAGAGGGACACTAGAATAAAAACTGATCACATCCCAAGAATCATAGGGAAGCTTCAGGTGGATTATTTTATTGATTACAATTTATCTGTTTCTAAAAATTTGGTATTAAATATAGATTTTTGTGCTCAAATAAGTATTCAAATACAAAAACTATATAGATTTAGAATAATTGATATAAGGAGATAGATCTATGAGAATACAAATAACCTAAACTTTATTTTGTAGAAATAATAAACATTCACCTCATGTTGCCAACTAGAATGATGTTGATTTTGAAATATTTTTATTTTGTGCCATATGTTTCAAAAAAAAATATTTCAGTATTCCGACTTGATAGATATGGATTTATTTTAAAATTTTTGAATAAATTTTACTTTTTTATAAATATATCATTTATTATGGTAATTCACATTTAAATAATGGTTTTTGTGTGTTCAATTACATGAACCAGGTATTGTTATCTAATAATGAAAATACCTCACATGACTCATAACACACCCAACTTTGGCATCATTGTATAGGTCATGTAAATCATTCGCAATTGACTAAATTATACGAAGATGGATATTTATATTTTTTTTGAACTAAAACCACAAAGTATATGTCTTGAATTTTTACATGAAAAAATGACCAGATAACATTCTATGATGTGGACCTTGAAGTGCTATGTTGATATTCTAAAATATAGTTCTATGTCTAGATAACATTCAATGAATGGACGCATATAAAGTTACTATAATGTGTGATTACTGATAAGTGGATGAAGATTCTTCTCATAAAGTCTATACTTGGTAATCACCAAGATGTCATATTTTGAGAGCAGACTCGTGAGTAGGAATTTCTCATGTTTTTGTGTCATTAGATATTCCTATCTATGAGTGTTTGTAATGGTCGTTGGACTTTAATATTATCATTAATGCATTACATGACCCACACGATAAAATTTCTTGATGAAAATAAGGATAAAATATTTTCACAGTGAGGTAGGTTTATTTGGGTTTATCATGATTGACATGTTATTAACGAATAACTCAAGTAATGATTTGTCCCTTCCATATTTATGAAAGTGGATATCTTATCCCTTGGATTGGAATAGAACTAAAACATCATATTACATAGATATGGTTCATCGACGTGTTTATTTCAGATAGTCAGTGATAGATGTATTGAGCACATAGGTTGATGACATGGATGTCCAACATTCTTATAGAGATATTGAGACAAATGGATTATATTACTTAGTGAGCATTCATATGTGGTTTTCATCATTGCGGAATTGAGTTCTTTTTCTTGGGCGACATAACCCATTGCTAGAAAATAATCTTTAAAATTAGGTGATGCTTCCTAATTCTATTATGAAATAATCATAGAGGGTCACACACTATTTTTCTGATGATCTTGATTAAATTCTATTTGAATATAATTAATAGAATAAATTTTATTCACAAGAACGAAGAATAAATTTATTCATATTTTATCAATAGAAAATATTTATTATTGAATGAAATATTTAAATGAAATATTTCTATAGATATTCGATAAATGTTGAGAGGGATAAATGGACCAAGACAACACCCATTGATAAATATTTATTTACCAGGCAATAAATATTCTTTATCATTGCGTAGGTTGGAATGTGCCATAAAATAATAATATTATTATTATTATGTGTCATGGAGTTTATTAAAGATTAAAATATTATTTATGGGATATAATTCATTTAAATAAATATTTAAATTAAAACCTTAGATCAATAAATATATATTTATGTATATTTTGTAGTGTGGTATGAATATATAGAATCATTGCACATAATGAAATTCTCTCTCGAATCCTACTTCTCTATCAATATCAAGAATGAAAAACACTAGAGATATTTCATCAAAGATGAATGTCAAGTGATCAACATAAAGAACACAAAACAATCGATTCACCGATCTTGAACCTGAAAAAAGATTGGTGTTTCTTAGAGATCAAAAGAGCATGGGTGGCACACCACTAGGGGGATTCTACCATTGGATCCTCACATCACAATGAAGGAAATCTAAAAATAATCTTTCTAAAGATAAGCGTCATAAAAAAAGAGATGATCCAATGTTGAGGTATTTATTTTCATCTCAAAATAAATAAATTATTTACAAATCTAATGTGAAATATCCTTGTTCAGGGTTTTAGGACACAAAATATTAAAATAAATTTTAATATGTCACCCACTATTGAATTCTTCTATTGTGCTTGGATCCTTCAAGTGTTATCACAACAGTAACATTTTAAATTTATAATTATTTATTTGATTTTTTATTGATATGAAATCATGGTTGAATGTTTCATATCATATTATTTGTTCTTTAATCTAATTTGAATTAACATATTGTCAATATATTAATCAAGTTTATTCATTGTTTCATTTTCTTAAAGGTCTAATAATAGATGAGTAATGACCATATATGTCATTGGAAAGTTCCATTTTTCTCCAATAAAATTGGTTTTCACAGCATGTAGCCGGAGCATATATTGTGTACCCATGTTCACTTCACATGGACGTGTCATGGGATACACGACACTCCAAGTAGTAAATTACACATGATGAATTTATTACACACCATCTGTAGACCACGAAAAGCTTGCACATGGGGCAACCCATTACATGGAATGTATCTATCATACATGCCATGTAGTCTACATGAGTTAGCGGTGTAAATAATGCAATATTTATGGTCATTATACAGGGTGAAACCACATGATACTAATAGCCTAGAGACTTTATGATATACATAATCTGTATGCAGTGGTCATACTATGGATTTTATCATTTCCCAGATCTAAAATACACATCGGTCCATTCTAAATGTTATGCAAACACATGGCGTGTCACTGGAATATGCACATCATGTAGTCACAACTGATGAACATGCCGAGTTCTTTGGTGGGTTGTGTGGTCACACAAAATTTGGACCACATGGTGTGTAGCTGGCATGCATACATTGTGTAGTCCAACTAACATACATCCCTAATCCCATGTGTTTATCCTAGGCACAAGGTTAGTAGATACATTTCATGTAGCTGGTATTTATATTCTGTGTATCCTGAATAATTCAATATGAAAAAGCCCCAAGAGTGTAACCTAGATATATGGAAACTGAGGTATATAGATTGTGGCTAGATAGTACATGTTATGTATTATCACAATTAATAGTATGATTAAATTACATTAATTTGAAAATTGCATCATTAGAGACCTATTTTATTGATTGGAACCTATTTTTTTACAATTTAACAATGGTTTCAAAGAATTTTTAGTGATCAATTAATTTATTGTAATAAATTTTTAATTATCATTTCTTCTATTTATTTTCCATTAATGACTTAATTATGGTTAAATCCAAGACTATTTAGATGGTCTTTAATATGAAAGGGAATTAATTATTTAATTAATGAAATAGTGTATATATTAATAATAAAGAATGAATATAAATTAATTTTAACTGGAATACATTGGAGTATACATTGCATGCATGAACGTCCATGATCTTGACCAATACCAGTACATGTGTTCATATTTTAATTTAATTTATTATATGATTTTGTGATTATTTAATATTAAATTAATTTTGATCTCATGTGAGACATCCCTCCCTCAATTATTATGTAGGACATATATTTCCATGGATATTTATATAATCCCCTTATAATGATTCCTTTGGTTCTGCTCAACTATGTGTGGGTTAAAAATACTTGTAATTAATATTATTTCCTAGTATGAATGGATTTGGTTAAAAATAGATCTATAATGATGCCAACCCAAGTGATACATAGGTGGAAAAATGGATGTTGTAACTCATGTCAAGACCATAAATATGAATTATTTCACTAAGGTCGTATGTTGATTTAATGTGTAATCATTAAATAAACCATTACAAAATTTCATGATTGTGTCAATTAATTAATTATTTATTTTTGTCTATAATTTATTTATTAAATGGAACTAATACTGTGATCATTTAAATAAATAAATTAACATAAAAATTTGGAATGAACATAAATGGATTGTGCATAAATGTTTTATCAAATGTTCTTAATTAATTAAGTGAAATCCACTTAATATTAATAGTATGTGTAAAGTATAAACAATATAAAATTTTTTCATAATAAAATAAAATCCATCAACTTAATATTATGTCAAAATAAGCCATCCATTACTTGATTAGGAAAAAAATCCTTAAAACTAGGTGTTTGAACAACCCTTATTAGGACACTTACTTTTAACTTGGAGTCATAATAATGGTTTTTTGGGTTTACTAAGCCATCACACATCAATAAAAGTATACCTTTGTAGCAGTGATGTGACTTGGAGGCAAGTGTTGAGGAAATAAAATTCATGATTTCAAGCTTGTAGATTCTACTCAATGGATCCAGGATTTTAAATCCCATATTTAGTAAATACCTACCTTCTTAAATACCTTCAAGTAGAATGACCAAATCTTATTGGAATTATGTGAAAGGGCATATGGATTAGTGAAACTGGAATGTCTTATCAACTAGAAATTCTGATATCAATGGTGAGGTTTATTGGGACATAAAAAATAGTGGGATATTTAATAAAAAATTGATTTTTTATTTATCACATAATTTGTAATCAATAAAATTACAAATAATATATTCTTTTTATATGAGTATAAAACGGAATGTTCATCATCCATTCTATCCTTATGATCTATATTGAAGAAATATAATCATCTAGCTAGCAGTAACATTTAGGAATGGTTTAGGTTCCTTTAGGTTTTGTTTCACCATGAACAAGAAAGCTGACATGCCAGAATCCTGATATCTTAACCCTCCTAACAAGTTGGTGAGTGATGAATAGTTCCTTTTCTATAAAAAAATGAGTGATGTTGTAGACGATCAATTTTTTATGCTTTTATCTATTTCTAGTGGACTCATGAAGTCTCATGAAAATGTGTATATGTATAGATTGCTTGAGAACCCCATAGGTTTATACCAAGAGAGAGCTAAACAAGAATGTTTTGGGAATTCCAAAGAACTATTTCAAAGTCATCTTATGGAGGGTGCACCAACTAGGTCTCACATAGTCATTATTATTTTCTATATTTTTCACCTATAGGTTCTAGGTTTTAAACTCCCTAACAAACTACACACCAATATCATTCCTACATCAATCCGCAATACATTCTCCATCTTTGTTGTAAATTTTAATAGGAATATCATTTTGAAGCCCCTTCCCAAAATTATCACTTATATTTAATAAGTGTGTAAGGAAACGAAGTGTGAAAATCCTTATGTCCTTGTGGTGAATAAACAGAAAGGGAAAGTGAAGAGCTCTAAGCCTAAATCTTATTCATAGCCTTATAAGAACAGAATGTTCAAGGGGAAAACAATGGAATAAAATGCTATTTGTTTTTCATGTGGGAAGAGGCCCACTAGAATAAAAACTAATCACATCCCAAGAATCATGGGGAAGCTTCAGGTAGATTTTTTATTGATTGTAATTTATATGTTTCTAAAAATTTGGTATTAAATATATATTTTTGTGCTCAAATAAGTATTCAAATACAGAAACTATATAGATTTAGAATAATTTATATAAGGAGATAGATCAATGAGAATACAATTAACCTAAACTTTATTTTGCAGAAATCATAAACATTCACCTCATGTTGCCAACTAGAATGATGTTGGTTTTGAAATATATTTATTTTGTGCCATATGATTCCAAAAAAAATATTTCAATATTCCGACTTGATACAGATGGATTTATTTTAAAATTTGTGAATAAATTTTACTTTTTTATAAATATATCATTTATTATGGTAATTCACATTTAAATAATGGTTTTTATGTGTTTCATTACATGAACCATGTATTGTTAACTAATAATGAAAATACTTCACATGACTCATAACGCACCCAACTTTGGCATCATTGGCTAGGTCATGTAAATGATTCACAATTGACTAAATTATACCAAGATGGATATTTATATTCTTTTTAACTAAAACCACTAAGTATATGTATTTAATTTTTACATGAAAAAATGACCAAAGTCCCATTTAGTGAAAAAGGAGAAAGGGATAAAGATATTCTTGAATTTCTCTATACTAATGTGTGTGGGCCATTTCTTATTAAACCAAGGGGTGAGTACGTATACACAATAAATTTTTTCTATTGAATTTTTTAGATATGTATATATCTACTTGATGAGGTATAAGTAAACTTATTTTGATGAATTAAAAAAATACAATAATGATGTTGGGAACCATCTTGGTAAGAATATTAAAGAACTCCATTTAGACAATGGTAGAGATTATATTAATCAATACGTCATTGATTATTTATAACATTTTGTTATTCTGTCACTTCTCCTCATATAGCTCGGTGGAATTGTGTAAGTGAACGGAGGAACCATTCATTGTTGGAAATTGTCAGATCAATGATGAGTTAGGTGAGTCTTCCATTATCCCTTTAGGGATATGCATTACAAATAGCAACACAAATACTAAACCAAGTGCTAACTAAATTGGAAGATGATATACCACACCAACTAAGCAATAGAAAAAAACTATTGTTCTCAAAATTACATGAGTGGGGTTGTGAAGTGTTTGTTAAGGACTCTTTAGAAAAAGAAACATTCGCCCTTAGGCACAAAGTTTACTTTTATAGGATATACTAAGGAAACAAGTAGATATTACCTCTACACCCCATCATAAAAAAGGTAATAGTTAAAGAAAACACTATATTCCATGAGAGGGACTACATCACTAAAGATATATTGGGATTTATGTAGACTTCCATGAATTCTAGGCTCAAGGTACACAAGAGTTAGAATAAGAACATATTCCAAAAATCCCCTTATAAAAAGAATCTATTACATAGACATAAGTACAATGTAGGATTAAAAGAGATGTTAGAGAACTATAATTTTATGGTTTTCGTGTAACATATAATGCGTAATCACTATTAGTTAATAATAATGATCCTATAACCTACAATGAAGTATTAATCAACACATATTATGCCAAGTGGACAAAATACATGAACGTTTAAATGGATTCCATATACCAAAACAAAGTCTAAATTTTGGTAGATACTCAAGTGAATTTCAATCCCATAGGTTCTTAATTTTTATTCAAGAATAAATTGTACATGGAAGGATAAGTTAGTACCTATAAAGAGAAACTGGGTGAAAAGGGGTTTAAACAACATCAAGGTATTGACTACGATGAAAACATTTCACCAGTTTCAACATTTAAATCCATAAAAAATGTACTTTCCATTATAGATTACCATGAATATGAGATTTAAAAAATGTATTTCAAAATAGCCTTATTTAATGGGAACCATCAAGAAGATGACTATATGACACAATCCATAGGGTTTGTGACTCTAAAGGATATCAATAAGATATAAAAATTGTAAAAATCCATTTATATATTAAAGAAATAATCTAGGTAAGGGAAATTTTCTTTTTGATGAGCTATAATGAAATTTGGTTTCATAAATAATGAATGTGAGCCTTGTGTATGCAAATGGTTTAGTGGGAGTGCGATCGTTTTCTTAATAGTATATATCAATGACATGTTACTTATTGCAAATGTGATACCAGTATTACAGTATACTAAGGCCTGATTGAATAAATGATTCTCCATGAAGGACTTAGTTGATGAATATTATAATCTTAAGATCAAGATCCATAATGATAGATACAAGATAATGCTCAGCCTAATTCAAAGTACATATATTGACAAGATATTAATGATATTTAGCATGTAACAATCTAAGAGGGGATTGTTTCCAATGTCACATGGCATTCATCTTTTCCTAAATGTGTGACCTCATTCACATGAAGAAAGTCTAAATAATGGAAATAATTCCATATGCATTAGAGATTGGGTCAGTCATGTATGGTATATTATTTACTAGGCTATATTCCACTTATGCATTAAGTGTAGTATGAAGATATCATGCAGACCTGAGTAAGCACTATTAGATGGAAGTCAAGACAATCCTCAAGTACCTGAGGCATTCTAAGGATATTTTTTTGTTCTATGGAGGATATGAGGAATTATTTATTATATGATATGTAGATTCTAGTTTCCAAATAGATCAACAAGATATGAAATCAGAAAAGGGATACATCTTCATTTTTAATGGAGGTATTGTAAACTAAAAGAGCTCAAAATAGGTTGTGTTCATAGATTCTACATAAAAATCAGAGTATATTGTAGTTTCGGGTGCATCTAAAGAAATAGTATGAATGCGAAAATTTTACAATATATTTACATGGTACCTATAAGTAAATATCCTGTCACAAACCATAGTCATAATATTGCAGTGGTGGAACTCTCAAAATATTTAAGGTCACATCAACAGATGAAGCACATACTTTAGAATTATCATCTCTTGAAATTTTTTTCTCAAAGTGGTGAGGTTATAGTGGGAATTATTTCCACACAAGTTAACGTGTTATACCCCTTGAAGAAATCCATAACTCAATAGAAACATGATTATTATTTGAGGTCTAGCAGACTAAATGTTGTAGGTTGTTGGATCTAGTTCATGTGGCAGTTTTTTGGAGTTGGTTTCCTCCTAAGAGAAACTGTTTAAACATTATTATATGTGTATTTGATGATTTTAATATTAATTAAAAATAATATTACATATTTTTCATTGTTCTACATGACATTAATGTAATAATATCCTTGAGTATTTTTCACATTGATAAGTTCATTGCAATTCCACACTGTGATGAGAAAGTTGAAGTGATATGATGATATTCTTAAATATATATCTAAGGTTATATAATATTCTATGATGGGACTCATTGAATGTGACTATTAGGTTTGATTACTCATAATTGTATGAGAAATATTCTTATAAATTTCACACATGGTAATCTCTAAGATGAATGTTTATGAGAACAGACCAGCCCGTAGGACTTCTTCATGTTTTGATGGAATCAGATATTTCAATCTTTGAGAATGTGTAATGGTCCTTAGTCTTCAATATTATCATTAATTGATTTCATGACTTGTGCATTTAAATTTTCTGATAAAAATCTTTATGTCACATGTTTATGGTGATATAGGGTTAATTGGGTGTGTAATGATTGACATGTTATAAATAGATAAATCAAGGAGGGATTCCTCCCTTCTGTCTTTTTAGAATTGATATCTCAAACCTTTGATTGGAATAGAACCAGAACATTAAATTACATGGACATGGTGTATTGATGTGTTTATTTTATATAGTCATAGAATTACATATCTAGAACATTGGTTGTTGAAATAGATGTGAATCATTTTTGATAAGATATTGAGACAAATGGATTATATTACACATTCAGCATTCATATGTGGTTAATTCCATTATAAAATTTAGTTATTTATATTTGGTTCCTTAAACCAATGATATATAGTACTCATGAACTTTAGGTGATCCATCCAAATTCCAATGAGAATGAATCCTACAGGGCTATAGAATATGTGTTTCTAATGATATTGATTAAATTCTATTTGAATTTAATTAATTGAATAAATATTATTCTCAAGACTGAAAATTATTTTATTCATGTTTTATCAATATTAAATAATTATTATTGAATGAAATATTTAAATTAAATGTTTATTCATATATTCAATAAATTCTGAGTATGATAAATGGACTAAGGATGTTTCCACAGATAAATATTTATTTACATGCTGGTAAATATTATTCATCAATATGTAGGATGGAATGCACTAGAAAATATTATTATTATTATTATGTGGAATGGGGTTCGTTAGATAGTATAATATTATTTAAGGGTCATCATGTATTTAAATAATTATTTTAACCTAAAATATATCTCTATAATTATATGGTTATGTATATGACCTGAACCATCATTGAAGTCAGTCAAAGTTTAAAATTTATAATCCTACCAACTACTATATATGTGGAAAGCAGGGTTAAACCCACAGGGAAGGAAATTCTGACCACTATTCTTCTAAAATTTACAAAAATACCCTACTATTGTCATAAGCAGAGTAGTTTTTCTAATTCTTACCTTTTATATTTTCCTTAATTTTTATATAACAGTAGAGTGAGAGAACATTTGAAAACATATATCTAAACTAAATTGAATCTAGAAACAGTAGAAAACATAGAGACACAGAGATATAGTACACTAATAAATGAACAATCTATTAAAAGACTTGGGGAAAAATCTCCATTCTACTGGTTCTAAAAGAAATTCAATTCACTTAAAATATATCACAGAGTTCCACCATAAGAGTATGAATTACCTCCCCCACCAGGATTAAGTCACACTATCCAATCTAATCTAGAGTTCGCCACTCCAAAATGAATCAACTGTGAAAAAAATTTAAAAATGACAACAAGATGAACTCACTGTAAGTCCTGTAGTCTTAAGAATTGATTATCTTTTGAAATATGTATTCACAATAAATCTCGCCAATTGATTTTGAAATTTCAAAATTAAATTTTGGTGGAACAATTCAATTGAATGAATTTAGTATTGATCTCTCCGATCAATACTAAATACATCTAATGATGAAGTGAAAATAAACATTTAAAGATAAACAATGGAACTTCAAATTATCCCTGAACTATATATTTTATCTAGAAAACATGTCTAATATCATTACCGAAACTAAAAACATACTATCAGAGTCCTAATTATTGAATTAAGAAGGAAGATAAACTGCTGAGAAGATGCTCTGCACCTGAACTCGTCCAGCTCTAGGAAGTGGTACCATAGTCTCCCTCTGCACTCCCTCTTCTCGGACCTCAATCATAGGATGTGTTGAATGAATTCCCCCCTCCAAATCATCTTCATTATTTATTTTAAGTACCCAGTGTCTTCTAAAACTCATCACCAGCACTCTTCACCGACTTGAATTCGTCTTTTACTGTTGCACCACACATGTGTGTTTTTCCCTGAATGACACGTCGCGCTAATTTTACCCTTGTAACTAAATCCGAGTGGGTTAGTTGTGTGAACCTGGACAATTTCCCATCTCTTGAATAAACCTGCATATTTTGAATATAAATAAACTAAAAAGAAAGTAAAATAGTTATTTTTTATTTAAATTTTATATTACTTATTAAAAAGTTATTCTTAATAGATAAATATTTAAGTTGATAATATTTATTTATTTTATATTATTTATAAAGTTATTCACTTAAAAAAAATAATGGTAAAACATATGTTTATTAAAAATTTATTTATTTATTTTAGTTAATTATTATAATTAATAATTTATTAAGTTATTTAATTTTTAAATAGGTTATAAAAATCATAATTAAACATCGTAAGTAATTTGGTAATAAACACTTTAATAATTTAGATTGTATTAATTATTTTTTTTATTAATTTTATTATTATTATTATTATTATTATTATTATTATTACTATTTATGAAATTAAATTTTTATATTAATTAAAGCATATATAAATTTATTAGGTAAAATATACGAATTTAATAATTAAAATTAATACTTTAGTTTCAAATATTTTTTAATTAATTAGTATATCTTATAGTATATTTAATTATTAATATTAATTATATATTTTTACTATTAACAATATATTAATTTATTATTAATTTAGTTTTAAGTTAGCTTTAATTTTTTTTTAAAATTTCATTTCATCCCCCCCCCCCCTGAATTTCAGCACAGCACTAGGGGAGGGGTTTTATTCTTCAGAAAAATCCATGGTGGCCCGGCTCTCCAGATCCAACGCGACAAGGGTTGCGGCGGCTTCAGACTCTTATACAAACCACAGTGTCAGCCTCTTCCGATCGAAATCCTCATCCTGCGGCGGTACTTCACACAATGACATGTCGAGCAGCACACCGATTAATCTCCATAGTAGCATCACCGGTACTCCGAGCGACACATCCTCCTCTGGGTTATGGCGACTAAAATCATCCGGAAGCGACAGTGGGTCTTTGATTTCCTCGACAGACTGGTTGCAACGACAGGTGATGAGTCGGGCTCGGTTCACTTACTCAATACAACTTGCTTTCTCCTACCGCGGCTCGGATCATCACGTGTGAAGACAACATCACAAACCAGTGGTGCGGAAAATTCTCAAGATCTGCAGATTTCAAGTTCTGTTAGATACTTCTTCTGATTTGTGTTGATGAAGATACAACTGAGAGACCGACGATGGAGATCCATGGGTGTGTTAAACCGAGAGAAGGATAGAATGAGAGGGGTGGTGTAGAGATAGTGATGGTGGAATTGGTGCTATGCGGAGGAAGAAGAGACCGATGGGTTTGTTATGAGGATGTGAAATAGGGGAGATTCAGTAAGACACCGATAGCAGAAACATGCATCAGTGAGTTGGTGACTCACCAATAGAGGAAATAGAAGCAGGGGTTTGTTAAACCGACGGGGATTTGGGGTATCGGTGAGTGCGTGAAAAGTAGGGAAATCACTGGTGAGATGGAGCAGTGGCGCAAGGGTCACCGATAGAGTTAAATAAAGAGATCACCGATAGAGTAAAAAAAGTTACCTTTAGAGAAATAAAATAAAATAGGTCAGTGGTACGCAAAACAAAGTCGCTGATAAAACAAAGGGTCACTGATGCAGTTTTAAGTTACCGATAGAATGAAAATCTACCGATAGGTATAAAAAATAAAGGCTACTAATACTTGAAAGAAAAGGTCATCGGTGCATATTAAATTGAAGGTTACCAGTGCAAAAAGGTTACCGATAGAAACAAAATAAATAACTAATGGTGACCTTCAAAAAAACATAGATTTAACTTTAAATTAAAACATAAGTTAACTAAATAAAAAGATTAAAAAAAATAATAATTAAATGAAATTTAAACTCCATAAATTTAAAATAGGATTATTATTAGACTTAAATATTTAAAGTCAAAATTAAAATTATTAACTGATAGAACTTAAATTAAGAACTGTATATTTGAAAAATTAAAATTACTATACAAATTAATTACAAAGTACGTAGTAAATGAAAAATGGTAGCATTAGTGACCTAATAGGTCACCGATAGCTCATATATGTCTCACCAGTATATTAAAAACAAAAGTTCATGAATAAATAATCTAACTGCATACTAGGGTTAAATAATTAATGTTTTAAAACTCAATTAATTAATTAAACAATATTTAAATACATAAAATTAAAATTGAACTACTTTATTTAATTTACACTAAAATTCTTATATTAATTAATTAGCAGGAAGATTAGAAAAACTATTTAAAATTGTTAACCTATTCTAATGAAACTAAATTAAAAGATAAAATATTAAAATAAAGACTAAGTTAATTAAATAGAATTATGATGATTAAATAATTGTTTATAAAAAGCTTAGTTTGTTAAAAAGTCAAGCATATTTAAATTAACCAAACTAATTAAGAAATAATTAAATTAGAAAAGTAAAGTAAGATTAAAATTATTAATTTAAAGACATAAAATACATAATTAATTATAAAAATTGATTAATTAACAAATTTAATTATAAAAATACAAAAGTACAATTATTTAGTATAAAGTGCTTAAATAATTAATTAAATCATTAAAAATTAAGTAATTTGATGTGGAAAAACTATGTAAAAATAGAGCCACATCAGTATACTATGTAGTGTGGTATAAATATAAAGAATCGTCACACATAACTAAATTCTCTCTCAAATCCTTATTTTCTCCCCCTCTCAAGAAGGAGAAATACAAGAGAGAATACTTCAAGACTGATAGATGAGAAATCAACAAGAGCAATGTAAGAAAATCAGTTCGATGTGCTTACACCCAAAAATCCATTTTATTTTCTTAGATATCAGAGGATCATGTGTGGATCACCGGTAGGATGATTCTACCTAGGGATCCTCACATCGCAACAAAGGAAATCTGAAAAGGGATTTTGGAAGATCAAAATCGTTAACAAAGAGAGGATCATATGTTGTGGTATTTATTTTCTTTATGATTTAAATAAATTAATGATGAATTTAACATGAAATATCCTCACTCAGGGTTTTAAGAAATTAAATATTAAAATAAATTTTAATATACCTCCCACCAATACATTTTTCAGTAGGGATCGTAACCTTAAATGCACAGTTAAGATCTTAAATTTTTATCTCTTATGTTTACACATAATTAGAATATTAGATCACCCTTTATTGTGTTTCCATTAGATTATTTATGAAGAATATTATTATGTATGGTATGGCTAGTAGGTCATAATGTTTGAATAATTCAGGTAGGAAATGATAAAGAATGGTTTTAAAAAATTAGTTATGTATCTAGCCTCTAAGGACACTAAACCTATAGCTTCTTGGGAGTGTGATTTATTATGTGATATAATTATTAATCTTATAAAATTATTTAACAAGTTTTTATGTTATATTTAAGTATTCTCAATTGGTATAAATAACAACCTAGAATTTTCGTAAATAAATATTACATATTTTTAGATGAATATCCAATATATCTCACAAACACAGGCCTGAGGACAATAAAGTGTTAGTGTATTTGGAGACAAGATAATAAATCTTCTTAATTCTTATAATATCTTAAACATATACCATAAAGATCATCCCACATAGTACTCTCCTTAGATATACCATACTTAAAACCTTTCTTCACATCCTTGGAAAAGGAAACATAAGAAAGGGTGAGCTAAAATGACTAGTAAGGGTAAACTAGGGAGATATCAATGATCACATAGGAGTAACATGATTATAAGGGTATGAGAATACATTATTAACACTTTAAAACCATACCCTATATTAAAAAATCATAATACCGAGTCTTTGAATAAATCTTAGTAGTTAATAATACATGAATCATAAAGGAATCAAAGGACATAATACAAGAGAGAATATCATAGACATATTAATGTTGAAAACTCTAATCTTATAACATTTGAAACATATATAAATAGATATATGTTCCCACATTGAGTTAAGGACATGAAATTAGGACCTTGTATAAACATATAGAGATGAAATAATTGTGCACACTTAAACTTTTGGACAAGAAACCAGGTCCACACGTAACCTTATGTACATGAAACCAGGTATGCACATAACCATGTTGAAATAATACTAAGTTCACATGTAACTTTATAGACATGAGACCAGGTCCACTCATAACATTGTGAATATAAAATCGGGTTCATGAAAAACATATTTACTCATGAGTAATCTTTATTTTCCCAATGTATTGGAAAGATATATAGGTACTAACCATCATATAATCTATATATTTGTGTGCTACAAGATCATAAAACCTTCATCATGTCATAACCCATGAAAAAGGAAATGAGTTTCATTAATATTTTATCATAGAATAACCAATTGAAAAGAAATAAGTTTCATAAACATAACCCACGGAAAATAAATGGCTTCCATAAACATCATTTCATTATAGTCATAAACCATCCACATAAAGGATAAGGACAGGATCATTGAATTATATCCCCAAAAATTATTAATTAACATCAAAGTATGTTATGTTAGATGGAAAATTATTTTTTAAATGTTTCTTGGAAACTTATAAATGGAGATTTAAATCATTGAGTTTTCATGAATATGGGGCATACCATTCATTCTATACACATTAAAAAAATAACTCCTTTCACATTTTTATAAGATAAGTGAAAAAAGTACCACTTTTATAAAATGAAAAGAAGTTTCATTTGAATACAATTTGTAAAAAATCCAATAATTAATAAAAATTAGTTTAAAAAATCAAATTAAAACATTATTAAATACATTTTTCAAAAAACAATTGATTTTAAAGAAAAAGGATTGTCAAACGAAGAGAAAATTTGTCAATTTTATTTAAAAAAAAATTATTTTTGTCTCTTGAGTACTTAAAGAGAGGAAAATTAAAGAGAAACATGTATTATAAAAAAACTAGATGAGAATAAATGATAGTTTTTTCTTGAGATATAGATCATAATATTTCAACATCAAAAACTTAATCACCAACAATCCGGATAAAAAATGAGATTGTAACATAAAACCTTTATCACTTTGGTTACTTTTGAATCATAATACCATTTAAATAAAGAACAATATATGGATATTTAAAATCCCCCTAAAATTAATAATAATCATAATAAAATAATTCATGGGTAGTATATACATGACATAAAAGAAATAGCTGGTGAATATGGCTTAAATATCACAAAAAAAAGCGAGATTAAAATCCCTTACCAATTTGGTAAATTTTGAATCATAATACATTATAAAGAATAACATCATATGAAAATTTAAATATCATTAAATTGATGAGATTTAATATATAACATTTCAATGATCTAGTATATACAACACAAAAAAAAACAAGTGGTGAATATGGAATATGTCTCTCAGAAATAAAAGAGAGACTAGAAATATCTTACCACAAGTCTCAAATTCCTTTACACAAATTAAAACCACTTGTTTAATAAATATTGGTTTATTATAAATATATTATATAAAAATAATTATATTTATCATACCATATATGATTTACTTTTAACCTTTTACCCCTTATTTGTTAAAAATTCTTTATTAAAATCACTATTTCTTGTGATAAATGCTTCATTTTTCATGTATGTTTTGGTTTGATAGTTTTATACATTTTATTTTTATTATATTTCCATTATATCCACCATATTAATCATGATATAAAAATATTAAAACTTAATTATATACATATTTAGTGTCATACATAATGTTAAATAAAGAAAAATTATTTACACTGTTCATGGAGACGGTATGTCATACATACGCATAAACACTGTTTTCATTTTTTGATGAATGGAACAGAAGAAAGTTAAATATTAATTCACATTTTCAGAATTATTTTTCTGTAATATATATAATATATATTCATAAATATATCCTTATGAACATCCATATCCAAATAAAACAAAAAATGAATCACATCGCTTCATGGTGGCGGTAGTCCACACATATGCACGACTGACGTTATCATTTTCCAACAGATTGGAATCTAAGAAGGTATATGTGATATTATAATTACATGAGTATAAATATGTCTTAAATATCATATATAAACATTAAATCAATAATTTTCCCCATTCATGACTGGTGTTGATGGAAAATGAATTACATCAATTCGTGAGGCGGTAGTTCTCCGTACACACGATCAAAATTTATTTTTATAAAAATATTATATGAATGATAAAAATAATAATTTAATATATAAATATAAATTTAATCATTCACCAATACTGACTAATTTAATTTATTAAGATAAAAACACTTTGTATAAAAATTGTTTTTCAGAAAAAAATTTATTTTCCTTTCTAATGATTTATATTTTCATTTATAAAGAATTGATAATAAATGAATTTATTTTATCTATGTGTAAAACATATAATTTTCATAATTTAGTTAGTCCAATTCATACCTCCATATTTAACAGAGAGGTTATAATGTTTAGGTTTAAATAATAATAATAATCTATTATGGTCCACTAAAACATATAGTCTCATGTAACACAAGTTATCGAATTAATAAAATTTATTTGGAAAAGTATATTTAATAAAATATCAGGGTGTTACATCTGCCCCACATTAATAAATTTCATCCTCACAATTTTAACATGTGACCAGTAGGATTTACAATTTACAATTTCTTTATTTAAAACCCACATCATAAAAAGGGCCAATAAAAATTCCTCTTAAAAAGTGGGAAAGAAATTACAAATGTCATCTGGAATAAAACATAGATAGGTTTCCAAATAAGATAAAATTGGCGGTAAGTGAAAATATGGACATGGAATAGAAACTAACACCCAAATACTAATATATAGAGATTAAGAACATGGTTAGGAAAAATTTAACGACCAAAAGGCCATAAATACATTTTTAAAACATAAAATAAAATTGATTCCAATCCCATGATTAGAAAAAATATGAGAGGAATGATAAAAAATTAATATATAATATATAAATTTAACTAGAATCATTCACCAATACTGACTAATTTAATTTATTAAGATAAAAACACTTCGTGTGTATAAAAATAGATTTTTATAAAAACATCTCTTTTCCATTAAAATGATTTATATTTTCATTTATAAACAATTGATAATAAATGAACTTATTTTATCCATGTGCAAAAACATATACTTTTCATAATATAGTTAGTCCTATTAATACCTTAAAATTTAATGGTTATGTTATAATGGTTAGGATTTAATTATAACAATATATTGTGGTTCCCTAATACTAAGTGTGTCATGTAATAAAAGCTATCGAAAAAATAAAATTTATTTTAAAATGTATATTTCATAAAATATAAGTGTGCTACATCCCCCACCCCCCCAAAACCATAATAAATTGCATCCTCACCATTTTAACTTGTGATCAGTGGTATGTAGATTTTATAATTCCTTCATAGAAAACCCACATCATAAAAAGGTTCAATAAAAATTCCTCTTAAAAAGAGGGAAAATAAATTACAAATGTCATTCGGAATAACACATAGCTAGGTTTCCTAATAAGATAAAATTAGTGGTAAGGTAAAATATGTACATGGAATAGAAAACTAACACCAAAATACAAATATATAGTGATGGAGAACATGGTCAGGAAAAAGTTAACAACCAAAATTCTAGAAATCTATGATGGGTGAAAAACCCATTCATTCATCAGAAATGAAGGTAAATGTATAAAATTTTTATTTCAAGATACTTTTCTTAAAGTTGATGAATTTTCATGAGATAATTTACTAACATGATTTCATTATATTTCATAATAAAAATCTAATCATTTAGTTTTTATTAAATGACTTTCCACTTTAGATCTTACTCAATGAAATGAAGACGAATTTTCCATGTCTGATGCACTAACAGATCATAAGATCCACAAAATAATGACGAGTCATTCCTTCTATATCTAGTTATTATAAAAAACCAAAATTTTTGGAATAGGTTGTCCAATATTCATATTGAAAATTAAAAAAAAATAATTTATAAAATTTCATCTAAATTTCAACATAAACCATTCCATAAATGGGTAACCATATGACCCTTCAAAAATTCCAAATTTACAACCAATGTCACTAAATTTCCCAAAATCACATTAACATTAATCCCCCAATTATCATAAAGTAGAATATTATTATCACATGCCAAGTATGTGAATTAAGTGGTCATATATTCTCTTGAAACATGGTAATAGACAAAATTAACAAAAAACCATAATGAAAACATACATTCTTCCTCATTCCTTAAATAAAACGACATATTATTAAATATATTTCATAAATCCATAAATTATGTAAACTATATCAATGATTATATAAACCACTTTGTTAATACATCAAAAATTAGTTCTAAGGTAATTAATACTATCTAATTCAATTTATCCATATCAAACATATCTTTATCTAAACAAAAAAACAGTATCCCAATATTAGGGGCATAGTAAGGGTTATCTTCCCTTAATTATGTGTTTTTTTAAAATACCACCATGCTATTAAATCACAATTCTAGGTCATCAGTACTATTCAATGTATGATTTGAAATCTATAATGAAAAACTTATTCAGAATAATCCTTGTATATTTCATGATTCATATAACATAAGTCTTGAATTAAAATAAATAAACACTCCAATCATTCCGCTTCATTCTTAAAGGATTTACTAGGTTTCATCATCTTATTCCATAACACATCCTCCCTTTCATATTTTATTTGCAGTCTCATCATCATAAAAAAAACCTTTACTCAAGAAACCTAGGTGATACTCTTCTTGATCACCCCCCCTAGGAAATTGATTTTCATAATGCCCATACTTTCCACATTTACAAAATTCAACAATTGATGATGCCTTGGGGAACCCATTATTCTCATCTATTGTGTTAACTGAACTTTTAATTTTTCCTTAGAAATTAATTATTATATTCCCTTCTTCTCAACACATAAAACATATTCCAGTCCCTTTTAGAAAATACATTGAGTGCTTCATCCCACATTATCGATATATAGAAAACTTAATATTATTTCCACCATGGTTTCCACAATATGAGATCTTAGAAAACTCCATCCTTCTCTTATTTGGTGAGTATGAGAGTTAGTTAAGGTGAAAGTTATTAATAATATATCATGATAACTGATTAGGAATAATCACAATATTGTTTACTCCAATCATCATCTCATTTGGATTCTCATCAACATATTGTTTATCACACTTAATATTAACCCAGTTCCATCTGGTTACTCCCATTGAATAAAACAAAAAGGAATAGTGTGAGAAATAATAATAATAGTAGGAAACTAAATAATAATTAAAAATAATTTATAGGATTTCTAAATCCTGACACATTATTTTCAATATATTAAACCTTATGTTTAACCTAGTATATTCATTGACATCATATATTCAAATCCATCATGATGGTTTCTAATGATTTTGTGAATTTCCAAAAAATATCCCTCAAGAATGTCAAACCAGGTGTGCAGTATAGCTCATTATCATGAAGAAGGTGATGATTGAGAAAAATACTAATGTTCCCTTTTCGAATACATTACCCCTAGGTACAACTATGCTAGATCCACATCCACTTGTAGTATCAAGACAAGGATGAAATTTCTTGAAAACTACTCACTATATCCTTCACCAAAATTCTAAGATATTTTCATATAATTAGACCTATCCTTAGACTTAACCCTAAGGATTTCAACAATTTCCTCTAACCCTAATCTCAAAATATTAAATAAACCTATCCTTTGATAACAACTATAGTTACCGAAACTTTTCATACATAAATATTACATCTTTTAAGAAGAATCTTCAATACATATCACTACTACACTCTTGGGACCATAATGTTTTAGTGTCTTTGGAGACTAGATACCCATTATTATTATTTCATGAAACATATTCAACATCTCTCATAAAGATCTTCCCAAATAGTACTATTATTAGAAATATCTTACTTAAAACCTTTATTCATAACATGGAGAAAGAAAACATATTAAAGGCAGAGATTAGATGCTCATTATGGGTTATAATGGGAGAAATCAATGATAACATAGGCATTACATGAACATAATGTTGTGAGAATATGATCCCAACATTTAAAACCATACCCTACATAACAATGATCATAATATTGAGTCTTGGAATAAATCGTGGAAATTCATAAGAAATGAATCATAAAGGAATCAAAGGATATAATCCATAAGAGCATAAAATAGACATAGGAATCTGAAAAAACATATGATTATAACATTGTGAACATATATAAATCAAAACAGGTCCACTCATTAAGTAAATTAAATGAAACTTGTCCCTTGTATAAACTTAGGGACATGAAATCCAGGCCCACACTTAATCTTATAGAAATGAAACCATGTCCACACATAGCCTTATGGGTAAGAAACTAGGTCCAAACATTGCCTTATAGAAACAAAACTAGGTCCACAAATATCCTTATAGACATTAAACTAGGTTCACTCATAACATTATTAAAATGAAATTAGGATCACAAATAACATATTTACTCATTATTTATTCATATTTTCCCAATGTATTTGGGGGACATAAAGTTCTCACCCATCACATAATCCACACATTTGTTTTCCACAAGATCAAAAAACATTAATCTTGTCATAACCCATGAAAAATGATGTGGGGTTAATAAAAATTTTATCATATAATAACCCTTGTAATAGAAATGGGTTTCACTAACATAACCCATGTAAAATAAATGGGTTCAATAAATGTATTTTCATCATAATCATAAAACATCTGGAGAATGGATAAGGATAGTATCATTGGATCATATCCCCTGTAAATCTTAAATCACATCAAAGATGTTATCTTAGATAGAAAATTACATAGAAATATCACATGGATCTTTTATTTAGGAAGATATACTTTCCACCTAAATATCCCTTAATTAAAATATAAAAATATCCCAAATTATAAATAAAACATTATCATTGAAAATAAAATTAAAAACATGTAAAGGGAGATTTAAATCATTAACAGTTTTGCTTCCCATTTCATCGAAGTTTACATGGATATAGGTTATGCTAATAACATCTAATGATTTGTGATATAATGATTTTATTATTTTAGGATATTTTAAGATGATTTTAAATATTTAGAAGAAAAAATTAAATTAATATGTTTGGTTAAGAATGGTACCTCTTCTTCAAACAACATCCTTAGGTTAGCTCCAAAATCCTTCATAGGAGGATTTCATAATAAAAATAAGTAATATCAGATGATTTAATGGAATAATGAAAATTATTGGGTATGTATTGAATGAAACAAAAGGATCTTAGAGTTTGTATAGGAGAGGAGAGGATATGTCCTTTTGTATATGGGGAAACCCCCACTTTGAAACTACATGGAAATTTCTTAAAAGAATCCAAAATGATAATTTTATTACAAATAAATATGATTTAAAATAATAATATGTTATAATATTTTGTAGGTTAAGGTTGAAATAATTCTAGAAAATAGGATTTAGACCTTTTTTTTTAAAACAAAATTACCCTTATCTTTTTTTAACCCCCAGTAAACCTATTTTAACCATAACTCAGGTAATTTTTTTTACTATTTTACTTTCATTGTGATTAAAAATGAAGTTTAAATTGTTAAATAATATTAATTATTCTAATTAAAAATATATAATCCATTTTACTAAATTAAATTCATATAATTTTTATAATTTAATTTAAAATTAAACTTGTAGACGCAATGAAAGAGCGGTTTTACAAAGAAAACGTTTCTCTAAATATAAATGTTTTTATATAAAAAATAAACATATAATTTATTAAATTAATCAAAATTAGGTTATTAAAAATATTTTTGACGTGATTTTAATTTTAAAACAATTTTATAACAAAATTTAATCTTGTAAATGATTTAAACGAAATGAAAGTTTTAAATAAATATCAATATTTTTTACTATTTATCAAAAAATTAATCTTTTCAAGAAAATTCTAAAAAAATCACTCAAAGATAATTTTAAAATTTTTATTTTAAAAATTCCATTTATTTTTTCAAATTAATTTATTAAAGTGGAAAAAAATGTTTTAAAATATGTGTGTCGAACGTGATGAAACTTCTTTTTAGAAAAATACTTTTTAAAAACAAAAAATTGAATTTATTCTTAACCCATTATTAGAAAAAATATTAGATGAATGTAAAAAAATTAATGAATATATAATATATATATGTTTAGTTAAAATAATTCCCCAATAGTGACTAATTTTATTTATTATGATAAAAACACTTTGTGTACAAATAATTGTTTTCTAGAAAAACATTTATTTTAATTTCAAAAGATTTATATTTTCAATAATGATAATTTTAAAACAAATGAATTTAATTTATTCATGTGTAAACCTTACAATTGTAATAATTCAGTTAGTTCTATTCATACCTTCTAATTTATCAATTATATTATAATATTTAGGCTTAAATAATAACATTAATAGTGTATTGAAACTCACTAAAACTCTAGGTTGCCTGTAATTCAATCTATCAATGAAATTAAATTTATTTTAGAAAATATATTTTATAAAATCTTTTGTTGTAAAAATATCATATTGGGTTTTCTTTATTTTAGGGAATTAGGTTATGGAGAGTAAGAGGATGGAACAAAACTAACCTCTGTTAAAATAAAAGTGATTGATGATGGTCATAAAATATCATAAATTAAAATGAAGCTGTCATAATTCAGGACATATTATGATTTATTTTTCATATAAAATGATTTATTACTCTGATTATAGTTTCTTGGTACTTCAACTAAACATTTTTCTTTTAGTATGTTATTGATGATAAAATCCTAATATTGTGTTGAGGAAATGTATGCTAAATATTGACAAAAAAATTATATGAACATAGATATAGGAATTATATCATATATTGAAAAGTATTTAAGACTATTAATCCATATCCCTAGATAGTATATATTGAATTATCAATTAAAATTACCAATGGTGCGATGATTACATCATGTGTCCACAACTGTTCTTCGCTTAAAGTTTTTGGGAATGTGATTCCTAAAAATCTTTTCATTCTTATTTGAGTCAAATTTTATATGATTTTGGGAATTGATTATCTCTCTCTACATAGATCCCATATAAATTTATAGGATTGAGAAATCAAATTTCATATTACAAATCAACTCATGACCATATATCACTCGAAGGATGACCGTGGACACCAAAAGGATGTTACTTCCCTTGCATAAATCTTGTTACCTAACAATAAGAGATATATAGCTCAAATGGTTCAAAAACAACCCAATATTGAATATATGTCTATTTTTTCAGAAATATGTTAATGTATTTCTAGAATATTTTCATGGCCTCTCCCAAGTTTGTGAGGTTGGTTTGTCAATAGAATTCATACATAATGATATGGATATATCAAAGATTCATTTTATAATGTCCACAATTGAGGTACAAGAATTTAATAAGATACTCCAAGAAAATATAGATAACATTTCTATATTACCATGTGATTTACCATGGGGTGAACCAATCCTATTTTTTAAGAATAAATACATATCAATGCATCTCTGCATTGATTATCATGAAATTAACAAAATATCATTCATGAAAAAGTGCCATATACCCTGTATTTATAGCTTGTTTGATCAACTACGTGGGGATCAATACTTCTCAAATATTGAACTTCAATCTAGATATCATCAATTATCAGTGAAAAGGTAGTATTTATCCATGATGTCCTTTCATTCCAGATATGGACACTATAAATTCATAGTGATTCCACTCATCCTTACAAATACCATGTATATCTTCATGGATCTAATGAATATAGTATTTAGATATTGCCCATACTAATTTTTTCTAGTATTTATAGATGATATTAACATATATTCTAGGGGTAAGGAAGGTAGTAAAGATAAGTATTTTTTGGAAGACCTTATGAAATGAGAAACTGTATGATAAATTTAGAAAGTGTGGATTCTAACTATATAAAGTATCATTCATGATTCTTGTAATCACAAATGATGGTATACCTGTGGATCCTTTGCGGACAGAGGTGATTGAAGAATGACCTAGACCAACCACTATGATTGAGATTCATGGTTTTCTTTGATTGGATTGATATTATTGATGATTTGTGATAAATTTACTGCAATTATCATGTCCACTAACTAGGTTAACACACAAGGGAGAAAAATTCCTTTAAATAGATGAATGTGAAGAAATTTTCTAGTATCTTAAGATAAGGTTGGGTAATGAAAATTTAATCATAGTATCATATAGTGTAAAATTTGTTGTGATATATAGTGATGCGTCAAAGAAGTTATTGGGATGTGTTCTCATTAAAAATGACATGGTAGTATCATATGTCTCACATCAATTAACTGTTTAGGAGAAAATTACCTAACATGTGATTTGGAGCTAGAAACTGTGATATTTACATTACAGATAGAGTGGAATTATCTCTATGGTGAAAAGTGTGATATATATAGTAATCCTAAGAGCTTAATGTATATATTCACATAGAAGGAGTTGAAGATGTTCAAAAGGTGATGATTGGTGTGATCAATGACTACAAATACACAATACATTACCACCATAGGAAGGAAAACAAGGTGGTTGATACTCTAAGTAGGAAAGATCATTCTACCTTATCTATGATTAGGGTTGAAAGAGACCCAATACTCAAGTATTTTTAATGTATATACCTTTAAATCATAAGTGAAGGTGATGAATCCTATCATTCCCAAATGATTACTCAACCATCCCTCCATTTTAAGATCTAGGTGAAGCAGAAAGAGAATATAGAGATCCAAAACAAGTTAACGAATATTAGATATCTCAACCTAAATAATGACTGAATTATAATAATTAGGAAATGAATATTTGTTTCATCAATACTAAAATTAAAGAAGGATTTTTTGATGATACACATAACTCATCTTTCTTTATCCATCCTAGAAAAACAAATATGTATAGAGATCTCAAAAATCTTTTCATGTGGGAAAACATGAAGGGGAAAATTTTAGAATTTGTATCATGATGATTAGTATGGAATAAAGATAAGGAAGAATGATATAATTCTAAAATCATTATGTAATCATTATCCATACATTTCTATAAATGAGATAACATCATCATGGATTTTGTTGTAGGTCTTCTCATGGAATCTATAGTCAGTAATACCATTTTCATTATAATTGATCACCATATGAAGTTAGTGAATTTCATTACTATTCAATAATATTTCTTGATCGATAAACTCACCAAGATATAAATAATGTATGTTGTATGATAGATTTAGTATCAATTACCATTTTATCTAATCAGGATTTTAGTTTTACCTTGTGTTTTGTATAAGCATTCATCATGCATTGTATATAGTTTACATTTAGCACAACATATCATCCTAAAATTTATGTTTAGAATAAAAGGATCATTAAAACACTAGATGATATGATTTGGTCTTATTCAATGGAATTTAAATGAGTTTTTGATCAAAAAATCTCCATGGTAAAATTATCATATAACAATAATTTCTATTCTAGCATTCATATGGAGGAATATGATTCTTTATATAAGAAGAGGTCCATAACTAAAAAATGATGGGATGAATTTAGAGGAAAAAAAATTTATGGGATTATATTTTTTTAAGAAATTTTAGAGAAAAATAAAACCATTTAGTGGAACATTAAAACTACACAAATTCAACATAATATCTACTTTGATAATCATCAGTGAGTTTGGGAGTTCTAAGTCAAAGACAATGTATTCCTTAAAACATCACTAGAGAATAGTGTTATGAGATTTTGGGAGAAATTAAATTTGATCCCTTGATATATTTTACCTTTCTAAATCCTTGATTATGTGGGGAAAATAGATTATCATCTTGCACTTCCACAAAACCTATCTCAAGTGCATGATGTATTCCACGAATCACTTTTGAGGAAGTAAATAATTAATATGTCACATGTACTAAACTCAGAGGTCCTAGATCATGATTTATCTTATAAGAAACAACTAATAGAAATCTTTTATCATAGAGATAAAGTACTATAAAATGTGACCACTCACCAGGTTAAAGTTCTCTCATGAGGAATAAAAAGTTTAATACATCAACATGGGAACTAGAAGGTGAAAGAGGTAGAAGTAGCCTCATTTTATTTATAGAGTAATTATATTTTTATGTTGAAATTCTTTTAAGGGGGAAACAATTTAACACCCTCTGATTCTAGTTTGTATTTCCCTTTAAATAAATCCAATGTTTTCTATACCTTGTGATACATGAATCAGTGAAAAAAAGTGAATAATTATTTATTAAAATACAAAATGAAATACATTACATGATACTTAAATAAAACATAACTAGAAAAATAAATTATTTTTTGAATTTAAAAGGGTTCTAAATTCACTTAGGAAAATAACATTGATTATGAAGAAAAAGTTTTTATGAATTTTGAATTTTTATTACATTTATAATTTTTGAAGAATAAACGAAATAAAATGTACTGAGAAAATTCTAGGGATGATTATTAAAATAAATTAATAATTTCATGAAATAATTAAGAACTTATAAGGATTAATAATTTAATTATTCATGGATAAATAAAAATTATTTTTTAAAAAACATTGTTTTTATTATATATTTTATATATTTTTATTTAGAAGATAAATTTATCATATGTTATGTATGAATTTTTATTAAATAGTCCATATATATATATATATTATAAAAAAAATATTCCTTCAGTTATTATAATTTGGAAGGAAATAATTATAAATTCATTTTTATGCTTAAAACAAATTTTTTCTAAATTTTTTTCCTGTGTTTTGCATTATTATATTAAAATTAAATTTTAAAGCCTTTAGAAATTGAATCTAGTATAGTTGGATTCATATTTGGAGTCATCATTTTCAAAAATTTTAATAAGGTTTCTTTCATTTTTAGTCAAAAAATTAGTTAAAAAGTTAAAAGTCAGTCCCCACAATGCAGGCTAAACTAAGGTAAAATGGTTATATTAAGGGATAAGGTCATAAAATATCATAAAATTTATTATTAAATTGATATATTAGGGAATTATATTAAGGGATAAGGTCACTTTATTCTTCTCTCAATCACTTTGGAATCATTATCATAATTTTTCATCATCTTATGAAAGTTTCACACCTCATTCAATCAACAATACGCTTCACCAATTATTGATAAAAATTTTCCATTTTTTAAATTTTTATTTATTTTTATAGGAATTTGAATTATTTCAGAACACAAAATACCTCTTTCAGTAATTTATAAAAAAATAATAAATTATACAATTCCATTCATAATTGATAATTTAGAAAAATCATATTTTCTATGCATGTTTTCATTTGTGATATATGTAATATCATAATGTACATCATGTTCCATTATCTATCATATTTTACAATTGATAATTATCAACTATGATATGGACCTCAGTTCATCAATAACACTAATTTTGAAATATCATGGGATGTGTGGTATTAAATCTATGCTATTTAATATTAACTCAAGGCAGCAAGTATCCATCACAAATTATTATTGTATCATTCATAAGATTAACCTAGTGTTTATGTATATGTATAATATAAATTACGTTTCTAGAATATATATGATTAAATCTTCGATTCCTAGGTTTATAATCTTATTATATAACCTATATTAAATAGATTATATGAGGATCTATTTTTCATAGGCCGATCGACACACTCATATCTAATGACACCCTATATCATACACCATGATATAGTGAAATCCAAATGATTACTCTAAATCACTTGTTATGATATCCCATATCATAATAGATGATTCAGTCAAATATTATGATATCATATGTCATATAAAAAAACCATAGAAAAAAATCAATCATTTTTAATGATATGTAATAAAAATCCAATATGATATCATGTTTTCTTCATTTTAAAATATGATTTTGAGAATTCAAAAATCACGGTGAATCTCAGATACCAATTATGGGTTTTTAAGTACCAAACAACAGTCATTCAAGGTAGCAAAATAAATGAAAGAACAACAATTCCCAAGATCAACCATGCATGAAACTGAAACCATGTATAAATATAATTGAAGAAAAATGTGTGTCCCTTTCACCATTGGATTACTATGATTCATCTTCATTCACTATGGTTCATAATGATCACAAAGAATCATCCATGGGACTCCTTCATCCATAGATTATCCACAAACTGAACTGAATCACCAATCAAATGGGAAAGAACCTCCTTAATCCAATGATATACTAGTATCACCAGTACTAGAGGGAAGAAGAGGATGTGAGAAATTGAAGAATAATATGAGGCATAGATAGGATTGATATTTCCCCATATCATAGTGAATGACTCTTTATATAGACCTTGAGGATTCTACTCAAGTGATCATGCATTAACTTATATGTTTTTGAATTTAAAAGTTATGCATGCGGTTTCAAATCCTTTATAAACCTTGGATAACATTATTCTCCAGATAGTTCCATCATATAAAATGTATCATTGATGATAGAAAATGTAAATAAGATTATACAATTAACTATTTAATGTTTTGTTAACTTTATAATTATTGGGTGTTATGATTCATATATTACAATTCATGCCTTACGATATTTTCTGTATCAACCATAAAATATTCCAAGGTAGAGATCTATGATATCATTATTTCATAGGAAAGGATATTCCCCAATATGATAAAAAAATCATATGATCTTATGGATTTAAGGAATATCTGTATTAGTGACAACCATAACAAGCTACTTGGAACTATCCAATAATATTTCTCTACTATTGAAGAAAAGGTAAACCTAAACTAGCACCTAGAATCATCTTTTATAGTTTAGAATTGGTATTTAAGTATGATTTTATAATGGACTTTTTGTTACATAAAAATACTAAAAATAAATCCTTTGTTCTTTATAGGTATTTAAATATATTCTTAATAGTGATCTCAGGCCTTTCAATGGTATTTGATGGGAGATTTATATTTATGTAAAATCATAAGAATCATTAAGATGGATACATGGAATTAAATACATGATAATAAATTTTTAAAGGTATTAGTAATCTTATTAACGTGTCACCACTCTATATTAGTAGAAGTTGTTTGAATATTTATAAGAATCAGACCATGAAATACTAATAAATGCCACTTCCTAGAAATAACCATGGTAAACCTTTTAAACACTTCCCCATTATAAGTTTTTTGATTCATTATAAGAAACATATTTGATCAATATCTATAGATATTCATACGCAATATATAGATCATTTATCTCAAGTATATCATCAATAAATATTTTCTTAACTGATCCTTAATATAATTTAATGTCAGGATATCATTTTTTATGAGTAGTTTGTCATCTAGGTTGGTGAAAAATCTGGACCTTCATGCTTCTGATAAAACAATCATAAGTGGGATATTAAATCCATTATAGATTCATACACCAAAGGATATTCACATTAAAAATGATACCTACAGAGATCATTTCCCACTGACTAGGTGTACTAGAAGTAGGTGGACTCCACACCCTACTCACCACACAAAGTCATCCACTAACAACCAAAGAAAACTCACATGATTTCAAGGAAATGAAAATACCTTCAATTGAAATAAATAAATTAATAAATGAACATGATATATTTAAGTGCTTCAGAGAATGAATCCTATGATTATGGGATAAACCCTATAGCTTACTTTTATTATAATCAGAAGACATAATAGATTACAAACAAGATTACTATGTATAAGTAATCTACAGAAGATTTACTGTACCGAATCTCTCTCTTTTTTTGTTTTACTCTCATTTTATACATTTATCATTGAGGTGACATGAATTTATATAATATTTTTATTCCAAACAATAAGTAATACATTCCACCTTGAAATCAAGGATCACTAAACATGAATTCCTTAGCTAGATTACCTACCTAGTGACCCTTTATCGTTGTTGAACTTCCAGACCTACAGAGATCTATAATAACACTATTTGATGATCCTATTTCCCATGGAGTTGACCATTTCATGTTGTCTGCACACCACACCACTCCATAATATCATGATCATAATTTTGGGTACATGAATCCATTTAAATAACATGATGTGAAATGAAACAGACTTCAACACTCAATAATCCCCCATTGAAGAATTATTTTTGGGGACCTTGGAAACTCTATAAACATTATAAAACTTACTTCCTTATATTGTATATATTAGTGTTATCTATTTTATTATTTCTGTTTACCCAATCTCTATTGAGGAATGATGTTACCTTGTAGTTTCATAAGATATTTTTTTGGTAAACATGTCTTCTAGATTTTGTATTCCCACTATCTTTTGATACACCAAATCTTTATAATATAGTGAAATCCAAATGAAATGATACTTTAATTCTATATGTTTTTTCCTTTCATAGAACATTGAATTTATATCCAATTAGTTTTCACTTTAGATATCAAAGAAAAGAACTCCTCCTTGACTTCTTCTGAGCTCCTTCAACAACCTCCTCAACCAAACCATTTCTTTCCTAGATTCCATTGAAACTAAATGTCTATACTTTTTCCCTTAAAGTAAAAATATTTTATTGTTGTGAAATCTAGAAAACCATTGTTCCTATATAGGTAAACTCTAATCTTTTTATTCTCTTCTAGGTGTCGGAAGCTTCAGTAAAATCACCTTCAAACAAACCCTGCAATGAATCATCCATCTAATAGCACAAGGTTGTATCTTTTTTATTTCAAATACCAAAGGATACACTTGAAATCGTCCCTATGTACCTTTCCTTATTCAAAATGAATTCAATTACAACTCTAACAATAAAGGAAATGGATATATGAGTGCATTCTATTTCATACATCAAACTTATTAATGTTATTACATATGTAACTTTATCTCTGTACTTGGCCTCAACATATATTTTTAGTGGATAATACTTGGAAAATGTGAAGTTTCTAGATAAAGGAGTTGAGAATGACTTACTTCCAATCAGTCCAATTCTCTTGATCAGCTTTTGAATGTAGTCCTTATGACATAGAACCAAAGTGTCATCTTCCATATATCTCTCGATATTCAACCCCAAAATCATATTAGCTTTCTCAAGATATTTATCTCAAATATTATAGAAAAATAATTTTTTAGTTTATATATTCATACATTATTTGATCCAATAACAAAAATGTCATCAGAATATAAAAACAATATGTTTAATATTCCATATTATTATTACTTTTGTTAATAATAATGATATGTGATTCACTTTTTTAAACCTTATTCTAACATAAATGAATCTAATTTTTTATTTGATTTTCACGGTTCTTCCTTCATCCTATATAGAATCTTCTTCAATTTACATGCTAAATTCCGGTCTTTATCTCCTATGAAACATATTGATTTCTTCATGTAAATTTATTTCTTTAAATATCCACGAAGAAAATACATCCTTACATCCATCTAAAAATAGATCTTATAAATCTACCATTCCCAACACCATCTAGATAGTTGTGTGTTTAACTAATATTAAGAATATTTATAAGAAATAAACACCTTATTTTTTGTGAAATCCCTTTGTCACCAATCACGCCTTGTTCTTTTTCATTCCATTATATTCTTCTTTCATTAAAAATACCCAATTTTTTTCAAATTACTTTTTCCCATATTGGAAATTAATTTAATTCTCAATTTCTATTGAACTTAAATGAATCAATTTCTCCATTAATTAATAACTTCCACTATTTTGAATCACTAATTGTGGCTACATATTCTAGGACTTTCGGTTGTCCACTATCTATTAAAATAAGAGAGTTCATATGATCCCCAAATATTTTAACATGATTTATAGCTCTATTTAATCTCATTAGTTGATATAGTTAATAAGTATTTCTTAGAACTACTATGACTTTTAGTACCTGAACTTATGATACTCCCACTTGAACTTCATCACTTCTAGAACTTTTTGAAACATCTACCTATGGTCTCACAACTCAAATTCTAGTTCTTACATCCTTGTTATCTATAATTTAATTACTTTAAATTTTCTTACTCAGGTAAACTTAGATTTTGATAGTTAATTTTTCAAAAATCACTGTTTCATTCAAGTTAGGTTCCTTCTATAGGACCCCTTTATTTAAGTGAAGAACAAATCTTCTGATAACATAGTTTTTTTCTTCACCCCATAACCAGTAGTCAAAATTTTAATCACCATTCCAAATGAAAAAACAAACATTAGTATTAGATTTTGTCTTTTCCCTATCCTTTGTATCAATATGAATGTATTCCAAGATTATTATGACTTTGAGGTGCATAAATTCTTGTTATTTACTGAACCATATCTCCCCCAGAATGTTCTACCCAACTTTCAATACTATAATTCTATTCATCAGATATGCTATTGTGATAATTTCCACTTCCCAAATTCCCTTGACCATTGCGCAGTACAACCTCATACTTCTTTCCTTCTCAATCAGCATTTATTTCATTATTTCAGCTACTCCATTCCATTTTGGAGTTTTAGGCATAATATTGTCATTCCTTATTCCCTTATTCTTGTAAATTCTTTGGAAGTTATATGTGGTGTTCTATCAATATTTTATGAACATGAACATTTCAATTTCTGACCACACTCCCTTTCCACCATGGCCTTACATTAAATAAAATACTAAAAAAATATAATTATTCTTCACAAAGTAAATTTGAAATTTTCCTGTAGTATAATCAATGAAGGTTACAATGTAATGTGAACCCTAAAGGTACTAAATAGTGGTAGGTCCCCAACATATCTCTTAAAAATTTAATTGTATGTGTGATCAAGATTCAGTAGGAATTTCACCATTTTAACCTTCATGTTCTTCTTGTTGAGATGACCAAGCCTACAATGATGAAACTCTAGATTTTCTAAAATTATGACCAATGAAATTGTGTACGTACCTCCACGAAAATACAAAATCCCATCATTTAATCATTTTTTAACCAGCATGGATCCCTGAGTAAGTTTTCACACTCTGTTGGAAATGTTAGTTCCATACACTACCTCATCTGGTTGTCCAACTAAAATTATTTTATTTTGAAACCATGGGATATGTCTAACATTCTTCAACTTCAAGTCTCCCCCATTATTCATCCAAATATTCACATATCATTTTCTAATTATATCTAGAGTTTTATCATCCACAAATTTTACTTTTTCTAAACTTCTATATACATAATTTTCAATAATTTTTTGTTGCCCCATTGAATTAGATGATGCACTTGATTTAACAACCCATGAATCCACCAAAATAATCACACTGAGTAATAGTTTTCTTCCTCCTTTAGTTGTTCCAATGGAATTTTACCTTCCAAATGATGATGGTATTTCAGATCCTTCCTTGTATCTCTTGTGGTCTTTCTTGATGTTTCCTCTTTTACTACACTTCCAACATACAGGGTCAAGACCAACTAAGTTTTCGTTTCTCTTCTCTAATTGATTTTGTTCTGATGATATATTCTGATACACTTTCTTTTTTTGTGGTTATAATTCTCATCCATATTATTAATAGAATTATCATATGGTTATTGGATATCCCTCTTCTTGAGATCCCCATTCAGGATCAGGTTATGGATATCATTGAACACCAAGTCTATCTCTCCACTCATGTTACTGATGTAAATTACCATAGTATCCCAACTCTCCAAAAGTGATGAAAATAGTCAAAGTGACCACACATCATCAATTAAATTCACCTTCATTAATTTGAGCTAACATAAAATATTATTGAAATTATTCACAGGATCTACCATTGGTATTCCTTCTGATAAAAATGTGATGAAAAACCTCTACATCATGAACACTTTGTTCAAGGTTAGAGGTTTAAAATACATAAATATACAATACATTATCTTTTCTATCATTATCTTTATTTCATAAATGTTAAACTCAGAATTAATCACTAAATTCATCCTCACTAGCACCAACACTTTCATTTCTATACATTACCATTATGATTTTTCCATCTTCACTAGACAAACACTGGTAAGTGGAGCATCAAGGTACTTCTGAATGAGATAGTATTCCATCTACATTCACCAAATGTAAAAATCCATTCCATCAAACCTATCCACCCTTACCTTTATATCATCTAACATCATATCTTATGATGATAGTGAACTCCCACTTGAATTGAGATATCATCATGGATAGAGGATACCATAGATTCTTGAACCAAACCAAAATATTTGATACCACTTGTTGGTGAAAACTCAAGACCTTTATGGTTATGATAAAACCATTAGAAAGAGGATCTTCAGTCCACTGAAACTTCTCACTCTAAAGGCTCTACATAATGGAAATGAAACCTATATATGTTAACATATCCATAAATAGGTGTACCAAAAGTGGGTAGACTTCACACCCTACTAACATCATAAATTCATCCTTTGAACACCTAAGAAATATTGTATACATTCATGGAAATGGAAATACATAAAATGGAATTATATAAATAAATAAATGAACATTATAGATTAATGTGTTTTGAAAAACAAATCATATGTACATGGGAGAAACATTACTTATTAATTTGATTTCAATCAAAAGAAACAAGATATTACAAATAATATTACTAATTTCACTTAATCTACACAATATTTATTACTCTAAATCTATATCGCTTTGTGTTTCACTATCTTAACATATATTTAGAATTAAGATCCCAACCATTTATATGATAAGTTTAATTTAGTCAATATGTAATATTTTCTCCCATAAAACATGAATCACTAAGAAATACTTTCTCTGGTTTATTACCAACCTGGTGACCCTTAAAACCTCTTACTCTCTATCATAAGAAAATCAGAAGATTCAAACTACTGATTATAATACTTCCCATGGAGTCGACCTTCTATCACTTTCAACACACTTCACCAATCTAACTTCCAATAACTATATTATAGTGAATTTAATCCATTTAATGAACTTATACTAAACTAAAACAAACTTCACCTCCCAAAAATCAATATACAAAGACAAAAACATACTATTACCCACAATATCATAATTTTTCATATAGGATTCATCTCCGTTATTGATGAAACTAAACTCTATGAAATAATCATCCAAATATATATTCCATACTAAACCATAATGGAATAGCATAAATTTTAGTGAAAATTTTCATCAATATTATACCTATACTAAATTATCATTGAATTACCACACATTTACCTTATGTCCCATCATATGAAACAAGTTGTGAAACTATAAAAATAAATCCTTTTTGGATATCTTCCAAAACTAATTTTTAAAAAATAATTCATTTATATTCACCATATGTCACATCATATGTAACAAATTTTTAAAATACATGAAAAATTTCTTTTAAATATCCTCCAAAACACTTTTGGGTAGCCCACAAATTTTAATACAGGCACATTAAAATGAAAATTAATCCCCATTAACAAAACCACAAAGTGTGATCCTTGGGTTTTTGTATCCTTGAAAAAAATAATTAATTTTATAATCCATAATTATAAGAAAATAGTAGACTTTATCAATGATTTAGTGCTTCTCAAGCAACAAAGGGATATAACATGGTCTCTATCCAACACATGTATCTCTATACCTATTTCTACAAACTGTGTCATATACTAGTGTGTATAATTATATATCCACTTAATCCAAGAAATGAAGTGATAACGGGACATGCATTATTTCAATACCACATATCCTATTTATATGTTATCAATTATCTAAATATATATTGACTAGATTTATAAACACATATCATGTTATCTATTCAGGCAGCTGATCACATCACATTCCCCTCATCCAAAAAAATAAGCACATCACATTTACCTTATCTAAGTATAACCATACAATTCCTTGGTCTATCTTAATTTATGGCCTAGATTTCATACTCATCGCAAGGGAGAAAAATCCTATATTGGTTAACCTCAACTGATGACATGACTAAAAAGAGACCCAACCACCCACCGATTAGCTTAGCCTCAAAGAAATCATAAGAAAGGTATCAAAGTATGAAGGTTTTAATTCTAGTTATCTTTATAACCTCAAAAATATAAATTAAATATGATACATACATCCCTAGCATACCAAATTCATAGTGTTTAAAACTCCATGTGGTATACATGGTTGTTCATCCAACACAAAAAACTTTTTTTATGTATCATGAATTTATTGTGTGTCTCTATACAAAATATTACCCATTATAACCTTATCATTTCATCAAAACCTATAATACTCCATGAAAAACGTCGTTTAGGGATAACTCAAATGAATAATTTAATAAATTAAATATCATTTAAAATTTTGAATATATGCATCTATCATGAAAGAATGATAAGGTATAGATTATATTTTACAAAAAATGATATATTTATATTATTAAAATATTTTATAAATACTTAAAAAATCATACATAAGCACCAATAATATCATATATCATATGATAGACTTCAAGAGAGGCCTTATGCTTGTATCAATTTTAGGGTTTTGTTAAATTCATTACATCTATTTGTAATTACTACCATATCTCTATGTGACCATCTAATAAAACCTCCCACTTAACTCTTTTACTAAGTAACATTTTGGAAGAAGGTTTTTATTTTGAATTATGGTGATAATTAGGAATCATATTCCTAATATTCTATTCTTATAACATTGTATATAAACTTCTTTGTATTATAATAGTAAATGTTATGATGTTAATCGATTATATTCTCTACATATATGTATTTCTATGTTCATTATATTCATATTAGAACCTTTTCATTCAAAATTTTCTTTAAGGTCGTTTTGATATTAAAAAAATGAAACTCTTCACATTATCTTTATGTACCAAAATATCATAAATACTTTTCGGACATAAAGATACTTTATTTTTTAAATATGATTTATTTAATATTTTATTTATTATGATTTGAAGTTATATATGTCAAAAAATAATCCCACTATCCTCTTAGAAAAAATATTTTCTTCAAAATATAATGTTAAGAAACATACACTCATTTATGTTTAGAATTTTGGAATATTCCACTAAAGGGTGGTGAGATTATATCTCACATGTTTTTCTAAATACCTTAGATATGCTATTTTTTCTAGGATAAAACTTTTTTATCTATATATCCATTTAAATCATGTTATATAATCTGACGAATCATAAATCGCGTGTACTAAAAACTTCATCTTGTGTTGTTAATAAAAATTATTTTTTACAAAAAACTGCCCTTATCATATAAGATAAATAATCTGAAAATACATAAACTTAATTTAGATTCATTTGATAATTAATATAATAATTTATATTCAATTCATTTATGTAGCAACACATTTCTTCATTCTTTGAATACAAACTATAGGCTCTATTAATCCAAACCATGATTTCTAACATGTGTATATTTATAATAATTCTAATATATACATGTGGTATCATATACCCTTTTAAATATAATAATCAATTATAATAACACCAATATCTAATGTGGACCTTCCATGGTGATTCTCAAAATCCCTTTAAGTATTCTGGATAATTCCATCTAAAGGAAAACTCATCCATCCTTCCTAAAACCTCATTTAGGTTTCAATGAACTATGTTAACAATTGGACAATACATTATTCTTCTTCCATGGTTATCTTTTACTCATATTTACCATTAACACATATCTTGAGTCTAGAAACCCCATAACATTCATAGCTATCCTCATCAATTTGAGGTGATCAAATAAAAATTTTCAAAACTCATTCATATTATCATAACCTTTCTTACTAAATAAATTCTATTTCCAAAACCTTAATAAAATCTTTCAGTCTCTATAAGACATCAACATACCCATTCATATTGAATACATGTCTGGGGACTAAGATTTATTAGGTAATTTTACATAAAATTCCTCTAAAACCTTATGTGAAGCCTTTTATTATTATCGTAATCATTTAGATTCGCATGTTGAACAATTTAAATAGTAGGTTTCTTAGTAATGTGTTTCTATGAAATATTGAATAATTTCTGTTACATAATAATTATTTTTAAGTTTCAATACCAGTCTAAGAATTTTCATTCCCTAAGATCCTCCTTTTTCAAATATTAATCTTAAAGTCATGTCTGGTGATGATTCCATTTTACTTAAAACAAATGTTTGATCATATGAGTATCATATTTTATGTTCATTTAATAAATACTTTTATTAAATTCTTACCCACTAAAATGACACCACTTTTAAATTATTCTCACTATTTAGGTATTTTGTTATGACATCATTCCAGTCATAACATATATAACTCCTAAATATTTGAGTGGACAACTCTTTTCCCAAATAATCATATCGAATATCTCAAATCTATTCCTATGGTATCTAAACTCTTATGGTTTCCCAACAATGTTAAAACTAAAGTATATTCCAAATATGGGCATGTAACTCTTAAGGTCATGCATAACTTCTTTTACATAAATGAGATAATTAATGGGAACCCTTCTTTGGAATAATCCTACAAAGTTGGATGATTGAGGCCATGAAAGTTTTTGATTTGGATGGAATATAAAACATATTATTTTAAAGGGATTTCATCTCACAACCTTATCTCATTTAGTACATTTATATGTGTGCATTATTCTATTGATTTAGTTTCTAGTCCTTATTCTTTTCAATAAATCAATACTTTTAAACCACATTTATGTGTAAATCATTAAAAAACATAGCTTATCAAAACCACAAAAATTTAAAAAATGATTATAGTTACACATATCCAAATTCAACACATGCATAAGAAACATGAAACCCATTCATGTAATGGTTTTAAATCAAATGAAATAAATAATTACCACAAGACTATATATGTGGCGCTAAGTACCCAATGCCTAATTATCTAAAAAGAACCTAATCCCCTAGGAAAATGAGTATTTTGACCCAAATTCCCTCTACCCATGGTTCATTTCTCAAGAAAGACTTCAATTTAATTAAAATTATATCACCTAATATGTATAAACGATAATAAACATTTAAATTTAAGCTCATGGTTCATGAATAATCCAATTTCAAGGCAGAGTAAAACCAAATCAATTATCATACCTAGCATGTAACTCTTTAAATACATGTATGTTAATTTAAATAAGTAGTTTAAACATATTTAAAATAATGAATACATCACAATTTATAATATTAACAATTTATATCTATGAATAATGTAAGGAATGATACCAAATAAATAAAAAATTAATAAATTTAGACATGATATAAAAATTTATATATAATTCATAAATAAGAAAATTATAATCAATTTATAATTTTAGCATGCATTATAGATATTAGATAACATATAAATACACACATTTTATATCTAAATCACAAATATAAACACTTTCTATTTCATCATTTACAGGGTATCTAATATGAACCCCTTCATATTCAAAATATAGGATACTTAATAAAAACTTTTATCACAATAAAAAAAAATTTATATATTATTATAAATATTTTCTATAATTTAAATATCTCAAATTTGATTTTATTTAATCCATTGACCAAATTAACCAAAACTATTTTTTGTATGTTTTAAATGATTTTTAAAATTTTCAATTTCAATAAAAACATTTTATATTCCATTTATGAACTCTCTATAATCCAATATAAAAACTTTTATTTTTAAGTTATTTTATAATTTATAAAAACATTATAAATTATTTACCAAGTAAATCAACTTAAAATCTATATTACATCTACAAAAACATATTTTTTATGTTTTAAATTCCCAATTCAAATTCAATACATACCTAAAGATACCATGTCTATAAATTTTGTTGATTTTTTTAAAAATATTATTTTCCGTAAGTCATCAAATTACAAGACCGTTATTGGAATAGTATATGGAATGTTGATGGACGTAATGAAAAATAATTACATGGGGAATACCATGACCATTTCCATTTCCACCATGGTCATTTTATTGGTACACCACAATATAGTTGATCATGGTTTCAAAAATTATTACAAGGCCAAGCTGTTTCAGTTTAATAGTCACACCATAAACTATATCCATTTTAGGAAGTTTTTTTCTTAGCCAAGTTATTTTAGGAATAACATTCTAATGCCACACCCCTAATATTATGTAATGGTTTTAATTGGGTATATCATGTTGATAATTTACCATGACTTTTTTATGTGTAGGCCATGGTGTAAAGAAATATTCTTATGATACATTGTTTTATCTAAACATTTCTGCAACCATTTTTCTTGAACATAACAAGTCCATATAACAATTATAGTACCATGTCCATTTCATCCTAAAATTTAATCCATATTTTAAAAATTCAATGAACTATGGAAATTTAAAAATGAAACATTCCATAGTTCTATAAATTATCATTTGTTAAATTTCATTATTCATTCAAATAATTAATCCAAACAAAATTAAATAAGATTTAATACGACATAAGTGTTTTTTAGGGGATAAAACATATCCAAACCTGATGGAAAACTATGTTTAAAACATTTTGATCCACACGATATCTACAATCCTTTGAATTAAAGTGAATAAAATTAAGATTGATATACCTTTTATTTATTAATATGAATATGTCTAAGAAAATATACAAAAGTATTGTAGTTATCAATGATAAGAAGAAAATGGGATCCTTCCACCTATGGTATCCATTGAATTTTTAAATCTATAAACTCTTGGGAAGGATCATCTCTTCTTTATGGTTTTCGGGAACCTTGTTTAAAGAGAAAGAGATAGAGAGGAAGGGAGAGAAAGATATTTGGTTTAACTGAATTATAGAAAAACTATAATATTAAAATTACTCACAAATCACATTCTATGATCTCATTTATGTAGACACCCAAGGAGATTTATTGTATTCCAAACATTCATCAGTTAAATGAAATTTTTCATAAATTTTTTATAATTTACAACTCTCTGTAATTTACAAATCATCATTGAGATTTTTTGTTTAATGTTAAAAAAGAATGTTGTATTTTCATACTCCGCATATCATCATCATATGATTAACAAACAGATCATGATCACTTGAAGTATGGGAATATGGTTGAACCACATTTTATCATATAACATGCATGACAACCATTCACAACACTATGTTATGGTAACACTCACCATGACATAGTGTAAACCAACATAAACTATAGTGTGGTTTAATCCACTATGTCATGATCTATATTTTAGTGCACATTTACATCATTATAACCACTAATCACATGATTATGGGTGAATGGGTCATCACCACTCATAACATAATTGTTGGTTATTTTTTCATCATCATAATAAATAACAAGGATGGATGAGTGATCACTGTACACAACATGGGTTAATAGGCTATCATCATACATCCTGGGTGAATGTATTATCACCATATAAATTGCGTTAATGAGTTGTAATATATTATCACTTGAATATGTGTGAAGGAGTCATTTCCACCCATAATATAAAGGTTGGTGAACATGAAATACCCATAATCAACAATAAGGGGGAAAATGTTATCAATATGAATAACCTGGGTGAATAGTTTGTCACCTCCATCAAATAAGGAAATGGAAAATAGTTCATCATAATCCGTTTAAATAATATAATAGTGAATGGGTTATCTCCATTATCCAAAAATATAATGGTGAAAGGTTCAATACTAACCCTTCTAGACATATAACGGTGAATAGGTCATTGCTTCTATAAAATAAGGTGGTTGATTAGTCACTAAATGTGTCTATTATTAATTGTTAATATCTTTATATTAATTTTTCAAAAGTCTATAAACATTGTTTTCAGTGCATTACATAAATAGAACTTCATTTCTCATCTTAAATGCAATTCATGTTTAAAATGAAAATTTGGGTCCAATCATTCATTTGTTTGTGGAAAACATTATATACCTTTTATGAATTTGAAAGTTTTGGATATGATTGAACACTTTGTTTGTAACATCTTATATTTTAGGTCTGACGGATGAATCCCAAGGGAAGATGACGATTTTTGCGCCTGAATGCAGAAAGTTTCTGGAAAAAGCATAGTGGGCCTAAGGCCCATCAAACAAATGAGGGGCCCACACACCAATCCCAATGAAGCTCAAATTTTTACAGTAGAAAGATAAAAATATTAGGATCATTTTATTTAACTATGGACGGAGCTAATTCTGATATTTTCATGATGATAAATGGATATGAATTTGAGATTTAAATGATAGGCCCGACATTAATGCACATAAAGTCGTCCCACCATTTCGACCATAACATACAAAAGGCTGAGCTAAATGACCCGAAATTTGTACATCTGATAGAGGACACATGGAAGACAATATATGTCTTCTACGACCACTGAGTATTCGGCCTCCTTCAATTCAAAATTCATATGTCAAAATTGTGGATGAATCTGGACTAAATTTCCGGGTCAACTTTGAAACGTCAAAATCCCTTAATTTTCTCACCCTCCTTTTGACTCTCTAAATTATTGGGGATGGAATTTATTGTGATGGGGTGTCTCTAAGGCTCTTAATATAACTATATAAGTATCTGGTAGTGAATGGAATTATCATCTCATATTTTTCTTTGGAATCGATGTTTTTATTTCATTGGTATTGTCATGCTCTCATTTTGTAATCGTTTTGTCAATTTCTCCCATGTAAGTTTTTTGTTCACCTTAATTTAATTAATAAAATATCATCATATTCTTATTCTTAATTTCTTATTTCATTTTCCATATCATTTTGATACTGTTTCTTTAGGGAGTGAGGTTATTCACATAATCTTTTGTGAAACTCTTCACACAACGGTGGAGTGATTTTTATTTATTTTTCTTCTTCTCCAATTCTACCATCATAAGTCTACTACCCGCTTTCATTGATAGAATATCATCAATGGATGGATAATCCTCTAAATGGTTGATCCAAGAGAGTATCAAGGGGATGAATTGGATGTTATTTCTTAATTTAATAATTCTTAATCAATTCTATTTTTAAGATTTTCATTCAATGATTTACATTCTCCTTTAAACTCACCAATTTTAAGGATACACATCCCGAGTGCTAAAAATGATCCTCTACCTTGGAGTGCTCATAAATATGATCCTCCAAGTGTATAGGTGATTATCCCTAGGATAGTTGAAAATCTAAATTGGTGAGTGATTTGGGATGTTTGTATTTTGTAAAAGGAAACGCTAAAACTAAAGACATTGAAATAATTTAAAAAGAAATTCATCCAATTCACCCCATGTGATACCCAAGGATCAACTCATGGTTTTAAATTGAATTCACTTAAGTATTTAAAATATCAAATAATCCAATCAATTCAAACCAAATTTGGCCACTTCATAGCCAAATCAACACCATCAAATCACCTTCTTAGAATGCATGTTTCTTAGGTTTCTTCTTAGGTCTCTGAGGATCGATAACCCAAGACATACTACAATGACCGCTTACACCATAAAACTTGGGTAAATTTGGGTACAACCAAATTTTGGCACCGTTTCCGGGGACAAAGTAAGTTACCTTAGAACATATTTCTATTCTCCATCATTTCTCTTTTCTCATCCCCATTTCTCTTCTCTTTTCCCCTTTCTATTTTTTTCCTCCCAAAAATCACGATTCCAAATTTCCAAATGAATCCAATAGAGTATAATCAACAATATCCATTCACAAACTTAGGATAGAATCAGTTCGAAAACCCACATTGGGAATCACCAACCTTTTTTAATCAACCTTTGAATGAATACCCCACACCCGATAACATGAACAAAATTTGTAATGATGAATGTTTAAAAGATCAATTTCCAATCCTATAAAGAATTATTGAAAATATAAATAATGATGAATTCCATGATGTACAAACATATATCAACCCTAATCCTGAAACAATTATTGAACAATTGTGTGAAAAAAAGGAAAAAATGAATTCAGAGGTATCAAGTTTTAGACTAGAACTACAAAGTATTAAAACTTGTGTGGACCCCATTCCCACTCAAAACATCCCTTCCTCAATATTGATAGAAGAATATTGTAACAGACAAACCCCTCATCCCGTTATTAAAGAACTAACCTTTGGATTTGGGATAATTGGAGAGGATCACGGAGTTTTTGAAGGGTCTTTAAATCCGGAGGAAATTGATTTTTTGGATTCAAAAGAGAAAAATTTGACATCATGGATTGAGTTTCCTGAATATAAATCCATTAATAAATTTTCAGAAGCACCAATCATTGAACCACTAGGAGAAATCACCAACATTGAGTGTATACCCATTCCTGACATTCAACTGGACAATTTTTAGGAGGAATCACAATTTCAAAATGAACCGATTATTTCTAAATTTTTTGAAGAATAAAGTTATTTTTCAAATTTCCAATATTTTTTAGGAAAATTTAATCAACCCAACATCAAAATTATTATCCTTTCGTCCCCACTTAATTATCCCTTTATAGGGTACAAACAAGACCTTTTAGTTTTCATTCATCCATCTTAGAAAACCAATAATGTAGGAATGATCCTTTGTGTCTTAGGAAAGACTATAGAAGCAACTCGATCAACCATTTCAAGTATTCCTTGGATTTTACCAATCATTGTTATAAAATAGGATTTTACACAAAACAAATTTCAAAAAAAAATAATCAATCTCAATCTTATTGAAGTGGAAAAATATGGGTTAATTAAAATGTCAAAAGTTTGAATTTGATAAGTTGGGGGGGTACAAGTCGGGCTAACAACATTAAACAAAAGCGCTTCATGGGAGGCAACCCGTGGTTTTCATGTTTCCAATATTTTTGGAATCATATTTATTTTTCAAATATGATTAATAAATCATTTTGATATTTTAAAAATATAATAAATTACCATAGACTGTTGACCTGTTCTTCTTCTATGAGTAAGGATGGGTATGAAAGGGGAGTACTATATTCATTTGTGTCACACGGTGTGATCCCTGAGTAATACCTTACCCAGAAAATATAAAGAAGACAATGTATCATCAGTTTATTTTATTTTATTTTATGTTTTTGTAGGTATTTTAAAAAAAGATTGTTGACATGATCTTATTTTATGAGTAATTATGGGTATGAAAGGGGAGCATCGTATTCATCCGTGTCATGCGGTGTGATCCCTGAGTAATACCTTACCCAGAAAATATAAAGAAGACAATGTATCATCAGTTTGATTTTTAAAATTAAAAAAAAAAACCAGAAAAACCATAAAAATGATGGTACTTGGAATTAAATAAATTGATGTGTTGTTTGTTTTGTCTGCTTTGTTCTTCTTTTTATGGTTCATGAACTATTTTTGGTGATACATGTTCAATCAAGGAGGTTCCAACATCCCCCAAGAGATCAATGGAGTAATCTAGAGCATCATGAACTTCAACTTCAAAAACTAGGTGAATTTGTTCCATGTTTATCATTTTCAATTTCCTCTTTGAACTCCTCTCCTACCCCCCCCCCCCATCTAACTTTTCTTTTCTTTAAACACTGGGGACAGTGTTATTATATGTTGTGGGGAGATGAAATAAAAAATGATTTAATTTATAAGAACATGAATGGAAAGAAAAATTCCATTAACCTTGAACATGATAACACACATTCCAAACTATGAAATTGGATATTGAAAATTTTGGATGCCTTGATTCTGATTTTAATGCAAGTTCAAGTTCATGAGCATAGTTTTTGGAAAGTGCGGTTGTCCGATTTGATTTTTCAAAGTTTACATTTTCATCCTCTTAATAAAAGTTACACAATGCACGTCAACTGGATTGTGGGTGTAAATTTGAGTTCTTGGGTCCCTTTCATTATAGCATAGGGTTCTGGGTCACTTTTAGTTTAATTTAAGTATCCAAAAAAACAAAAAAAAACAAAAAAAATTATGACCACATAGAGCAATGTTTTGTCCACATGTGTGGCATCCAGGACTTGGGGATCGTGACTCCATAGTTGTCTTGCCCAGAGTTAGGCTTTATATATCTATTGTAGAGCATGAAATTGACAATATGTGTGGCATCAGGCACTTGGGTATCGTGACTCCATAGTTGTCTTGCCTAGAGTTAGTCTTTTCAAATCTATTATGGATAAAAAAAATCATCAAAAAAATCAAAAAAAATGGATACTCATCTTATGTTTTAATGTGATTCCCACCTAGCGCTTCCATTTTTTCCCCTTGAATAATAAAATGGGCCCCATATCTTTTGTGATACACATCACTTTATCATGCTTAATTGAAATTGGGTGAAATGTGGCGATGAATTTGAACAAAGGATTGGGCTTGGGATTGGGATATGCTTATTAACCTAGATTCATTTAAATTATTTTGATGGGTTTCATATTTTTTTTGGGTATGAGGTCTTTGGGTGAGCAATGTTTATTAAAATGTTTTTGGAAAAGGGGATTTGAATTTCATATTTGTAATATATTTTGCTTGGGACTAGAAAAACTCAAGTTGGGGGTGTGATTAGTCACTGAAAGTGGTTAATATTAATTTTTAATATCTCATATTCATTGTTCCAAAGTCCATTAAAAAAAATTTAGTGCATTACATAAATAGAACTTCATTTATCATCTTAAATGCAATTCATGTTTAAAATACAAATTTGGGCCCAATCATTAATTTGTTTGTGGACAGCATTATATTCATTTTGAGAATTTTAAATTTTGGGATATGATTGGAATCTTTGTTTGGAACATTTTATCTTTGAGGTCCGATGGATGAATCCCAAGGGAAGATGGATATTTTTGCACCTGAATGCATAAATTTTCTGGAAAAAGCATAATGGGCCTAAGGCACATAAAACAAATGAGGGGCCCACTCACCAAGCCCAATGAAGCTCAAATTTTTATAATAGAAAGAAACAAATATGAGGATAATTTTATTCAACTATGGCTGGAGCTAATTATGAAGTTTTCATGATGATAATGGGATCTGAAATTGAGATTTAAATGATAGGCCCGACATTAATGCACATAATGTCGTCCCACCATTTCGACCATAACATAGAAAATCCTGCGCCAAATGACTTGAAATTTAGAAATCTGATAGACCAAACATGGAAGAAGATATATGCCTTCTACTACCGCTGATGATTCGGCCTTCTTAAATTCCAAATTCATACGTCAAAATGGTCGACGAATCTGGACGAAATTTCTGGGTCAACATTGAAACGTCAAAATCCCTTAATTTTATCACCCTTCTTTTGACTCTCTAAATTAATGGGGATGGAATTTATTGTTATGGGGTGTCTATAAGGCTCCTAATATTCCTATATAAGGAGCTGGTGGTGAATGGAATTATCATCTCATATTTTTCATTGGAATCGAAGTTTTTCTTTCATTTGTATTGTCATGCTTTCATTTTGTAATCGTTTTGTCAATTTCTCCCATGTAAGTTTTTTTGTTAAACTTAATTTATTTAATAAAAGATCATCATATTCTTATTCTTAATTTCTTATTTCATTTTCCATATGATTTTGATACTATTGACTTAGGGAGTGAGTTTATTCACATAATCTTTTGTGAAACTCTTCACACAACGGTGGAGTGATTTTTATTTATTTTTCTTCTTCTCCAATTCTACCATCATAAGCCTACTACCCGCTTTCATTGATAGAATAGCATCAATAGAGGGCTAATTCTTTAAAGGGTTGATCCAAGAGATTTGAAAGGGGATTAATTGGATGTTATTTCTTAATTTAATAATTCATAATCAATTCTATTTTTGAGATTTTCATTCAATGATTTACGTTCTCCTTTAAACTCACCAATTTTAAGGATACACATCCCGAGTGCTAAAAATGACCATCTACCTTGGAGTGCTCATAAATATGATCCTCCAAGTGTATAGTTAATTAGCCTTAAGATAGTTGAAACTCTAAATCAATGAGTGATTTGGGATGTTTGTGTTTTGTTAAAGGAAATGCTCAAACTTAAGACATTGAAATAATTTAAAAAGAAATTCATCCAATTCACCCCATGAGATACCCAAGGATCAACTCATGCTTTTAAATTGAATTCACTTAAGTATTTAAAATATAAAATAATCCAATCAATTCAAACCAAAGTTTTCCACTTCATAGCCAAATAAACACCATAAAATTAACTTCTTAGAATGCATGTTTCTTAGGTTTCTTCTTAGTTCTCTAAGGATCGATAACCCAAGATATACTACAATGACCGCTTACACCAGACAACTTGGGTAAATTTGGGCGCAACCATTGGTGGTAAATGGGTCATCACAAATCCTCTTAAATAGAAAACGGTGAATATTGTATCACTTATAACCAATAATACAATGATAAATGGTTATTCAACAATCCTCATAAACATATAATGGTCTACCACTTCAATTCAATAAAGTGATGGTGATTAGGTTCTCATTAATTATCATAAAAAATGAAATGGTGAATGGGTTATCACCACTATCAAACATGGATAGGATAAGTCATCACTATCAATGACACACTCACCCAAAACCTAGAACTCAGACATAACCCATCACACATTAAACATGATTTATGTTAATATATACCAATTTTAACCCTCTATTAATATCTTGGAATGCATCATATATGTAACTAAAACTAGATGGATCAGAAGGCTCAACTATTCTAGGCCTGATGCATCCCTCACGTTACTCACCCCACAGGTGATACACGCATCTTGACCTTAACACAGGACCCCTATATCATGTTTAAAAGATTGCATTATCACTTATAAGTAATATTATACTCTACCCTCAGTACTTTATCATTAATAATCACATAAGTAAAATTTTATCCTTTTTTATTAGCTTATTCCCATTTCATTAGGAATCCCTCACATGGTGGTAGAGTCATGAGGCTTGTCACTAGAAAACCCCATACTATAATCCTTAGGATGAATTTATTTCTAATGTATAATCTCACTAGGAAAAAACCAATGTAATTATCTACAAAAACCGTATAATACTATTGTGTCTTTTAAAATTATTCCCATGTCAAAACCATCGACTATGCCTCTCTAGTTAACCCATAACTACCATGGTTATTCTCGAAACAAATCACTAGTCTCACCCCTTGCCCATTTCCCAAGGTTAACATCATTATCCAAAACATAAGACCTTACTAGCTCACTGGATAAGATGATCAGGTATTATACTTTCCATTGGTTCCAATTCAACTTAATCAAATACCCTTATAAGGATATAAGGCCATAAATTTCCAAGTGATTAATCTTAATACATAGAGGACTCTCTATGAGTCTAAAAAAACTCACTAACCCTACCAATAATAAGGAAAATATCCTATTATTATTCCATATTGGGTCACATATACCCATTTAACCTAACATACATATCATACAACAAATATAAATTATATATATTGATAATATTATGAACCACTTACCACAAACCATATTCCTCCCTTCTTGAAATGATACTCACTTCACTTTATCCAAGATCGACCTTCATATCCTAGCCCACACTATCCAACACCCACAATCATTACTGAGACCCATTTTTTTCTTGTAATACTTTTAAATATTTCAAAATATATTTCCAGATCCTAAAGCAGAGAAGATGTGTGATTCTAAGTCCGATGTTCCCAGAATTAATTTTATAAAAAAATTATATGTATTTTACATTGCGTGTGCACAATATCTTAAATAAAATGGGATAAAAAATAAATTAAAGTTTTTATTAGAAATATGATACCATGGTTGATTTTGTAACATGATGTTTACCCTAGGCATGACCTAAGATAATTCAACATGGAATGTTTGGATATCTCACCCATTGGAGTTACGTTCAGTTGGTTAATTAATTTAATTATTTTAATTAATTTATTGTTTTATCCTAATTGGAATGTGTATAAATCTACTAAAAATGAAAATCATATAGGGTGAGATACATAAACCATGGTAGGATTCCATAGAATCTTGTTCCTCATCCCATTGTCAGATCATATTAGGAAATGATGGATCTTTGTATTGGAGCATATAATAGCATAACGAACACAAAAAATAATTAAACCATTGGAGAGAATGTTCTTCAAATAAGAGTGATCCAATATCTAGGAAGAACTCGTAAAACTATGAATTATACCCTTTTGATTAAATTCGTTGAGAAAACTCATTCCTTTTATGACCTGTTCCCAATGTGGTAGCCTTTACATGTGCCCATGTACTAGTTTATTTTATTACTCCTGGTTTTCTAACCTCAGATATCCACATTCTTGATTATTGTCTAAGAGAACTTGGAAATGATCTATAAACATTTTTTTCTATCGTTCCCCCTCAATTTCTTCAGTTTCATCTCTGGTTGGACACCATGATCCCGTTTTGACATTGTTGTGCAGTACCGAGCCTGATCAAACACCCAAATTCACAAAGGAATCTGATAAGAGGGATGGATCAATGAATCGGGGATAGATATGGGTATTTTGTGGGTTGAATGTGATCGATTTTTTGATTCTAAGTCTAAATAAAAGATGTCGAGTAGTGGATTTGAGGTTAGTGTGTATGATGACCCCCCATAATTAGCGAAAATGACTCTTTAAAATTTCTGGTCATCGTGGCCTTTATGTCTCCCCCTCTTGGTGTTTTTGGTGTTCTTGCAGTTGATAGGCATTTGGGCCATCTCATGACCTGTGTTTCTTCCGAACAGTTTACTTGATCTATGCTCTGGGTTCAGAATTTCTCCATTCTCCCTGAGGCGGGGCATTGTGGTGGGATTCATGACCTTTTGGGATGTGAGTTCGAGCAGTCAGTTCCGGAATATCGATGATGATGTTCGCAATGGATTTTTGTGACTTTTTTATTTGGATTTTGGTATTTCTCATCCTTATTTATTGAAATCTAAAATAGGTGTGATTGGAGGTTGATTTTGATTTTTGGATTCGGTTGTTTCTTATAGTCTTGATCTGGGTAACTTCATGCATGCTTTGATTTTGGGTTTTCCAGTTTTTCCCTTGAAAGTGCTTTTGAAATAAAAATTTAATTTTCAGTCAGTATGATGACCCCCCATAGAATGATGGGATCTGATTTCTAGGAAAAAATGGATGGAATCGATGATCCATGACCGGATCCACTATTTTCGAGAAGGAACAAGGATGGAATTGAATTAGAAAACCCATATCTAAATCATAGAGTTAGGATCTTAGAACTATGAAAAATATTATAACACGATGTTTACCATGATGAATACACAACATGTAACCCTTATAATGTGGCAGTTGGGGTTTTGGGAATTTATAAAGATATAACAACGTGTATCTATCCTACATTCCATGTATCACATCACCAGGTGGATAATACATGTGTCAAAGAACATGGGTAGGACCCCATGTGGGAGTACTTGGCAAGGCACACAACCATGTACTAGATTACACAGACACGAGATGGATATACAGACACATCCAAGCACACGAGTGGGACCCCGAGTGGCATGGGATTTCCATGTAGATCACCTACATGTCATGTATCCCTACACGATTGATGATACATGTACCTACAGGGAAATGAAAAAGTGATGGAGTGGGACCAAACATTGTGTGGGTCCCCCCACATGTTGTGTAACCCTTGGTTCCTTTTTATGAAACTTTAAACTCTCGTATATCCTTCATTTAGACTTGAATATTAGCCCACAACTAGCATATCCTGATTATTTTTGTCATGTAGAATGAAATGGTTCCCTTGTTTTTGTATTTTGGGATATGATTTAAGATATTTCTAGGCATGGGGATTGTTTAAGAGGTGTTTGATGATAGAAGTGATCACATAGGATCACCAGAGGAATTCTGAGAAGGAACCTCAAATTTTGTTGAGCATGGGTCCTAGATATCTGGAGTAGAACCCTCTAGCTAGTTGGGCGTGGTCCTCTAAAGACTCCTAGTGTGGAAACCTACAGCTGTTCTGGGCATGGGTTCTCTACTATCAGAGTGGATCCCTCATATTGTTATAGGGAATGGTTTCTCTATCAACTCCATTGAGTAGAACCCTCCTTCTAGGATAGAAATTAGTCCCCTATTGACTATTATTGTGGAACCCTCCTATTAGAACAAGGTATGAGTCCTCTATCTATCCACTATATAGAACCCTCCTATTGCACCAGGCCATGGGTCCTCTATCTAGAGATTGTGTCCCCTTGACTGTGTGGAATAATGATGAGACATGGCTTTACATGGATTTTTTCTATTAGGAAGACACGCGGGATGTTGGTCATCAGTGTTAGTCTTCTAGAACTATTGGTGACTCTTTACCTGTGCCGAGCTGTTAGATAGAGCTATCCTTTCTCTCTTGTTTGGGTTTATTTTTCTGATAATACACACAAACACACACACACATCTATATTCATACCATTGGATTTGGTTACTCTCCTTCCATGGGTTGCGAAAATGCATGGGGTATTCCATGTGCTTTCTGTGTTTAGATTCTCATGGTTGGATGAGGTTACTATCTTGCAATGGGTGGAAAAGAATCAACATGAAGTTTGTTTACACACTATTTTCAGCCACTTATGCTTGGACAAGGTTACTCTTTATCTTTATTTGGGTTGATTTTCATTCTATTTTCTATCTACAATCCTTCCTTCCATATTGTGTCTCTTAATATTCCCCTTTCATCTTTTAGGGAATCTTACAATGTATGTATGTACTCACCCCTGTATGGGATTTTACCATACGTGTCGTGTCTTATGTAGATGATGGAATGGTTGATAGTGACTTTAGGGGATCTTAGGAATATTGGATATTTTGGACTGTGTATGGTAGTCGTAGCTTGGATAACAGGACCATGGATCTCTCAATAGTTTACTTTCAAATTTTTTAGGTTGGGACATATTTCTAGTTGGACATGTATTTTTCTCCATTACTTTTCAGTTTTCACTATTGAACTCTTGTACACCATTGAGGTTTTTATTGCTTGGTTTAATTTCTAGTTTTTTCATCTTTTTATTATTATTCCTATACAGTTCTTCATTGATATGGTTATTTTTTTTCATACATCTACATTAGGAAAATTTCTCCCATTTAGGATATGAATTTTTGAACCTGTCACCACCACTGGATTATGGAGGCGGGCATGGGGTAGTTTCGGATCAAGCCCTGGTTAGGGTCAGGTCGTGACCGATTGTTTTCAAATCAGTTCATTCATTAGAATGTTGTTTGGAGCAGTTCCATTTAAGGATTTGGTTAGGATTAGTGCAAAAGTTTCAAAGTATCGAGAGTGCATATCTCATGATAGGGAATCCAATCATGGTATGGTTGGATGATGTATCCATTCATTAGGACCTCGATCATATGCTTATCAATTAGGAATACTGAGAAATTGGTTGCAGGGATCAATTGTAGATGAATTATATAGGATTGAGTCTTTGACTATCCTTCTTGAGTTAGTTCACCATTTTTGTTATATATATATCTCATCTAAATGTGGTACAAATTTATTAAGTTTATGGATTCATCCTTGATGAAAGACATCCATGATACCAGTTTCGGACCATGATAACGTTTCGATGATCGATGAGGTCTCAATTCAGGTTCCATACCATGACCTTCTTCCTCTATGTGGGAAGGTAGTAGTAAAACCACCTATCATGTAACATATCATACTAGACGAGCAGTATTAGTATGTGTGCCTACTTATTTTACTCCATGAGTTATAGTGCAAGAGGCTATTAATGTTCCATAGAGAGCTAGATCCCCATGTAGTGGAGGATTACCTAGAGTTGGCGGTTCATATCTTTAGGCTTATTTAGACCCTAATAGATCATGTGGTTGTGTTGGTAGCTATCATTTTCCATGGAGCAGTTGGAAACATGTGGAGTCTTGTTACCTAGATACGAGATGAGTCAACACTCTCATGTCCCGACTTCCAGTAGTTGTTCTGTGTGGAGTAATACCCCACTTGTTACTACTCATTTTGGATTTAGGAGATTCTGAAGTTATAGTAGGGAGGGATGATGGTGGATAAGTATACAGAGAGGTTCATAGAACGTACTCAGTACTCCCTTAACATGGTATGAGATGGATACTTTTGACATGGATGTTTGAGAAGGGACTCCATAAAGATATCTACGCCAGTGTGGTGCCCTTGTGCATTCCCACCTATGTTTAGGTAATAGAGAAGTCACTCGTGATAGAGAGATTTATATTAGAGGGTTTCTAGGAAACTAGAGATAGAAATGGAATTCACATAGCTAAGTTATATACAACAGTTAGTAGGAACCAATTAGAAGGATCTCAACATAGGAGATTTTATCATGATCAGACTTAGACGTGTGGTATTTTGGAACAAGGACAACTCAGACCACAAGTTAATCCAGAATACAGAAGTTTATTTTCTTATGATGGTAGAGGTCACATAGTTCACAACTTCCTAACCATACAGTCTAAGGATCACATGAATATATATGATAGATCCACCATGGCAGTGACAATTCCATGATCAAGGATCTCCCATGAGATGTTAGAGAGGCCCCTGGGGAAGCAGATCTATCATAAGAGGAGGAACATATTTGTGTGGTGGAAGATGATATGAGATCCTTCTACCACCACCACCCGGTATCCCATGTCAGGATAAGGGAGTTGGTGGTTGGGACTGTAGATAGTTGTTTATTATGGAGGCTTATGACCCCACAGTGCACGAGGTGATTAGAGGTATGATATATGGGTTTTCAACTCTTACATTAGTATTATTATACATAGGTTCCAAGAATTTCTTTATCTATATACTCATGGTGTGAGAGATGGAGCTCCCATTTGAGGTGTTATGGTGGTCATTTTACCAAAGGTATGTTATCGGTGTCCCAAATTGTATTACCCTGACGAGTATAGTACCCGTAAGGGGTCGATCCACATAGAAAAGAAGTTATTTTTTTCTTTCTTATATAGTTTTTACTTTGATTCAGTGAAGTGTACTGAATTTAGATTCAATTTTTAATGTTTTTTATGAAAAGGTGATTGGATTTTAATTTCTTAGAAAATTACTTAAAGGATAAATAAAAACATGGAAATTTGGTTTTGATGCAAATTTGGAGGGGAATCAATCGAGGATATGGATTTTTAATAGGTTGTTTATTAAATCAATTTGCTTACAAGGTTGTGTTGTTTGAGATAACCCAACACTCTGGATTTCAATTGTGACAGGGTTTTCTTGGTCTAGTAAACTATGTCTGGAACTGAGGAAACAAACTCCTTGGTCTGTTAGTCAGTGTTTCAAAATTCTTTATTTATATTAGTCTATTTTTGAGTTGGTAAATACTTCCAATGATCATAAAGGTATTTATCATTATTCTTATTTTGAGTCCCTGAAAATTCTTCCCTTGGTCTGGCTCAAAAAGAAATGATTAAAGAAGAATAAGAAGGGAAAATGAGAACAAACACAATCATAACAACTAATCCAAATTAAAACTCTTTCATCACTCACAACCCCAACACACTGGGTTTTTAGTCACACATATAAGAAAAGATTACAAAAAACCCTCGATGCCTAATGTGGTCATCGTAGAAACTTTGAGGAGAGGTGAGTTCTTTGGTAGAATGGTGGAATGGAGAAGTAGTGGAATGATGGTAGCATGACAGAAGGGAAAAAGAACCTCCTTCCTTTGGATATTCACTAATGACTCTAAAACTGGAGGCCAAGGCCTCTATTTATAGAAAAAAAAGTACACAAAGTGTATCAAAAGTACACGCCATGTAGTCTCCTCAATGTGCTTTTGTCATCTTTTTCTCTTTCGGTTGGTGGCCTAACACGCCGTCTTTGACTTGGAACACAGCGTCGCTTAGTAGGTGGAGGAACAAGACATGTAGTGACACCATACACAGCATGTAATCTCATTCATTTTCCACCAACCGCTTCTAGAAAGGGGATACACGGCCTGTATATGACGTACAAAATGGGTAAAGGTCATCAGAAAACATGGGCATGTAGACTTCTTATCAGCCACCAACCAATTCTAGAAGAGGATAAATGGTGTGCATATACTGTAAACGGTGTGTATGTTCTTCTAGTTACTTGGGAATGTACTTGTCCTATCCAATCTCTGTCGGGTTCTAGTACACAATGTGTATCTGAAATACATGGCGTGTTATTTGGAATTTTTGATCAATTTCTCCCCGATTTGTGTCTTTATCATGGAAATACCTGAAAAACATTATTATTACCGAATTACATAATTTTATCTCCAAAAGAACTTGTATCTAATGAAAAAATGTTTTAAAAACAGGATAAAATATATGAAAATGTATACACAATTCAGGCACATCAAACTCCCCCACACTTAGTATTTTTCTTTTTCCTTAAGAAAAATCTCAACATCTAATCGATAGTATCCATATTCCAAAAAGGGAATCATTCAACATAAATTATACTTATAAATAGTATAACTATAAAAGGACTATAAAAAGACCCAAAAACATATTTTAATTTTAAATGATATGCTAATCATTCCTTCTTTATAGTTGAATTATAAACCTTCCATTCTCTTTTCTGCACATCGTTCAACATTTCACATTTACACATGCCACTTGATGATTTACCTTACCAAAAAATAATACTCTCATAACTCAAGATCATTTTATCATATTTTTTCTCAATCTTAAGTATATTCACTCTATCCATTGGATTTAAAGCATTCTCATTCTCTAATTTAGAAATTTAAATCACAAAAATAATACTCTTATAACTCAAGATCATTTTATCAAAGTTGAGTCCCTGGAAATTCTACCCTTGGTCTGGCTAAAAAATAAATGATTAAAGAATAATAATAATGGATAAACAAAAAAAACTCAATCATAATAACTAATCCAAATTAAAGCTCTTTCATCACTCACAACCCCAACACACTGGGTTTTTAGTCGCACATATAAGAAAATATGACAACAAAACCCTCGATACCTGATGTGGTCATCATAGAAACTTTGAGGATAGGTGAGTTATTTGGTAGAATGGTGGAATGGAGAATTAGTTGAATGATGGTAGCACGACAGTAGAGCAGAAGAACCTCCTTCCTTCATATCTTCACTAATGACTCTCAAACCGGAGGCCAAGGCCTCTATTTATATTTAAAAAAAGTACAAAACGTGTATCAAAAGTACACGCCATGTAGTCTCATCAATGTGCTTTTGTCATCTTTGTCTCCGCTTGTGGGTGGCCTAACACGCCGTCTTTGACTTGGAACATAGAGGCGCTTGTTAGGTGGAGGTACAAGACATGTAGCGCCACCATACACAATGTGTACTCTCATTCATTGGCCACCAACCACTTCTAGAAGGGGATACACGGCCTGTATATGATATACACAATGGGTAAAGGTTAGACGGACCCATGGGAATGTAGACTTCTTATCAGCCACCAATCGATTCTGGAAGAGGATACATGGTGTGCATATACTGCACACGATGTGTATGTTCTTCTAGTAACTTGGGAATGTACTTGTCCTAGCCAATCTGTGTTGGTTTCTGGTACACATCGTGTATCTGAAAGTACATGGCGTATTTTTTGGAATTTTTGATCAATTTCCCCCCGATTTATGTCTTTATCATGGAAATACATAAAAAAAATATGATTACTGAATTACATAATTTTATCTCCAAAAGAACTTGTATCCGGTGAAAATATGTTTTAAAAACATGATAAAATGTATGAAAATGTATACACAATTCAGGCACATCAAACTCCCCCACACATAGTCTTTTTCTTGTCCTTAAGAAAATTCTCAACATATAATCGATAGTATCCATATTCCAAAAAGGGAATCATTCAACTTCAATTATACTTATAAATATTATAGGTAGCAAAGGACTTTAAAAAGACACAAAAACATATTTTAATTTTAAATGATATTCTAATCATGCCTCCTTTATAGTTTAATTATAAAACGTCCATTCTCTTTTATGCACATCGTTCAACATTTCACAATTACACATGCCACTTGATGATTTACCTTACCAGAAAATAATACTCACATAAGTCAATATCATTTTATCAGAGTTGTCATCAATCTTAAGTATATGCACTCTATCCAAAGGCTTGCAAGCGTTCTCATTCTCAACATTATAAATTTAAATCACAAAAACCATTTGGGCATTCATCAAGGTTCAAATTTTTCTGTGGCTAAGGGTTGGTAGGTAATAATGTGAAAAATAATCTTAGAGGCTTGAAAAGGAGGATAAATTCTTAAACAACAATGAATGATATTAAAAAATTAGAGCTCAATGAAAATCCATCCCCAATCAAGATCTCTTAAAAAGTATATCATCACCATGATTTTCATTTGCCAAAATGGGTCCATAAACCATCAGTAAAGTGTAATAAATTAACTCGGTCCCTCTTTTTATTTTTTAACCACTAAAATGGACCACCATGAATATAATGGATAGTGGAATATGGAAACCTTTTACCCAAGTGAACTAGTGAAAAAATCCACCACACTTAAGTTCATGGTTTCTCACCAAAATGTACCATGAAAAACCAAAAATACCTCTCTAAAGATCAAGTGAATAATCATGAAAAATTATAAAATAATTAGGGTAGGAAGGGAAAATAGGCTTGTAATGTAGCTTCATATCAAGGTTGTTCATAGATTCTAAGGGTTTACAAAGATCAAATGTTGGATAGGTCTCAAGGTCAAAGGGTTTTAGAAAAAATAAAATGCCTCAATAATTTTAATGAGATTCAAAAATATTCATGCTTTGAAGAGAAAAACTTGGAAATTCTGGTATCTATGCATATCCAAAGAATCACTCAAGAAAGTGGGTATAATAAATAATATGTTAAAAAGGTTTAGAATACCTCTTTGGAATGAGGAAAAAGATAAAGGGTCAATCAGTTCATGGCATAAATAAAAATGAATAGTATAATAAATTTAGATAGCCATGAATTTAAGTCGGAAAATCAACCATATAAATAATCATTTTAAAATAATTTATTAAAATTATAAAATAAGTATGTAATTTCTAAAATTCTCAACTATGCCATTATTATTTACAATTATAATTAACTGAAAAGTTTCCTTAGCTTAAAAAGAATATTTTGTCTATTAATGATGTCTCCTAGATTAGTTTAATAGAAGAAGAGCAGTGTAGGTAGAGAGGCTCCCCCACCCTGAATAGGGCACATGGTCCCCCAAGTGCCACAGAAAGGTGTAGAAGGTAATGTGGGGACACAAAAGTGGACCAGGATGAGGGTAAGTAATGGAATATGTAAAACTAGAAAGAAAAAAAATGGAAATATGAAAAACAATACCCCCTCATGTCTAGATGATGAAATATGGGAAGTGTTGGAGAAGTACATCCCATAGCGTTCCAGAGTACCTATGACGGTCATGGAGAGAGAAAACTACAATCATAAACAATAGAACACATGAACAAGATATCAAAAAAAATATACATATAATGGAATAAAGCTGTCCAAAAACTAGTCAGGGGGTCGCCTAAGAAGAGGCATCAGTCTGTACAAAAGAAGCATGAAAAGAAGAATCAGCAGCTGTGGAATCCAGAGGCTCATAAGATGCATCTAGAATAGAAGATATAGGAGCCGGAGCTATAGAGCCCTCAGCATGGGGTAGGGATGTCGGTGAAGGGGAATCCGGGATGGAGAGCTCTACAAGAGGAGCTAGGTCGGTACCTGTAGTGAAGATGGGGATGAAGTCTGTGGCCACGGAAGTGCCAAAAGATGGTATGGGGGAAGTCGGAGGAGATGAAGGAGAAGGAGCCTCTAGTGGAATGGGAATCCCCTAATGCTGTAGGAGTGGCTCTACAATCCTCTCAATGCGGTCTAGGTACTGAGCAGAGGCAGTCTGCTACTGAAGTAGAGTAGCCTGCTGATGCTCCAGACGAGCTAGGTGGTGATCGATCCCGTCTAGGTGGATGGGGATGGGGAGGTCAGCCGAGGGTGCGGAAGGGGAGGGGGTATGGTGAGGTACATGAGGGGGATTGGGAAAGGAAGAAGGGAATGATGTGGAAGCTGGAAGTGGTGATGAAGGAGGTGTAGGTGCATCAGCGGGGGAAGGAGGGTCAGCAAGGGGTGGTGGTGGGGCTTGGGAAAGGACGTAAGTGACCCCCTACTTTCGGACCAATCCCATGTGAATAATCATGAGAATTTATATCCGCTGGGGAGAACCTAATCGGTCATGAGGAAGGGAAGTATCAAAAATGCCGAGGTAGTGGGCAAGGTGGGTAGCGTAAAACCCATCGTTCAGGTTTCACTGATGGCCGGTGAACTTGGCGTGGAAGTAGGAGACGGTACGGTAGGGGAGGTTCAGGTAGTCCTTCCGGATGACACAGGTGAGGAGCTCCATGTCACGGCCGGTCACATCCCCCATATCCTCGTGGAGGGGAAAAATGATGGAGCTAAAGCACCAATGGGTGAAGCGTAGGATAGGGTCAATGATAAGGGTACTCTTTTGGGAAGTGGGGTGTAGCGGTGGTCAATCTAGCAATATCCCGCCACATGTCAATGAGATCAGAATGCTCAGGATGGGTCAGGGTGGTGACAGGAGGTGGGGTCACTGGATGTGGACAGAAACCGCACCCTCATCCAAACTCTTTCATAGTAAGTGAAAAAGGGTGACCGCCCAGCCGAAATCGGACCACCAGGATAGTGTTTCTAGGTGTCTCCCGATACTCAGGTCTGCCGAACTTGAAGGAAGTAGAAAGCTCCAAAAATAAATCTCTGAAAATAAGAGTGCTGACCTAAAATATCGTGATTAACGGTGTGTGACCGGGGAGATCCTCCAACTCCCCCCAGATACCCAGCTGCTAAGGCACGCTGTTTTCAAGATAATGACTACTCAATAGGATTGGGAGGTGAGAGAAGTGACAGACTATGTCGTGTGCCAGGTCAGTAACCGGGAACACCATGCAAGGATAGGGGATACCTTCAAGATCCATCCTAGTTGGTGCAGTAGCAGAGGATGACTCTAGTGGTGGAGCGGTCGTAGTAGACGAAGGCCCGCTGGATGTGGCAGCTGATGAGGGATCAACTGCTACTGGGGAGGGATCATGAGGTGTGATACTAGGACCATCCTCTTCCGAGGCGGTGAGTGGTATCATGATGGCCAGCTGAGGAGGCTGGTACTCCGGGAAGTATAGGAATAGTGTCATCGGGGGCTGGAGCTGTATCCAGTGAAAAATGGGCCTCTTTCCCTCAGTAGATGAGGCGGGCCGCTTCCCACATGCAAGGTCTCTTTCAGCTATAACCTGAAAATAAAGGAAAACAAAACAAAAGAAAAAGAAAAGAAAAAAATAGAAGTGTGAGAAAACAGAAAAATAGAAAGTACACGGTGTGTAAACCCAGAGTACACGGTGTGTAGTGTAAGAAGGTCAATATAACGACCCATACTTTACATACATTGTTAATACTTCAAAATTGAAGCACACTTATTACAACATATGACAAAACCACAAAGGACCGTATAGGTATAGTGTCTTTAGAAACTGGGAAACATAAACAACTGGTTCATAAATCTTCTACAGTGTCTCCCATTTATTTCATCATATCTAGGGTCCCTTTTAGCATATTCTACTTAATATCCATCTTCCTGACCTGGGGAAAAGAAAACATAAAAGGGTGAGCTCAAATGCTCAGCAAGGGCAAATAAAGGAAATAAAAATCATATCATATCTTTTTGAAAATCAAAACCTGCAAAAGAGATCATAATATCTTAACATGGAATAAATCATAGAAGTGAAAATGAGATCCCTATAATCATAACATAAAACTTGAATCTTTGTGGCATGCACACATAATCATGGAAATCATTTCTTGTTAGTCATGACTCATTGCCAAGACTATCTTAGTGGACAAAGTCCCTTTCTGAACCGAGTTCACTCCTCGTTTCAGTCCTGTATCACTGAACCGAAATAACCTTCCGTTCCAGCCATGTCTATCTCATGAGATATAAAATCTTTACCCAATGCATTGGAGGGAGATATAGGTCCCACCCATCTTATAATGAATCCTTTCTTATGTGTGCCACATAATCATAAAACATACATCATCGCATAACACATGAAACAAAAATGGGATTCTTGAAACATAATGACATCATAAATCAATTCATATAAGATAAAGGAATTCATAAAAATAATTTCATCACAACATGATCAAATCAATGTAATAATAGGGATAAAAACAGAACCCTTTATTATCTTAGATGGAAAATAATTTTGAAAATCACTTGAACTCCATTCTTGAGGAAAATATCCTTTCTTCTTCAAAAACATTTTTCCTTTCATAACATGTCATACAACTTTAAAATAAAAGAAGTTGATTAAAAATAAAATTGAAAACTTGTAAAGTAATCTTCTTGGAAATAATGTTTTAAAAATCCATTCATTCCATATAAGTTAAAAAAAACATTCTTCATACTTTTGTCAGAAAAGTCAAAAAGTACCTCGTACGAAAAACGACAAAAGATTCCTTTCATATATTTTACAAAAAACTTACCGAAGGGTAAAATTGGATATAAACTATTGTAGAAGGAAGGAAATAATATTACATATCGAGGGTACATGGATGTGGATGATAAAATACACCCCAGTAACTACCAAAGTAAAAACAATCTCGGATAAAAGTGAGATTGTGATATTTTCCCTTACCTTAGGTCCGATTAGCTTTGTACGTGTCCGAAGCTCCTGTATAATGGTTTAAATAATGTTATTGACTTATTCCAGAATCATACATATTTATATGATATCATATATGGTCATATTATTAGCTTCTTGTTAGTAATATTTCATTGTTACTTGTTACTCGGGTCTTTATAACTTTTTGTTCTTATGCGTGTTTTGTCGAATAAATTCTTATTCTTATCTTTAGGTTATAGATAATTCATTTCCAGAATGGTATTAGTGTATTATATACCATATTCATTCATTAAATTCATTTATATAATCATTATGAAATGAAGATCATGTAGAACGAGTCGCATCACATCGTGGAGACGGTATTCCGTACGTACGCACGAGTGATGATATCATTCCTATGATCATGGAATTGTATTGGAGTATATATATATTATTTCAGTATCAATATTACTTCATAATAATCATATTTAGTTACTCATTACACCATTATAACCATCCTTGTAAGGTGATGGTGGAAAATAGATTACACCACGGCGTGGAGACGGTATTCCGTACGTACGCACGTGTGGTGATTTCATTTTTCCGTAGGATGGATAGAAGTTGAATTAGGTTTGTTTCATATTTAGAATAACATATCAGTATGTAAGTAATACTGATGTTATTACTTTATCATGAAACAACTAAAGAAGAAGAAGTTGAAGAAGAAAGAAATTGAAAAAATCGGTAATGGATATTACCTCTTCTTTGGAACGCCTCTTTGAATCCTCCACTTAAGGAACTAAGATTGGTCTTTGGAGAAGACCAGGACCTCTAGGATTATTCTAGGGAAGTGGAGAGGAGAAAATGTCAGGGGTTGGCCGAGCTTGAGTGCTCAAATTGGTGTGAGGAGGAGGGGGAGGAGGTGCCCTTTTATAAGGGAGGAGAGGGGCACCTTAGGAATATCTCAAAATATTATTTTATATTAAAGTCAAAATCGGTTTATAATGGTTAAAAAGGGTCTTATTTCGAAGATAAAGTGGGGATGGGTCGAAATCCTATCAACCAATAGGATTTATACAAGTTTAGGGTATTATTTTAACCTTATAAATTAGATTTAACTCTAAGTTAATTATTTTAACTTTTACCGTGTCTTTTTGTTTTCTTTCACTATATGGTTAATACACTTACTATAACATGCCAAACGAACCCCAAATTGTTTATTATTAATATATATATCATTATCTAAGTCATTTGGCCGAACCTTAGATTTTTAGGAATAAAATAACAATTAATAATATAATATTTGATTTAAAAACTATTTTGTGTCAATTTTGACACTATTTGATATATGATTTTTGTGAAAGTCATAACAGAATTATATGTTCGAACCAAGTTGATTCAATCAACAATAATATATCATAGTAACCTAGAAAATTAGTGGAATTCATAAAAAGTCTCAAATTACATTTATTTTGGTATTTATATTATCAATTTTGTCAATATTTCATTAATAAGATAATTACTGCATCATCTTTGTGTCATAAATAAATTAAATTATTTGATGTCTAAAAATTACAAATAAAATACCATCATGTAGGAAATCTTTTTAGCTTTCTAATGAATATTTACAATCTAATTTATCTTATGTATAAACCTATATTAAAAATGATTTACTTATTAAACTTTGATTTTAACTATTTTAACCCTTCTTTAAATAAATTAATAATAAATGTCCTAATCTAATCCAAGTGGGCCTAAATGGTCATATTTTATTCCTAAGTTTGTTTTTGGTCGAATTACACTTGTCCAATAGAATTAGGACATGTGTTAGGGTAATATTATTATCATATTTACCCTTAGTTACCCTATTTACTATTAACCGCGGTAAAAATCGTAAAAAGTTACTATTCACCAAAAAATTATTTTCATCTCATTGAACCACATTTTAGTCCTTGATATTAACCGTGTCTCTCGGATTTTCGAAATTCCATTCACAGAAGCGGTAAAATTAAGTTTTATGCAAAATTCTGTTTTTTAACCTACCACTTAGTGGTTTCACTATTCATCAAAAATTGAAAGTTTTCAGAAAAATACCAAAATTTCACCCTAGGCTAATTTCGATATTCTGAGTCCAAAAATGAAGTCCATTTTGAAAAATAAAATTTATAAAATTTCAAAAAGTGGTTATTACTATTCATAACGGCTAGTTTTAATAGCATATTGTTGTTTAGTGAAACTCGGTATTACGTACGACGCAAGCTATCGAGGAAGGTCACGATTGCGTGTAAAGCAAGCCAAGCAAGTGTTGTGTAGAAAAAGATTCCTTTGATGATTTATATAACATAAAAGTCTCGGGTGTTACATTCTACCCCCCTTAAAAAGAATTTCGCCCTCGAAATTCGTCACTTTGCAACAAACAAATGAGGATACTTCTCCCTCATCATATCCTCAAGCTCCCATGTAGATTCTTCAAGTTGGTGGTTCCTCCATAAAACTCTCACCAAGCGAGTGGTCTTGTTTCGTAGGACTTTTTCACTACGATCCAGAATCTCTATCGGCTGTTCTTCATAAGAAAGATCTTGCTCCAGCGGTACAACTTCTGAGCTGAGTACATGTGAAGGATCTGGTATGTACTTTCTCAGGAGAGATACATGGAACACATCGTGAACTTGAGAGAGATTCGGTGGAAGCGCCAATCGGTAAGCTACCTTCCCAACACGATCCAGTATTTCGAAAGGACCGATATATCTAGGGCTCAACTTCCCCTTCTTTCCAAATCTCATAACCCTCTTCCAGGGAGATATTCGTAAGAACACTTTATCACCCACTTCAAACTCTAGGTCTTTTCTTCAGTTGTCGGCATAACTTTTCTGTCGACTCTGAGCTGCTCTTATGTGTTGTTGAATAGATCTGACCTTTTCTGCCATTTCATCAACGAGATCAGGTCCTAATAGATTTCTTTCCCCAACTTCATCCCAGCAAGTTGGAGTCCTGCATTTCTTTCCATAGAGAGCTTCATAAGGAGCCATCTGAATACTGGAGTGAAAGCTATTATTATAAGAAAATTTCACCAAAGGTAGGTGTTGATCCCAACCTCCTTTGAAATCCATAGAGCAAGCTCTCAACATATCTTCTAGGGTTTGAATTGTTCTCTCAGACTGACCATCTGTCTGGGGATGATAAGCAGTGCTGAAACTCAACTCTGTATCCAGAGTATGCTGAAGACTTCGCCAGAAATTCGAGGTAAATCTCGGATCTCGATCAGATATAATAGAAAGTGGTACTCCATGCAATCTTACCACTTCCTTTATATATATCCTGGCAAGCTGATCTAGAGAGAAATCCTCTCTAATAGCAATGAAGTGTGCAGACTTTGTAAGACGATCAACTATGACCCAGATAGCATTATTGCCTTTGGATGTTTTAGGAAGTCCTGTGACAAAGTCCATAGTGATGTTTTCCCATTTCCATTCGGGTATGGGTAATGGTTGTAACATCCCCTTAGACTTCTGTCTCTCAGCTTTAACTTGTTGACAAACCAAGCATCGAGAGACATATTCAGCAACATCTCTTTTCATGCCATCCCACCAGAAGTACTCTTTCAGGTCCCTATACATCTTCGTGCTTCCAGGATGAATAGAGAATGAAGAACTATGAGCCTCATCCAGCAGCTCTTTCTTTAATTCGGGGATGGGAGGAACACAAACCCGATTCCTGAACTTTATTATCCCATCACAATCAAGGTTGAATTCAGGAACATTTCTCACCTTCTTTTGTAACTTGACATCTTCTTTCTGTGCCTCTTTAATCTTCACATGTATAGATGGTTGAACATTCATTTGAGAAAGATAAGATTTTTCCCCTTCCATTATAATTCCAAGATCCATCCTTTGTAAATCCATAAATATTGGATCTTTTGTGATCCTCATCATGGATAAACTAGCATGTTCTTGTCGACTTAATGCATCTGCCACCTTGTTTGCTTTCCCAGGGTGGTAATGGATTGAGCAGTCATAATCCTTAATCAGCTCCAACCATCTTCTTTGGCGCATATTCAGCTCCTTTTGTGTGAAAATATACTTTAAACTTTTATGATCAGTATAAATATCACACCTTTCACCATAAAGGTAATGCCTCCAAATCTTTAATGCAAAGATTACCGCAGCCAACTCCAAATCATGTGTTGGGTAATTTTGCTCATGGATTTTCAACTGTCGTGAGGCATAAGCTATCACCATATCATTTTGCATAAGAACACACCCCAATCCCTTCTTGGATGCATCACTGTAGATCACAAACCTTTCTCCACTACAAGGTAGTGTGAGCACAGGTGCACTGGATAACCTTCTTTTCAACTCCTTGAAATTCTCTTCACATTCCTCTGTCCAGACAAACTTAACTCCTTTCCGAGTCAACTTGGTGAGTGGATTAGATAATCGTGAAAAATCTTTTACAAAACGTCGATAATATCCATCCAAACCAAGAAAACTTCGGATCTCAGTTACTGTTGTTGGTCTCGACCATCTTTCGATAACCTCTGTTATTGCTGGATCCACAGATATCCCCTCTTTTGAGATTATGTGACCCAAAAATGCAACTTTTTGAAGCCAAAATTCACACTTGGTAAATTTGGCATAAAGCTTCTCCTTTCTCAGGGTCTTCAATATAATTCTCAAGTGATCTTCATGCTCTTCCTTGCTCTTTGAATAGACAAGAATATCGTCTATAAAGACTACCACAAATTGATCAAGATAGTCTCTAAAGACTCTATTCATTAGATCCATGAAGATAGCAGGGGCATTAGTAAGACCAAATGGCATCACTATAAATTCATAGTGTCCATACCTTGTACGGAAAGCCGTCTTTGGTATATCCTCCCTTTTGACCCTTAATTGATGATACCCTGAACGAAGATCAATCTTGGAAAAGTATTGAGCTCCGCGTAGTTGGTAAAATAAGTCATCAATGCGTGGGAGAGGATATTTGTTCTTGATAGTGATCTTGTTAAGTTCTCGATAATCAATGCAGAGTCTCATTGATCCATCTTTCTTCTTAACAAATAGAACAGGTGCTCCCCAAGGTGACGCACTAGGGCGTATGAATCCCTTATCAAGATTCTCTTGGAGTTGCTTCTTCAATTCCTGCAACTCAATTGGGGCCATTCTATAAGGTGTCTTTGAAATAGGCAAAGCACCCGGTACGAGTTCTATTGAAAACTCAACTTCACGATTTGGTGGAAGACCTGGTAATTCCTCTGGAAAGATATCATCAAACTCCCGTACAATGGGCATATTCTTAATCGTGAGTTTCTCACCAACCATTTGAGATAAATAACCTTAATTTAGTGGAATCAATACCCATAAGATGGAAGAAATTTCCACTGGAAGGTTATGTTCATCCTTGCATTGATAGACGATCGTAGGTTGATCTGTAATATGAAATGTGACTTCCCTTCTTTGGCAATTGATATGAGCTCCATGTAGAGAAAGCCAATCCATGCCAAGAATCACATCAAATTCCACTAAAGGAAGGATCACAAGATTTTCAGGAAGCACTTTCCCACAAACTTCGATCGGAGAAGAATTATAAACTTCTGATGCGATTGATGTGCCATTAGGTGTTGTCACAGCTAACTCAACATCTAATTGTTGAGGTAATACGGTGATACCCTTAGAAAAGTCTTCAGAAATAAAAGAGTGGGTGGATCCAGAATCAAATAAAACATTTGCTACTTTAGAGTGGATGGTAAGTGTACCTTTCACCACATCGTTATCGTACTCCACATCGCTGATAGAAATTGCATGTGACTTTCCTTTATCTTTATCCTTAAGAGTTTGTTGACGTCGACCATCATCATCAACCCTTGGATTTGGGCATTGATTGGCATAATGCCCCATCTCCTTTCACTTGAAACATTGAAGTGTAGCAGGTTCATTCTGTGTATCCCTTCCTTTGTTTGCATCATTAGACATCTTCTTCCCATTATCACGGCATTCAAATGCCCGATGACCTTCCTTTCCACATTTAAAACATTTTCTTGTCCCTTTAAGACAACTCCCTCCATGTTTCTTTCCACACTTTGAGCATAATGGAAAGTTCATCTTCTTTTCAGTGTGCTCTTTAGAGTTTCCTTTGAATTCCATCTTCCTCTTCTTATCAAACCCATGTGACTGATGGGTTACTCCAATCTCCATCTCGACTTTGAGAGCACATCGAACGATTTCCTCGTAGCTATTGAAGTCCCTTATGGCTAACGCCCTTCGAAGACTTGGTTTTAAGCCACTAAAGAATCGATCGATCTTACTCTCAGGTTGGATAATAATACCAGAAGCGTACCTTGCAAGTCTTGTAAAATTTGCTTCATAGGTACTAACAGATTCATCATCCCTTTGCTTCAGTTCAAGGAACTCTTTCTCCATCTTTGTTCGGAGAATACGAGGGAAGTACTTATTGAAAAATAAGTTCTTGAACTCGTCCCATTCCATAGACTCAATTTCATCCCTTTGCCTCGTATTCTTAACAAGATTCCACCATTGATCCGCATCTCCTTCCAAACGATACACTGCTAGGATGACTTTATCATGCTCAGAACATTGAAGAACTGAAAATATCTTTTCAGTAGTACTAATCCATTGTTCAGCAACTAATGGATCAGTAGACCCGCTGAAAGATGGTGGATGCTGCCTCATGAAGGATTCAACAGAATGTTGCTCCCTCCTTTGTTCGTTTGGAAATCCTGCATGATTCATAGCTTGAGAAAGTTGTGTGAGCATGGCTACAAGATTTTGCATTCCAGCTCCCATATTGTTTGGTTGCTCAGGGGGACAATCATTGCATTGCCCATCACATTCCGCATTAACACGGTTCCTTCGGGTTCCAGCCATTGACTAAAACCAAGAAGAATAGTGTGAGCAACACTAATTATAATAGGAAACCACATAATTCAAGAATAAAATTTTCATGCTTATGGTCTTATCCTAGGTTATTCAAGGCCATTTCTAAAACACTAAGATTGTGTACTATGCTTAGACTTATCCTTAGGGTTCTTACTAAGGCTTTCACATCCTAGTTTCCAAAGGTTGACTATACCTTTCCTCTGATACCAACTATAACGACCCATACTTTACATACATTGTTAATACTTCAAAATTGAAGCACACTTATTACAACATATGACAAAACCACAAAGGACCGTATAGGTATAGTGTCTTTAGAAACTGGGAAACATAAACAACTGGTTCATAAATCTTCTACAATGTCTCCCATTTATTTCATCATATCTAGGGTCCCTTTTAGCATATTCTACTTAATATCCATCTTCCTGACCTGGGGAAAAGAAAACATAAAAGGGTGAGCTCAAATGCTCAGCAAGGGCAAATAAAGGAAATAAAAATCATATCATATCTTTTTGAAAATCAAAACCTGCAAAAGAGATCATAATATCTTAACATGGAATAAATCATAGAAGTGAAAATGAGATCCCTATAATCATAACATAAAACTTGAATCTTTGTGGCATGCACACATAATCATGGAAATCATTTCTTGTTAGTCATGACTCATTGCCAAGACTATCTTAGTGGACAAAGTCCCTTTCTGAACCGAGTTCACTCCTCGTTTCAGTCCTGTATCACTGAACCGAAATAACCTTCCGTTCTAGCCATGTCTATCTCATGAGATATAAAATCTTTACCCAATGCATTGGAGGGAGATATAGGTCCCACCCATCTTATAATTAATCCTTTCTTATGTGTGCCACATAATCATAAAACATACATCATCGCAAAACACATGAAACAAAAATGGGATTCTTGAAACATCATGACATCATAAATCAATTCATATAAGATAAAGGAATTCATAAAAATAATTCCATCACAACATGATCAAATCAATGTAATAATAGGGATAAAAACAGAACCCTTTATTATCTTAGATGGAAAATAATTTTGAAAATCACTTGAACTCCATTCTTGAGTAAAATATCCTTTCTTCTTCAAAAACATTTTTCCTTTCATAACATGTCATACAACTTTAAAATAAAAGAAGTTGATTAAAAATAAACTTGAAAACTTGTAAAGTAAGCTTCTTCGAAATAATGTTTTAAAAATCCATTCATTCCATATAAGTTAAAAAAAACATTCTTCGTACTTTTGTCGGAAAAGTCAAAAAGTACCTCGTACGAAAAACGACAAAAGATTCCTTTAATATATTTTACAAAAAACTTACCGAAGGGTAAAATTGGATATAAACTATTGTAGAAGGAAGGAAATAATATTACATATCGAGGGTACATGGATGTGGATGATAAAATACACCCCAGTAACTACCAAAGTAAAAACAATCTCGGATAAAAGTGAGATTGTGATATTTTCCCTTACCTTAGGTCCGATTAGCTTTGTATGTGTCCGAAGCTCCTGTATAATGGTTTAAATAATGTTATTGGCTTATTCCAGAATCATACATATTTATATGATATCATATATGGTCATATTATTAGCTTCTTGTTAGTAATATTTCATTGTTACTTGTTACTCGGGTCTTTATAACTTTTTGTTCTTATGCGTGTTTTGTCGAATAAATTCTTATTCTTATCTTTAGGTTATAGATAATTCATTTCCAGAATGGTATTAGTGTATTATATACCATATTCATTCATTAAATTCATTTATATAATCATTATGAAATGAAGATCATGTAGAACGAGTCGCATCACATCGTGGAGACGGTATTCCGTACGTACGCACGAGTGATGATATCATTCCTATGATCATGGAATTGTATTGGAGTATATATATATTATTTCAGTATCAATATTACTTCATAATAATCATATTTAGTTACTCATTACACCATTATAACCATCCTTGTAAGGTGATGGTGGAAAATAGATTACACCACGGCGTGGAGACGGTATTTCGTACGTACGCACGCGTGGTGCTTTCATTTTTCCGTAGGATGGATAGAAGGTGAATTAGGTTTGTTTCATATTTATAATAACATATCAGTATGTAAGTAATACTGATGTTATTACTTTATCATGAAACAACTAAAGAAGAAGAAGTTGAAGAAGAAAGAAATTGAAAAAATCGGTAATGGATATTACCTCTTCTTTGGAACGCCTCTTTGAATCCTCCACTTAAGGAACTAAGATTGGTCTTTGGAGAATACCAGGACCTCTAGGATTATTCTAGGGAAGTGGAGAGGAGAAAATGGCAGGGGTTGTCCGAGCTTGAGTGCTCAAATTGGTGTGAGGAGGAGGGGGAGGAGGTGCCCTTTTATAAGGGAGGAGAGGGGCACCTTAGGAATATCTCAAAATATTATTTTATATTAAAGTCAAAATCGGTTTATAATGGTTCCAAAGGGTCTTATTTCGAAGATAAAGTGGGGATGGGTCAAAATAATATCAACCAATAGGATTTAGACAAGTTTAGGGTATTATTTTAACCTTATAAATTAGATTTAACTCTAAGTTAATTATTTTAACTTTTACCGTGTCTTTTTGTTTTCTTTCACTATATGGTTAATACACTTACTATAACATGCCAAACGAACCCCAAATTGTTTATTATTAATATATATATCCTTATCTAAGTCATGTGGCCGAACCTTAGATTTTTAGGAATAAAATAACAATTAATAATATAATATTTGATTTAAAAACTATTTTGTGTCAATTTTGACACTATTTGATATATGATTTTTGTGAAAGTCATAACAGAATTATATGTTCGAACCAAGTTGATTAAATCAACAATAATATATCATAGTAACCTAGAAAATTAGTGGAATTCATAAAAAGTCTCAAATTACATTTATTTTGGTATTTATATTATCAATTTTGTCAATATTTCATTAATAAGATAATTACTGCATCATCTTTGTGTCATAAATAAATTAAATTATTTGATGTCTAAAAATTACAAATAAAATACCATCATTTAGGAAATCTTTTTAGCTTTCTAATGAATATTTACAATCAAATTTATCTTATGTATAACCCTATATTAAAAATTATTTACTTATTAAACTTTGATTTTAACTATTTTAACCCTTCTTTAAATAAATTAATAATAAATGTCCTAATCTAATCCAAGTGGGCCTAAATGGTCATATTTTATTCCTAAGTTTGTTTTTGGTCGAATTACACTTGTCCAATAGAATTAGGACATGTGTTAGGGTAATATTATTATCATATTTACCCTTAGTTACCCTATTTACTATTAACCGCGGTAAAAATCGTAAAAAGTTACTATTCACCAAAAAATTATTTTCATCTCATTGAACCACATTTTAGTCCTTGATATTAACCGTGTCTCTCGGATTTTCGAAATTCCATTCACAGAAGCGGTAAAATTAAGTTTTATGCAAAATTCTGTTTTTTAACCTACCACTTAGTGGTTTCACTATTCATCAAAAATTGAAAGTTTTCAGAAAAATACCAAAATTTCACCCTAGGCTAATTTCGATATTCTGAGTCCAAAAATGAAGTCCATTTTGAAAAATAAAATTTATAAAATTTCAAAAAGTGGTTATTACTATTCATAACGGCTAGTTTTAATAGCATATTGTTGTTTAGTGAAACTCGGTATTGCGTACGACGCAAGCTATCGAGGAAGGTCACGATTGCGTGTAAAGCAAGCCAAGCAAGTGTTGTGTAGAAAAAGATTCCTTTGATGATTTATATAACATAAAAGTCTCGGGTGTTACAATCAACATCCCGTGTGATTTGGGTAGACACGCCGAGTGGGAAAGTAAGTAGCCAGGGAAGGCTACACAGTATGTAGATAGGAGACACGCCATGTATGGGCAAATGGGTTCCTAGTCATGGGGGGCTACTGGACACGGGCTGGCATATTGAAATGGGATACACGGCGTTTACCAAACATACACATCATGTGTGTAAACATGGTTTTCCTGGACGTGTGGATGAGGTACCCGACCACGATGATGGATGGTACATGGTGTGTACTGAACATACACACCATGTAGTTTGAAATTTAGAATTATCCAATGTGTGTCTGTGTACAAAAGTACATAGTGTGTGTTCTTCATTTCGTGATCGTGTAATATGGGAGGAGAATTGGTGGCTGATCCAAAAAACACCCTAAATGCTATGAGAACTAGGAAATAAGATGTTTCGAACAACATACCTAAAGTGAGGATCACAATGCATAAGAAATCATACCAAAAAACACACAAAATAGGTGGATTCGAGGTAGGGAGGCCGTTCGGATTTCGGGAGAAGAAAATGGTGAGGGAGGGCTCCACACGACATGGGGTGTGGCCACGTAGGGTTTCTAGATTTTATAGCCAGAGTACATAGTGTGTACTCTGGAAGACACGCCGTGTAGTTTTTTTTAGAAATAAATATATCATATAATTATTATAGTAAACTATAAATAATTAATATTCATAATTAAAATAAAATAAGTATATATAGATATATAATTTATCAAAAATAAATTTATACACGTAATGTAGTGGGAAATACACGTTGTGTGTTCTAAAAATGGAAATATAGAAGTACAACCTTTGGTCTGGTACTTGGGGTGATGTTCGAACTGGCGATTGGCCGTTCCGAATGGAATCCCTCAACCACTAAAGAAAAGGTGGTACTTCTGATCATGTTTTATGAATTTATATATTTTATATTCTACAAGGCCTATACTACATGGGATAAAGAAAATTCATGGTTTGTGGTTTTTAATTATAATAAAAGGGATGAAGCAGGGATATTAGCCGAATTTGAACCTGAGTCTTTTGGATCCAGGGCCAAAACTCTTCCAATCTTCCAACTTCACCCGTATGTACAATAGTATTTCAAAAACTATGTAAATTATCATTTTAAAACTTCGCACACATGACGTATATCGAAATGCACGCCATGTGGTGTTATTAAAATGAAAAATTATGGAAATGGGCCAGTTGTCAGGATTCAAACCTGGGTCTTTTGGACACCAGTTTACGAACTTGGCCAGCCGGTCCATCCCCACTATGGGTTTTCTTTTATTTAACAGTAGTTATATATGCTTTTAAAAAAACCACACACACCGTGTAAGGAAACATGAGTATAAAAAGGAGGAACCTCGTGCTGAAGGTAGTTTGGGAGGGATTTGAACCGATGACGGCTCGGATAAACTCCAGTGACCTTACCATCACCACTGACATCATCCCTATTTATTACTTAGTTAATCTATATATTTATAATATTAAGAATATAAACTAAAAGGACTCAGTACACACCGTGTATATAGGTGGTACACGGTGTGTATCCGCTGGGTTGCCTCCCAAGAAGTTCCTTTGTTTTAGGTCGTTGGCTCGAGCGACTTACCTCTATTTACCTGAGATGTGTGGTGGAGAGCATTCCCACTGTGTCTTCGATTTGATGGTAAGTTGTCAACAAATATCCATTCACCTTGAATGGTTGACCATCCTCTCCAAAAAATTCTACCGCTCCATGGTGGAACACTCGTATGACTCAGAATGGTCCCGACCATCTTGACTTTAGATTTCCTAGGACCAATTTAATAAGGGAGTTAAAAAAGAGTACATGATTACCTGGTTGGAAATATTTTCATGAATTCATCAGGTCGTGGATTTCTCTCATCTTATCCTTATATAGCCTGGCATTATCATATGCCTCCAATCTGATTTCATCAAGTACTGATATTTGGAACTTATGCTTCTCTTCATCTGCCTTCATATAAAAATTTAGGGACTTCACAACCCAGTAAGATTTATGCTCCAACTCTACTAGAAGATGGCATGACTTTCCATAGTTGAGTCAGAATGGGCAAATCCCTATTGGCATCTTAAAAGCAGTCCAATATGCCCACAAAGCATCATCCAACTTCTTGGACCAGGTTTCCTCAAAGTGTTAACCGTTTTCTCCAGAATCTTCTTGAGCTCACAGTTGGAGAGCTCCACTTTTCAACTAGACTGGGGATGATATGGTGTCCCCATATAATGCTTCACTCCATACTTCAACAATACTCCTTTCAAAAATGTGTTGTCGAAGTGGGTCCCTCTGTCACTGATCAATACATGAGGAACGCTGAACCTACTAAAAATGTGTTTCTTTAAAAATCCCACGACCACCTTGGTCATGTCGTGTGTTGTACTAGCGGCTTCTACCCATTTGGAGATGTAGTCGACGTAGATCAAGATGTAAGTGTTCCCAAAATATGGGCGGAATGGCCCCATGAAATCTATGCCCCATATGTCAAAGATCTTAACCTTCAAGATGGGGTGTTGTGGAATCTTAGATCTTCACCTTACATTTCCAGATCTTTGGAATCGATCGAAATGGGAAACAAAGGCTCGGGAATCTCTATAAGGCCCCTGCCTTAAACCTTACTTAATCTTGAGTAATTACAAGATTACACATTGAGGATCTTTTCAGGTTTAGAGTTTTAGAGAATTAGATCATAAAACTTGCATAACATTCCACATATAAACAAAGTGGTTGCATAAAGATAGTATTCCTCATTCCCATCAATGGAAACACATTTGAATTAAAACATGGATTCTTTTTGACACATACTTGACCCTATCATTTTATCATGTACCTTTCCCTTGACCTGTGAAAAACATTTCAAAAACTTGGGATGAGCATAAAAACTCAGTATGGGTTATAAAAACATGGGAAGGAAACATGAGTTCATATATACATAAGAATGAAAGCATACTTTACCCATAAAACATAGGCACTTTAACATACCTCATAAAATAATGAATAAATCATAAAAATCATAAGACATAAAGGTAACTTGAGGCATTCATAACATTCTTACGTAGGGAGTAACCCTCTTGGTTACGTTTGGAATACCCATCACAGTATATTCCCTAAAATCTCTTCGGAGAAACCTTAACGTTTCACTCCTTCGCGTTACCCAATGCATTGGAGAGCTATAACGGGCTCACCCGCCCTTAGTTTATCACGGAACCACCCGTCTTCATAATAATGCCCAAGAACCATAACATAATCATATCACATAAAACATGCATAAAGGAAACATAAAATTTCCACATTTCAATCACGAGATATCAATACAACACATTGATATAAAAACATAATGAAAACCATTTCCAATACCAAAGTAAAACATGGTATTTATTTTTCTTTTAAAAAAAAGGTATGGCTTGTAGAGGAAGCCGAAACTCAAATAACGGTTACGACGGCGGAGAAGTCGTTGTCGCCGCATACGTACGACAAAAACATTCCCTTTTGTCGTTTAGTAAACGCTTCGTATAAAAAAAAGATTACTTTTTAATAAACGTAAAAGTAAAAGGGGTTTATACACCGTATAAAAGAAAGTTGTGTATAAAATAAAATATGCCTCAACGAAAGGAGATTGAGACGAAGTCCCATACCTCGTATCCGACTTGACCCGACCGTTCTTTAATCTCCTGAATAATAAACTTGAGTTAATCTCTACTTGATTATGAATCTTTTTCAAGTTCATTATTCCTTTTATACCATGTTATGAACATCATGTAATCAGTTAAGTTAATAATGTTCATTTTGTCGGTATTTGGTTCTTAAGTCAAAAATAGACTTCTTACACTTACATGTTGTTAATTTGGTCAAAGGTTCATTATATCCAGAATATTATTCATGATGTAGATATCATATATGTCATATATATCCAGTACATTCATGCATTTATAGTATTACATAATCATTTAGAGGTAAGAAATGAAATGCACCGTTCATGGAGACGGTAAGCCGTACGTACGCATGAACGCTACTTCCATTTCTATTTCATATTTCATGGAATGGATTCATAATGGTATAAGAGTATGTTATAATTCCAGTATAATAACATATATAATATCATTAACTTTATCCTTTACACATCCCACATATGGTATTAACGAATCAAATCACTTTTAGGGGGCGGTAGTCCGCACTTCCTAAAATGAAGATATCGTGTTTACCCATAATGGAAACCATAAAGGTATGACCAAAATGAAAAAAACAGAAGCTTAAGGAAAACATATACATATTATATATCATATATAAAAATAGTGACATCATAATGGTCACCTTTTAAGGTGTTAAATGAGTGTTGAACAATCATCGTTTCGGGAGGCAGAATTTCGCCATCCACGGAAACCGTATGTTCTTTAACCATTTGATGTAGTTGTGTGAGAGTGTAGATCAAATACATCTTATAACAACATCCTAGTATATTGAAGATACTGGTGTTGTTACAAAAGAAGTAAATAAAAAGAGTTTAGGGGGTTGGAGAAGCAAAATAAAACAAACGAACATGAGAGAATGAATTACCATAAAAAGTGTAACTCCTTTTGAGTTGAGCCTAAAGGCTTCCTTTGAAAGGATTCTGCCCAAAGGGAATCCTCTAGAATGAGGAGAGAGATGTGGAGAGAGAAAATGGGCAGGGGTTGGCCGAGCCAAAAGCTTGAGTAGTGTGTGAAATGAGGTAGAGGTGGGGGCCTTTTATAAGAGGAGAGGAGGGGCACTTTTGGAAAGTAATGAAATATTACATTATTTGAAAATGTGTTTCGGTTTTAAAAGGTCCCACATTGATATAATTCGTGTATAAGGTGATAAGGGTTATAAATCCACTCATCCAATTGGTTTTGGACATGTGTAGTTCATAGATTTTACATTATCTTTCTATTTTATTTAAATCGTCAAATAATGATGTCATCGCTGCATCATTATTATGTCATACATAATCTAATTTATTTAATGTCTAAAAATTATAAAAAAAATACAATGATATAGGAAATCTTTTTAGATTTCCAATGACTATTTATAATCAAAATTTGGACTTGTATAACCCCACTTAAAAATTGTTTTCGTAAAACATATTATGTTTGTGTCATTTTCACTTTAACATTAAATAAAAAGTAATTTATGTCATTTCCCAACAAAAGTGGATCCATGGGGTCCCCAAGTTGACCCATGGCATGTCATGGTCGTCCATGACACAAACAATGTGGTTGGGACATGTGTCTAGGTCATTTCATTTTATTAAAGTATTATTTATACCTTAAACTACCCTAATTACCACTAATCGCGATTAAGAACTTAATAAGTTACTATTCACCAAAAAATTATTTTAATCTCATTGAACCACATTTTACTTCTTAATGACAACCATGTATTTCGGATTTTCAAAATTCAATACACATTAGTGGTAAACTTTCATTTAACTGAAAAATCAGTTTGCTTGATTACCACTTAGTGGTTTCACTATTCATCAAAAATTGAAGTTTTTCAGAAAATTACCAAAAATTCACCCTAAGCTATATTTGATATTACGAATTCAAAAATGAAGTCCATTTTACAAAATTCAAATCATATAAGTCACATTAATTAATTTAATAATTAATTCCCGCTGCCAGAGCAAATAGCGTGTTTTTACAAAACAATAAGTATCAAAAGATTGACACCAGTTTAAGTCTAATTTCAAAGTGAAATTGATTCGAATGACCACCATTGGATTTAATGGTAAAAATATTTTTTAATTTCACTTTAAAACCAATTCAAAAGATAATCTAATCATATAAATAAATCATATTAAAAAGAGGTTTTGAATTAAAATACAACATTTTACACTATTCATAAAAAAAATGAACTTTATCAGAAAGGTACCAAAAATTTACCCAAAGTAAATTTTGATGTCCCAATTATAAAGAAGAGTTATATTTGGTCCAATAGAATTTATAAGATCGATCAAAACTATATTTAATGACGGTTCTCCGTCAAAAGGTGATAAGTGGACTTTCGTGAAAAGTAGGGTATAAATGCCTAAAATTGAACTCTTTCCATATTTTAAGCCTTTATCTTTTATTGGGTAAATGTATAAACATTTAAAAACATATCTAATCATATTTTAGTTATTTCTATCCATTCCCGCCAGTACAACGGCTACTTGTTAACTAACATTTAAAATAATATTATTTTATTACTAGTGTGCTACGTAAGTTTCAAAGAAACTCATCGTTGCGTATCGGGTACGCTATCGAACATAGCAACCCCTTTAAAATAAAATTAATATTTAATTCGTAAATATTAATAAATATGAAAATTATTTATTCTTTAATTACCTGGGATGTTACATCCTTCCCCCCTTTTGGGAATTGCGTCTTCGCAATTCTATTCACTTATCAAAATAAGTGGGGGTATTTATCCCTCATAGCATTTTCAGATTCCCACGTTGCCTCTTAAATCATGTGGTTTTTCCACAAAACCTTTACCTGCTTAATCACCTTATTCCGTAACACTTGCTCCCTGTGGTCAAGAATCTGGACCGGTTCTTCCTCATAAGTTAGGTTCTCTTCCAGCTGAACTACCTCTGGACTCAAAACATGAGATGGATCTGCCATATACTTTCTCAACATCGAAACGTGAAAAACATTGTGTACCTGAGATAAACTCGGAGGTAAAGCCACTCGATATGCAACTGATCCAACTCTCTCCAGAATTTCGTATGGTCCAACAAACCTTGGACTCAACTTTCCTTTCTTACCAAATCTCATCACGCTTTTCCAAGGAGAAACCTTGAGAAAAACATGATCACCTACCTCGAAAGATAGATCCTTCCTCCGGTTATCCGCATAACTCTACTGCCTGCTCTGAGCTGTTCTCATGTGTTTCTGAATCAGCTGAACTTTTTCTGCCATCCCTTCTACCAATTCTGGTCCCATCAACTTTCTTTCACCCACTTCATCCCAGAAAGCTGGAGTTCGACACCGCTTCCCATATAATGCCTGAAATGGTGCCATCTGTATACTAGAATGGAAACTGTTATTATATGAAAACTCAACCAAAGAAAGATGTTGGTCCCAACTTCCCTGATAATCCATAGAACAAGCTCGTAGCATATCCTCCAATGTCTGAATTGTTCGTTCTGACTGCCCATCTGATTGAGGATGAAAAGCTGTACTAAAATTTAATTCAGTACCCAACGACTTCTGAAGGCCTTTCTAAAAGTTAGAAGTAAACCTGGGATCACGATCTGATACAATGGAGAGAGGAACTCCATGTAACCTGACTATCTCTTTAAGATACAAACGAGAAAGTTGATCAAGAGAGAAAGTATCTCGTATAGCAAGGAAATGAGCAGATTTGGTCAAGCGATCAATAATAACCCAGATTGCATTATTACCTCGAGATGTCTTCGGTAATCCAACAACAAAGTCCATGGATATATTCTCCCATTTCCACTCTGGCACTGGTAAAGGCTGAAGCATCCCTTTCGGTAGCTGCCGCTCTGCTTTAACCTGCTGACAAGTCAAACACTTCACAGTAAAATCAGCAATGTCTCTTTTCATTCCATCCCACCAGTAATACTCCCGCAGATCTCTATACATCTTAGTACTGCCCGGATGAACTGAAAACGGAGAACTATGAGCTTCACATAACAACTCTCTCTTCAACTGTGAATCACAAGGAACACACAATCTCTTCCCAAATCTCAAAACACAATCATTATCAATGTTGAATTCAGGCAACTTACCTTTCTGAACCAGCTCCACCTTTTTCTACAACTCACTGTCTTGCTTCTGTGCTTGCTTGATTCTATCTGATAGAGAAGATCTCACTGATACCTGAAACAAAATAGAAGGAATTCCTGCACCAACAACTTCTATGCCAAAGTTCATCAAATCGTTAACCAAAGGATCACGTTCCAACCGCAACATTGTTAATGAAGCATTACTTTTTCGACTCAAAGCATCAGCCACTTTATTTTCTTTTCCCGGATGGTAATGAATTGTACAATCATAATCCTTGATTAATTCTAGACATCTCCTCTGTCTCATGTTTAACTCTTTCTGAGTGAATATATACTTTAAACTTTTGTGATCGGTATATATTTCACACTTTACTCCATACAAATGATGCCTCCAAATTTTTAAAGCAAAAACAACAGCAGCTAATTCCAAATCATGTGTAGGGTAATTTACCTCATGAGTTTTCAACTGTCGTGAAGCATAAGCAATTACCTGATCATTCTGTATTAGGACGCAACCAAGTCCTTTCAATGAAGCATCACTATATATAACAAACTCACCATTCCTGGAAGGTAGTGCCAAAACTGGAGCATTCACCAATCTTCTTTTCAATTCCTGAAAACAATCATCACATTCTTTTGTCCAGATAAACTTAACTCCCTTCCGAGTTAGCTTAGTCATTGGACTAGATAACCTTGAAAAATTTCTAACAAACCTTCGATAATAGCCCGCCAAACCAAGGAAGCTACGAATCTCGGTTACATTTGTGGGTCTTGGCCATTCTTCCACAACTTTTGTTTTTGCAGGATCAACAGTTATTCCATCTTTAGAAACAATGTGACCAAGGAAATAAATTTGTTGCAACCAAAACTCACACTTGCTGAATTTCCCATACAGTTTCTTTTCTTTTAAGTTTTGCAAGATAACCCTTAAATGTTTTTCATGCTCCTCTTTACTTTTAAAAAACACCAAAATATCATCAATGAAAACCACCACAAACTTATCCAAGAACTCATGGAAAATTCTATTCATTAATTCCATGAATACAGCAGGTGCATTGGTTAGCCCAAAAGGCATTACTACAAATTCATAATGGCCATATCTCGTATGGAACGCGGTCTTTGGAATATCTGCCTCCTTAACCTTCAGCTGATGGTACCCCGATCTCAAGTCAATCTTTGAAAAAAACTGAGCTCCCTGGAGCTGACACCACTTCATTCGATGGCCCAACATCTGCTGAAGTAGTTGCAAAGGATTTCACCACCCCTTTCTGCTTGTAGTCTAACTGCTTCCCATCACTCAAACTCTTTGTCGGACACTCGTTTGCATAGTGACCCATCTCATTGCACTTATAACACTTCACTAACTGTAAATCAAATTTGTTCTTACCTTCACCTTGATCCTTTTCAGTGCAATCACGAGCCTTATGTCCCATCTTACCACATCGGTAGCACTTTCCAGAATTCAGAAGACATTCCCCAGCATGCCTTTTTCCACATTTATCACAAACTGGAAACTTAGTTTTCTTACCATCAGACTTTTTTGAAGAATTCTTACCTTTCTCCTACCACCTCGGTCTCTTCTTCTGCTAGTTGTTATAGAAAACTTGGCCATCGGCAAACTCCATTTCCACCTTCTCAGCACATCGAACAAGTTTTTCATAACTTTTAAACTCATGAGAAGCCAATGCCCTTCGATACTTTGGCTTTAATCCTGAGTAAAAACGATTGATTTTACTATCAAGGTCCCGGATAAAATTTGGAGCATACCTTGCCAATCGAGTGAACCTTTCTTCATAGGCAGCCACTGAGTCTTCCTCTTGCCTCAATTCCAAGAATTGCTTTTCCATCCTAAGTCGAACAGCCTTAGGAAAATACTTCTCAAGAAACATACCTTTGAATTCATCCCAATCAAGAGTATCAATCTCATCGGAGTCCCTGATATTTTTAACCATAGACCACCACTGATCCGCTTCTCCCTCCAAACGATAAATAGCAAGACTAACCTTTTGATTGTCTGAACACCCCATGACATCAAAAATCTTCTCCAGTGCTTTAATCCACCCTTCAGCTAGCACAGGGTCAGATGATCCTCTGAATTATGGGGGATGTTGCCTCATGAAATGTTCCACCACTGACATGTTCCTCTGCGGTTGATCTGGCTGATCTCGTGCATGGATACCACCGCCATTTATCGCTTGAGTCAACTACGCCATTACTGCAACAAACAGTTCAGTTCCAATTCCGACCATTTCTGGATGCTGATTCGGAAGTTTATTTCCTTCTGTATGCCTTCCCAGCACTGCTTCCCTGTTTCCTCTGCGGAAAACCATTCTGAACAAACATGTCTTAGATGAAGCAACATGGTAATCTTTAAATGCTATATCATTTCAATCATATTATAATTTAACACTTTTCTAACTCCTAAAGTTGTCTAAACCGACCTTTGATACCAACTATAAGGCCCCTGCCTTAAACATTACTTAATCTTGAGTAATTACAAGATTACACATTGAGGATCTTTTCAGGTTTAGAGTTTTAGAGAATTAGATCATAAAACTTGCATAACATTCCACATATAAACAAAGTGGTTACATAAAGATAGTATTCCTCATTCCCATCAATGGAAACACATTTGAATTAAAACATGGATTCTTTTTGACACATCCTTGACCCTATCATCTTATCATGTACCTTTCCCTTGACCTGTGAAAAACATTTCAAAAACTTGGGATGAGCATAAAAACTCAGTATGGGTTATAGAAACATGGGAAGGAAACATGAGTTCATATATACATAAGAATGAAAGCATACTTTACCCATAAAACATAGGCACTTTAACATACCTCATAAAATCATGAATAAATAATAAAAATCATAAGACATAAAGGTAACTTGAGGCATTCATAACATTATTACGTAGGGAGTAACCCTCTTGGTTACGTTTGGAATACCCATCACAGTATATTCCCTAAAATCTCTTCGGAGAAACCTTAACGTTTCACTCCTTCACGTTACCCAATGCATTGGAGAGCTATAACGGGCTCACCCGCCCTTAGTTTATCACGGAACCACCCGTCTTCATAATAATGCCCAAGAACCCTAACATAATCATATCACATAAAACATGCATAAAGGAAACATAAAATTTCCACATTTCAATCACGAGATATCAATACAACACATTGATATAAAAACATAATGAAAACCATTTCCAATACCAAAGTAAAACATGGTATTTATTTTTCTTTTAAAAAAAAGGTATGGCTTGTAGAGGAAGCCGAAACTCAAATAACGGTTACGACGGCGGAGAAGTCGTTGTCGCCGCATACGTACGACAAAAACATTCCCTTTTGTCGTTTAGTAAACGCTTCGTATAAAAAAAAAGATTCCTTTTGAATAAACGTAAAAGTCAAAGGGGTTTATACACCGTATAAAAGAAAGTTGTGTATAAAATAAAATATGCCTCAACGAAAGGAGATTGAGACGAAGTCCCATACCTCGTATCCGACTTGACCCGACCGTTCTTTAATCTCCTGAATAATAAACTTGAGTTAATCTCTACTTGATTATGAATCTTTTTCAAGTTCATTATTACTTTTATACCATGTTATGAACATCATGTAATCAGTTAAGTTAATAATGTTCATTTTGTCGGTATTTGGTTCTTAAGTCAAAAATAGACTTCTTACACTTACATGTTGTTAATTTGGTCAAAGGTTCATTATATACAAAATATTATTCATGATGTAGATATTATATATGTCATATATATCCAGTACATTCATGCATTTATAGTATTACATAATAATTTATATGTAAGAAATGAAATGCACCGTTCATAGAGACGGTAAGCCGTACGTACGAATGAACACTACTTCCATTTCTATTTCATATTTCATGGAATGGATTCATAATGGTATAAGAGTATGTTATAATTCCAGTATAATAACATATATAATATCATTAACTTTATCCTTTACACATCCCACATATGGTATTAACGAATCAAATCACTTTTAGGGGGCGGTAGTCCGCACTTCCTAAAATGAAGATATCGTGTTTACCCATAATGGAAACCAAAAAGGTATGACCAAAATGAAAAAAACAGAAGCTTAAGGAAAACATATACATATTATATATCATATATAAAAATAGTGACATCATAATGTCCACCTTTGAATGTGTTAAATGAGTGTTGAACAATCATCGTTTCGGGAGGCAGAATTTCGCCATCCACGGAAACCGTATGTTCTTTAACCATTTGATGTAGTTGTGTGAGAGTGTAGATCAAATAAATCTTATAACAACATCCTAGTATATTGAAGATACTGTTGTTGTTACAAAAGAAGTAAATAAAAAGAGTTTAGGGGGTTGGAGAAGCAAAATAAAACAAACGAACATGAGAGAATGAATTACCTTAAAAAGTGTAACTCCTTTTGAGTTGAGCCTAAAGGCTTCCTTTGAAAGGATTCTGCCCAAAGGGAATCCTCTAGGATGAGGAGAGGGATGTGGAGAGAGAAAATGGGCAGGGTTTGGCCGAGCCAAAAGCTTGAGTAGTTTGTGAAATGAGGTAGAGGTGGAGGCCTTTTATAAGAGGAGAGGAGGGGCACTTTTGGAAAGTAATGAAATATTACATTATTTGAAAATGTGTTTCGGTTTTAAAAGGTCCTACATTGATAGAATTAGTGGATAAGGTGATAAGGGTTCGAAATACACTCATCCAATTGGTTTTGGACATGTGTAGTTCATAGATTTTACATTATCTTTCTATTTTATTTAAATCGTCAAATAATGATGTCATCGCTGCATCATTATTATGTCATACATAATTAAATTTATTTAATGTCTAAAAATTATAAAGAAAATTACAATGATATAGGAAATCTTTTTAGATTTCCAATGACTATTTATAATCAAAATTTGGACTTGTATAACCCCACTTAAAAATTGTTTTCGTAAAACATATTATGTTTGTGTCATTTTCACTTTAACATTAAATAAAAAGTAATTTATGTCATTTCCCAACAAAAGTGGATCCATGGGGTCCCCAAGTTGACCCATGGCATTTCATGGTCGGCCATGACACAACCAATGAGTTTGGGACATGTGTCTAGGTCATTTCATTTTATTAAAGTATTATTTATACCTTAAACTACCCTAATTACCACTAATCACGATTAAGAACTTAATAAGTTACTATTCACCAAAAAATTATTTTAATCTCATTGAACCATATTTTACTTCTTAATGACAACCATGTATGTCGTATTTTCAAAATTCAATACACATTAGTGGTAAACTTTCATTTTAACTGAAAAATCAGTTTGCTTGATTACCACTTAGTGGTTTCACTATTCATCAAAAATTGAAGTTTTTCAGAAAATTACCAAAAATTCACCCTAAGCTATATTTGATATTACGAATTCAAAAATGAAGTCCATTTTACAAAATTCAAATAATATAAGTCACATTAATTAATTTAATAATTAATTCCCGCTGCCAGAGCAAATAGCGTGTTTTTACAAAACAATAAGTATCAAAAGATTGACACCAGTTTAAGTCTAATTTCAAAGTGAAATTGATTCCAATGACCACCATTGGATTTAATGGTAAAAATATTTTTTAATTTCACTTTAAAACCAATTCAAAAGATAATATAATCATATAAATAAATCAGATTAAAAAGAGGTTTTGAATTAAAATACAACATTTTACACTATTCATAAAAAAAATGAACTTTATCAGAAAGGTACCAAAAATTTACACAAAGTAAACTTTGATGTCCCAATTCTAAAGAAGAGTTATATTTGGTCCAATAGAATTTATAAGATCGATCAAAACTATATTTAATGACGGTTCTCCGTCAAAAGGTGATAAGTGGACCTTTCGTGAAAAGTAGGGTATAAATGCCTAAAATTGAACTCTTTCCATATTTTAAGCCTTTATCTTTTATTGGGTAAATTTATAAACATTTAAAAACATATCTAATCATATTTTAGTTATTTCTATCCATTCCCGCCAGTACAACGGCTACTTGTTAACTAACATTTAAAATAATATTATTTTATTACTAGTGTGCTACGTAAGTTTCAAAGAAACTCATCGTTGCGTATCGGGTACGCTATCGAACATAGCAACCCCTTTAAAATAAAATTAATATTTAATTCGTAAATATTAATAAATATGAAAATTATTTATTCTTTAATTACCTGGGATGTTACAATCTCTATGCATGGTGGGATAGAAAAACCTAGATTGCAGGATCTTTGCTATAGTACGCTCTGTCCCATGATATCCCCCAACTGGTGAGGCATGATATAATTCCAGGACTCCATGAAATTTATTGTCCAGGATACAACGGCGGATCACCCCATATCTATAGGATCATAATAGTAGAGGATCTTCCCAGAAGTACCTCTTGACATCAGAGAGAAACCTCTTCCACTGCTAGAAGGAGAGGTCGGGATGGAGGTCACCTGTAACCAAATAATTAGCAATATCATCATACCAGGGCTAAGGTGATTCTGTGACTGAAAAGAGGATCTCATCAGGGAAATCCTCCTTGATCTCTCAATCTTCCTCCTTCTCCAAATGATGCATCTCTAGGCGGGTGAGATGATTAGAAAAACGTTCTCTCACCCCTTCCTGTCTTGGATATCCAAATCAAATTCTTGTAGGAGGAGCACTGAACGGATCAGTAGTGGATTCACATCTTTCTTGTTCAGTAGGTACTTTAGTGTTGCGTGGTCAGTGTAAATAATAACTTTAGGTTATACTAAGTAAGATTAGAACCTTTCAAACGCGAACAAAACTGCCAACATCTCCTTTTCTATAGTAGTGTAATTCATCTTTGCTTCGTTGAGTGTCATGCTCGCATAATAGATGGGTTGGAAAATTCGTTCAGGCCGCTGGCCCAGGACTGCTCCCACTACGTAGTCACTGGAATCGCACATCACTTCAAATTGTTCCTCCCAGTTGGGAGCAACCATCACTAGAGATTCCACCAAGCGCTAATTCAGGTTCTCAAAAGCTATGTTTAATGGCTCATCAAACATAAAAATGGAATCCTTAGTCAGATGGTTGGTGAGGGGCTGAGCTATCTTTGAGAATTCACGGACAAACTGCCTGTAGAAACCTCCATGCCCCAAGAAGCTTTGGATGTCTCTGATGGAAGTCAGAATAGGAATTCATCAAATGACTTCTATCTTTGACGGGTCCACCTCTATCACCTTCACTAAGATTCTATAGCCAAGGAAGATTCCACTCTACACAATGAAAGGACACTTTTCCCAGTTCAAAACTAGGTTACTGTTCTCACATCTTTCCAATACTAGCTCCAGGTGCCGCAAGCAAGTGGTGAATGATTTTATGTAAATGGAAAATTCATCCATGAATACCTCTAAGATCTATTCCTCCATGTCATGGAAGATATCCAAAATTCATCGCTGGAAGGTGGCAGGAGCATTACACATGCCAAAGGACATCATTTAGTTAGAAAATGTACCATAGGGGCCAGTAAATGTGCTCTTCTCCTGATCCTATGGAGTAATGGAAATCTGATTGTAGCCGGAATAGCTTTCGAGGAAGTAGTAAAACTCATTCCTTGCTAGTCTCTCTATCATTGGATCCATGAAGGGCAGGGAGAAATGATCCTTCCTCATGGCGTCATTCAGCTTTTTGTAGTCCACACAGACTCTCCAGCCCGTGATAATGAGTGTAGGGATGAGATCATTCTTGTCATTTGAAATCACAATGATAACCCCTTTTTGGGTACCACCTGCAGGGGACTCACCCACAGACTATCTGAGATAGGGTAAATGATGCCTAAATCCAGCAACTTGATTACCTATTTCTTCACAACATCCTTCATGGGGGGTTCAGGCGTCGTTGTGGTTGTCGATATGGATTTGTTCCTTCTTTGAGAAGCACCTTGTGGGTGAAAATGGTAGGGATGATGCCCTTCAAGTTTTCAACTGTCCACCCAATAGACTACTTCTGCCTCTTAAAAACCTATAGAAGTGCATCCTCCTGATCTTTTGACGATGCTACACTAATTATGATGAGAAATGTCTGATGTTCTTCTAAATTCCCATACTTTATAGAAGACTTAAGAGGATTTAGTTCTATAATATACAAGTTTATAATCGAAGGTACAAGTGGTTGCACCTCTTACTGCTCCATAGTGTCGGGAATAACAAAATTATTCTAGTAGTGGCTGCCCTGGCCTTCTAGGAATTGCAGGTCCTTTGGTGCTTCATCAACTGGAATGTCTGGAAAAAGAAAGTTATCTGAGGTGGAACAATATACCTGATCATCCCCTTTTCTGCTCAAGTGATCATCCACGGTGGTTATTTCATAGTAGCCCTCATGCTCTGTTAATTATGCTTGCTTTTTGGATTTGAAGACATTGTAGGAGAATGTTTCGTCTCCTACTCTAAAAAACATCTCCCCTGGTGTACGTCGATCAGTACCTTCCCAGTGGCTAGTAAGAGCCTTCCTAGAATGGGAGGCGCCTCCTAATCTTCCTCCTTATTGAGGCTGATAAAATTTGTGGGGAGGATTAGCCTTCCCACCTTGACCATCACATCCACCAGTATCCCCTTTGGATATTTGATGGATTGGTCAGCAAGATAAAGGGCTACTTGGGTAGGTTTCATGTCATTGGTCTTTAGATTCTTAAAAACTCTGAGGGGCATGAGGTTGATGTTGGCCCCTAAGTCATAGAGGGATTTCCCAAACTCACATAGTCCAATAGTGCATGTAATAGTGAAGCTACTTGGATCCTTGAGCTTGGGAGGAATCAAATGTTGTATGACCAATGAGCACTCCTTGGTCAGTGAAATGGTTCCCAAATCCTTCATCTTTATTTTATTGGAGAGAATCTCTTTCATGAATTTCAAATACGTGGGAATATGCTACAGTGCCTCTGTAAATGGAATTTTGATGTGCAGCTTCCTGAATACTTCCATGAATTTTCCAAATTTGTGGTCCATATTTATCTACTTCATCCTCTCGGGGAAGGGTAAGGCGGGCTCAAAGGGTTTGACAATATCCTTTACTTTACCCTGTGAAGTCTCTTTTGGTAGTCCTTTGGATGTGGAGGGGTTTGTAACTATACATTCTTCATCAGTAGGGGGTGTAGGTGCACCTAGCTATGCCAGTTCCTTCTGTTTTATCTCCTTTCCACTCTATAGTGTGATAGCATGGGCCTCATCCCTCGAGTTCTTCTCTGTGTTACCTAGAATTGTACCGAGATTCCTTCCTGTGATTTGGTTTTCGATCTGGCCAATTTGGTTCTCCTGGCCTTGAATGGAAGCCACCTGATTCTGGAATCTGGTCTCAGTAGTAGATATAAACTTGTTCATGAGATCCTCTAAACTTGAGGTGTTCTCCTACTGAGGTAATTGTGCAGCTGGTGGAGGCAGTGGATACTACGGCTACTGTGAATAAGGGTTTTGATACCCTTGATACTGGTAAGATCCCTACTGGGGATGTTTTTGCCTTGAGTATAGGCTCTGATACTAGGGATAACTGTAGCCGAGAGGTCACTAGGATGGAGGATTCTACTGTTGATGGCCCCAGCCCGGGTTCCAGTGATCATGCCATGTCAGGTTCTGGTACTACAGGTTCTGTTTTGACGCTCGGTTTTGAGAAACATAGCACACCTCACTCTTTTAAGGGTCGAATGTAGGTCCCGGGCATTCTCCCATGATGTGGTTATCACAATATTTGCTGTACGCTAGATGGTTTTCTGCATGTACTTGGGATGCGCCCTTCAGATTCATCACGTCGATCTTTTTGGACACAGCATCCAACTGGGGATAAATCATAGTAGTAGCATCTATGTTGTGCATACCTTGTTTTTGTGTACCCCGCTCGGAATTCCATTGGAATCTATTGGCAAAAATGTCTTCCAGTTGTTCGAAAAGCTCTTCGGGGGACTTCCTTATAACTATACCCCCAGAAACACCATTCACCATGGACTTTTTGTTTATCATCAGTCCTCTGTAGAAGGTTTGGACCTACAACTAGAGTGGGAGTCCTTGGTGTGGGAATTTGCGCAGCTTCTCCTTGAAACGCTCCCATGACTCATGAAACGACTCCAAGTCGTGCTGCTGAAAGTTGTGGATTTCATTCCGCAAGGTCACCGCCTTCAAGGGTGGGAAATATTCTGACAAGAACACCTGGGCTAGCTCCTCCTAGGTGAGGATAGATCGTTGCGGAAAAAAAAATTCCAATCTTTCACCTAATCCCTGAGAGAGAGGGGGAAAAGAGAAGACAAATGGTGTCTGTGGACACTATGAGGTAGAGAAACGTGTCGCAAACCTCCAAGAAATTGGAGAGATGGGAATTGGGGTCCTTGCTGGGCAGGCCACCGAACTGAACTATATTTTGGATCAGCTTCATGATATCATGCTTGATCTCGAAGTGTTGGGCCTGCACCGGTGGATGAGTGATGCCTATATCAGCTCCGTGAATAGATGGAAGGTCGTACTCTATGAGATTACTGCTTGGATGTGGCTACTGAGGGAGTGGAAGCGGCATGTAATGTTGTTCCTAAGGGGAAAAGTACGACCCTAACCTGGATGTAATAATGTAATCCTCTCTGGTTGGAACATTAATATCTTCTTCGGGCCATATCCTGGAGCAAGTGGAGCTTGCTAGTTCCGGTTTTCATCTGAACCAACTAGTTGTCCAGCTCCTTGGGAAGCAGTTGTGTCTCCTTCTTCATTCCATGCCATGGGATTGTTTTAGTTTTGTTCTCCCATGAGTACTCATCGTCACCTCAAAAGTGTTCTTTCGATCTATGGGTCAATTGGGATAAACTCTGATGACTCAACATTCTTGGAACAAGTGAGGTGGCTGCTCATATACCTATGAACCTGCACAATACTAAACACACCAAGCGTAAATGAGGAAGAATAAAGATAAACAGAAATTATAATAGAAAAGATATTTTTGGGAATTTTTTATTTTTATTTCCACTAAAATTTAATACAAACTTGATTAATGTAAATACAAATTTAGCTTTTAATTTCCCCGATAACGACGCTAAAATTTGGTGGTCATTTTACCGAAGGTATGTTATCGGTGTCCCAAATTTTATTACCCTAAAGAGTATAGTACCAGTAATGGGTCTATCCAGAGGGAAAGGAAGTTATTTTTGTATTTCTTATCTATTTTGTACTTTGATTCAGTGATGTGTACTGAATTTAGAGTTTATTTTTATTGTTTTTGATGAAAAGGTGGTTGGATTTTAATTTCTTAGAAAATTACTTAAAGGATAAAGAAAAACACAGAAATTTGGTTTTGATGAAAATTTGGAGGGAAATGCGTCGGATCTGTGGATCTTTAAGAGGTTTTTTATTAAATAAATTTTCTTTTGAGGTTGTGTTGTTCTTGATAATCCAACACTCTAGGTTTCAATTGTGACAAGGTTTCCGTGGTCCGGTAAACTATGTCTAGAACTGAGGAAACTGACTCCTTGGTCTGGTAGTCAGTGTATCACAATTATTTATTTAGATTATTCCATTTGTGAGTCGGTGAATACATTCAATGATCATGAAGGTATTCATCGTTATTCTTCTTTTGAGTCCCTGAAAATTCTTCCCTTGGTTTGGCTAAAAATTTTCAGTGATAAAAATAAATGATTATAGAAGAATAAGAAGGGATAAACAGAACAAACAAAATCATAACAACTAATCCCAATTACAACTCTTTCATCACCCAAATCCCCAACGCACTAGGTGTTTAGTTACACATAGAAGAAAAGATGACAATTGAACCCTCGATACCTGATGTTTTCATCACAGAAACTTCAAGGAGGGGTGAGTTCTTTGGTTGAATGATGGAATGACGGAGTAGTGGAATGATGGTAGCATGACAGTAGGGAAAAAACCTCCTTCCTTTGGATCTTCACTAATGACTCTCAAACTAGAGGCCAAGGCCTCAATTTATAGAAAAAAAGTACCTGACGTTTATCAAAAGTACACGCCATGTAGTCTCATCAACATGATTTTGTCAACTTTTTCTTCTTCATTGGTTGGCCTAACATGTTGTATTTGACTTGGAACACAGCGCCGCCTGGTAGGTGGAGGTATACAGCATGTAGGGCCACCATACATGGTGTGTTCTCTCATTCATCAGCTAATAACCACTTCTAGAAGGGGATACACGGTGTGTATATGATGTACATGGCGTGTAAAGGTCAGCCGACCACATGGGCATGTAGACTTCTTATCAGCTACCAACCACTTTTAAAAGAGGATACTCAGTGTGCATATACTTTACATGGTGTGTATGTGTTTCTGGTAACTTGGGAATGTACTTGGCATGGCCAATCCGTGTCATGGTTCTGGTACACGAACTGTATATGAAAGTACATGGCATGTAGTTTGGAATTTTTGATCAATTTTCCCCTTATTTGTGTCTTTGTCATGGAAATACCTGGAAAACATTATAATTACCAAATTACAACATTTTATCTTCAAAACAACTTGTATCCGGTGAAAAAATGTTTTAAAAACTCTATAAAATGTATGAAAATGTATACACAATTCAGGAACATCATGTTAGACCAGCAACTTCATCTTGAGATTCCTACAGGGAACACTTCTTCTAAATATTTTATCTTCATGTAGTGAAAGATATCACTTGCTGGAGAGAGGTTCCAATGGGAAATTTTGGTCATCACAATGGTACCCTATGACGTAATCTTGGGTATAAATTGGTTGTCTATGGTCTGACCCATATTGATTGTCACCGCAGATGAGTCAGATTCCTTCACAATAATGGGATGAGATTCACCATTATGGGTGAGAGAGATGTTATGACATGATGAGTGGTTTCTTCAATCAGGAGGCTGCAACCCATCACCCATCATTTAGAGAGTATATGCCATGGTGCAGAAAGCTCTTCAAGAACATGGATTCCTTTGGTTTTGAAGGATTATATGAACATATTCCATAAGGATGTTCCCAGACTACCTATGAGGTGAGAGATGGAGTTTTTCATCGATATACATCACAAGAACACTCTGATATCTTCTACCTCATATCATATTGTCCTTACCGAGCTCCGAGAGCTGTGGTTGAAATTGGGGGACCTTTGAGATAAGGGTTTCATTAGGACCAGTGTGTCCCCTTAGTAAGATTCAATGTTTTTTCATGAAAAATGAGGACGTGTGTTTATGAATTTTTGGGGATTATCATCATCTCAACTAGGCCAAGATAATGTACAAGTACACCTTTCCATGGTTTGATGACCTCTTTGACCAGTTTTTAGGTATAATATGGTTCTCAAAAATTGATATCAGGCCTAGATACCACCAATTGAGGGTTCATAAGGTTGATATTCCAAAGAGATAATTCTGATGTTGATATGTACACTATGAGTTCCTGGTGATTCCCTTTGGTGTGAAAAATTCCCCAACTGTGTTCATGGATTTGATGAACGGGATCTTCCAACTGTACTTGAAACAGTTTTTGGTCATCTTCATTGATGAAATACTCATCTACTCTGCATCAGAGGAGGATCATGAAAATCACATGATGATGATTCAATATTTTCTTTGAGAGCACCAACATTATGGAAATATCTCAAAGTTCCAGTTCTAGATTCATGATGTTCACTTTTTGGGGCATGTCATTTCTGATCATGGTTTAGTTGTGGATCCAACAAAGGTCAACACATTGTTTTATTGGGATCCACTGAAGAGAATTTCAAATGTGTGAATTTTTCTTGTCATGGAGGGTTACTATAGGATTTTTATGGAATAATTTTATAGGATTTCAGCCCCTTTGACCTCCCTGATGAAGAAATGGAAACCGATTACTTGGACTATGTTGTTCCAGAGCGCCCTCAAGGAGTTCAGGATAATGCTGGTGAGTTCTCCTATTTTTAGACTATTAGAGGTGGGCGTGGAGTGCGTATTATATTTCGATACCTCCAGAGTTGGGCATGTATGTGTTTTGATTTAGAGGCATGCAGTTATCAGATACTAGTCCAGGTGGTTGATACCTAATAATAAGAACTATGCAACTCATTACCTAGATTTGGAAGCAGTATTCTTTCACTTGAGGATGTTAAGGTACTACCTTTTGGGGGAGCACTTTGTGGTTTACTCAAACCATTGGAGTCTCAGGCACGTCTTCACAAAGAGAGACTTGATCATGAGACATTGGTTCTAGTTGGAGTTCCTATAGGACTATGAAATAGAGATATTAAATACTTTAGGAAAGGGAGACATGGTAGTATATGTACTTAGTAGGAAGTATGAGGATCACTTGGTACATGAAGCTTTGGATCAGTTGGCATCCTTATAGCTGACCAAGGTAGAGCTGGAGGGTACAACTTTTTGTCAGTCGATGGTGTTGACTCCTTTGCTTCTCAAGCATGTTAGAGATTTTCATCATGGATACATTGAAAATGAGGTATTTCATGACTATATATCTATAGGGGAATCACATGATGGATATTATAAATTATTTTATCATGTCTTCTTTTTCTAGGGATGGACGGTGGTTCCAATCATGATGTGGGGGGAGGTGATGTGACACTTCCACACTTATGGCCTATATGTACATCCTGGTGTGGGGAAATGTATATAGATATTCAATGGTAGTTTTGGTTGTCTGAAATGAGATAAATAATTACTGATTTCATCTCTATGTGCCTCACCTTTCAGTAGGTGATGGATAAGAACCAGGTTTCGGTAGGTTTGTTGCATCCCCTTGAGATCCCAGAGTGGAAGTGGGATGGCTTATCCATTATCGTTGTGATAAGGCTTCTATGGAAAATGATGGTCCATGATGACATATTGGTTATATTTGACCAAATCACATATTCATCACACTTACTTTCTATCAGGGATCAATGTTTAAAGGAGAGTTTGGGCTTGTTTTCTATATGGAAGATTATTCACCTCAATGGGGTGCCCTTGAAAATTGTCTCTGGTCATGAAACAAGGTTTACATCATGGTTTTCTTGAGGCCTACATGAGGTATTAAAGAAATATATGAGGATGATTATATCCATTCACACCCAGATGGATGGGCATATAGATAACACTATCTTGGTGTTGGAGGATATGTTGTGGTCTTGTGTGTTAGATTTTAGTCGATGTTGTGAGGATCATTTTTCCTTGGTAGAGTTTTCATAAAACAATAACTACCACTCCAAAATCAGAATGGACAATTTTTTTCCCTTTATGGTATACCCCATATGTCACTCTTATGCTGGGAAGAGATTGGTGATACATCTCTTGGGGGTCCATAGTTAGTACAGGTGAAGACAGAGAAGGTCTAAGTCATCCGTGAGCAGATGAGGATGGCTCGAAGTAGGCAGAAATCTTATACAAATCGGCATTGTAGGCCCTTGGAGATTGATAAAGGAGACCAAGTTTTCATGAGAGCCTCCCCACAATGAGGATTAAGGAAGTTTCGATGGTGAGGCAAGCTATCCTTGAGGTTCATCGGGATTTTTGATATCATGTAGATGGTTGGTGAGGTTTCTTATCTCCTCTCCCTACACCCACTGTTGGAGCACGTCTACAGCGTCTTCCACGGGTCATAGATGAGGAGATATGTGCATGAACCTACACACATCATCGACCTGGGAGATATGTATCTCATGTATGGAGCCTCTTTTTTAGATCACCCGGTGGTGATCGAGCATCAATAGGAGAGGACCCTACATGGGAGGACCATCCCCTTGGTTCGTGCATTGTAGCGACACAAGAATGTGGAGGACAAATCCCAGGAGTGAGTGAGCTAGATGTGGGCTCAGTATCCTGAGTTTTTTGTTTAGTTTTCCTTTTTGGGGATGAAAATATTCAATTAGGGAATGATGTAGAGACCCTTTTTTACATTGTAAGGCTTTTAAGTATTTCTACATATATTTCCAGAGCATGGAAATGAGACAAAATTCGATTCAGAGTCTCGATGTACATGAAATTAATTTTTTAAAAATATTTTATATATTTTAATTTCATGAAAATCATTTTTTAAGTAAAATGGGATATGTCTTAAAATAAATATCAGATCATAAATATGAGAATATAGTTGAGTCCATAATGTGATGTTTACACTAGATATGACCTAAGATAAGTCGACACATGGTGTTCAGATATCTCGCCCATTGGTGGTATGTTTTGCAGATTAATTAATTTAATTTATTTATTTTTTAACCTGACTACAATTTATATAAATCCACCATAATATAAACTCCTAGAGGGTTAGCTACATATACCCTGATTGGATTCTGAAGCTTCCTCCTCCTCCTTCCGTTGGTGGATCATATCAGACGAAAAGAAATCTCTAGATCAGAGGAGATCAGAGCACAATAAATGTAATGAATTCCTTAAATAATTGGTCAGAATATGATCCAATATCCTAGTAGACTCATAAAACTATGTATTATTCCATTTATGATTAAATTGATTAAGACAAATCAACCCTTTTATGATCTGTTCCAATTATAGTAGCCTTTTCATGCATCCCTGTAATGGTTTATTTGATTACTCTTGGTTTTATAACCCCAAATATCATATTTATTGATCGTTGTGTAAGAAATCCTAAAAATTATTTATAAACATTTGTTTTTGTTCCTTTCCCCCTCAATTTCTTCACATTTGTCATAAGTTGGACCACGTGGTCCCGGTTCGACATTGTCAGGAGTTACCGAGGCTGATTGGAACCCTGGATTCCGAGAGGAATCATGTAAAATGGATAGATCAACTAATTAGAGATATATATAGGTTTTTTAGGTTTCAGGTGATCTATTTTTTGATTTGAAGTCCGAATAAAATATGGCGGGTGGAAGATTTACATGCGGTTCATATGGAAAAACCCCATGGAAGGATGAAATCCAATTTTCAATAGTCGATGGATAGAAATGAAAATACACAACTAGATACACCATTTTTGAGATGTAACAGAGCCAGAATAGAAGTATAAAATCTATATATGAATCCTAGAGGTTAGATCTAGGAAATTGTGAAAAATGTGAATATACACTGTGTTCCATGATGAACACTCAACATGTAACCCCTATGGGGTGGTGGCTAGGGTTTTCAGAATTTATAAGGATGGCATGATGTGTAAACCACCTACATACCATGTATCGCTTCCTCTAGTGGATGAGACATGTGGTGGATCACATGGGCATGACCCCATGAGGCAGTAAACAATTAGGCACATGGTTGTGTACCAAAGTACAAAGACACGAGATGGATTCACAGACAAGGCTAAGCACATGGGTGGGATCCCGGGGGGCTTGTGAACATTGTGTAGATCACATAAATATAATTTATACCCAAAAGGTTTGGTGAGCCATGTACCTCCAGGGACATTGATATGTGATAGATCAAGACCACATGTTGTGTGGGTCCTCTCACACACTGTGTACCCCTTGGTTCCTTTTGAGGAAACATCAAACTCTTGTATCTCCTTCGTTTAGACTCAGATTTATTCTTGTCAGTATCCTATCTTGAGTGTTCTTCCTTATAGAATGTTATGGTTCCCTATATTGTGGATTTAGGGTAAGATGTGAAATGTTTCCATACATGGTTCTTGTTTAGGCAATGCTTGATGATGATAATGATCACATAGTATCACCAGAGGAATTACTATTTTTACCCTCGAGCTAGGCTAGGAATGGGTTCTCTACTATCAGAGTGGAACCATCCTAATAGTATAGGTAATGTGACCTCTATCGACTCCACTGAGCGGAACTCTCTTGTTGAAACAGAGTATGGGGCCTCTATCTATCCATTGAGTAGAACCCTCCTATTAAACCAGGGCTTGGTTCATATACCTATATATTGTTTCCCCTCAACATATTGGTATAATGATGAAGTTTGAAATGGGTTGGATGTTTTCTATTGGGAAGATGTATGAGAAGGTGGACATCATTGTTGGACTTTTTGAATTGTTGAAGACTCTTTACCTGCGATGTGATGTGAGATGGAGATACCCTTTCTCTCTCTTATTTGTGATTATTTTTTTGGATCATATGTATATATATATATCCATACTTTTGTATTTGGTCAATCTCTTTCCATGGGTTTGGAAGATGTGTGGGGTATGTCGCATTCTTTCCATGTTTAGCTTCTCAAGGGTGGATGAGGCCACTCTCCTTCTATGGGTGAAGAAGACTCGACATTTAGTTAATTTACACACTATTTTGAGACCCTTGTTCTTATAAATGGTAACTCTTTCTCTTTTTTGGGTTGAGCTACATCATTGTCTCTATCTACATTCCTTCCTTTCCTATTTTTTCCTCTTACTTCTCCCCCTTTTAGTTTTTAGGGAATCTTACTATGTATTTATATACTTAACCCTTCATGGGATTTTCCCACATGTCTCGTGTCTTATACAGATGAAAGAAATGTTGGCGGTTACTTTAGAGGATCTTAGGGATACTGGGTGTTTTTGGATGCATATGGTGTTCATAGAATAAGGATCAAGATATGGTCTCAATGTTTTACTTTCTAGTTTTTTTAGGTTGGGACATATTTATTATGGGGTGTGTATATTTCCCCTTTAATTTTGGTTCTCACTATCGTACTCTTTTATAACCTATAGGTTTTTCATGCTTGGTTTACTTTCTAGTTATTTCATATTAGTATTATTCCTTTGAACTTTTGTGTTGATATGGTCGGGTTTTTACATATATGTACATTAGGAAAATTCCTCCCGTTTAGGATATTCTTTTAGGCACATGTTGCCACCCATGGACTTTGGAGGCGGGCTTGGGGTAGTTTTAGATCAATCCCTGATTAGGGTTAGGTCATGAAAATCATGATCTCAAGGAACCCTCCCATATCTTAAATCTTATGAAAAATTTGAGAACCACTCCTAGAATGCATCACACCTAAACTGAAACGGTGATAAAGGATATGTGTTCATCACTTTGGATTCATCATTCTCACTTTCCAATGAATGATTCATTATATCAAGATGATTCCGCCATAAACCAGTGGAATAATTATCTAATTATATATTTGGATAACATAATTAACCCTTGGTGGTTCAAATACACAGGGAAATGAAAAGTTGAATTATATAGATGGAGAGTTAGCATCCCATCCATGCGAGTTGGCCAAGAGAAACACCCCGAATTCGAGTGTTCAAAAAACCACAATGGGTCTACTAGAAACCTATTACACTCTCATCAAGTACCTTGTGGCCTCTTTCTGACCACAAAATATTGTAAACCTCCAACTGGTATCCAGTACCCTATCACTGGGTACCTGTTTCTATCTATAAAAAAACAAAATTACCAAGTCCACACCATGCATCCAGTGTACCCATATTGGGTAACCAGTAGCCCCAGATGCCCTTGAGAGCTAAAATATCTACAAAAAAACATTACTCAAACCTCTAAAATCTCAATTAAAAATAAAAACACATCCAAAATGTAACCTTATTCACCGTAAAATGTCTTTAAATCAACTCAAAAATCAAATTTTCAAATTTAACCAAGCTCAAGTTCAACCAGAGTCCATATCTCATTTGGATCCATAGGAACCTGATGTCATTGGTCATTAAAATCACTCCATTATACTGATTTTCATCTCCAATAAGTCACTACATTTCTTCCCTATGTGTACACCAACCATCCATTTCGGATGCACACTTTTAAACTGAAACATCCCACTGTTATAGTCTTATTGTCAATGGACCAAAATGAGTAAAATTATTCAATAACATGAAACTGATAGATTCACCCACCCATATACACTATTAATCTCTTGAATAAAGTTTATAAATAAAATTTTAAATAATTATACTCAATCTCATACAAAATCCTCCAATCATTACCTCATTAGACTAACTGCTTTTGAAACTCAATGTATCATAGATAGTTTCACCAATAAATTCACCAAATATATGATTATGTATTGATCCCAATGATATTATTATAGTTAAAAATTATTAAAATTAAACAATAATGGTAAATATCAAGGATCTATAACTAACCATGGTCTACTCAGCACTACACCCATATATCCTCTTATCTCACACATATTGATTTTACAGTCCCATACTCTAGACTTAATCTATATCATGAAGCCTTTCTCTGTTGCACTAATAATTTTACCCTAACCTGAGTAATTATATTCTCTTGAACTAATCACAATATTGTTATATTCTCTGACTATCAAACTCAGTCAATCACAAAATATACTGATATCATCTAATTTCCACAACTCGCTACCCATACTTGGGTATTTCCTTCTTACTAGTCATATTTAGGAAACTTGTGAAACCACAACCACTATGGGTTAGTTTCACAATGAACATCACCAATGTTGTTATTATACTTCTTCTAATATGATTTTTACACATTTAATCTATCTATGGTGTGCTCCCCACTATAGGATTTCCCATATTCCCAAACCATGAACACTAACTTATTCATACTCCACCATCTATTAAACAATGTAAATCATATTCCCCACTCAACATACATTTAATAAAATTATCCCATGAGGTTCACTCTAGGATCTATGATATAATAATTCTATACACTACCACTATCTAATTCCTTTGTAAACCTATTGGAAAAAACATCTATCCTTTATAGATATATTGAAATACTATGTTAGTTTTCATGGAATGTGTAATTGGTTCTTCTAGTTGTGCAAGTGGCATGGATTTGTTTTGAAAGGTGTGAAAGTAATTTTTAAGTGTTTGAGTATGCAGTTGGTTTTAAAAATGGAATTCGCATGCGAAATTGGTGAAATCACGATGTAAGAATTTGTTTTGTTTTTTTGAAATGTTTTTTGAGTTGAGTAAATGATTTATTAAATGATGTTTGAAATTAGAGTCATGGGTGAAAGGTATTTCAGTGTGTGTTAGAGTTTGGTTAGAAAGTGAATGTTAACTTTGTGAAAATGAATCTTATTTTCTAAATGTTGTGGGGTCTCTTTGTGTGATTTATAGGAATGGTTTTGAAGGTGTTTCACTTGTTTTGACCTGTTTGGATTCGAAACATGTTTTAGAATGACTTTAAAAAGGGTCTAAGGCCCGTTGTTTTGTTGTGAAGTGTTTGGGTGTGTGTTTGGAACATAAGGGACCGTTTGGTATTGAAAATATGAAATTGGTGTTTAGTGTTGTTTAGGAAATGGTTTGTAAATGATTTTGGTCTTGGAAGTTGTTGGCCCATTTTTCATTTTAAAAATGTCGGCCTAAAGGACTGTTTGGATTTTTAAATACAAAATTTGTGTCTAGAGTGGTTTTTAAAGAGCTTGTGCAATATTTTCATAGAGACATTTGATTATGTAAAACTAAAGGCCCAATTAACAAATAAAAGTGTTTAATAAAGATAGTTAGATAACCGACTGATGTGATGTCCGAGTTGGAACTTTGTATGTTTGAAATGTATATATATATATAATTATATGGGTGGTCCTATCTAGGGTAACCTTTATGGGTGAATTCATAGGAAGCAACTGTGTTTGGGTTAAGTAAGTGCGGTGATGACATGGTAGGGTGATTCATGCGTGTGAGGGACTCATACTTACACGGTATGATTATTATAACCACCATGGGTTCCTAGGAATCTTTTAGTTTATCAATTGATGGTTTCTTATCAGACCCTATTAGATGGGTTGGTACCCACTAGTAGGTATAGAGGCCAGATAGGGAGTTCTGCTGGTTTCTTTTTCCGCGAGGGTGGCCATTTGGTTATAGACTTAGAAACTTCACCATATGATGGTAGGTGGTTCTGATCTAAGTACATCTAGGGGTCTTCTAGGGATGTTTAGGATCACCCATGGTTACTGGATTATTTTCATTGCTTGTTTACTTTTTGTTATACTAGTTTATTTCAAGCATGCATTGTTTACCTATTTTATTTTTGTCTCGCTATGGTATACATTGTTTTGGGTATAGTTTGTAAAATGAAAAATGATTTTAGAAATCTATGTCGAGTGTTTTGGTTTTTTAAAATTATAAATCCTTACTTTTATATTCGTACTTCAAACTTGTGTTAGTGGATTGTTTTAGGAAAATAGATATTGGATTCTGTGGTTTATCTTGGAAACCCTATTGATCATTTTTAATACTCCGGACTATTTTTATCATTTCAGTTGTAGGTTTCCTTTGATCAGGTTTTCTTGTCTGAGTTTCTCATTATTGGAGAAAGGTCGGCCTTTGGTTGGGAAGTAACTTGGAAGGTCACAGGGGGGTATGTTGAGCTGTTCTGTTTATTTGTTTTCCACTACTAGAGTTTATTTTTATTGTTTTGTTTATTCCTGATTATTTATTTGTATTTTATGGTCCAAATCATTCCTAGATGTTAAATTGTGATGCCTAGCACTGGTTTCCAGCCCATTGGGATCGGAACCCCCCCCCCCCCTCAGTCCATGTTGTAGACCGGCTCAGGTGACTGTTTCAGGGTCAAACTGGGTTGGTTCATGACAAAATGGTATCATATGAGGCCTTTGTTATTTGGGGTGTTCAGTAGATGGATATTAGGACTGTCAGGACTCTAGAGGTAGGTACGGGAAGGACATCATTAACCCCCACCCGTTCCAAACCTCGAGTTTCCAGGGGTAGTCTGGGAATTGAGTCCTTGTCTCGTTCTGGTTTGTTTTAGATTGAGGGATGACAATAGATGCAAGCCTATGTTACAACATGATTTCACATGGAGTAGTGACCCAAGTCGAGTCTGAGTACACGATTGAAGTTCCTTATAGTTGTTGATTATTACTTGGGTTATGGCCCACTACCATGTTTCCAGGTTAAGCATGACTACTCCTCCCTCACTCTGGCAGTTTGATGCAAGTTGAGTGTTATCTGGTTTTGGTTGGTGTAAGTGAACTTTTGAAAATGAAAAATGATTTTTGAAATGAGAATGAATTATTTTAAATGGATTTAAATTTGTGAAATGGGTTTTAAAACTAAAATATCTTGGTCTAAAAATATGGTGTTTTCATAGAATTGGTAGAGAAATGGTTTGGGTGCGACGGGTACTCTCTATGAACATTTTCACATGTGAGGGAATGCATGGGAAGTGTGTGTTTCTGTGTATGAATGAAGGTGGATGAAGACATGTGAAATAGTTCATGGGATTACTGGGTTGTGTACTTGGAATTAAAGTCTTGACCTTGTTTTTCTAAAGTGATTTTAAAAGGGGAAATGATTTTGGAAATTGAATTTGGTTTGAAAAGTGGGTTTGGAATTTGAAAAGTGACCTTGAAAGAAGGCAGTTTTGAAATATAAAATGAAAAGGGGATTTTGAAAAGGGAATTTTTGAGTTGTGTTCATATTTGTTTGGTTTTTTTAAGCTAGTTATTTTTGGATGAAGGCACTTTCAATGATGTTGCTTCGACATGATATTGGTTTTCGCTCTGTGTTTTATATGTTGTTCAGAAAATTCCTCATAGAAATGTTCCCAAGGTTTCTGATAAGTCATGCCCAGTCTTTGGTCTTTGTCAGACATTGCCTATCTTTCATGGTGATCATGGCATGTTAGAGGAAGTAGAGTGTCTTGAAGATGTTGATCAAATCTTTAGGATATTGGGAACTCCCAAAGATGTCAGAGTGCGTGCCATTTTGTGTTTGTTCAACGGTCCAGATCTGAACGAATGAGAGTTGGACTCCCCACTATCAATGCAAGTTGGGATGATGTGGGATGTCTTTAAATCTGTCTTCGTCTGATGGTTTATACTAGAAGAGGTGAAGACGAAGAAAAGGGAAGAGATCATTCATATTCAACAAGGCCAATGGACGGTGAAGAAATATATTTACCATTTCAAGGAACTTGTATCCTTTTCTCCGGAGGTAGCATCATAGGATTTTTTGAAGAAGTCCCTCTTCATCGTGGGTCTTTTTCTAGAGATCAAGGAGTGGTTCCTCCCTTCTAGGGACCATCATTTTGAGAAGATAGTGGATGAGGTGTTTTTGTTGAATTGGTCTTCAGAGTGCAGGTTCTTGACAATCCAATGTATCCAGTTACTCATCAAGGTTCCCCATATGGCGAACAGGATGTAACAGAGGGGCATGTTCTTAAAGAGTCCTCTGAAGATCAACAATAATTTTTCATTATGGTTGGAAAAATTAATGTAAGGAAAGTACAAAAAAATACTGTAATTAAAAGGAAAATATTCGTCCTTCTTTTTCCTTCGGCATAAACTTCTTCACGATAGTTTTCAGCTTCTTAAGGTCCTTATGATCTTCTTCAAAGCGCTTGAGAAACTATTCCTGATCCTCATTTTTCTTTTCTAGAGACTTAATCTTTTTATCATGAGACTTAAGGATTTATACCTAAGACTTCAAAAGTTCTTCTTGGTGAATTTTTTTTCTTCGAAATCTATTTTGAGATCTCTTTCCCTCTTCATATTTAAAGCAACTGAATTCAGATTCCCATTCAGATCTTTGCCTTCCTGGTTCCTGGATACTTGTTATAGGTTCAGCTTCTCTATGAAATATTTTGTAAAATATTTCATCCTCACATCTTCTGTATCAAAATCATCTTTCACAATGTCATGAAAGTAATCAAAAATTCTCAAGTCTTCAATCATGTTCATGGAGCAGTTAGTAATTTCCTTGAAAGATCTTCTGTGTGCATGATAACCAATGTAGAAGGTTCTAGAATCAGCCTCAAGCGTAACGAATTTTTCCATAAGCATGCTAACTAAATATGATTTCTTATTGAATGAGTGTTGAAGCATCTAGCACCTCGATTCAATACCTGGAAACAAAGGAATTGTATTTACTAATTTCTTCAGTGACTGAACCACAAAGCCCTGGTCCATGGAGAACGATTCTGAATCTAATTCCCTTATAGGTGAGGATTCCTTTTCTATCTCATCATCCTTTCTTTTGGATGATCCACTAACATCCTTATTAGCTACCACAACTTTCTTAGGTGTATTAACTATCACCTATTTTCCTTTATCAACACTAGAAATGGTATCCGCAGCCTATGGGAATTCATTCTCACTATTTGATACTTGAACGATTTTATCTTCATCAATATTTTCCTTCTCAGCATATACAACAAGATCATCAAGTTGAACAAATTCATGATTTCTTCTTTCATTAGCAGACAGTTTATTCACATCTTCCCGACCCTTATCATCTTTTCCTTGGGAAGAAAGTTTTTTTGATTCATCTTGGGAATTCTGGATCAGAAACTTTTCATAAGTGATTTCGTTCCCATGATATTATTCTAATTTCCTTATCACATCATCAGTGTCATATCCTTCTTCCTCTTCTTCTTATTATACTTCCTATTCTTGAAAATTTTATTCATCTTCTTCAGGTTCTGAAATTATCAACTTCTTTCCTGAAGTCACTGGAACTGATTCTTATATAAAGGATTCTGGTACCTGAATTTGTTTAGAAGCTTTCTCGGTATCTTTGAGAAGATCTTGAACAATTTCTACCTCATACATCTTCTTATTTTGCTACTTTCTCTTATATTACTTCTCATATTCCTTAGCAGCCTTAATTTTTAATGCCTTTTCCTCAGCAGGATCTAGTCCAAAGCTAGGATCTCATTCCTTATAATTTTTATTCTCTTCCCTCCACTTTGAAACAACTTCATCAGGGTAGGTTTTTTGATTCTTTGTCTTTGGGGTTGATGACTGGGTTTCCAAAACTATAGGTTTTTCTATGACTTCTAGTTCCTTCCGCTTTCTCTTCTTCTGAACCTTCTTGGAAGTCCCTGCTACTTCCGCTTTCCTTGATATGGCTTGAATTTATTCCTCTAAAAGGTCATAAAATTCTCCATATTTACTATTAAATCCATCTTTAATCCTCCTAAAATTATCATCACTGATCAACAAGACTTTGAAAGATCTTAGATTTGAACTATAGGAAATTTTCAATGATTCTAAGCATATGACTTTGATCCTGTATAGGATTTTCATATACATAATGATTTTTTATTTGAGGGTCCCATTCTTGATGTTGGTAATCGTCATCAAGATATAATACACCAATTTAATCTTCCCCAAGTTCACTAGAAAATCCAGAATGTAGATTTCACTCTTCTTTAAGGTGTCCTTATCTCCTTTTCTCAGAATTAGGAAACCCTAAACCATAAGGCTAAAAAACTAAAGTTAGTAGAGAGATGATAAATATTCAGTGGGTTTACTACTTTCAAACCAAGGAATTATATAGCGTTTTACTTCTCAAAACTACCTGAATAATCTAGTAATTTGTGGGTTCATAAAATGGCTTCTTCCACATATGGTATTACAATGATGCTTGTAGACATATTGAAAGAAAGGGAATAAGTTTTCCCATAACACTTGAATGAAAATTTTTCTCTCCCACATTTATTTAAAAAACCAACTATCTCAAAAAACTCAACAAGAAATTACAGATAAACCAGATTCTGTCCTTTTGGTTTGGCTACGCAGAGACTCTCCCATCCATTCTACTTGATATTTTTCGTAATGAGGGAATTATACTTCGCCGAGAATTTTGGAACAACTAACTTCTCTCTGTATATTTTCCACTCGGATATTTCCTTAACTAATGTAATTTTCTTTTGAGGAGAGTCTTCTAAATACATTTGTAGTCTAAGAAAACATAGAGATGCGGAACAACCCTTTTGTAGAGAGGCACAACTTCAGCACAAAAATACGTTGCAATAAATGTGGGACAAAGAATATGGGGAATTTATATTGGAATTGAAGTGAAGATTCATATTCCCAAATTGATCCAATGGTTAAAACAATGATGATCTGATATGACGGTTGAGATAAAATCAAAAGAAGTATTTTGGTAGGTTTCGATCTTTTGAGGTTTTTAAGGTAAAAATTCAGATTTACAGAAAAGTGAATCCTCAATTTTTTTCTTAAAAAAATGAAAAAACCAACAAGTAAAAATTTTGATTACTAAAATTTAAGTAAGGAAACATACCTTTCGAATTGCTTGGAAAATTTTCAGTAATGAAGAAAATTCTTTTTGAAGATCTTTAGGTTCCGAAAAATTTTATTAAAGAAAGGAAAATTTTGAATCTGGAAAATCTTATTAGGGAAAGGGAAAAAATCGAGTATGGAAAATTTTAGCAGGTAAAGGAAAAAATTTGAGTTCCAGAATTTTGAGTTCTGGAAATTTTTGATTAAAAAAATTTGGTTACCACAAAAAAATAAAAAGAAAAAAAATTGATTACAAAAAAATTGATTAAGAAAAAGAAATTGGTTAATCAAGAAAATGTACTCCCCTTAAGAAAAGGAGTTTATTAATGTAAGGATATAGGTTTCAAAAAAAAGTTAATGTGGAAGATTACATTAAGATTATAATTCATAACTTTTTATTAATGTATTAAAATATATCAGAGGGTAAAGATTTTGTAAAAATATCAGCAAGTTGATCTTTCATTCCGATAAATTGAAAAATGATATCTTCTTTTAGTGTGTGATTTCAGAGAAAGTGATGCCTAATATCTATGTGTTTTTCACAGGAGTGATGTGCATGGATTTTTCTTAGGTAAATGGCACTAGTATTATCACACATTATCTGTGTTTTAGTAAAATTCACACCATTTTCTGTGAGTGTGTGTTGCATCCACAAAACTTGGGCACAATAACATCCAATTTGTGTTTCACCAAAAAGATCCATATGCACTAATTGTAATTCATCAGAATTTGAGACTTCATCGATTGATTTAAAACTTGATTTATGTTTCTTTCTAAACTGACAAGGATCACAATCTTTTGAAGAATCAAATCTATGCTATGGTAGATCCTTAACAAGTATTTTCTTTGAGATTTTTCATAGGTTCTTAAGGTTACAGTGTCTTAACCTTCTATTTCATAACCAAGATTGATCTTCCACTACACTAATGAAAGGTAGATCTTGGCTCCTAAGGTCTTTTATGTTTAGTGTGTATACATTCTCTTGTCTATGGGCAGAAAGAATAAACTCTTCCTTGTAATTGTGTACTAAGTATTTATCATTCCTAAAATTCACAACGTAACCTTCATCACATAATTGGCTTCTACTAATGAGGTTGTGCTTAAGACCTTTAACAAATAAAACATTTGAAATTAAAATTTTTCCAATAAGATAAATGTTACCTATACTAATAATTTTTCCCTAAGCATTATCTTTTAAAGTTACTTTTCCTCCTTTCATCTTGATAATATTTTCAATGAAATTTTTATTACCAGTCATATGCTGAGAACATCCACTATCCATATACCATGTATTGTTGTTGGTAATTTCTATGTTTTCCTAAAAATAAAATAGTTAGACTTTCAGAATCCAAACATTATTGGATATGGAAATTTCAGAAAGTAATATTTTAGGAATCCACATTTTCTTAGAAAAATAAGCTTTATGAAAACCTAAAGATTGGGTTTTTTTAAATAATAATTTTTCTCCCAATGTCTACCACACTGACATTTAGTGAAAAATAGAGCGCTTTGGGGGAAAAAATTTATTACTAAAAACTGGTTTCAAATGGGTATAACCAAATCTAGAATGATTCCTTAAAGGGAGAATTTGGGAATACATCTTTTCAATCTTTTCCTTACCAAAGATAAAGTTTGATAGGAATTTACATAAGGAAAATATTTCTGACTTTAGTTTAATAACCCAGTTTTTATCCTCAAAAATATTAGTTTTAGAACTACAGTTAGCCTCTAAAATATTTTTCTTAGAAATAACATTTTCAAGATCCTTATAAATTTTATTCTTCTCAGAATTAACTTCCTCAAGATTTTTGGAAACACTTTTGAAATCAAATGTTTTCTGATCAAGATCTTTAGGAATATCTGATACTTCATTAGTTAAAATAGAAATTCTAGAATTTTCTTTCTCCAACTTCTTTTTTATCTTACAATTTTCATTCTCAATAAGTTAATAAAATATAGAAACTTCTTTAAATTAAGGTAAGGTATTTTATTCTAATAATAAAGATTCGTCATCTGAATATTCATAATATTATTTGTTATGAAAATTTTCATTCAAAGACATATTGGTTAACGATTTAGCATTATGTACCTTATCCATAAGACAATTATTTTCAATAGGTATAGTGGATATAAGACCAATATGTTTCTGATCATAAGATTCATAATCTGAAGATTCATCTAAAGAGTCACCACCACTGGCACTCAAGGTGTCATTATCTTTCAAGACATTCTTAGCCTTAGTCTTGTAATACTTCTTCCTGTTTCTCTCAGAATGTTTTTCCTTCCTGTCATTTCTCTTAATCATAGGAAAATCAGGTTTGATATGTCCATCACTTTTACATTCATAACAGGTTACTTTAGAATATTTTCTGTCCTTTCTATCTTTCGTCTTACATCTATATTGAAAATCTTTCTTCCCCACAATATTGTTCATCCTTCGAGAAAGATTGGATAATTCATTCTCAGACTGATCACTGTCACTATATTCATATATAACAACATTTTTCTTAGCTTTAGATCTAGTCACCCTTTTAGGAGTCTTGACTTTAGATGTAGCAGTGAAAGCTACGATTCCATTACCATTCTTCTTTTTATTGAAATCAGTATCTCTCTTCATTCTGGTTTTATGCTGAAGAAGAGTTCCAAAAAGTTCATCAAGAGTGATTTGACATACTTTCCTATTCTCATCAATAACTGTCCTTTTTGATTCCCACTCATTTGGCATGATGTCAATTATCTTATTCACAAGAGCTTCATCATCAAGACATTTCTCTCCCATAGATTATAGACTGTTGACTATGGTAATAAATCTTTATTGCACCTTGCATATTGGTTCTCTATAAGGAAATAAAAATCCATGATATTCTACTCTCAACATAGATCTTCTAGTTTCTATAACATTATCTTTACCAAAATGTGTGACTTCAAGTTTCTTCCATATGTAATTTACAGCTTCACAAGAAGATATCTGACTATATATGTTCTTGGTCATGGAACACAAAAATGTATTTTGTACCTTGTAATTTAATTGTTATTCCGACTTCTCGTGGTTGGTAAAGGTTCTGACTTCCTTGTCTAGAATTTTGTAGTCACCAGTGAGCATATCAAAATTATCCACTCCTTTATTAATAACAAAAGTTTTCATTATATCTCTCTAGTACTCCTAATCATTGCCGTCAAATATGGGTGGTCTAGTTGGATTTAGATTGTTAATTGACTCAACATTCATTCCTTCCATTCTATAAGAAACTATCTTTCAAAAAAATTTGTTTGTAAAAAAATTTTGTAAACAAAGATAAAATTCTCTAAGTAAAACATAAACAAGAAAAATTAAGCAAGAAGAATTTAGAACAAGAAAAAAATCTTGAGTAAGAAAACTTATATGTGAATATATGTATTTTAGAGATCTACTCTGATACCAATTGTCAGATCGAAATATTAAATGTAGATGCTCAAATACAAGAGGGGTTGAATTGTAATTTTAAAAACTTTTGTTTTTAACCTTAAGGAAAACTATGTTTATAAAAGTTAAACAACGTAAATTCACATACCCTAAAATAGTTCTATAAGAAAAACTATCTTAGGTTCCAAAAATATGGTTCCAAAAATGAAAATTAAGAAAATTTTTCTAAGGAAAAGATTCTACCTCAAAGTGTATAGAATCTTAATTATCATATTACATAAAAGAATAATAAAGTATAAGAAAGTTATACTTTCTTTATCAAAATATAGTAGAAATAAAACTTGAAACAAAACAAATAACAAGTATGAAATATTTTAACCCAAAGAGTAGGGTATCCAAAAACCTTAGATAAATGTCTCTTGATTTATACTTTCAAGAAAGTCTTTCTTACCCACACTTTGGTAATCCCTTGATAGGAATATCAGAATCTATCTTGCTATCCCCGCAAGGCCTAAATCTTTAAAGTAGTCGGCACCTCTGTCTTCCTATCCCTGGAATTCCTCAACTTTAATGTAGTTGATACCTCTGTCTTCCTATCCCCGGAATCCCTTAATTGTACTCAGCAATAATTAGAGTCGCATGAAGAAAACTGAACAAGATGTTCAGATCCTCAGAAAGCATGAGAGTCTCTCTCTAGAAATCACTTCAACAGAATGTAATCTCTAGATTTATGGAACAGTTGTTGATCTCATTAAAATGAGCTCCTATTTATAGGCACAACTCCAATGGTTGACTCCCTCCTCCAACCGTCATATTTTTCCTTGAATCTTGGAGGGACCGATACACGTTTCACTCAACCATCAGTTAGTTAGAAATAGATTGTACAACATCATTTCATAATAATAACATGTGTAAGGAAAATGATGTTGTTTAACCAAACCTAAATATATGGAGTCTAAGTAAAAATAATGGTCGGAGTCTAATCATATAAACAATTAGAATCTATAAGACATGGATATTCTAATTCTGTTTTACTAAGAATTCGGAATCTGAATTCTATAGAATCTGGAGTCTAAATTCAAATGAATTAGGAATATGAATTCCGAGGAATTCTGAGTCTGAATTCTAAGTAATTCAGACTCTGAATTCTGAGGAATTCAAAGTCTGAATTTTAGAGAATTTGGAATCTAGATTTCAGATAATTCAAAGTCTGAATTTCAAAGAATTCAAAATCTGAATTTCAGAGAATTCAGAATCTGAATTTTAAAGAATTCAGAGTATGAATTTCAGGGAATTCGGAATCTGAATTTCAAATAATTTGGAGTCTGAATTTCATAGAATTCGGAGTCTGAAAATAGAACACTCTATATCCAAGGGATTATATGACTTCAAGGTTTAACATAAGAATCCAAATTTTAGACTTAGAAATAAAATGAGTTTTATTTAGAGAAATTATAAATGAGATAATGAAAATAATGGTGAGGATAAAAATTTCCTTAGAGAAGGGAAATTTTCCTTAAGAAAATAATCCTTAGAGAAAGATAAATTTCCTTAAGATAAAGTGTTTGTGATTTTCAAAACATAGAGGAATGGAAAATTCATAAGGAAACCATATTAACTCAAAAAAAACATTACTCAAACCTTTAAAATCATCATTAAGACTACATACACATCCCAAATGTAACCTTATTCACTGTTAAATGTCTATAAATCATCTCAAAAATAAAATTTTCAAATTTAACCAAGATCAAGTTCCACCAAAGTCCATATCTCATTTGGTTCCATAGGAACCTAATGTCCTTGGTCATTAAAAACACTCTATTATACTTATTTTCATCTCAAATAAGTCACTACATTTCTTCCCTATGTGTACACCAACCATCCAGTTCGGATGCACATTTTAAACTGAAACATCCCACTATTATAGTCTTATTTTCAATGGACCAAAGTGAGTAAAATTATTCAATATCATGAAACCGAGAGATTTCACCCCCCATATACACTATTCATCCCTTGAATAATGTTTCTAAATAAAATTGTACATCATTATACTCAATCGACCACACAAAACCCTCCTGTCAGTACCTCACTAGACTAACTGCTTCTGAAACTCAATGGATCATAGATAGTTGCACCAACAAATTCACCAACTCTATGATTATGTATTAACCCCAATGATATTATTATAGTTAAAATTATTAACATTAAACACTAATGGTATATATAAATGATATATAACTAACCATGGTCCAATCAGCACTACACCCATATATCGTTTTATCTCACACATATTGATTTTACCATCCCATACTCTAGACTTAATCCATATCATGAAGCCTTTTTCTATTTCACTAATCACTATACCCTCCCATGAGTAATTATATCCTCTTTAACTAATCACAATATTGTTATATTCTCTGACTATCAAACTGAGTCAATCACCAAATGTACTGATATCTTCTAATTACCACAACTCGCTACCCATACTTGGGTATTTCACTCTTACTAGACATATTTAGGCCACTTTCATCCAATCACCGACATGAAAACTCAAACATTGTGGGTTAGGTTCACAATGAATATCACCAATGATGTAATTATATTTCTTCTAAAATGATTTTTACACATTTAATCTATCTACGATGTGCTCCCCACTCTAGGATTTCCCTTATTCCCAAACCACAAACACTAACTTATTTGTACTCCACCATCTATTAAACAATGGAAATCATATTCCCCACTCATCATAATCTTAATAAAATTATCCCATGAGGTTCACTAGGGTCTAAGATATAACAATTATAAACACTACCACTATCTAATTCCGTTGTAAACCTATTGGAAAAACATATAGCCTTGATAAATACGCCGCAAGACTAGTGACTACACTTGTTGCCACACAACACATCAATTAAAACTTATTTTTGACCCATCATCATCCTATTTGTATTTTATTTAATCTCATTTTCTCCAAACTACCCATATTTGAGAAGCTCTTAGATTCATTAAGAATCGCATTTATCCTATCATCCTCTCACTATATCAAAGCACCCAATAGTTATCTTATCATGTTTCTCATTCAGAAAAGGTTAACATCTCATCACTCACATGAGTTTACCATCTCAATTTTGCACAAGATATTTATAAACTGTTGTTAATTTCATGATCATACTATGGTGAATTCAACTCATATACAAGTCATATCTCAATCCACTATTTCTCACTTGTCAGTCCATACCTAACCACACCACAAATCAACTCCTAATCAGACAAACACATTATATATATTCGTATATTGACACACTTATCCATCTAAAAATAGGATATGGTGTACTAATCAATTACATGGTTTTTTTATACCTTATCACCCCCATGTGTGATCACTCATCAATCCTCTTTATACACCACTGCATTATGTCCATGTAATCAAATAAATAAGGATTATCCAACACCCACACCATAGATAGGCACCTCTCTAGGTCATATATTGTTGGGAAAAAATCCCTCAAGGTATCATTGAATTATTTTTGGGTTGATTGTGTTTGTTGACAATGTAGGTTTGCATGGAGAATTGTCAAGTTCCTGAGAATTTTTTGACAATACTTGTTGACAAAGAATGATGATAAAGGAAAGGACGATCTGGGGGCGGTACAAAAGATCAGTACAAGGTGACGCCGTTTCCCAGTGTTTGACAAATTTTGGGGGTCCAAAATTCGTAGTTTGGTGAGCATCGTGAAAATAGGATTTCCATGAAGATCATAATTTAATATGGCAAAGGTAGGAATTTCGCGAAGATAGGATGCATGGTTTGGATTTCACGAAGGCCAGAAAAATGGAGGCGGTGATGCTTCGTGATTACGTCAAAGCTTCACGAATGGCAGAGTTGAAGCGCATCGCGGTGATGAAGGGATTTTTGAGGGAGCTTCGCGACGAAGGCACGAAGGAATGTTGAAGGTGATTCTTTGCAATTACGATGAGCTCCGCGAACGGGAAATTGTCGTGGTGCTTCGCGATTTGGACAGAATTCCGGAGGAAACTTCAGAGCTTCGCGATTGGCGATGACGTGGCGTTGACTTCACGCGGAAAGTTCGAGGGTCAGTGGAATCACCTATAAATATAGGCCAACCCCCTCGAGAGAAGTAGAGAAAATTTTTAGAGAAAATCCTTTGCTCTCGATTTGCGAAGGTGGTTCACGGAGCCAGTGTGCTTCGCGAAAGAGGAGCTTCGCGGTGGATATTGTAGCTCCGCGAAACCTGCGAGCTCCGCATTGGCTTAGTAAGCTTCGTGAGGGATGTTGCTTTGCGACGGCTTGAGCTTCGTGAAAGTGCTTCGCAAAAGTGCTTCGCGAAAAGGCCGGAGCTTCGTGAAGGCTTGTTTGAGCTTCGCGAAATTGGGAGTTTCGCGAAGTAGGGTGCTTTGCGAAGGTGTTAACAAAAGGAATTTCCCAGTGTTCAGTGGAAAAGAGGTATTCATCAGTGGATGAAATTTGGACATTAACAGAGCATCCATCATCAGTTAAGGATGTGTGCATTCATGCAAATGAAGAGACCTACAGGTCTATAAACTGTGAGTGGATTCCCTTATAGAGCAGTGAGCTTAGGAAGAGGAAGAAGGTGATCCTCTCCACCGGCAGTGAGCCAGAGAGAGAGAAACAGGGAGTGACCCTTGGGAAAGCAGTGAGCTGACCCTAAACATTGTAAAGGCAGTGAGCCTGGGCATAGAAGTGATCTAGCCCGAATTTTGTATCCACATCTTATGAAGATTAGTGGGATTTGGTACGCACGACAACTTGTCGGCGTATACTCCTTGGACATAGCCCAGTGAGGGTGAACCAAGTAAAAATCTTTGTGTCTACCTGCTTACTTCCCTACATTGCATTTGAAGCATCATCATCAGACAAAGAAGATAATAAGTGATCATTATAAACACACAAGTGCAAACAAAGTGACCCTTGTAATAAAGAGGTCAAGATCCAGTGTGGTAGTAAGAAATTCGAAAAAGAATATCCATACCCTGATTCACCCCCCCTCTCAGGGTATATAGGCCCCTATTGGTCCTAACAATTGGTATCAGAGGCAGGTTGCTTTTATCTGAATTGTTTTCTCCAACTTGCTATAGTTGACCTGTGTGGTTCAAGAATCAGTCTGCTCTTATCTCAGTGTGCCATGGCATAGGAAAAAACATCAATGAAGAATCAGAAGTCAGGTGGTATTCCTCAGTGTGGAAGTGTGTATGGAAAATGTGTGATTCAGTTAAAAGAATCAAATCGCTTGCTGAAGGAAGGCTTGGATGAATTAGATAGGGAAAAGATAGATTCACTCAATAATGCTGTTGGAACGAGTGAAATACTCAAAATTCAAAGTGATGCTGAAACCACTGATGATGATGAAGTTTCAAGGAGGACACTAGTTGATGTCGTTAACATGACAAAGGAAATGGACCGGAAATCGGATGAAGAAGTCAAATCTAAAGAAATCTGGATCAAAGTATTGGAGATTGAGTTCAACAAGCTAAGAGGCTTAAATCAAAGGCTTATTGACATAGTTACTGACCTAACAGAGAAGAATGATTCTCATGCCGAAGAACTACAAAAAATGGCTAAAATGAAAGGAAAAAAGAAGGCTGGTGATTTTGAAGAGAATCAAAAGTTAGATGAAGTTCGGAATCTGAAAGCTAGAAATGGTGATCTAGCAACACAGTTGTCTGAAGAAGTTCATAAGAATCAAATACTACAACAAGAGAATGCATGTTGCTCTGATTATATTGAAGAGGAAAAATTGAAAGTGAAAGAGAAAAGTGACATGGCGGAAAATATGTCACGTGAATTGGAAGATGAGATGAGTAGAGGGAAGATTATCAAGAGAGAACTTGATGTCCAACTTGAATCATGGGAGATGAAGATTCAAAAGTTGGAAGAGAAGCTAGAATCAGTAAAGAAGGAAGTGGAGAAATCCAATGCTAAAAGAATGCCAAAAATGAAGGATGCCTTACACTTGCTATTTGATCATCCTTCGACAAGTGATGATAAAATGAAGAACAGATATGCTATTTCTGAAGAGAAACAACAGAATATTTTCTCAGCTCAAAGACCAGCAAGTTTCGGAAATGATGGTATCATATTTGATGAATCCCCTCCCATGAAAGATAGAAAGAGAGCTGTGAACAGTTCCAGATGTGAAAGAAATCCTATAGGTGCTGGAGATAGGCCTAAAAGGATAGTTACGAAAAGTAGTGATGACATGTGCTATTTTCGTGGGATTCATGGCCACACATCAAGCTTCTGTTCAGAGGCTCTAGAATATATTTCAGGGTGTGAAAACAGAGACATTTCTAAATCTGAGAATAAGAAGAAGCATCATGATAAATTAGAGAGAAGAGTTTCTCAGAGGAGAACATTCATCAGATGCTATTACTGTGGAAGGATGGGACACGCCATGCATATGTTTCAGGAAGCTCAAAAGATCGATGCCAGAAGAAGAAGAAAATCTGCATCAACATCTCAACAGAGAAGTGATGAAATGAGGTATGCCTTTAATAGAAAATGTTTCATATGTTATGATCATGGGCATTTGGCCAGACAGTGCAGCAAGAAGAAAGCGGGGAAGGAAAAAGACCCGAGAAACAGATTACCAACTCCAGTGGTACATAATGAGAAATTATACACTGGGAGACAAAGTGGTAAGGTGAAAAATAGGTTAGAGCCTCAGGGTAATCACATGGAGCTAAACGAAAGGTGTATCAATCACCTCCTCTGTCGTAATCACAACCGCTTTCAAGGAGAGAATGTGAACAAACCTGGAAGATTAAGTGGAGATCTACTCTAGCTGTGATAAAGAAGAATGAATGTTCAATGGAGGACTCACCACCAGGGAAAAAGAGTGTGGTGACTCAGACATCTGATAAAATAAAGATGAAAAAAGAATTCATCGAAAAATCCACATGTTGTGTTTCTCAGTGAGAAGTGAAGGAAAGAGGAAGACCCCTAAGATGGGAGAAGAAGAAAGGGAAGTTTCCAAACATAGAGGTTCCAAATCATAAAAATAATCAAGGAAAATGGAATTTTGGTAGAACCTCAAAGAAGGAAATGTGTACTAGCGGGTTTATACCCCAAGCGGTGAGAAAGGACGATCCTACCAAATCTACATATCATAAAAAGGCTCAGAATGTAGGGAATGAATGCCTAGTCATATGACCAGAACAGTTAAAGTTGGCTAGGCAGCTGGAAGAAAAAAGAAAGGAGTGTGATGCCCTCCAAGAAAAAATCAAAGGGTTGACCCATTAGGATCAACCACTATCCTCGTTTTGAGGATTCGAGAAACACACATCTCCCTATGTATATAAATGCTATTAACTGATGATTAATATGTTTCAGGTTTTAGGGAGATACGATCCAAGGGGAAGTGGCATCTAAAGATGCAAAGTGGAGAAGTGATGTGCTCCAGAGTTTAAATTGGATCAAATCAGGTACAACAGTTGAAGAAGAAAGGGAGAAACAGATCACAATAGGAAGTGATTGTGTTATTAACTTTATCTCTTGTTTCCTACACCGAGTTTCAACTCAGTAGGCTTAGAGATTTTGTTAATGGCTCAACTATGAGTGGAAGATGGGAACAAATGATGCAGGAGGAAAAGACTAGTTATGGGTCTAAACAGATGAATGTTGGGCCTAACTACAGGAAGAGTTGCATAACATAGGGGGAGTATTTAATAACAAAATCAGATGCAAGAGCCATCAATTCAATAATTGGATGACTCGGCTCAGGTGTTGCCTATTGGGGGAAGAAAGAAGCATAGGGAGAAGCAGAAATAACCTTGCATTTCATGATTATTTACATTGCTCTAATAATGTGGTATTAGCTGACTGCTTTCAGGATACCAAGAAGCTGTGAGAGAAAATCAAAGGTGTGACAACAAAAATCCGAGAGAATAAGTTTGAAGGAAATGACGTCATTAAACAATGACATAGAGAAAAGTTTCCTGTTGAAAGTGAGGAAGTGGTATGAGACTCAGGGAGGGCAGAAGTGGATTAAGTTGATTCAGAAAAAGATACTGATGGTGAGTACAAGGAAGTAAAATCCTCATCTGCACAAAAGCCAAAGATTCGAGCTAAAATTGACAGGTAGAATATCATCAGTGATTAGTGAGCTTCAGTTCAGACAAGGGAAATGAAATCATTGTAGCATGCATCTTTTCTATCTTAGGTTGAGCTGAAATGCATTTCTAATGCAGCTGATGATGAAAACTGGGTTCATCCATGAACGAAGAGATAGATCAGATTGAGAAGAATCAAAAGTGGGAGATTGTTTCGAGGCTAGTAGATAAGAACGTCATCGGGAATAAATGGGTCTTTTGCAACATGATGAACGAAGATGGCACAATGATTCGAAACAATGCACAACTGGTGTGAAAAGGACACTCCTAGATAGAGGGAATCGATGTTGAAGAGACATTTGCACTGGTTTCAAGGTTGGAGACAATCGGATTGTTCCTAGCCATTGCAGTGCAACGAAAGTTCAAGGTATTATAGATAGACGCCAAATCAGCATTTTTGAATGGGATTCTGGAGGAAGAAGTGCGAATAGAGCGACCATATGGTTCTCTTATTCATGAGGATGAGAACAAGGTGTGTCGGATAAAGAAAGAATAATGTGGGTTGAAACAAACACTGAGAGAATGGTATTCAATGCTGAATCAATATTTGTAGAATCTGTGATTCAAATGAAGCATAGTGAAGGTGTCTTTCAGAAATATGAAAAAAAAAGATTCTGATGAGGTTTGGAATGGAGAAGTCCAAGGACATGAAGACTCTGGTTGCTACCCGGATGAAGTTATCAAATTATGAGGATGGAAAGGCAGTTAATATCACAGAATACAGACAAATTATTGGAAGTCTGTTGTACTTAACTACAACAAGGCCTGATATTGTTTTCGCCACATGCCAAGCAGCGAGATATCATAGTAATCCCAGGGAAATCCACATGCTTGTAGTGAAAAGAATACTTCGGTATATCCAGGGCATAGTGGACTTTGGATTGACATATATTGACAAATATTAGACAGAGTTATTGGGATATACTGATGCAGACTGGGCCAGTTTAGCAGATGACAGAAAAACAATGTCAGGTGGTGCATTCTATCTTGGTGGATTGTGTATTTCTTGGCTTAGCAAGAAGCAATATTTCATTTCATTGAGCACCGCAGAAGCTGAATATATTGTGGCCACTCAAGAGTGCACACAGTTATTATGGATGAAGCATCAGCTTGAAGATATGGGAGTTGAGGTGAAGTCTCCAATCGGAATACAGTGTGATAACTCAAGTGCTATAAATCTCAGAAAAAATCCCGTATATCACTCAAGGAAAAAGAACATTGAGATAAAGTATCATTTTATCAAGGAGAAGGTTGAGCAGGGAATCATGAAGGTGGAGTATGTGCCTACAAAGCTACAGGTTGCAGACATTCTGATAGGGGCCTTATCCAAGGAATCTTTTGAAAGACATCGACTGGCTCTGGGAGTTTAGTCGACTCCTCTCACATGAAATAGTGTGGATGTGAAACACCCCCCCCCCCTCTCCCTGAGGTATGATGTGTTTTTCCCTAATGTGCTGATATGTGTTCTCTACTCTGTTACAAACTACAAAGGAGTTACCTTTGGGTTCATTGACAAAGGGGGAGAAAATAGTGATTGTTCAAGGGGGAGACAGTGTGGCTATTTGAGAAATCATGACAGATATGGGGAGAAGCTGACCAGTGGAGCACCCAGATAGGGGGAGGAATGAGCAAGGGGGAGATTATTAAATCTGACGACGCTAGAAGTGATCGATCAAAGAATAGATATCACGACAGTTAAGGATCGTGATAAAAGCAGAACAGTAGTGTTGGAATGGTTAGAGATGGTTTCCATCTATCACCAATTGGGATCAGTGTGGTTCAAAAATTGGTATCAATTTATGAATTGGTATCAGGTTGGAATTGACAATTGGTGTTTGACATGATGTGATTCATTGATGAACTTTTCATACTACTCTTGTTTCTCCCGCCGAGCATTTCTCATGTGGGCTTAGATTACGTGTTAAGTGAATCATTGAACGCTATCATAATCGCAAGAGGCGAATGGTGGTAGCGGTTGGAAGAAGACTCAGTGAGGTATCAAAGTGCAGAAAATCATTCTGAGTAGAGTTGTGAAGAGTTGTCAACAAACCCAAAGGGGGAGATTGCTGGGCAAAAATCCCTCAAGGTATCATTTAATTATTTTTGGGTTGATTGTGTTTGTTGACAAAGCAGGTTTGCATGGAGAATTGTCGAATTTCTGAGAATTTTTTGACAATCCTTGTTGACAAAGAACGATGACAAAGGAAAGGACGATCTGGAGGCGGTACAAAAGAGCAGTACAAGGTGATGTCGTTTCCCAGTGTTTGCCAAATTTTTGGGGTCCAAAATTCGGAGTTTGGTGAGCATCACGAAAATAGGATTTCCATGAAGATCATAATTTAATATGGAAAAGGCATGAATTTCGTGAAGATAGGATGCATGGTTTGGATTTCGTAAAGGCCATAAAAATGGAGGCAGTGATGCTTCGCGATTACGTCAAAGCTTCGCGAACGGCAGAGTTGAAGCACATCGTGGCGATGAAGGGCTTTGCGAGGGAGCTTCGCGGCGAAGGCGCAGAGGAATGTTGACGGTGATGCTTCGCGATTACGACGAGCTCCGCGAATGGAAAATTTCCATGGTGCTTCGTGATTTGGACAGAATTCTGGCGAAAACTTTGGAGCATTGCGATTGGCAATGACGTGGCGTTGACTTTGCGTGGAAAGTTCGAGGATCGGTGGAATCGCCTATAAATAGAGGCCGACCTCCTCGAGAGAAGTAAAGAAAATTTTTAGAGAAAATCCTTTGCTCTCGATTTGTGAAGGTGGTTCGCGGAGCCAGTGTGCTTCGTGAAAGAGGAGCTTTGCGACAGCTATTGTAGCTCCGCGAAACCTGCGAGCTCCGCGTTGGCTTAGTAAGCTTCGCGGGGAACGTTGCTTTGCGATGGCTTGAGATTCGCAAAAGTGCTTCGCAAAAAGGCAGGAGCTTCGCGAAGGTTTGTTTGAGCTTCGCGAAATTGGGAGCTTCGCGAAGTAGGGTGCTTTGCAAAGGTGTTACCAAAAAAAATTGCCCAGTGTTCAGTGGCAAAGAGGTATTCATCAGTGGATGAAATTTGGACATTAACAGAGCATCCATCATCAGTTAAGGATGTGTGCATTCATGCAAATGAAGAGACCTATAGGTCTATAAACTGTGAGTGTATTCCCTTCTAGAGCAGTGAGCATAGGAAGAGGAAGAAGGTGATCCTCTCCACCGACAGTGAGCCAGATAGAGAGAAACAGGTAGTGACCCTTGGGAAAGCAGTGAGCTGACCCTAAACTTTGCAAAGGTAGTGATCCTGGGCATAGAAGTGATCTAGCCCAAATTTTGTATCCACATCTTATAAAGATTAGTGGGATTTGGTACGCACGACAACTTGTTGGCGTATGCTTTTTGGACGTAGCCCAGTGAGGGTGAACCAAGTAAAAATCTTTGTGTCTGCCTGCTTACTTCCCTGCATTGCATTTGAAGCATCATCATCAGACAAAGAAGAAAATAAGTGATCATAATAAACACACAAGTGAAAACAAAGTTACCCTTGTAATAAAGATGTCAAGATCCAGTGGGGTAGGAAGAACTTTGAAAAAGAATATTCATACCCTGATTCACCCCCCTCTCAGGGTTTATAGGCCCCTATTGGTCCTAACATATATGCTTTAAAATTCTTACCGGATTAAAAAATTATCCTAGATCAACCTGATTTCATACTAAGAATGTTAAACATGTAATCATCATGAATTACCCATCTTCATTGTGACTTAACCCTAGGAGTCATGAAACCTTCATATTTGATCTCACTATCTTGGAAATTACATCATAATATTTGATTTGGAATGCTTTACATACTCATCAAGGCTAACCATTCCCAACTAATCACTAATATTAACATCCCAAGGATGAGCTTAGGTCATCCCAACACACTGACTTCACATGAAGTTAGATAGATTACTCTCTTATTCTCAAGGTTAGATAGTTTGAAGCACCACTTAGAAAATGGTATATAGCTCCACCTTTGTTTATCATATCTCAACTCTGATTGGGAATACTCCTCAGTAACACCCTTCTATATAGCTCATCTCATTCCATCATGAGTCGAATATCATCAATCATGGATCCATATACCTAATAAACCAGTTAACTTCACATTTCATACATGTCAATAAAAATCCTCACATGATGTACTGATCATTATTATAATCCTAATACATACGTAAGACATCCCACATTCCCATACCAAATCACTCATAACCACATGTGTCACACCCCGAATTTTATGTTTATGTTTATTTTATTATTTCTTGGATATGAGTTCTCACGCTAAGGTCTCGGTTGGGTCCCAGTTTAAAAATTTTGTCATTTAATTATTTTAGCATGTTTTAGACCCGTGTGCAGTCACCGCATAGTGGGCGGTAGCCGCGTGGTCAGCCCGGGTGCCTGCACAAATGTTTAATGATTAAAATAAATAAAGTTTTATGTAAATAAAGTGTTTTAAATGTTTAAATCGTAATAATAATAATATTATTACGTAATTAATATTAATATTATTAATAAGGTGTTATTATTGTTATTATTTTTATTATTATTATTTTTTATTATCATTTTTATTATTATAATTTTTATGGTTATTATTTTTATTATTATTGTATTATTATTATTATTCTTCTTCTTCTTTATAGTAATAATAATAATAATAATAATAATAATATTGTTGATGTTATCATTATTATAATCATTTTTTGGTTTTATTATTATTATTATTATTATAAGATAAAATGAAAAAAAATAAAAGAAATTGTAACCCTAAGTGCTACCCGATTGCCCCCTCCCTATTCTGCGCTGTAGGTCGCCCCTTTCCCCATTTTGCGTTGCAGGCTACCCCTGCCCCCCTTCGTTTTCTTGCTTGGTGCACCAGGACCCCTCTCCCACCAGACGCCTGTGGCCCCTCTACGATCTAGCCCTCTGCCTTCAACCTCACCATGCCCAGATCCTCTCCTCACCTCTTTGCACTTTCCCATCACCCGACCTCACCCTTGCCTCCCTCACCCTTGCACCACTCCGCCCTTTGCCTTCACCTCACCCAGGCCTTCCGGCTTCTGGACTATGCTCTCTGAACCACCGACAAGGCCAACTCCCAACCTTACTCTCTCCCAGCAGCCGCTGTTGGAAATGCCTGACCTTTCGACACGAAAACACAAGCGAGAATGGAAAGAAGATTGAAGGAAAAATACTTGAACACAAATGATGTTTTTTTCACCACCAATTGGGATACTTTTCTGGAGAGGTTTTCATTTCATTATATAGGTAAAAAAACAAGATGTATTTACAACGTAATTAAAACCACGCGGCAGCCTTAATGAGGTCAAACCGCGTTGACTCATCAATGAGGGGGAGAAAAAAAACCCGGTGAAATAAATTCCAAATAAAAAATAGTCAACAATCACCCCCCTAATTTTTATTGCGTTCTCTGGATCTCAACGACGCCGATCTTCGCACGCAACTTCTGAAACTGGCGCGCCCAAGTGACTTTGTGAGAATGTCTGCAGGATGCTATTCCTCCCTCGAAACCTTCTCCTTGCTCGCCGCCGGCTTCTCTCTAATGAATGTGGCATGCAGGTGGGCGGGCTTGGCTCGTTGGCCGTAATGAAGTGTAACTCACCAGGGTCGAGCTTGCGTTGTGCAAACCCAGGCGGTGTTGTCGGACCGATAATGTTTCCGATGGTGTGAAATCGAAGCGGGGCGTCGTCATGATCAACGTCTAGTGCTTCTGCCATATTGGATGGCGGTGAAGCGAACTCCACTGTGGTTGATGCCACGGGTATCACCTTAACCACATCTGGTGTTGCATCTTCTGCTGAGTTCTCACTAATGAGTTTGAGTGATGAGCTCTGTTCTCCAACAGTGTTGTCGGCCTCCGCATTCCTTGGTCTACATGCCTTTGTGTGTTCGACGGTGAATGGATCCTCACTACTCCACACAGCTTGTTCACCATGAGCACTCCAATCCCACTGTTTTGCCTCGTCGAAGGTGACATCGCGCGTTACATGCACGCACTTGCTGACTGGGTCATACACGCGATATGCCTTGGACCCGAACTCGTACCCAACGAAGATCATCGGCGTACTCAGGTCATTCAGCTTCTTCAGGTGAGCCTTCATGTTCTTAACATGCGCGATGCAGCCAAAGGTGCGAAGAAAGTGCACCGCCAGTCGTTTTCCATGCCAGGCCTCATACGGTGTCATTCCTTCAAGGCTCTGAGTCGACCCTCGGTTAGGGATGAAGATAGCGGTGGAGACAAACTCACCCCAGAACATCCTGGGAAGACCCTTAGCCTTCAGCATGCTTTGAGCCATAGAAACCACGGTTTGGTTGTGTTGTTCAATGACCTCATCCTGCTGTTGTGAAAATGGAACCTTGAGTTGTCGTTGTAAGCCACGGTCAGTACAGTATTCACCTAATTCTACTGAAGTAAAATCGTCACCGCGATTAGTGCAGAAAACCTTCAGCTTGCGCTCTGTCTCCACCTCCACTGTGGCTTGAAAGTGTCTGATTGCTGCTGGAGCCTGGTCTTTTCTTGCAAGAAGTTTGACCCACATGTAGCGGCTCATTTCATCCACGAGTAGCAGAAAGTAACGGTTCCCGCTTGGTGTTGTTGGCGTGATCGGCCCACAAAGATCACTGTGGACAAGGTCGAGGACTTGTTCTGCACGATGCTTCACTTGCTCGGGGAAAGACGCTTCTTGCTGCTTCCCAGTGAGGCAGTTGTCGCAAACATGATCTATTTGATCAATCCGCGGAAGCCTTCGCACCATATCGTGTTGAGCGATCTTGGGCAGAGAATGAGAGTACAGGTGGCCGTACCTTTCATGCCATCGCCATGCCACCTCTGACCCCCTTGTTGACAAGCATGTAGGCTGTGTAATGCTGAGTCTGAGCTTGTACAGCCGGTCGGGGAAGCGCCGCGCCCTAGCCAGCAGGCGTCGTTGATTGTCCCGAATCTTCATGATGCCTCCCTCGATCAATACCTGACAACCATTCTCATCGAGTTGTCCGATGTTGATGATGTTGGTGGTGAGGCTCGAGATGAAGTATACCCTCGTGAGTGCGTGGTGCTCACCGGTTTTAAAAGTGAATAATATTGTCCTTCACCCCTCGATATTGACGAAAGATCCATCACCAAACTTAACGGTGTCGCGGATCCCAGAGTCAAGCTCAGAGAAGGCAGCGCGGGAACCGGTCATGTGGTTTGTGGAACCAGTGTCGAGGTACCACAGGTCGTCGTCGCACGCCTCCATTTGAGCATGTTGTGCAAAGACCTTCGCCTCGACCACTCGGAGAGGACTGCAATGTGGCAGTGAGGAATTCGAAGTGGCAGATTGTGGTGGTGGTGTATCGGGCATCGCAGTACACGCCCTTACCATAAGGAGTGTCGGCTCGTCGTCGCCACCATGGGTTAGAAGAGCCTTAGCATGTCTTATCCTGCTGCAACAATCTTTGGCCCAGTGACCCATTTTTCCGTAGTAGATACATTGGTCTCTTGAGGCGTCATGACCGTCATTGGATCCCCTATCATCCCTTCGTGGTTGTCGGCGATGCCAGTTGCCAGTCTTGGATTCGTTGAGGGGTCCATCCCTCGCTTGTCTCTCCTTCATCTGTGCATCCCACTCCTCCTCGGTGAGGAGCAAATTCCCTCCATAGTCGATGGTGGGTGTCGGGTCAAAACGGTCTTCCGCCGCTTTGAGTCTCCCTGTTACCTCCTCCACAGAGAGCGTAGAGATATCGAGGAGCGTCTCAATTGAAAGGGAAATTTGGGAGAACCTAGAGTGGACGACGCACAAATACTTCTCAACGACCTTGTCTTGAGGCTCTGGATCGCCGAGGATCGTGAGTTGGTTGACCATCCCGGTGAGCCGCATTGCGAAGTCGTCCACCGATTCGCCGTTGTGAAAAACAATGCCTTCATACTCCTTGCGGAGCTTTTGATCATTGGCCTTGCGATCACGATCAATGCCAATGCGCATGGTCCTCACGGTGTCCCACGCTTCCTTGGCAGTTGCCTTGACGGCGAGTATGGAGATCATCTCCGGCGGGACAGCGCGGAGGATGGCCTCCAGCGCCATCCGATCTTCCTGGAGTTCCGCACCGCCAGTGTCGACGGCATCCCAAAGACCGCTTGCTTGAAGCATGACCTTCATCATCAAGGACCAGTCACTGTAGTTTGTCTTTGTGAGGATCGGGTACGTCGCCGATCCCCCGATCTCCTTCACCACTCGATGTACCACCAGAGGGCCGCTACCGCTGTCAACGGGGGGTCTAGGACGTGCCGATGATGTATGGGAGAGTCGGGGCGATGAGGGCTCGGAGTTCGGCATTGTGGATGAAGCCATCCTCCCTCTGATACCAAATTTTGGAAATGCCTGACCGTTCGACACGAAAACACAAGCGAGAATGGAAAGAAGATTGAAGGAAAAATACTTGAACACAAATGATGTTTTGTGCACCACCAATTGGGATGCTTTTCTGGAGAGGTTTTCATTTCATTATATAGGCAAAAAAAAATATGTATTTACAACGTAATTAAAACCATGCGGCAGCCTTAATGAGTTCAAACCGCGTTGACTCATCAATGAGGGGGAGAAAAAAAAACCCGGTGAAATAAATTCCAAATAAAAAATAGTCAACAGCCGCTCTAGCTGGCGCCCGATCCAGCCGATCCAGCCCCGGTCAAGCCTCCACGCTTCGGCCTCCTTCCTCTAGCCAGCAGCACCTCCGACCTCCATCCAACCAACCATTTCCTTCTCCTATGCTCCGGCAGCATCTACAGCCCCGACCTCCACCTCCTTCGTGCCATGCACTCGACCAATCCACCCTCTATGGCCCGACCGCCTCCATCCTCCCACACTCCAGCTATCCACCCCCCCCCCCTCGCTTGCCGATTATCACTCATCCAACACCTAAACCCCCCTGCTCTCTCTTGAGACCTGCACTGACAAATCTGCTCAGCCCTTCTCCAACCACCTTCCCCTTGTTTGCACAAAACCCCTATACTCTGGTATATTTACTTATTTATTTATTATCTTTTTTCCCTTTCATTTCATCTTTGGTGTTTTTATTCAATTTGGATAAATCCTAATATTGTTGGTTGTGTGTCATGTGTTTTTCTCTCTTTTTAGCATGTGTGGTTGGACCGCGAGGGATTGTTCTTCCTCCCGTAGGAGTTTTGCCACGTCCAGGCTTGGTTTGAGGTAGGCTTTTCTAACTGTTTTCTTTCCTGCATAACCCATAGACACTTGCGTGTTTTGAATTAATCTTTATATGTTGTTTTCACCACCATTAATATTATAGTCAATTTATTATAGTGTTTCTGGGTTAGTTATAATTGTTAGAAAAAAATGGTTTCGAATCAACTCTTTTATTACGCGTAGTCAGTTTTGTGCAAGAACGTTATTCAATAAATTATTTTATTTTTCTAGTTAATTTAGTATGTTATTTAATGAAATTGTTTGGTGTGAATTTAGTTTTTAGAAATTTTCACATGCCTTCACCTTATTTTTGGTAATATATTTACCTAACGTTGAGTGCATTTTTACTGAAAACCTATTTTTGGACATTTTTTAGTTTTCATGGAATGTGTAATTGGTTCTTATGGTTGTGCAAGTGGTCCAGATTTTGTTTTGAAAGGTTTGAAAGTAATTTTTTTAAGTGTTTGAGTATGAAATTGGTTTTAAAAATGGAATTCTCATGTGAAATTGGTGAAATCGTGATGTAAAATATTGTTGTGTTCTTTTGAAATTTTTTTATCAGTTGAGTAAATGATTTATTAAATGTTGTTTGAAATGTGAGTCATGGGTGCAAGGTATTTTTGTGTGTGTTTGAGTTTGGTTAGAAAGTTAATGATAACTTTGTGAAAATGGTTCTTATTTTATAAATGTTGTTGGGTCCCTTTGTGGAATTTCTAGGAAGGGTTTTGAAGGTGTTCCACTTGGTTTGACTCATTTGGCTTCGAAACATGTTTTGGAATAACTTTAAAAGGGTGATAAGGCCTATTGATTTGTTGTAAAGTGTTTTGGTGTGTGTTGGGAACAAAAGGGCCCATTTGGTATTGAAAATATGAAAATGGTATTTAGTGTTCTTTTGGAAATCGTTCGTAAATTTTTTTGGTCTTGGAAGCCGTTGAACCATTTGTCATTTTAAACATGTCGACCTAAAGGCCCGTTTGAATTTTTAAATACAAAAGTGATGTCTAGAGTTGTTTTAAAAGAGATTGTGCAATATTTTCATAAAAACATTTGATTATGTAAAACTAAAGGCTCGATTGACAACTCCAAGTGTTTAATAAAGAGGTTTTGAAAATAGTATTATGTGATGGACTAGATGTCACTTTGTATGTTTGACATGTATGTAAATATATATATAATTATATGGGAAACTCTTATCTAGGGTAACCTTTATGGGTAAATGCATAGGAAGCGTCCATGTTTGGGGTTGGAAAGTGTGGTGACGGTATGGTAGGGTGAGTCATGTGTGTGAGGGCCTCCTACTTACAAAGTTTGATTATTATAACCACTATGGGTTCCTGCGAATATTTTAGTTAATCGAGTGATGGTTTCTTATCATCCCCGATTAGATGGGTTGGTACCCACTAGAAGGTATAGAGGCTAGATGGGGAGTGTCGCTGGTTTCTTTTGTCGCGAGGGCGGCCAGTTGGTTATAGACTTAGGAGATTTACCGTACACCAATAGGTGGTTCCAAACCAAGTACATCCATGGGTCTTATAGGGATGTTTAAGATCACATATGGTTACCGGATTATTTTCATTTCTTGTTTAATTTCTGTTATACTAGTTTATTTCCATCTTGTATTGTTTACCTGTTTTATTTTAGTCCATCTATGGTATACTTTGTTTTCGGTATAGTTTATAAAATGAAAAATGATTTTGGAAATGGTATGTCTAGTGTTTTCAATTTTTAAAATGATAAAACATTACTTTTATATTAGTTATTCAAACTTGTGTTAGTGGATTTTTTTAGGGAAGGAGACGTTGGATTCTGTGGTTTATCTTGGAAACCCTACTGAGGATTTTCAATGCTCATGCCTTTTTTTATCATTTCAGTTGTAGGATTCCCTTTCTCAGGTTTTCTTGGATGAGTTTCTCATTATTATAGAAAGGTCGGCCTTTGGTTGGGAGGTGACTTGGAAGGTCACGTGGATGTATATTGATCTGTTCTATTTATTTGTTTTCTGCTGTTAGAGTTGAGTTTTATTGTTTTGTTTATTAATGTTTATTTATTTATATTTTATGGTCCAAATACATTATTTAGGTTAAATTGTGATTCTTGAAACTGGTTTCCAGCCTGTGGGGATCAAGAATGCCCTTCAGACCATGTTGCGAACCAGCTCAGTTGACCGGTTCAGGGTTGACCCGGGTTGGTTTGTGACAAAATGGTATCAGAGGAGACCTTTGTTATTTGGGGTTTCCGGTAGATGGAGATTTGGACTTTCGGGACTCGATAGGTAGGTATGGGAAGTACATCATGAACCCTCACCCGTTCTGAACCTCGAGTGGCCAGGGGTAGTCTGGGAATTTAGTCCTTATCTCATTCTGGTTTGTTTTAGATTGAGGGATGAAAACAAAGGCATGGCTATGTTAAATTGTGATTTCATAGGGAGTAGTGACCCATGTGGAGCCTGAGTACATGGTTTAAGTTCCTCCTAGTTATTGATGATTACTTGGGGAATGGTCCACTACTAGGTCACCAGGTTAAGCATGACTAATAGTCCCTCACTTTGGTAGTTTGATGCAATTTGAGTGTTGTCTTGGTTCTAGTTGGTGTAAGTGCACTTTTGAAAATGAAAAAAAATTGAAATGAGAATGAATTCTTTCAAATGGATTTAGATTTGTGAAATGGGATTTAAAACTGAAATATCATGGTTTAAAAATATGGTGTTTTCTTGGAATTATTAGAGAAATGGTTTGGGTCTAACCTCGGGTACTCTCTATTAACGTTTTCACATGTGAGGGAATGAATGGGAAGTACCCATTGGTGCGTATGAATGAAGGTGGATGAAGAAATGTGTAATGGTTCATGGGATTACTAGGGTGTGTACTTGGAATTGAAGGCTTGACCTTTTTTTATAAAGTGATTTTAAAATGGGAAATGATTTGGAAATTGAATTTGGTTTGAAAAGTGGGTTTGGTATTTGGAATGTGGCCTTGAAAGATGGTGGTTTTGAAATCTAAAATGAAAAGGGGATTTTGAAAAAGGAATTTTTGGGCTTTGTTTGTAATTTTTTGGTTTTTTTAGCTGGTTTTTTTTTGGATAAAGGAATTTTTAATGATGTTGCTTCGGCTTGATTTTAGTTTTGGATCTGTGTTTTATATGTTGTTTAGAAAATGCCACCCAGAAAGGATCCCACGGTTTCTGATAAGCCAAGCCCAGTTTTTTGTCCTTCTCAGACATTTCCTATGATTGATGGTGATTAGGTCCTGTTAGAGGCAACAAAGTGGCTTGAAGAGGTCGACCACATCTTTAGGATATTTGGAACTCCCGAAGCTATTAGAGTGTGTTCTATTTTGGGTCTCTTTGAAGGTCCAACTCTGGACGAATGAGAGTTTTTCGCCCCACCATCAATGCAAGTTGGGATGATGTAGAATTTCGTTAAATCTATCTTCGTTTGATGGTTTATACCTGAAGATGTGAAGATGGAGAAAAGGGAAGAGCTCATGCATATTTAACAAGGCCAACAGACGTTGAAGAAATATGTTGACCATTTCAAGGAACTTGTGTACTTTTTCTTCGGAGGTAGCGTCGTAGGATTTGAGGAAGACTCCCCTCTTCATTGGGGGTCTTTGTCCAGAGATCAAGGAGTGGTTCCTCCCGTCAAGGGACCATCATTTTGATAATATGGTGAATGAGGCGTTCTTAGCTAAATTGGTCTCTAGAGTGCAGGTGTTTGATAATCCAGCATTTCCAGTTACGCATGAAGGTTCCCCATCTGGATAATATGATGTTTCCTAGGGGACTATTATTAGAGAGTCATATCTGGTGGTTCTAGCTTCCAGTTCGTCAGACCGTTTAGTGGTGTGCCACCAGTGCGGCCGGTTTGGGCACGTGAAGTCGCCATATTGCATCCCTCCGAAGACGTGTCATCGTTGCGGGTGTCTGGTTCATCTAGAGAAGTTCTACAAGAAGCATCGCCTGAAAAAGACTATGTGACTGGAGGATTACAGTGCCTAACTGTGAGGCAGGAGATGCTTCAGCCATCAGAACCCCAGCCACAGGTCATGGGGTGAAGCTCGCCCGCAGTCAGGAGTTGCTTAGGGCGTGAAGCCTCAGTTCGGGTTTTGTGTTTTGTGTTGGAAGTAAAACATTTAAAGCCTTTCCATTCTTGTTTTTTCTACTGTTAAAGTTTGACATTGTTGTAAGTTCATTTTTCATCATGAAGTTATGATGATCATCTTCTATTGTAATCCTAACAATCCCGTTTGTCTGATTATGGTTTTCTAAATCATGTGTTTTTCTTAAAAGTGTGTTTTGCTCTTGTATGGGTTGATCTCAGTTTAGCAATGTTCATTTTGAGGTGTAAGTTCCTGTGGAAGAATCAATGGTTGTGGTTATGCTCTGATTCACTGTTTGGGTTATGTTTTTCCCGAGGGTTTTAATTTAGTGTCCGGGGTTTTTTGGTCTGGGTTGAGAGTTCCATATTTCAGCGGAGGTTTTGTTTCGCTCGTGCAATAGAAGTTTGTTTGGATCGGTTGGGAGTTCCCACATCAGCCCCCCCCCCCTCCTGGGGTGATATGTTTGAGTGTTAAATTTATACACTAGTTGAGTTCTTGAGGTGGGGAGAAACCTCGCTTGTTCTCCCATTCTCTTGTGTTGTGGTTTCTTTCGGTCTCAATTGGGCATGGATTCTTGTTTTGTCTATTGTTCGGCTGTGACTTTATGGGGGCAGAATGTCTCTGGTGGGGAGAATTGTTACACCCTGACTTTTAAGTTTATTTTTATTTTATTATTTCTTGACTCTGGGTTCTCGTGCCAAGGTTTGGACTTGGTCCCAATTTAATTTTTTTTTCGTTTAATAATTTTAGTGGGTTTCAGTCCCATGCGCGGTCACCGCACAACGGGCGGTAGCCAGGTGGTCAGTTCGGGTGATCGCTCAAATGTCTAATGATTAAAATAAATAAATTTTTATGTAAATAAAGTGAGTTAAGTGTTTAAATTTTAATAATATTATTATTATTACGTAATTAATAATAATAATATTAATAAGGTGTTATTATTGTTATTATATTTATTTTTATTATTTTTGTTATTATCATTTTTATTATTATAATTTTTATGGTTGTTATTTTTATTATTATTGTATTGTTATTATTATTATTATTCTTTATATTATTATTATTATTGTTATATTTGTTGTTATCCTTATTATAATCATTTTATTATTATTACTATTATTATTATTATATGATAAAATGAAAAAAAGAAACCCTAACCCTAAGTGCTACCCGATCCCCCCCCCCTCCATGTTCTGCGCTGTAGGTCACCCCCTTTCCCATTCCACGCTGTGGGCTGCCCACCTACCCCCCTTCGTTTTATGGCTTGACGCACCCGTACCCCTCTCCCAACAGACGCCTCTGGCCCCTTCATGATCTAGCTGGGTCTTCGACCTCACCACGCCCAGATCCTCACCTCTTGCCCTTTCCCCGCACCCGGCCTCACCATTGCCTCCCTCACCCTTGCCTCGTTCCGCCATCTGCCTTTGCCCCACCCTGACCTTCCGACTTCCGGCCTCCACCCTCTAAACCACCGGAAAGGCCGACTCCCAGCCTCGCCCTCTCCCAGCATCCGCTCCAGTTGGCGCCCCATCCAGTCTATCCTGCCCTGGCTAGACCTCCTTTCTCTAGCCTCCTTGCTCCAGCTAGCCGCACCTCCGACCTACAGCCGACCAGCCCTTTCATTCTCCTCCGCTTCGGCAACAGCTGCAACCCCAGCCTCCACCTCCTTCACACCATGCACCAGATCAGGCCACCCACTCTAGCTCAGGTACCTCCTTCCTCCCATGTTCTAGCTAGCTAGCCCCTCTACTTGTCAATTAGTGCTCATCCAATGTTGGAAAAACCTGACCGTTCGACACGAAAACACAAGCGAGAATGGAAAGATTATTGAAGGAAAAAAACTTGAACACAAATGATATTTTGTGCACCACCAATTGGGATGCTTTTCTGGAGAGGTTTTCATTTCATTATATAGGCAAAAAAACAAGACGTATTTACAACGTAATTAAAACCACGCGGCAGCCTTAATGAGGTCAAACCGCGTTGACTCATCAATGAGGGGGAGAAAAAAAAACCGGTGAAATAAATTCTTAATAAAAATAGTCAACAATCACCCCCCTAATTTTTATTGCGTTATCTGGATCTCAACGACGCCGATCTTCGCACGCAACTTCTGAAACTGGCGCGCCCAAGTGACTTCGTGAGAATGTCTGCAGGCTGCTATTCCTCCCTCGAAACCTTCTCCTTGCTCGCCGCCGGCTTCTCTGCAATGAATGTGGCATGCAGGTGGGCGGGCTTGGCTCGTTGGCCGTAATGAAGTGTAACTCACCAGGGTCGAGCTTGCGTTGTGCAAACCCAGGCGGTGTTGTCGGACTGATAATGTTGCCGATGGTGCGAAATCGAAGCGGGGCGTCGTCGTGATCAATGTCCAGTGCTTCTGCCATATTGGATGGCGGTGAAGCAAACTCCACTGTGGTTGATGCCACGGGTATCACCTTAACCACATCTGGTGTTGCATCTTCTGCTAAGTTCGCACTAATGGGTTTGAGTGATGAGCTCTGGTCTCCAACAGTGTTGTCGGCCTCCACATTCCTTGGTCTACATGCCTTTGTGTGTTCGACGGTAAATGGATCCTCACTACTCCACACAGCTTGTTCACCATGAGCACTCCAATCCCACTGTTTTGCCTCGTCGAAGGTGACATCGCGCGTTACATGCACGCGCTTGTTGACAGGGTCATACACGCGATATGCCTTGGACCCGAACTCGTACCCGATGAAGATCATCGGCGTACTCCGGTCATCCAGCTTCTTCAGGTGAGGCTTCACATTCTTAACATGCGCGATGCAGCCAAAGGTGCGAAGAAAGTGCACCGTCGGTCGTTTTCCATGCCAGGCCTCATACGGTGTCATTCCGTCAAGGCTCTGAGTTGACGCTCGGTTAAGGATGAAGATGGCGGTGGAGACAGCCTCACCCCAAAACATCCCGGGAAGACCCTTAGCCTTCAGCATGCTTTGATCCATAGACACCACGGTTTGGTTGTGTTGTTCAATGACCTCACCCTGCTGTTGTGAAAAGGGAACCTTGAGTTGTCGTTGTACGCCACGATCAGTACAGTATTCACCGAATTCTACTGAAGTAAAATCGTCACCGCGATTAGTGCGGAGAACCTTCAGCTTGCGCTCTGTCTCCACCTCCACTGTGGCTTGAAAGTGTCTGATTGCTGCTGGAGCCTGGTCTTTGCTTGCAAGAAGTTTGACCCACATGTAGCGGCTCATGTCATCCACGAGTAGCAGAAAGTAGCGGTTCCCGCTTGGCGTTGTTGGCGTGATCGGCCCAAAAAGATCACCGTGGACAATGTCGAGGACTTGTTCTGCACGATGCTTCACTTGCTCGGGGAAAGACGCTTGTTGCTGCTTCCCAGTGAGGCAGTTGTCGCAGACTTGATCTATTTGATCAATCCGCGGAAGCCCTCGCACCATATCGTGTTGAGCGATCTTGGGCAGAGAATGGGAGTTCAGGTGGCCGTACCTTTCATGCCATCGCCATGCCACCTCTGACCCCCTTGTTGACAAGCATGTAGGTTGTGCAATGCTGAGTCTTAGCTTGTACAGCCGGTCGGGGAAGCGTTGCGCCCTAGCCAGCAGACGTCGTTGCTTGTCCCGAATCTTCATGATGCCTCCCTCGATCAAAACCTGACAACCATTCTCATCGAGTTGTCCGATGCTGATGATGTTGGCGGTGAGGCTCGGGATGAAGTATACCCTCGTGAGTGCGTGGTGCTCACCGGTTTTACAAGTGAATAAGATTGTCCCGCACCCCTCGATATTGACGACAGATCCATCACCAAACTTAACGGTGCCGCGGATCCCAGAGTCAAGCTCAGAGAAGGCAGCACGGGAACCGGTCATGTGGTTTGTGGCACCAGTGTCGAGGTACCACAGGTCGTCGTCGCACGCCTCCCTTTGAGCATGTTGTGCAAAGACCTTCGCCTCGACCACTCGGAGAGGACTGCAATGTGGCAGTGAGGAGTTCGAAGTGGCAGATTGTGGTGGTGGTGTATCGGGCATCGCAGTACACGCCCTTACCATAAGGAGTGTCGGCTCATCGTCGTCACCATGGGTTAGAAGAGCCTTAGCATGTCTCATCCTGCTGCGACAATCGTTGGCCCAATGACCCATTTTTCCGCAGTAGAGACATTGGTCTCTTGAGGCGTCATGACTGTCATTGGATCCCCTATCATCCCTTCGTGGTTGTCGGCGACGCCAGTTGCCAGTATTGGAGTCGTTGAGGGGTCCATCCCTCGCTGGCCGCTCCTTCATCCGTGCATCCCACTCCTCCTCAGTGAGGAGCAAATTCCCTCCATAGTCGATGGTGGGTGCCAGGTCAAAACGGTCTTCCGCCGCTTTGAGTCTTCCTGTTACCTCCTCCACAGAGAGTGTAGAGATATCGAGAAGCGTCTCAATTGAAAGGGCAATTTGGGAGAACCTGGAGGGGATGACGCGCAAATACTTCTCAATGACCTTGTCTTGAGGCTCCGGATCGCCGAGGATCGTGAGTTGGTTGACCATCCCGGTGAGCCGCATTGCGAAGTCGTCCACCGATTCGCCGTTGTGAAAAACAATGCCTTCGTACTCCTTACGGAGCTTTTGAGCGTTGGCCTTGCGAACGCGATCAATGCCGATGTGCATGGTCTTCACGGTGTCCCACGCTTCCTTGGCAGTTTCCTTGACGGCGAGTATGGAGATCATCTCCGGCGGGACAGCGCGGAGGATGGCCTCCAGCGCCATCCGATCTTCCTGGAATTCCGCACTGCCATTGTCGACGGCATCCCAAAGACCGCGTGCTTGAAGCATGACCTTCATCATCAAGGACCAGTCGCTGTAGTTTGTCTTCGTGAGGATCGGGTACGTCGCCGATCCCCCGATCTCCTTCACCACTCGATGTACCACCAGAGGGCCGCTACCGCTGTCAACGGGGGGTCTGGGACGTGCCGATGATGTCTGGGAGAGTCGGGGCGATGAGGGCTCGGAGTTCGGCATTGTGGATGAAGTCATCCTCGCTCTGATACCAAATGTTGGAAAAACCTGACCGTTCGACACGAAAACACAAGCGAGAATGGAAAGATTATTGAAGGAAAAAAACATGAACACAAATGATATTTTGTGCACCACCAATTGGGATGCTTTTCTGGAGAGGTTTTCATTTCATTATATAGGAAAAAAAACAAGACGTATTTACAACGTAATTAAAACCACGCGGCAGCCTTAATGAGGTCAAACCGCGTTGACTCATCAATGAGGGGGAGAAAAAAAAACCGGTGAAATAAATTCTTAATAAAAATAGTCAACATCCAACACCCGAACCCCCTCTCTCTTGCGACCTGCACCGGTGAATCCACTCGGCCCTGTTTCGACCACTTTCCCCTTGTGCACACCAAACCCCCTTGCCCTAGTATATTTATTTATTTATTTATTATCTTTTTTCCCTTTCATTTCATCTTTGTTGTTATTATACAATTTGGCTAAATCCTAATACAGCAGGTTGTGTGTCATGTGATTTTCTCGCTGTTTAGTGTGCACAGTTGGCCCGCGAGTGATTGTTCTTCCTCCTGTCGGAGTTTTGTCACGTCCATACTTGGTTTGAGGTAGACGTTTCTAACTATTTTACTTCCCACATTACCCATAGACACTTGTGTGTTTTCAATTAATCTTTCATTGTCGTTCGCACCAAGACTAATATTATAGTTAATTTATTATAGTGTTTCTGGGTTAGTTATAATTGTTAGAAAAAAATGGTTTGGAATCAACTCTTTGATTTTGCATAGTTGGTTTTGTGCATGAATGTTTATTTTGTTTTTCTAATTAATTTAGAATATTCTATAATGAAATGGTTTGGTGTGAATTTAGTTTTGAGAAATTTTGACATGCCTTCGACTTATTTTTGGTACTATATTTACCTGATGTGGAGTGCATTTTTAGTGAAAACCTATTTTTGGACATTTTCTAGTTTTCATGGAATGTGCAATTAGTTATTTGGGTTGTACAAGTGGGGTGGATTTTGTTTAGAAAGGTGTGAAAGTAATTTTGAAGTGTTTGAGTATGAAATTCGTTTTAAAAATGGAATTCACATGTGAAATTGGTGAAATCGTGATGTAAGACTTTGTTGTGTTCGTTTGAAATGTTTTATCCGTTGAGTAAATGATTTATTAATGTTTTTTTGAAATGAGAGTCATGGGTGAAAGGTATTTCACTGTGTGTTTGAGTTTGGTTAGAAAGTGAATGCAAACTTTGTGAAAATGGTTCTTATTTTCTAAATGTTGTTGAGTCCCATTGTGCAATTTCTAGGAATGGTTTTGAAGGTGTTTCACTTGGTTTGACTCGTTTGGCTTCGAAACATGTTTTGGAATGACATTAAAAAGGGGATAAGGGTCGTTGTTTTATTGTGAAGTGTTTGGGTGTGAGTTTGGAACATAAGGGCCCATTTGGTTTTGAAAATATGAAAATGGTGTTTAGTGTTGTTTTGGAAATGGTTTGTAAATATTTTTGGTCATGGAAGTCATTAGCCCATTTGGCATTTTAAAAATGTCATCCTAAAGTCCTATTTGGATTTTTAAATACAAAATTGTTGTCTAGAGTTGTTTTAAAATATTTTGTGCAATATTTTCATAAAGACATTTGATTTTGTAAAACTAAAGGCTCGATTGACCACTCCAATTGTTTAATAAAGAGGTTTTGATAACCGAATGATGTGACAACCCATTTGGAACTTTGTATGTTTGAAATATATGTATATATATATATATAATTATATGGGTAACTCCTATATTGGGTAACCTTTATGGGTGAATGCATAGGAAGCATTCGTGTTTGGGGTAGGCAAGTGTGGTGACTGCATGGTATGGTGAGTCATGCGTGTGAGGGCCTCCTACTCACACAATATGATTATTATAACCACCATGAGTTCTTGTGCATCTTTTGGTTTATTGAGTGATGGTTTCTTATTAGCCCCAATTAGACGGGTTGGTACGCACTGGTAGGTATAGAGGCCAGATGCGGAGTGCCGCTGATTTCTTTTTCCGCGAGGACGACCAGTTGGTTATAGACTTTGGAGCTTCACCATATCTCAATTTGTGGTTCTTAACCGATTACATCCATGGGTCTTCTAGGGATGTTTAGGATCATCCATGGTTACTATATTATTTTCATAGCTTGTTTAATTTCCATTATACTAGTTTATTTCCAGCTCCCATTGTCTACCTATTTTATTTTAGTCCACCTATGGTATACTTTGTTTTGGGTTTAGTTTATAAAATGAAAACTGATTTTTGGAAATCGTATATCGAGTGTGTTGGATTTTTAAAATGAGAAAACCTTACTTTTATATTCATACTTCAAACTTGTGTTGGTGGATTGTTTCAGGATAGGAGACGTTGGATTTTGTGGTTTATCTTGGCAACCGTACTAAGAATTTTTAATGCTCATGCCTATTTTTATCATTTCAGTTATAGGTTTCCTTTGATTAGGTTTTCTTCACTGAGTTTCTCATTATTGGAGAAAGGACAGCCTTTGGTTGGGAGGTGACCTGGAAGGTCACATGGAGGTATGTTGAGTTGTTCTGTGTATTTCTTTTCCACTGCTAGAGTTCAGTTTTATTGTTTTGTTTATTCTTGTTTATTTATTTATCTTTTATTGGAAAAATTGTTCCCAATGGTTAAATTGTGATGACCGACACTGGTTTCCAGCCCATGGGGATCGGGGACGCCCCTCGGGCCATGTCGCGGACCAGCTCGGGTGACCGGTTCAGGGTCGACTCGGGTTGGTTTGTGACAACATGTCACCCTAGTTTCATTCAATTATAATAATAATTTAACCATTCTTCCCATATATTAGACATCAGTATGCTAGGGATAACCCCTTACTCTTAGTTTACCCTTATAAACATTCACCATAAGAAGAAATAATCAAGATTCTATGTTACTCTTTTATGGTACTTGGATCCTCAATATCCTGACTTATATATAATCATCTCTAGGCCCACCTACTGATTTTGGTGACCATACGCCATTATAGGTTACAACTTGATAGGCATCTCTTGTGTTTCTAGCTCATAAAACATAATGGAATATCATATACAAACACATCCATCCCAGGGTTCCCATTATATAAACTATCAAAAAACCCATACCATCCACTCTAGGGTGAATGTTATCACATAAATATTCATATCAACAATATATATGTTATGAAATTCACATCTAGGAGGTTATCATGATTTTTGATTGGTCATGTAGAGATCCACTAAAAAATTATTCCAAAAAACACTGGATAAGTAATTAATGACAATTTAAATAATTGAATCCTCTTTCTTTATTTAGAATCATATTCTCAACAATATAAAATCATACACATGTCAGGTGAAACAATGTACCAAGAATAATGTATGTACACATGAATCTTGACACCCTGGGCTAAGAGAAAAACCACAAATCACTGACCCAAAACATCATACTTTGAAAATATATAAATATTTACTGTAATATCCATAAGAAATAAAAGTATTCCCAAATCATTGGAAGCATGGATTATTTCCAATACTTGTGGTATCCATGCATAAATAATGCTTACATCCCATGTACTGATGAATTCCCATATACATCAAACATTTCATGCCACTTTGAAAGATATCATGCCCCGTTCACCTGAACAATATCTAAGTTAGATCGTTACATGACTTCAAGAATGACTCCCCACATGACAAAAACATTCAACTAGTGAAATGGTCTAATAAAAACTTACAAAGATGTTATACTCTCTGTATGCCAGATGAAAAATATTAGATAAATAAGAAAAACATCCATACATAAATATAACATTAGAGTAATATTTAATTAAAGTGGAAACAATACCATATTAAATTACAACACCATGAAATAACAAAATGTACTCATGCATGTCATAGAGTCATACACCAAACTAGGATTTCCAAACCGGCCAACCATGGATTATACAAAAATAGGAATAAAATAAAATAAGGACACCAGACTGCCAATACTTAGTCTTACCTTGGAATAGTCCTCACATAACAATCAAGCTAACTCTAACTCAAACTCATATACTAGGTCCATCACATATACCTTCATTCCAACATAGAGGCTACAAGACCACCACAATACACATATACAGTGTTAGTATAAAACATAGTAGTCCAATACTAATGTTGTCCCCAATAATCACTATAATATATGTCTATTTATGTTTTAAATGACTGAAATCCTTAAATAATTACATGAATACAACTTCCACAACATTGGGTACCTAATAAGACACCTTGATGGTTGACTCATACATACCTGAGACAGTGTAGGAATGGGGAGACTACTCTCACAGTCTTATCGTAACATGAGGTTGAATAATTTATTAAAAATAATAAATATAACATATGTGAAAAAGGACCACTGTCACTAAATGAGTGTGGGTGAATAGGCTATCACAACTTTTGAAATAGTAGTTGGTGAATAGTTCATCACCATAACCAACGAACAAAGGTGAATGGGTTATCACCATACATATCCTGGGAAAATGATTGATCACTATACATCCTGGGTAAACTGGTTATCACTATTAATCACATGTTTATGGGTGAATGGGTAATCACCACTTTAAGATAGAGGTGGGTGAATTGGTTATCACCATAATTAACAACAAGTGTGAATTAATCAGCATCATATATATTTTGGATGAATGATTTGTCACCATATATCCTGGGTTAATGGGTTATCACCACCAATCATGTGAATTTGGGTGAATAGCTTATCACCCCTTATTACATAATTGTAGGTGAATGGGTCATCACCATAATTAATTTTAACGGTAAATAGGTTATCACCTTATATAAACTTGTTCAAAAGGTCATCACCATACATCCTATGTGAATGGGTTATCACCATACATCATAGGTGGATGAGTTATCATCATTAATCACAATGGAATGATGGAATAATAATCACTACTCAAAACATAAGGTTAGGTGAATGAGTAATCACCATAATCATCAACAAGTGTGAACAAGTTATTGTTGGTTTTGGGTACGGCGAAAGAGTCCTTTGATAGTATGACCAACTCATATTTTTGTCTTAATTACATGTAATCATTTTTGTACATAACTAAAACATGATGCCCAATGAAAACCATAGAATACATGACTAGATTAAAATTCCATAACCATAAGAGGGGGATCATCATGTGTAATTTATAATTAATTTATGAGAAGATATATAATTTCCTTGACTTCTAATTCTTATTTTATTGATGATCTAGTTGACTAGATATCATTATACCATCATTGTGTTATAGGATAAGAAGTAAAAAAATCCATTTATTGGTGATCAAAAAATGCACCATAATCTCAGAACATCATCATAGAATCATTGGGTATTAGCATGACTGATCCTGATTAATTGCATTGTTCATGGTTGATCGCAGCTTAATTCTTCTTAAATGTAAAAGAAATCTTGATGTTATCTTAATGTATTGAGAGAGGAGGAAGATATAGTACACTCTAGATCCATAGATTCATCTCTAGGGACTAAGAGATTCTATTTCTATCTATTGTTCATAAAAAAAGTGATTTATGAAAGTTCTATACTTAGATATTTATTATGGTGAGATTAGGGTTGGAAAATAGTATACAAGCCCCTTCCAAACCTAATAATTTTCAGTTGAATCCATGTCCAACAACAATAATAATAATTTTATTAATTTCTTCACATGTGAAGGTCTTTAAGAATAATAATAAATACCTTTTATGCCATTTCAAATTGGACCATTAAACCAGGTCCACTTTCCCTTGTCATTATTTACTGATCCTCAAATAATACTTATGATGTTATAGAATGAAATAAGGACAAAATCATTAACGACTGAAAGTTATTATTAGTAATTAAATATGTTTAATTAGTTTAATTAGTTATATATAGTTTAGAAATAATACTTATTATTAGTAATGACTAATTATAGAATAATTAATGATAACTTTGGATTAAAAATGAATACATATGATTAGTTAATTATAAATAACTAATTAATATAACATGATTAAGGATTAAAGAATAAATAATTAAATAATAACTTAATATTGATTAACTAGTGATTAAAGAATGAGTGATTAGTTAAAAAAATTAGTATTAGTAATTAAAGATGTTATGTATTAAGTAGTTTATTTAGTTATATATATTTTAGAAATAATACTTACTATTAGTTATGATTAATTATAGAATAATTCATGATAAATTAGGATTAAAAATGAATAGATATGATTAGTTAATTATAATTAACTATTAATATTTGTTATAGTATCATAATTCTGATGAAAGAACAATTTTTGACGTAGTGAGTCATTTTTTCCTGTGTGTATTGCTATGGGGAGGTTATTTAAACTGAGCAAGGAGCTTCTTATAGTAAACGACCAATAACTGTGGTTAGTACAACTAATTGTGTAACCATTAGTGACCTTCAAGAGAGAATTCGTGGTTCCTTAAATCTGGGACCCGATCAAGAGATCAAGTATATGAGTTATATACATTTTCAATTCCTGGAAACACTGTGTCATCTAGCTTGTCCATTGGTTGCTGATGCGCAGTGGGACCAAGCAATTAATTTATTTTCTCAAAATTCAGATGGTACCATGATGGAGTTATACTTTGATGTTGCTACTATAGAACAACAACTTCCAGTTGTACGAAGAAATAGATTTACAAGAGTGGTTAAAGACAGTCCACCCCATGAAATTGAGCCTATTTAAAATGATGTAGCAGAAGAGGACAACCTAGATGATCTCTCGGATATACATGTCAATCCGATATCTGATGAGGACTTTCGTAATAAAGGATCAGATGGTGACAACAGTGCTGATGAGGAGGGATTGGATGAAGTTAGGAAGGAGGATTCGACAAATGAATTAGTTTTACATCAACCTCGACCTACAATAAATCATCCACCACTCCTTTCATATTGGTCAGAAGTAATGACACATGTGCCAGAATTCGACAATAATGTTCTCTCACCAGCAACTGAGTTCCATGGAGTTGTACCAGATAGGTTTAGTGAGCTAGACAAAACCTTATATATTGGAAGGAATTTTCCAAGTAAAGATGCCCTAAAAATCACGCTAAAGAGATTTCATATTGAGAGGCATTGCAACTATATATTTCATGAATCATGTCGTAGTAAATATGTCATACGATGTGAGAAGTATGAGGATGACTGTAGATTTCACTTGTGGGAGATTCCAGACATTACATTTGGAGGTTGGAAAATCTTGGGGATTGAGGCGGCTCATACTTGCGTTCAGCCAAGCCTCACACAAGATCATACCTCATTGGATGTAGAATTTGTTTCATCTGTTGTTGTTGAGATGATTAGGATATGTAAATATGTTCTAATATCCCTTGTACAATAGAGGATTCAAGAGACATTCAGTTATAAGATTTCCTATAATAAGGCATGGATGGAAAAACAGAAGGCAATTGTGAAGGTCTATGGTGATTGGGATGACTCATATCGGGTGTTGATGCAATTTCTAGCCATACTGAGGCATCATAACCAAGTTTTTTTCCATCTTGAAACAAACAAACATGTGTCTCATGATAACCGACTTGATCCATCTCGTGTTCAATTTCATCGGTTGTTCTGGGCATTCCTTCCATGTATCACCGCATTTCGTTTCAGAAAACAGTTTATACAGATTGATGGAACATTTATATATGGAAAATAAAAGGTAATATTGTTGATTGCAGAAACCCATGATGGAAACCATTCACCACTTTTTCTTTCCTTTTCCATTGTCGAGAAAGAGATCTATGAATCATGGAGTTTGTTTCTAACATGTATCAACAACCGTTTCACCAACATTCGGGGTGTTTGTTTGATATCTCATCGCAATATAGAAATTAATGAGTAAATCAATGTGGATCCTAATACATGGAGATACCCGAATTGATATCATCGGTTCTGCATTAGACACATTGTTAGTAATGTGGATAAAAAATTCCACAAACCGATGAAAAAGGCAATCACGAGGCGTGGTACACATTGTATTTGTTTTTATTTACTATTTCAACGTAAAGATAAAATCAAATTATGTGAAATATAATCTATTATGTGTATCATATGAGTCGTACCAATGGTGGTTTGAATAACTTTTTGAACAAATTATCCAGGCTAATCAAGAAGTTTATGATTATATGATGCAGATTCCAAAAGGGAAATGGACATTGGCATATGACGGGGGGAAGAGGTACAGACACATGAAGACAAACATTGTAGAGTGAATCAATGGTGTCTTTAAAGGGCTTTGAAAGCAATTTATAACCACCCTAGTTCAGGAGACATTATATTGATGCATGAAGTACTTTGTTGATAGACAAAAACTAGCATCAGACGGAATACAGCAGGGGATAAGATACAGAAGACACTTTCAACGAGAGATTGAAAAGAATATTGAGGAATATTATGGTTATCATGTTTTACGTTTTCGACAAGAAGACTCCCAATTTGAGGTTCAAGAGCATTCAGACCCCATCACAAATTGCATCGGTGAAAAAATTGTGGTATTACTAGAAACAAGGCAATGTCAATGTGGAAACTTTCTGGCCTTACAGTTTCCATGCACACACGCCATCGCAGCATGTGCCTCTGTGAACATATCATGGGAAGCATATGTTGATCCAGTGTATTGGATGGATACCATTGCTAACTGTTATGCAGCATCATGGACACCTATTGGGGAGTATTGTCATTTCTCAATGCCTAAAGGCCAGCCGATAGTGATACCCTGCATAAATCGGTTGCGTCCTCAAGGGAGACCGAAGTCCAGTAGGATGCATAATGAGATGGAATGACCTCAAGAAAAAGGGCATAATTTGAGATTCATTATATGTCATAAAGAAGGTCATAACCAGAAACGATTCCCAAATGTTGTTGGGTCGAGTTCACAGTCTCAACCAGAATGATGTATTGTCTTCATTGTGACATTCTCATATTATAAATTAAATTTTATTCTCTCTTCTTTTTTTCTCAGTTTTCTAAACCCCAAAACCCAAAAGAAGAATACTTAACCCAGAAACATGTTTCCTAAACCTTAATATCAAAATTCAGAACCCTAAACCCTCAAACCTAATCCCCAACCCAAAAACATCTTCCCTTTACCATGGTTTTTTATAACATTATGTGTGATATTTTAATAAAATATTATATAATGAATTAATAGTATCATAATAATTAGAATAATTTATTCAATACAGATAATTAGATAAATTCCTAAAACATCATTAGTAATTGACATGGTTTATCTTAATACAATCCATAATTAGTTAATCATAAAGCTCCTCCAAAATTTGTCTAACCAAATTCAAGATCAAATAATTTGTATAATAGAATTTATTTCATAAAAACATTCATGAATTCAAGAAATAAGTTTCTCCTTATTCCTTAAATAAAATCTTAGATAACAGAATTTATTTCATAAATCCAAAAGCAGAACACTTAACCCATATTGTAAAGTAAATTTTATTATCTCTTCTTTTTTTATCAGTATTTTAAACCCCAAAACCCAAAAGCATAACACTTAAACCAAAAACATGTTTCCTAAACCTTAGTATCAAAATTCGAAACCCTAAACTCTCAAACCTAAACCCCAACCCAAAAATCATAAACTAAAACCTTAGAAAAAATCCAAAAACCTTGATATATTCCCTTAAATCATGTATCATTTAATAAAATTATTACACAGATATTTTTATTAATAAAATTCTTTCAAAACATAATTTTTTCCATATATTATTTTCTCTTATTTCCTCTTGTTATATTTATTTCACTCAAAACCAAAAGAAATGAAGAATTATAATTCTTTTGGTAAAAATAACTTAATAAAACAATGTGAATAAACATTTCACGTATTTCATTCTACAACTCATAACATTATGCTAACCATAGAATTATATTTACATTTTACACTTACAAATCATTTCATTTGTTTATATATAGATGGATGATACCATACTACTCACTTAGTAGCCTACCCATATTTCATAGGCCATGTTAGATGGTCATCTAGATCAATTGATTAGAGTGCGTCGAGTGCACCATTTTCATCATAGGGAGCATCCACATGTCATTAGACCATACTTGCATCATGCTGGATTCTATGGCCTTGTCATATCAGATCTCACATTTGTAGATTATTACCTACTTGCTACCTTTGTTGAGAGGTGGAGACTAGAGACACACACATTCAACCCACTTGAGGGAGAGATGACCATCACCCTCGAGGATGTGTCAGTGCTTCTTGGTCTTGCTATCCAGGGGAGACCCGTTATTGGACTCACTCGTGCAGCTTGGCCAGACCTTGCTCAACGCTTGTTAGGTGTTGATATTTTGTCCGACCGTAGGGCTACAGATGGAGCGTCTATATCTATGCCTTGGTTGGAGTCACAGATTCCACATTTATAGTATGATGATGATGAGAATATTGTCATGCGTTACGCCCATGCATATATATTACGACTCATTGGCGGGACCATGTGTACTGATCACTCGGGGATGCACGTGCACAAGATGTATCTACCCTTACTAGAGGACTTTGATCGGGATGGTATGTATAGTTGGGGATTAGCCTGCTTGGCATACACGTACAAAGAATTATGCAGGCTATCCCACAGGGACCACACAGGTCTCGGGGGATGCGTCATCCTTTTTTAGATTTGGGCATGGGAGGGCATCCCAATATTACGCCCTGACCTCGTTGGTCCGCCAGTCGAGATGGAGGTGCTGCATGACGCTCCACGTGGACGATGGTATGATCAATCATTTCTATTGGTTTCTGATTCTACTATGAGTTATTGACTATAATTTCTCATTATTTTTTTTACTATTGATGATGTATTTTACAGGTGGTGTCAGCGAAAAAATTTTGATGCGATTCTGAGACAACATTTGGGAAAATATCGGCTACAGTTGGACTACCTCTTACCTAATCAGGTATGTATATACAATATATCACTATCTAACATATTTAATAATAGAATCAATTTTGGTTTTTAGTTAGGTTCTTTTTTGAAAAAATCACTTGTCATTTCAGATTTCATGGCTTCCATACTGGAGTAGTACAGACCAGTTGCCAGCATACTGCACTGATGGGCTTGAGGATGCTATGGTTGTAGTGCCCCTCATTCACTTCCATATTACTGAGTGGAAACATCCTGACCAAGTCATGTGCCAATTTTTCCGTACTCAGCTGATTCCATTACCATCAAGATAGATAGACCGACTTCATGGGATGAAGTTGAGAGGGAGGTAGGATGATGACTGGTCCCAAGTACATGCAAGATTTATTGACTGCTAGAACATATGTGCAGAGTTTCCTATTCAGGGTGTTCCTACGAATCGACTCTATCTTTCGAAGCAGGTTGAGTATGCACCATGGTATAGACTAAATTCTATACTGTATCTTACTGAACCCGACATAGAGATGCAAAGGATGGTAAGTCAATAAATTCCCATTAGTTTGTTTACCGAACTATTTTCTAATTCAATTTGAATCTCTATATAGGGAAGTCACACAGAGAAGCTTGTTCACATGAGTGATGAAGAGGAGGAAGGGATCTTTATCCGGGCATCCGTCCATGCTACAATGCTGGAGGTGAGTACATCTTTTCGTGTGCTTTCTGGGAGCATCATTGTACGTCCAGTCCAGAGAGAGGAGGTTCCTGCCCCAGAGGAACATCTTGCACCTGCTACTGGTGTTGAGGAGCCACAACCATGATGACATAGACAGCGTCATGCTGCACGAGAGGCCTCACTTGTTCCACAGGCAGAGGTTGACCCTCTAGTAGTCCAGGATCAGCCGATTCAGGATATGCCTCAGGTGGCATGGGATCAGTCTTTCCTAACAGGATATCCGCAGTTCTCTCCATATTGGGTTCCAGATCCATCGCATCCTTGGGATCCATCGTAGCCTTTGATTCCAGATCCATCACAGTCTTGGGGTATAGCTCCATCACAGGCTTGGCTCCTCACTGTGATGGAGGCAGGTCCTTCTACCACCCTAGTGGGAGAAGGATTCAGAGGGAAGTACGAGATGCAGTTGACAGCTCCTCCCACAGACACATAGATGGAGGATGCGCCAGTAGAGATTTCAATGCCTGAGGATATTCCTTCTCTAGGTCATCAGATTCCACTGCACACTCGACACAGACTTCCTATTCAAAGACCACCATGTGGGACAAAATCTCCTCACCACAGACATAGACATTGATTGTATATGTTTGGTTACATGTTTTATGTCTACTGAAATAAAAATACTATCATTTCCATTAGATATTCTTATATGTTTGTCTAGTATTTCAGTTTTCATTTATATTTTAGGCACGATTTATATTTTACCTCTTTCAATACCGACTACTTGAAACATAGAAATAATTAGTAAATTTCAAGTAAATATATTTAAAAGATTAAAAAATCTATAGTATAAAAACAATGTAAATAAAATTTAAAATATTGACTAATCATTTAAAAAGATGTTTAAAATAAAGAGTTTCATAAATAAATTATAATGAAAGGAATGTAAGAAATGTAACTCAGAAGTGAGAGCGAAAAGAATGAATGTCGAGGAGGATCTTATGCCACCTACTTGACATTGAAAGCCTATAAAATATAAACTATAAGACCCATATAAATAAAAATTAAAAAAAATCAACTACTAGTTTTATGTTTAATAAATGTTTAAAATTCCATTCATATTGGTCTTATAGTTTATACTATGTAGGCCAGCAAAGTCACGTACTTGAAACATTTTTAAGTTTCAAGTAGGTGGATTAGAAAGCATATAAATAATTATTCTCCAAGAATTTTTAAGAATTTTTTTTATTTTGGACTACTAGTTATATGTTTAATCAATTTTTAAAATTTCATTCATATCGGTCTTATAGTTTATATTATATAGGCCAGTAAAGTCACGTACTTGAAACATTTTTAAGTTACAAGTAGGTGGTTTATAAATCTTATAAATAATTTTTCACCAATATTTTTTAAGAAATTATTTTTCTTTTGGACTAATAGTTATATGTTTAAGAAATGTTTAAAATTTCATTCAAATCAGTCTTATAGTTTATATTATATAGGCCAGAAAAGTCACGTACTTGAAACATTTTTATGTTTCAAGTAGGTGGATTAGAAAGATTATAAATAATTTTTTACCTACAGTTTTTAGGAATTTATTTTTATTTTGGTCTACTTGTTATATGTTTAATCAATTTTTAAAATTCCATTCATATCTGTCTTACAATTTATATTATATAGCCTAGAAAAGTCACATAATTGAAACATTTTTAAGTTTCAAGTAGGTGGATTAGAAATCTTATAAATAATTTTTCACCAACATTTTTTAGGAAATTATTTTTATTTAGGAAGACTAGTTATATGTTTAATAAATGCTTAAAATTTCATTCATATCAGTATTATAGTTTATATTTTATATGTTAGCAAAGTCACCTACTTGAATAAAAGATAAATTATGTTGAAACATTAAGTTATATATATATATATAACCATACGAACATAATAATAAAACATTAAAACTTTAAATATATAAAATACATAATTAAAATAGGAAAAAATTAGTGTTTTAGGGCAATGGAATCATCGCGGATTCCACCTTTAAGCGATATTTTAAAAAAAAAAATAACCTAGGATGTTTTAAATTTTTTTTCTTCAGAAAGAGTAAAAAAACTTGCCAACTCACCACCCATGCTTGCCTACACCAACCCACCTTGCAGCCAGTGACACCACTCACCCCCGCATGCCTCCCTGTCTCTGACCACCCCAACAAACTGGTGATGTCATCCCTACTCCAACCCCCAATTCTAATCACTACCGACCTGCCACCCCAATCCCCTCCCCTAACCCAACCACTGTTACTCTCCCCCAACCATCTTCCCTACCCTGACCCCCACTACTTCTCACCGTCAATTGGCAACCCCATCTTTCCCAGCACACCTCCATGCCTCTGACCCTACGCACCTCCCCTAACTCTGACCCCGCTGCTGCTTAGCGTCAACCATCTTCCCACCTCCGATGGACCCCACTCACCCATCCCTACATCTCCCAACTCTCTTCACCCACAAGCCAGCTCCCTCCCCCACTATTTCCTTAATAACTGTACCTTAGTCCCACAATAGTTTCAATATTGTACTGAGATAACATAACTATTAATATATTATATTATTAATATATATTGTTAATAGTATTATAATATAATATATTATTATTATATATTGTTAAATATATATATATATATTATTAATATGTATTGTTAATAATAATAAATAAAAACATATATATACATAAATATTATCAATTTATTATAGACATTTATATATAAATAAAAATATTATTGCTAATAATAATAAATATATTATAAGCACACATATATATAAACAGAAATGTTATTAATATATACAATATATATTGTGCATATATATACATATATAAACCTATATTGTATATATATATATAATATTGTAAACACACACACACACACATATATTATATAAATTTTTATAAACATATACATAATATATTACTATTGATATATACTATATACAATATATATTATGAATATAATATTATATATATAGTGTTAACACATGAAATATACAATATATAATTTATGTAATATAGAAAATATACAATATATACATACAATATATGTTGTATACATGATATACATACAATATAAATTGTATACAATATACAATATATACAATATATGAAATATTATTTCTAACACATACAATATACAATTTATATATACACTATATACATACAATATAGAATATACAATATAAAATATAGAACATATACAATATTATTTTTAACATATACAACATACAATATATATTGTATATTATTGTTTATAACATATTATTTTATATTATTGTGTGTATATATCTATAATATTATTGTGTATATATATATATAATAATATTATTTTTATATTTATTAATTCATAAAATACATATTGATAATAATAACAAATAAAAATATGTTATTAATATGGTATATACAATATATATTATTAATATATTATTAATATATACAATATATATGGTTAATGATAATAAAAAAAATATTATTAATATATGATAAACACACACATATATAAACAAAAATATTATTAATAAATACAATATATATTGTATATATATATAAACACATATTGCATATATATATGTATAATATTATTAACATATATATATTATATATATTATAAACATATATATAACATATTATTGTTAATATGTACAATATAAAACATATATATTATTATTAATATAAAAATATATATTGTAAATATATAAAATATACAATACACAATATACACAATATAGATAACATACAATATTTGTAGAATATATACAAACAGTATATATTGTATACAATATACAATATAAAATATAAAATACATACAATATATACAATGTTATTTTTAACATATAAAATATACAACACACACACACACAGACACTCACACACACAGAATATATACGTACAATATATAATATATATTGTATACAATATACAATATATATTGTATACAATATATAATAGATATTGTATACAAAATACAATATGTACAATATTATTTTTAACATATACAAAATACAATATATATATATATATTGTATATTGCTTTATATAAAATACATTATATTATATTATTATATATATAATATATTATTATATATATATAATAGGATTACTATATTTATTAATACATACAATAAATATGGATAATATATATATATATATATATTATTAATATAATATAAACACATATATATATACACATAGATATTATGAGCTATGATTTCGTAAAAACATGGCTAAATTACCCACATTTTAATGAAAACCATGCCAAATTGAAAAAAATTCAACGTTTTAAAACGTTGCTACAAAAATTTCACTAATTTATCCATGTTTTCCAGAAAACGTTTCTAAATTAGCCACACTTTTAGGAAAAAATTATGAAATTAAAAATTATCAACATTTTAAAATGTTGCTCAAAATGTCACTAATCTAGCCGTGTTTTCTAGAAAACATTGTTAAATTTAACATTAGAAACGTTTTGATAAAAAATCACTAAAACATGTTACTAAATGTAAGTTTTTTATAGTGGACATCCAACCTTCTATGAATTCTTACCATGTAAAATAATATCTTTATTACGATATCTCAAATCAAGAGGGTTGCATGTTGGAACCATCAACCTATATGCTCGATATCTCCTTCTTTGAATTTCTGAAAATGAACTCACCAACCGAACACTATGGCCATGGGTTTATGTAGGAATTTTCATTGCTATCAAAGGGCCTGAGACATCAACTTCTATCAAGGGACAAAATGAATAAATCCTTTCTCACATTCTCCATTAACACAATATCACTCATAATGCACCCAACGTATCCTACCTCACCAAAAACATTTGTCGTCAATGTTTTTATCAATACATTAAAGTATGTGAGTCATGATATCCATTAAATACATTCTTCAATTCTAGGGATGAATACACACGTTTGTATATAGGAAACTCCAATGAAACATGGAAATTTGGATTTCTGATAAATGATTTTGTTCTCATAACCTTATATCTTAGAGATTACCAAGGGAAAACACCATTAGAAGGTGTCTCAATATCTTAAGACCCTCCTACACCTGATAGCTTGTATTGTCTATGTCTTGTAATACATTATCATCTATCCATAGAACATATATTCAATAATTCTATCATGAAACCTCTAGGTTATCTTCATAGAAGGGAAATACTATGAAATTTTTGTGTTTCATATATTCTTAGTACACTATCACATATAAATTTCATACAGAAGAAAAAGCATGATGTGATAAGAAAACTCATTAATAATGAAAACATAAAATCATGTAATAAGAAAGTCGGTTCTATGGAAAAAACTACAAAAGTCTACCATTTTCACAAGATCCAACTGATGTAATCTCTTTATCCACTCTCTCTCACATGATACTCATGACTCTGCTGAGATAAATCCTTGGTTAAGGGGTCTTCCAAGTTTTCCCCCATAGAAACTATGTTCACTGTAACTACACATCATTGATAAAAATCCCTCAAGTGATGAAACTTCCAATGTATGTGATTTTTATTTTGGTGTGGCCTCGACTCTTTGGAGAGAGACACCATTGTAATGTGATCACATTAAATTGTGATAAGGTCTTTACTACTAGAAATCACATCAAACTCTTGGACAATGTTATGAATTCATACTGATTCCTTTGATGGATCAGAAGTCTCAATATACTTTATCTCTGCTATAGAATCAACAACAACTTTATTCTTAGAACTCTTCCAACTGACAACTCCACCATTGAAACAAAATAAATATCTAGACTTTGGCTTTATATCATTTTGATTTATTTGAAAAATGTCATCTTTATAACCCATAATGACTAGGTCTTCATCTTTGTTATACACTTGGAAACATATACTTATTTCTCATCAAATACTTAAGGATAACCTTAGAAAAATCCCAATTCCATTCACCGGTATCTGCTTGATATATTCCCACCATTCTTAAATCATAGGAAATATCAGGCCTCAAACATAATACGACATACATGATAGATCCTATCATAGAAGTGTGTGGGATCATACTCATTCTCTAAATTTTATCTTGTGTATAAGGATACATTTACTTGGAAAGATGTATACCATTAGACACTATATACAATCCCCTCTTAGATTGTTTCATACTAAACATCTTTAGTATCTAGTCAATGTGTGTACCTTGACTTAGTATAAGAATCCTCTTGGATCTATTATGTATGATCTTGATCCCTTGAATATAGGATGCTTCACCTAACTCCATTACAGAGAATCACTTGATAAACTATTCCTTAACCTGTTATATGGATTTTATATTGTTTCCAATTAGTAATATGTCATCAATATGTACTACTATAAAAAAATGTACTCCTACTATAAATTTGGTAAACACATGATTCACATTCATTCTTAATGAAACAAAATTACTTTATCGGTTCATCAAATCAAATTTTTTTTGAGATGGATGTTTACTATAATCCATATATGGATCTATCAAAATTTCAAACCTTATGTAATTTGATGGAGTCACAAACCCTTCTACTTGAGTCATATACAGATCCTCATGAAGGTTCTCATTAAGGAAAGATGTTTTGAAATCTATTTTCCAAATCTAATAGTCAAAGTATGATACTATGTAAAGTAAAAAATTTAAGGATTTAAATGTGGAAACTGATGAAAAGATTTCATCAAATTCATTACCTTGACATTTTTAAACGCTTTAGCTACCAGTCATGATTTATAAGTATTTACTTTACCTTCCATGTCCAGATTTCTCTTCAATACTCATTTACACCCAATAGTATTTGCATAAACTAGTAGATCAATAAAAACCCAATTTGGGTTTGATATATCCCATACACCTCATAATTCATGGTTTCATTCCATCTTATAGCTTCTATTATCTCTGCTGCCTCCTTATAGGAGAGAGGATCATTATTTTCAACTAACAACTGGTCACCATCATAGCTGACTAGAAAACCATATTTCTCTAGTTTTCTTACCTCTTTGTCACTCCCAAAAAACACTTATGTTTTAGGAACAACTTCTCCCATTGGGATATGTGAAATTTATTGATGTTCCAACACTTTCGTATCTTGAGCATCAACTTTATCAAAGTCAATATTACTCCCACTATCCTCCATTAGGATGTTATCCCTCTTAAAAAAGATGGCCTATCTTGTAATGGTTAAATTATTTTATGAAAGGTTGTATAGATAGTATACCCTTGATTCCCTGGGATAACCTATAAAGATACACTTCTTGCCTTGGGGTGCTACTTTTTTGCTTGAGTTGTCCTTAAGAAATGCCACATAACCCTAAGCATAAACATGTGAAAAAACAGGTTTCATTCTACTCCATAACTCAAAGGGAATACCGTTTTCCATTTTAGTTGGTGATCGGTTTATTAAGCATGATGTTGTCTATAATGAATAACCCCAAAAGGATAATAAAAGACTTGTATGACTCATAATCAACCTTTCTATGTCCAGTTGTGTAAATTTCCTCCCTTCACTAACACTATTCCACTATGGTGTATAAGGTGGAGAGGGTTAAGATAAAATTTTATACTCCCATAGATAGTCAATAATGTATTGGTTAAGATATTCACAACCTTTATTTTATTTATATTTATTTATCTTATTACCAATATGATTCTCAACCTCATTTTTGAACTCTTTTAACTTATTAAAGGATTTAGACCAATACATCATCAAGTAGATATAACAATACATGCTCAATTCATTGGTAAAAGTATTATAATATGATAATAAACCTCTAGGATCTACTTGATAAGTCCTACACACATCAATGTATACCAAATCTAAAAAACACTATGTCCCTTTCACCTTAACCACTAAATAGTGGTTTGGTCATCTTTCTTTATAAACAAACGTGACACCTTTTAAGTGGATTTATCTCCAAAGAGTATAAGTAACCATACTAAAGATTTATCAGATGATTTTACTTTACATGATGATGATAATGATTCCATAACAGGGTGTTGAATGAGTGTCATGTATTTTTTTCTTTTTCAATTTCCAATATTTTTTTTCATTATTTAATACATAAAGACCATTATTCAATTATGTCAAACCATAACTTATGCTATCTTTATAAAAACAACAACCCTTATTTCTAAAGATGAAAAAAATCCATCCATATATAGAAAAGAAATAGAAATGATGTTCTTGGTAACACTAGTCACATAAAATCAGTTCCTTAAAACCCAAATCAATCATGTTGGCAATGTGAGATGGTAGTATTTATTGGATAGAGTAGCCATCCTTGATCCATTGGTATCCATTAGATCTACCTCACATCTTTCAACATTATGAGATCTACTTGGTTACTATATTTGAATACAAATGGGTGAACCACACATAGTATCTAATACCCAAATTTTAGATATGGAAATATTACACTGAATAAAAAATTCACCTAAATATTCTCATTATTTCTTTGGCTGGGTGAAATTCCTCTTCCATTGGCCTTGTTTTCCACATGAAAAACATACTACATCATGTTCCTTTCATTTCCTCTTTATCTTCTTATTTTTGGAAGGATGGTTCTCCATATCCTTAGACATGGAATGATTATTTGACCCCTTTTCCTTGTTCATCCTATTCTTATTCTCCCTAAGTATAATGGGGTTTCACACCCCATGTATTTATAAACTTGTTGAATAAGAGTAAGAAGTTCAAAATGTGTCTTCTTATTATTGCTCATTTTATAATTCACAGTAAAACTAGAGAAGTCATTAGGTTGTGAGGAAAGAATGATATCTGTGAACAACTTATCAGGGATCCTAAAACCCAAGATGTCCAAGCCCTCAATAAATCCAATCATCTTGACTACATGTGGCATGAATGGCACTGACTCTCCAATATTTCACATGTACAATGAACTGGAGATCTCATATCTCTCTGATCTTGCCATTTCACGATAGAGACCCCGAATGTAAGATAGGATTCTATACTCATCCATATTGTCATATTGATTTAGAATATCATTGGATGTAGAGGATAACATAAGGCATTGTACATCCTTAGAGTCATCTACATGCTTCAAATAGAGTGATACACCTTCCTCACTAGTCTCTTTGGAAATTAACTCGGGAAGTGGGGTTTCCAACACATATACTTTCCTTTCATGGAATAGTATAATGTGTAAGTTCCAATACCATTCCTAGAAACTCACACTATTGATAAGTTTATCCTTATCTAGTATGGATCACTTTGATATTGTCGAAGCTGTTTGACTTTCCATTTCTAAAAATTAAGAGAAGATAATTAGTACATGTTTGAAAAATAGATTACTAAATTTTAAATTAAAATCCATGAATCTCCCACTATTTTTCTATGCCTAATATCTCTCACCATCAGTTTCGTAATATCTTTTCACTTAGATATTCTAGTGGAAAACAACCATATTAACTTTTTCATAACCTAATCTTGGTCTTGAAAAGTTATTTGAAGGGTTTTAGAAATACATAACTTTCCAAATGTATTAACTTAAAGTTCCTTGATCCATTGAGTGAACTCCCTAATCCTAAAATCATGTTTTAAATATTTCCTCAACCTTTTCTTATTAGTTACACATTTTTCTTCTTAGGTAGTCAACCCTTGATGAAAAATAAGTTAATTCAACCCAAAAAAAATTAAGCTAAAACATCCATGATAATTGAATGCACCCCAACATGGGTTGGTTAAGCAGTTTGAACTATGAGGTCGATTATAACTTAAGTAGTGGAAGGATATACTAAAATAATATTTTAGTTGAGGGATTTTTATCCTCAAGTATAAACCCTATTTTATCCATTCACATGTCTAGATAATATTAAATGACTTTTAATTAATTGATTAACCATCATCTAATAAATTTTTTTATACATAATCTGATTATAATTTATTCCATCTTACATGACTGTTAATTCATTTTTTAGGTGATCTCGCAAAATCAATATACAAAAATAACTAACAATGAAACTAAAAGAAAGAAAATATAAGTAGAATGATCATGAGATTATCTAATATTTATTTTATCTATAGGATGATAAAACCCCCTCAAATCTAGGGGAAAATACCCTGAACCATAGCATGGTTCATGTTATGACATTCCACCTTTAGTTCTTTATATTGTAATGGCATTGACCCTCCTGGTCCAGTACTTTGCCAAAAACTCAGTTGCACCAAACGGTTCCACCATTACAGTGGCAACGTTACAATGGAACCTTCACGGTCGAACCATTGCGGTGGCACCACTTACGGTGTCTCACCAAAATGGTGGCACCGTCACGGTCGCACACCGAAACGGTGGCACCACTTTACGGTGTCTCCACGAACTGGTGGCACCATTACGGTGGCACCATCATGGTTGCACACCAAAATGGTGGCACCACTTATGGTGTCTCACCATTAAAGTGGCACCATTACGGTGGTACTGTTATGGTGGCAACGTGTCTTCCTTTTTTGGCCTTTTCATTTTCTCCAGTTTCCCATGTTTTCTAGTTCCACCCCCGCAACATATCTTTTGACGTAAAAGTGTTTTAATACCCCTTTCAAAGCCATTACAATCCCATAAATGATATCTAAAATCCCAAAAGATCTGGGAGACCATTTACTTACCAAAACGTGTGGCTTTTTCGTCAGTGTCACACCCTTTTTCTCGTACTCTCCAATTCTTCCCTTGTTATGTGTTTCCCTCTATTTAATAGAAACCCTTTAACCCACAGCCGTTATGGACACCTATCTGATGAGAATTATTAAATAACAATTAATTCCATCGTGTGTAAACGTCCAACCATGTGGTGAAACAACGATCCTCCTTTAAAGCCGTTCAAGATTTCATATCCCGTAACTCCAGGATCTCACCTTTTATCGCACGAGATTCATTCATTATTCTTATTATTATTATTCTTGGCTAGTATCTCTTTCATTTCCTTGGTGCATTTGGATCCCCCCTTCCCAAGTCTAGTGGTGCACCTATGCTGGAACCTTTCCTGCTCTCTCTTGGAGGCCTTACAGTTCCTCCCCAGCAAGTCACACATCTATAGTTCTTGGTGCATGGAGAAAAAATCCGATCGTTGATCATCCAGGTAGGGTTCTTACTTCATCTCTCTTTACTGTGTATCATACAGGGTGGGTATGATAATGTTTCCTTCAGGGAAGGATGAAACCAAACCTTAAGAAATATAATGAATAGTTTTTAAATAAAGAAGAGGTGTGTTGATATTTTTGTACTCTTTTATCCTTGCTTATATGTTTTGAATTTTATGGGCTTATGTCCACTAAAAATCATGGACGTTGGTGGTCCTTTCTTGCGCACTAATGAATCTCTGTTTTTTTGGATAATTCTGTGATTGAATGGATGTAACATGGAAATTGGTTAATCACATAACATTGGTGGATTAAATGGATTCCCAATGAATAATAATCCTTGTGTGGTCACCCCGGTTAACCAAATAGTAATACAGAACTAAAGGAATGGTCTGGTTGAATCTGAAAAACTCCCTTGCTCTATTTTGGTGATGTGTATGGTTGTTCTGCTTGATGCTTGTAGGGTTACGAGGATGGGGATGGGATCCCCTATTGTGGTGTTGTTGTTTTTTTTGTGGATCTGAGGCCGTGTGGGGTCTTTTGTTGGGGATTAGTTTTGTTCCAGTAATTTGAAGGATCTCACAGATCCCTTTTGTTATTGTGGATTTACAAGAGAACTGGGTTTGAATGCTAAAATTGCTTCTTGGATGTTTTTGTTTCCTTGTCTTGTGGTTATGCCTGTTATTCTCCCAGTATTAAAGAATTATTTTAATTGTAATCACTTGAATGTAAAACAAGAATGGGATCAAAGGGGATTTGTTTTCCAAGAATGAGTTGTGACTTGGTTGTTGCTTTTGTGCTTTTTATGAATGAATATAAACAAGGGTGTTTGTGTTTGGGTGTGTTTTGGAACCCCTAGGTTGTGATGAGTTCTTTTTTACATATATGTATAATTTAGTTCTTATGTTTCTTATTCACTTCCCACCCAAGTTGATCACTTCATGCCGAACACCCCAGTTTCATGGGGGAGGGTGTTTTCCCCAACACTCCTATGAGTTGATGGTTATCGTCTCTTTTTCTTCTCCCTTTCACGAGTATCCCAAGACACTTATTGAAGGCTGTGATGGCCTGAGGTCCATTATATCCCAATATTCTTTGGGAAGGGTAGTTGTGGTGGTTGGCCCAGGTGTGTGCGGGCAGTTGTTTCCCAAGTGTCTTCGAGATTAGGCCCATGTATCTTCAGGCGTGGCGGTAGTTATTCTGGACCAGGTGTCTTTGGGAATAGAAATATTTTTTCGGGACCAGGTGTCTGTGGGTGTGGTTACATGTGGTTGTTGTGGCCCAGGTGTTTGCGAGCGGGGTGTGTGGTTGTGGTAGCCCAGGTGTGTGAGAGCAGAATATGGCAGTGGGACTACGGTGAGAATTGTGGGAGAGGTCTGACGCATAGTATGTCTTCAATAACCAGTGGAAAGTGGTGCGGGGTACCCAAACATCAATGTGTTATTACTATTACTTTAGTTGACTTGTGTTATTTAGGGAGTGTTCCTTGGTGAGTTTTGGGTGGATATTTTCCTTGCTAGGTACTTGGGTTATCTCCTTTTCTCACGAGGTATTAGAATGCCTCCCCACTTGTGCATGAGAGCTTTTGGGTTTCCATACTGAGTATACCTATATACTCATCCTATGTATATAAAATTGCTTTCAGGTTTCCAGGAAGACTACGAGGACCGTGTGGGACCATACTAGTTCGGACATTGGGATAATTATTGTTTCTATTTTTCTTTTCTTTGGCACTTCCCCTTGGAGTTTTTCTTGTACTGATAGCACTTATTATTGGAACATTAATAAGGGAATGGATTGTTTTGGCTATAATTTTACTTCCAGTTTTCATGTTTCTTGGTATTTACTATCTTATCTCCCAATCCTACCAAATAAAAAGGGAAATTCCATCCATTTTGCGGGTGATTCTATAACCTTGGTGCCATTCGCCACTCTAGGACTTATTGAAGGCAGGTCTCGGGGGTCATTATCTATACGTAAACTTGATGAAGGAAGGGTATGGTAGTTTTGTTTCCCTTCCCTCGCCTTGGTGAAGTCGGGTCAGGACAGAATGTTATCAGAGGTTCATTAAGAGAAAGGATGGAGTTCAGAGTTAGGAACAGTGAGGATTGCATGGGATGGTAGGGAAACAGTGTTAGGCAATCTTGGTGCATGAAATAGGCTAGGGAAGACCAGCTAGGAAATGGGATTTTAGGGCCCCCTTTGATCTGATGCAAGGACTCTGGACCTACCGAACAACCAAGTGAAGGTACATTGATTACAGGGTAGAGACCCTAGGAAAGGTACATGCATCATAATGAATTGTGTTCTTGTGTGTATTGGGTATTTGGGGATTTAAAATAAATAAAAAGTCTAATAAAAATTTAAAAGAAATATTTTACGCTACTCAAGCTTAAGAATTCCTTTTTTACCCTGCAACCATGGCTCTCGGACGGCGACCACAGGTAGTGCGGGAAATTGAGGCCCATGAGGCTGATTTGGCTGATTAGAATAGGGCTAACCAAGAGGAGGAGGATGACCAGTGGTAGATAAAACATCATGACTTTCAGCAGCAGACCCTCATGAAGTACGAGGGAAACATCTTGGACATGGATACAGAGAGCAATATTGAGAAGCTAGAGATAGATTTCATCTTGATTCAGGCTCTGACGGAGTACTGGGTTCCTCTGGCAATAAGCTAGATGTGGGGATGGGGCATGTCAGTGGTGGACGCTCTATCTTGGGGAGAAGATGGAGGAAGAGGTTTCGTGGACTAACTTCGAGAGGGAGTTCCAAGCGGAATTCCTCTCTTCCACGATGAAGGTGGAGAAGAGGTGGGAGATAATCTCCCTACAGTAGGGGAGCATGTCAGTAAGGGAGTTGGGGATCAAGTTCAAGGATCTACTTTACTTTTCTCTAGACCTCTTTCCGAATGATGAGTCTTAGGCGAGACGTTTAGAGGAGGCACTCTGACCTTCTCTTCAGTATGTTGTAACTCCCTTCACTTTACCGGCATACTTGGAGGTCCAGAACAAGGTCAAAGTGGTGGAGAGGATGAACAGGTTGGGAGGTGTGCCATGAGAGGGGATCCAGTTGGGCTCATCAAATGGGAAGTCCATCAGCAGAAGGCCTCCAGCATCAGGGCCTTCCAAGTTTCAGCCAGTGGGGAGCAGGCCCTAGCAGTTCCAGTTTCGATCTCCCTGCACTTTTCCCTTCCATGCGGGCCCAGAGCCGAGGTTCTTCATCTGTGGTAGTTGTGGGAACCTTTAGAATCAGTTCCCATACCGAGTGAAGTACAGTGGGGGTGGGTAGGTTCAGCGCCCACCTCAACAACAACAGTTTCCTGCCAGGACTTTTCAGCAACAACAGTAGGGACAGCGAGCTCCCGATCCTTTGAGAGAAGTCGTTGTAGGAGGAGGTATACCTCAGGGATCTTGAATAGGGCGTGGTCAGGGAGGCAGCCGAAAGTCGATGGGAAGAAGAGCTGGGCGTGGGCAGTTGCACGTTGCAGAGGCAGCAGTTCCAGAAGGACCAAAAGTCATTCAAGGTACGATCAACTTGTTTAGCACTCTTGCCTATACCTTTTTTGATTCAGGAGATTCAAACTCCTTTATTGAACCTAGTCTAGCCCATGCATTAGTTCTAGAAGCAGAGAGACTTCCCGTACCCCTGGTTTTGAGTACTCCAGTCAGAGGTCAGACCAACTTGTCTCATGTTTGCCGAGGATGTAGACTGATGTTGGGACCACATCAGTCTAGTGGGGACCTTATTTTTTTGCAGATGTAGCCATATGACGTCATTCTATTTATATAACAGATGTTATCTATGTTTTCATTATCGACTTCTTCCGAAAAAGGGTCATGTTTTCAGATATGAGCAGACAACATGTGACTTTCATCGGCGTGCAGGGTTTCCAGGAAGGCAGCTGGCAAGTGGATCCCCTTATTTTTTTGTTAGCTGAGATGTCAGTGGAGTCAGTAGATACAAAGATGGTGGAAGTCTTGAGGATCATCAGTGAATTCATGGAAGTCTTTCCTGAAGAGGTGGTGACTCTACCCCCTCAACGTGATTTTGAGTTCAGGATAGACTTGCAACCTAGTGCCCGTCCAATTTCAATGACTCCCTATCGGATGACACCTTCTGAGTTACAGAAGTTACATATTCAGATTTAAAAACTGATAAAGAAGGTTTTTGTTCGACCAAGCACATCACCATGGGGTGCTCGGGTCTTGTTTGCGAAGAAGGCAGATGGTGGTCTCAGGCTATGCATAGACTATCGGAGACTGAATCAGGTAATAGTCAAGAACCATTACCCTCTTCTAAGGATAAATGATATCTCTGATCAGTTGAAGGGGGAAGGATGGTTCTCCAAGATCGACCTGTGGTCAGGATATCACCGGTTGAAGGTGAATGAGGGTGACATCTCAAAGACTGCCTTCAGTTACAGATATGGGCACTTTGAGTTTGTGGTAATGTCGTTCGGCATCACAAACGCTCTAGCCGTGTTCATTGGGCTCATGAACTCTTTCTTTTGGGAATATCTGGACCGGTTCATAGTCATGTTTATTTATGACATTCTGATCTACTCAATATCAGAGGAGGATCACGCCGAGCATCTGAGAACAGTTTTAGGGGTCCTCTGACAGCACCAGCTCTAAAAAAAGTAGTCCAAGTGCATGTTTTGGACACGGGAGGTGCACTTCCTTGGACACATGGTGTCCAAGCAGGGAATATTGGTTGATCAATCAAAGGTTGAAGTGGTTGTTTCTTGGGAATAACCCAAGAATGTGGTAGAGGTTCGTAGTTTCCTAGTTTTAGTAGGTTACTACCGGATATTCATGCCCAACTTCTCCCGAGTTGCAGCACCTTTGAAAGACTTGAACAAGAAAGGCCAGGATTTTATATGGAGTTTGAAGTGCTAGGCAACATTCAATTATCTGAATGGGAAGCTGGTTAGTGCCCTGATACTGAGGTTTCCATGGGAATGGGTGATGCTTGACGTTTTTTGTGATGCTTCAGGCCAAGGCTTGGGGTGTGTGGTGATGCAACAACATGGTGAGATCTCTTATGGGTCTAGGTAGTTATCTCCCCATGAGCATAACTATGATACCCATGATCTGTAACTTTCAGTGGTCATTTTCTCAGTAACGTTGTGGCAGCACTACCTCATTAGGGAGCGCTTTCTGCTCTTCATAGATCATAAGAGTTTGAGATATATCTTCTCTCAGAAAGACTTGAACTTGCGATAGAGGAGGTGGATGGAGTTTTTTTAGGACTACGACTTCAAAATTTTCTACACCTTAGGAAAGTGGAATGTGGTGGCCGATGCCTTGAGAAGGATGTTGCATAAGGATGTGGTTCGGGAATCAGGAGATTCTTCAAAGGAGATGGAGGAGTTGACTGCCCTACACTCGGATGCAAGGGTGGAGGATTGAAGAGGCTGTCTATTCTAGTTGAAGGTGTGGTCCTCTCTATTGCGGTAGGTGGAGGAATATTATTGGGGGAACCTAGAGGATGAAGTGATGCGCGAACGTGTTATCCAGGTCAATGCTCTGGAAGGATGGTTAGAAGTTGGCCAAAATCAGATGCTATTTCATGGAAGGATGTTTGTCCTAGTGGAAATGTGCAAGAAAGTTCTTGGTGATTTCCACAAATCACCCATGGAGGTGCACCCAGAATTTTCCAAGATGTACCGGGGCTTGAGTTGTCAGTTTTGGTGGCCCTAGGTGAAGTGGAAGATGAAAGAGTTTGTCGAAAAGTTCCTCATGTGTCATTATGTGAAGGATGATAACCGCGTCCCAAAGGTCTGTTGAAACCTTTAGATGTACTCGAGTGGAAGTGGGATAACGTCTCGATGGATTTTTTCACGGGACTACCCAGAGTTCAAGGGGGCTGCGATTCTATCTGGGTAGTGGTGGACAAGCCGAAAAATCAGCTCACTTCCTGGAAATCAAGGAGTCAAGTGTGGGGGATGCCTTAGCATAGAAGTACATGGATGAGGTGGTGCGATTTCATGGAATTTCGAGGTCCATAGTCTCAGATCAGGATACCCAGTTTACCTCATAGGTCTGGAGAGGATTGAAACATACTTCTGGCACCCAGCTATGCCTCAGCATTTCTTTCCACCCCCAGATAGATGGGAAGATATAGGTCACCATCCAGACATTGGAGGATATGCTACGGGCATGTGTTTTGGACTTTGAGGGATTATGGGAACGACATTTTCCCTTAGTAGACTTTTCCTACAATAATATCTACCACTCTACTATTGGCATGGCACCATTTGAAGCCTTGTACGAGAGTCCATGTTGTTCGCTCATGTGCTAGACTGAGGTTAGGGAGGCGGGTTTTCTTGGCCCAGAGGTAGTGTATAGCACAACAGAGAAGGTTCATCTTATACGATAGAGGATGAAGGTGGCTTAGGACCGGAAGAAGTCGTATGACGATCATAGGAGTAGACCCTTGGAGTTTGAGGTCAGGGACCACGTGTTCTTGAAGGTCTCCCCTTAGCGTGGGAAACCGAGGTTCGACAGGGGGAGTAATCTTTATCCCAGGTTCTTCAGACCCTTCTAGGTGTTGCAGCGGGTTGGCGATGTAAGTTATCAGCTGGCGCTACCACCTCCGCTATTGAGGGTGCACAATGTCTTCCATGTGTCTCCACTCTGTCAGTATATACATGATGATTCACACGTCCTCGACTCGGGGAAGTTGAATATAAAGGATGATACGACATTCGTAGAGCGACCAATGAGTATTGAGGATCATGAGGAGAAGGTGCTTCGTGGACGAACCATACCCCTGGTTTGTGTGTTATGGAGGCATAGTGTCCTCTAGGAGAATACCTGGGAATGGGAGGCACATATGCACGCCCAGTACCCAGAGCTATTTTGAGTTTTGTTCTGTTATGTTTAGTACTTGTTTGTGATGTAGTGGTTGACCTTGTTAACTATGAAATGTGTTGTTTTCTTTGTCATCTGAATGTGTGTGAGGAGTCCTGACTATGGGGAAGGGATGAATTGATCCCTAATCAAGATAAATTAAAGTGTATGTGGTTAAACCCATGCGGGTGAGTCAGTGCCACCCAAAGAGGATAGTATCTTGACATGGAGGAACGGACTCCTTTATCCATATGACTGGATGGTATGACATTTACATGTTTGAGTGGTTACTTGGGGGAGGGGAGTGGTAGTGTATTCCTGATTTTTCAAGAGATAGGTGAGGAATATGTGTTCTTAAATATCAAGATTTTTCCATCTTTCGAACAACTCTAGGGTGTTTTTTCTTTGAGAGGTGTCTTACGAGGTGGTTGTTCAGACCCCTCTCTTTTCTTTGGTTCTATCCTTGAATTCTCAAGTATGAGAATAGTTTGAGAGGTATTTGATGTAATGGCCTGGACCCTCCTGGTCCAATACATTTACAAAAACATGGTTCCACCAAACGGTTCCACCGTTACGGTGGCACCGTCACGGTCCCACCGTTGCGGTGGCACTCCTTACGGTGTCTCGCTGAAATGGTGGCACCATCACATTCGCACACCGAAATGGTGTCACCATCATGGTTTCACATCGAAATGGTGGAACCACTTTATGATGTCTCACCAAACCGGTGGCATCGTCACGGTGGTACCGTCACAGTGGCACCGTCCCGATCGCACCATCACTGTCGCACTGTATGATCACACAGTCACGGTTGCACCGTACTGTCAAACCTTCACAGGTGCACACCGAAATAGTGGCACCGCTTATGGTGTGTCTCCATTACGGTGGCACCGTGTCTTCCTTTTTGGCATTTTCCTTTTCTCCAGTTTCCCATGTTTTCCAGTTCTACCCCCACAACGTATCTTTTGACATAAAAGTGTTTTAATTCCCCATTAAAAGCCATTAAAATCCCATAAATTATATCAAAAATACCCCAAGAGATGGGAGACCCATGACTTACCAAAATTTGTGGATTTTTCCTCGATGTCACACCCTTTTTCTTGTACTTTCCAATTTCTCACTTATTACGTGTATCCCTCTGTTTAAAGGAAACCCTTTAACCCACAACCGTTATGGCCACCTCTTCAATGAGAATTATTAAATAAAAATTAATTACATCTTGTGTAATCATTCAACCATGTGGTGAAACCACGATCCTCCTTTAAATCCGGTCAAGATTTCGTATCCTGTAACTTCAGGATCTCACCTTTTATGGCATGGGATTCATTTATTCATTCATTCTTCTTCTCCTTGGTTGGTATCTCTTTCCTTTACTTGTTGCGTTTTGATCCCCCCCATTCCTAAGGATATTGGTACACCTATGTTGGAGCCTTTCCTACTCGCTCTTGGAGTCCTTGGAGTTCCTCCACAGTAAGTCGCGCATCCCCAATTCTTGGCACATGGAGAAAAACTTCGATTGTTGATCATCTAGGTAGGGTTCTTCCTTTGTCTCTCTTTAATGTGTATCATGCGGGGTGGGTATGATAATGCTTCATTCGAGGAAGGATGAAACCAAACCATAATGAAGATAATGAATGGGTTTTAAGGAATTAAGGGGTGTGTTGATGATGTCGTACTCTTTTATCCTTGCTTATATGTTGTGAATTGTATGGGCTTATGTCCACTAAAAGTCATGGTGGTTGGTGGTCCTTTATTGTACACTAATGAATCACTATTTTTCTGGATAATTCTATGATTGAATGGTTGTAACATGGAATCTAGTTAATCATGTAAACTCAGTTGATTAAATGGATGCCCAACAAATAAGAATCCTTGTGTGGTCACCCCAGTTTACCAAACGATAATACAAAAATAAATGAATGGTGTGGTTATATGAAAAACTCCCTTGCTTTGTTCTGGTGATGTGTATAGTTTTTCTACTTGATGCTTTTGGGGTGACGGGGATGGGGATGGGATCCCTTATTGTGGTGCAGTTATTGGTTTTTGGATCTAAGGTCATGGGGGGCCTTATGTTGGGGCTTGGTTTGGTTCCAGTAATTTGAGGGATCTCAAGTATCCCTTTTGTTGTTGTGACTTTACAAAAGAACTGGGTGTGAATGCTTAAATTGTTGCTTGGCTTTTTTCCCTTTTTTGGATTGTGGATATGCCTATTAGTCACCAAGAATTATTTTCATTAGAATTAGTTGAATATGAAAACCAGAATGCGATCAAAGGGGATTTTTTTCCCGGGAATGATTTGTGACTTGGTTGTGGTTGTTGTGATTTTTATGAATGAATAGTAACGAAGGTGTTTGTGTTTGGGAGGGTTTTGGAACCCCTAGGTTGGAATGAGTGCTTGTTTACCTATATGTATAATTTAGTTCTTATGTTTATTATTCTCGCCCCACCCAAGTTGATAAATTCATGCTGAACACCCCCATTTCCTGGGGGAGGGTGTTTTTTCAAACAATCCTATGAGTGGAAGGTTATTAGATCCTTTTATGATCCCTTTCCTGAGTAGCCCAAGACTCTTCAGGCAAGCTCTGACGGCCTGAGGTCCATTATAGCCCAAGATTCTTTGGTAATTGTAGTTGTGTTTGTTGGCCCAGGTGTGTGTAGGCAGTTGTTTCCCAAGTGTCTTCAGGACGAGGCCCAGGTGTCTTCGGGTGTGGCGGTATTTGTTCTGGCCCAGGTGTCTTCGGGTGTGGAAGTAGTTGTTCAGGCCTAGGTGTCTTCGGGCATGGTTACGTGTGGTTGTAGTGGACCAAGTGTTTTCAAGAAGGATGTGTGGTTGTGGTAGCCCAGGTGTGTGGAGGTGGAATATGGCAGTGGGACTACGATGAGAATGGAAGGAGAGGTCTGATACGTAGGATGTCTTCAATAACCAGTGGAAAAGTGGCGGGGGTACCCAAACATCGATGTATTATTTCTATTACTTTAATTGACTTGTATTATTTGGGGAGTGTTCCTTGATGAGGTTTGGGTGGATAGTTTCCTTTCTAGGTACTTGGGTTATCTCCCTTTCTCATGGGGTATTAGAATTCCTCCCCACTTATTCACGAGAGCCTTTGGTTTTCCCTACTGAGTATACCTGTATATTCACCCTACGTATATAAAACTGCTTTTAGGTTTCCAGGAGGACTACGAGGACAGTGTGAGACCATACTAGTTCGGACATTGGCACAGTTTTTGTTGCTGTTTTTCTTTTCTTTGGTACTTCCCCTTGAAGTATTTCTTGTACTTATAGCACTTATTATTGGAATATGCATATGGGAATGGATTGTTTTGGCTTTACTTTTACTTCCAGTTTTTGTGTTTCTTGGGATTTACTATCTTATCTCCTGATCCTACTAAATAAAAGGGTAATGCCTTCCATTTTGCGGGTGATTCTATACCCTTGGTGCTTGTAGCCACTCTGGGACCTATTGAAGGCGGGTCTCAGGGTTCATTATCTCTCCTTCAACTTGAATAATGAAGGTTATGGAAGTTTTCCGCCCCTTCCCTCATCTTGGTGAAGGTGGTTCATTACATATATGGCCTTGATTGGTTTCGCCTCGACATTGGACTCAAAACAACTCCTCTCACTTGGGAGATCTATCCTTATATATGATTTTACTCATTCTCAGAAGAGGGGATAAAATGGATTGGATAAATGGGTATTACATTAAAAAACTAGAGTCACACATACCCTTGCATAATAAATAGTAGTGGATGACACACAAGCCATCAATTTTAATTTAATAAAAAATTAAAAGAAAACAATCATAAAAAAGGCTATTTTAATCTCATGATCATCCACACATAAAGCATCGATCATACATTTGTAACCTTTTTTCAATTACTTTGATTCATTCATCAATTAAGATAATACACCACGGATTAATCCACTTAATTCAATTTATCTTAATTATTCACAAGCATCCTTATCACACCATCGAATATAATTTCAAACAAAATTAATTTCTTTTAAAATCAATGTAGTGAACAAGTGAACTTGAAGGAAATTATGTGTGTTTATCCAAATATTAACATGAAACTTTATTTAATATATAAATTTCAATCCTATTACATGGTTTATACTTTTTCAAATAAATGACACATAGATCAAATGTGAATAGGTTTGATTATATATTAAATTTTTCTCTATGAAAACATGGAACACTATCTACAGAAGACTACAAAACATGTATAAAGGTACATGACATGTACTATATTATGCCCGTGTCTGTAGCACACACATTGGGACTAGGCGTGTTTCCATCCATGGATGAGTTTGAGGTACCCTACATGTATTCCAATTTTCACTGTGTGTGACCTCAAATTCACATAGATCATTTATCCATATGTAGTCTATCTAATTCAATACACGTTGGGACATCTCCAGGTCTTGGTTGAAAGAAATTGAGTACTACACATCGTGTGCAGTAGATACAAGGCATGAAGTTCTTAATGTTGTGTTCCAGTTTGTTAGGATATACATGCTAACTCACTTTTATCGGATCATAGATACAATTACCTTGGATATATTTGACTTTATCGTATAATATGGATGAAAAACAAAATTATATGGCATGAATTCAGGCATCCCATGTCATGTACATTGGTTTTGTCAAGGAATATCCTTTGGACCCTTTAAATGGTCTGAATCGAATGCCTCTTAGTTTTAAATCCCCAACCGGTTATTGGTTATGTTAGAATGAATAGAGAAAGGAAGTGACAAAAATGTTAAGATATTAAAATGAATCAATATAAGTAAAATTAAATGAAAACTAATTCAATCAATAAATGAATAATAAATAATTATAAATTAAAAATGTGACCCCTATGATAACACTTATAGGTTTCGAGCGTAGTAGAAGTATCCTTTGATGGAATCCACAAATCATGTTTTAGTCTTAATTGATGTTTAATCATTTCCACACATTATTAAAACTTCATGTTCAAAAAAACAATAGAATAATTTACTAGATTAAAATTTAAGAACTATAAGTATAGAATCTTCACATGTAATTATTATTAATATATGAGCAGATATAGAATTTATTCAACTTGTATTTCTGCTTTCGTTGATGATCTGGTTGATTAGATCTCATCATACTATCTTTGAGTTGTAGGATCCAAGTGAAAAATCCCTCTAGTGGATATCTACACATGCATCACAATCTCTAAACATTGTCATAGAATCATCTGGTCCTAGAATGATCGGTCCTGATCGCATGCCTTGTTCATCATTGATCACAAATTAATTCTTTTTGAATGAGAAGGAACACTTGATGTTTTCTTAATGGATTGAGAGAAGAGTAATTGACAGTTCACTCTAGATATATAGATTTATCTATAAGTATTGAGAAGTATCTCTCTATCTATCATGAACATAAAAAGTGATTTAGGAAAGTTTTATAATTAGATATTTATTATGGGACTTTTAGGGTTGGAAAATCACACACAAGCCCCTTCCAAACCTAATAATTATTAGTTGAACCCATGTCTAATATAATAATAATATTATTATTAATTTATAGACATGTAAAACAATTTAATAATATCAATAAATATAATTTATACCATTTCTAATTGGACAATTAAGTTTGGTCCACTTTCCCTCATAGTTATTTACTGATCCTTGAATAATGTATATTTAATAAATAAATTTCACCATATTATTATAAGATAAATATAATAAATATTATATTCCCCAAATGTGAAAAATAATATTAATTGTAATTATTTAACCCAATTATTCATTTGAATAAATTTTTATTAAATTATGGTAATCAACCACACCGAATATATATTATTTATTTAGACTTGTTAAATTTTTTACTTGAATTTAATTGATATTGAGGATACAAATACTGTGTGACCCTCTAGGCATATATCTTAGTGGTATTTGGCATAAACACCTAATGTCCAAGGTTAGAATATAGAAAAATTCCAAGGATCCCATAGATAATTAAAATAATTTCATAATGAAATCCAACCTTCTATGAATGCTTAACGTATAATATAATCCATTTAATGTGATATCTAAAATTAAGAAGGTTGTGTTCTGATTCCATCAACCTATATGCCTGATGTCTTTCTCTTTAGCTTTCCAAAAATTTATTTTCCACCCAAACACCATGGACATGGATTTATGTTGGGAGTTCTACTTCCATAAATGGGCTTGAGATATCAACATCCATTAAGGGATAAAAGGGATAAATCCTCTCTCATGTTATACATTAATGAAATATATCTCGTGACACACCCAATATATACTACCATGTTGTGAGAATATGTCATCAGGTTTTTCATAAATACATCATATTATGAGATTCATGATATCCATTAATGAAATCTTAATGTCTAAGTAAAAATATATATGTTCACATATATGAACATATAATGGAACATGGAAATTTGGATTTTCTATTAATGATTATTTTCTCATGACCTTTTATCTTGGGGATTACCAAGGGAAGACACCATGAGAAGGTGTCTCAATGTCTTATGAGCCTCCCAAAACTGATATCATGTATTGTTTGTGTTATTTCAGACAATATCCACCATCCATAGAATATATTTTCAAGAATATTGTCATGGAACCTCTAGGTTATCATTATAGAGGGGAACTACTATGGCCTTTCAGCATGACACATATTATTAGGAAATTAAAAATTGCATGCAGAGGAATAACCATGATGTGATAATAAACTTCATTAATAATGAAAAAATGTAATCAAGTACTAAGAAAGTTAGTTTTTGGTTACCAAATCCAACAATTATCTCTATATATGACCTGGGTGAACAAGTCATCACCTCCATCCAATAAATAAATGTTGAATGGTTCATCACCAATACTTCTAGAGAATATAATGTGGAATGGTTTATCACTATTATCCAATAAGTAAAGGTTGAAAATTTCATCACCAATCCTTCTAAACAAATAATAGTGATGGGATATCACCACTATCTAGTATGAAAGTTTGAGCATATCATCACCAATCTTCCTAAACATAAAATGGAGAACATGAAATCACACCTATCCAATAAGGTAATGGTGAATGGTTCATCACTAATCCTCTTAAACAAACAATAGTGAATAAGTTCTCACCAATCATCCCAACCAATAAAATAGTGAATGAGTTTTCACCTCTATGTAACAGAGTTAGTAAAAATCATCATAAGATATGGAACACTCAACTAAAACATATTTATTGCCTATAATCCATCAGACCCCATACGGAGTCAATATCATTAACTACATCACATGTGTCACCAAAAAGCCTTTATTTAATAGTATTGTCCATTGATAATTAATTTTTATTCATTATTTTTTAATAACATCCCATAGTGATTTGATCACAAAAGATACACATTTTTCATGCAATGTTCATGTTTTGATATTTAATACAATTTGGGAGCACTATTTGAATTCTTCAATTTTGGTAGCAGTTTTGTATATTGATCATAAAATTTTATATTATAATAAAATTCATGTGATTAATTTTTCGTATTCATGGAATATTTTTATACAATATTAAAATTCATATTCATCTAGATTGGTCGTTTGGGTGACAATTTAGATCATAGAAGAAGACTCAACATTTTTTTCATATGTCCTAGACTGGTTGTGAAGTCTTTTCACTATGAAAATATATAAACCCAAATGACTTGAAACTACATGGATGACAAGAAAATATGTGGGACTAATTTTATAAAAAAATATCAGGTTTCAATTCATTAATTAAGGGGTCCAACCCAAGGATTAAATGAAGACCCATAAATATATCTACAGTTTTTAAAACTGTCAATGATGGGACGATATTTAAAAAATTATTTTTCTAAATGATATATAATTATTATATATATAGAAAAATATGGGAAATAATTTCATTAACTATAAAATTTTTATATTTTTCTTTTTTTCATGGCCAGAAAACAAATAGAGAGTCCAAGCATTGGAATGTGATGAGTCTGTTAGTACAGAAAATCTAGCATTAGTGTTTCAGCTATACCTTTTTCTATACACATCTAATTGACATAGAGTTTTATAGGGGAATAGTTAAGGAATTTAGGGACAATGTTATATATGATCTATTTTATATTTTTTACCATTATAGATGTCAAATATGCATCAAATTTTGAAGGGTAGAATTGAAGATAAAACTAACAAACCCACTTTAATTAAAATATTTCTTGTACAATCCCGACCTTTTCAAAAGATGTCTCCATATAGATTAAAAGTATAGTTTTACCCTTTTTTTGGAATACCTTGGATGATTTTTTGTATCAGGGTGTTTTAGGTGAAAAAATTGAGAATTTTGGAAGATGAGAGGCAGTGCAAGGTTGGCACATAGTTTTCCTAAACAGTGCGTCGAACCCCAAAAAACTGTGCATCCCCAGACATAGGGGTATTACATGGTTGGAAAATGGTTTTTAAAACCATGTAACCTATTAGGATTAAAAAATTCCCCCAAAGGGGAGGTTCACTGTTAAGGTGCACGGTTTGGGAAAACCGTGCACCCCATATAAGAAACCGTGTAAGCGGGATTTGAATCCCCTGAAAAATTATAAAAAAAACCCAAACCCCCCATTTTAATCCCTAATCCACCCCACTTAGATCTAGACTCATTAAAATGTTTTTTATGCTTCCGAAAAGATTCCAAGGGCTTTTGAACTCCGTTCTTGATGAATCAAAGATCTGATTGATAGATCTTAACCTCTCCCCGAAATAAATCTCTTCCTATTTAGATTTATCTCTCTCCAATACCTCTTTTGAGATGAGGAGGGATTTTAAATTACCTATTGTTAATGGTTATAGATAAAGGTTTATATATATCTTAATCTATTTGATATTGATATAGGTTTTGGTTCTAGGACTCATTCTTCATTTTCCAATTGATCGTTCCATTATAATATGGGGATTGGTGTCTTAATGAATGCTTGTTAATGATCTTGAGGTAGGTGGTATAAAAATAAATTATGATAGTCCTAATTTAATTATATGTATGAAATTGTGAAATTAAAATTTCCATGATTGGGAAATTGCATCCAAAAATTGGATTAATTAAATTAAATTTCAATGTGATAATGAAATGGATTGAATTTGGGGAAATCGAAATTGGTTGAATTGTGATTTTGAAATTGGTGGGATATTGGGATTATGGAATTGGTAAAATAATGAGTTTTTGAATTTAGTGATTAATTTGAATTAATGGTTTGGATGGATTATCCGTAATGGGTTAAGAGTTTATATGATTAAATATTGATAAATGCTTTAATGGTGAGTTGTTCATATTATTCCATGTGTCTGAAAGTAAAGAGACATGATTGATTTGATAATTTAAATTGGAAATTTTTATTAAAATGTTTGATGATAAGGTTAATGACTCTTAACCTTAGTGTATATGAAATTGTGATATATGTGATATTATGAAATATGTGATATATGTGTGTGGGAAATGGACTGTTGCTTCAAAATACAATATGTGATTGATTGATATACGAGTGTGGGAAACATACTGATGCTTCAAAATCCCATATTTAATTGACTAATAAATAGGTTTTGGGACATGTATTGATGATTTAAATACCCATGGGGTGCTAGACATGAATTTTTATTCCCAAAATGTTGGAATTGGACTATGGTTACAAGTAGCTGTGATATGAATTGAAATTAAACGGATAATGGAATCCCATGTTTTAGTGAACCGTGATTCCATTTTTGAAATGATTCAGACTCTGACATGGGATGAAGAAGGTATTGGTGGTTTCAGTCTCATTTTGAGCCTAGGTAAAATTATGTAGTAAATTAAAGAATAATTGAATTGGTAAACTACTTATTTTATCACTTGTACTTAATTATAAAACTTCATGAAATGTTATAAAAATGTTATTATTTTAGACACCATTGGTGGTGAACTACTGATTTGTACTCACACCCTACCCATGATGCCTAATCAGAACCCAAATAGACTTCATGTTTGCAGGACCAGATAAGAGAAAAAGCTCTATGTTAGTTGGATGAGATGGTATGGATACTGAATGAGGGAAACAAACATGGTGTTATGATCCAGTAATGAGTTGTTAATGTTTTCACTTTTGGGTTTTTAATTTTACAATTGGAACATATAGGAATGAAATATCTACGGTTTTGTTTGGGTGTTAATTTCCTATTTTGGTTTGGTATGTATTACTAGTATTCATTATTTATGGTATCATTTATAGTGTTGTTTATTATCACTTATTTATTGATTATTATTTCTAATATTGTGTTACTACTTTGATAAAGATGGTATAATATCCCCATTTTCTATATCAAACCCTCACTAATAGTAGGAAGTCTCTGGAGAATGGGGAGGCACACCTATGGTCCTGTAAATGATTAGCTCAGGTCATTGGTGTGTTGAACCCAGGTTGGGACATTAAAAAGTGGTATCAAAGCCCATTTTTATTTTATTTTCTTTTGTCTTACTATCTATTAAATTTGGATAAGAGATTGGGAATATTTGGGCCTCGGTCATGAGCTTGTGCATGGGAGTAGTTAACCCATTTACTGGGGAAAACCCAAGTACCCATGGTGGGATTATTGTTAGTGATGTTTGTTATTATAGCTAGATGTTATTTCACCTTGGGTGATGAAATTTTTGTTTGATGTTATCATTTTTTTTATATTTTATTCATCGCTCGATATGGGATGGAATTTTTGTATACATGCATCATTCTAGGAACTCAGTATTTATTCTAACATGCATCTTTTTAGGCACGCACAGAAAAGTAGGTTTTGGGGTAAGTTATTTAACTGAAACTAATTTTATATATTTGTGTATGTTAAAATTAAGGGTTATTAATATAAAATTGATAATTATACATGATGTTGAATATGGTTAATGAAATTTTTAAATGTATGTCTAATGAGAAACTTTAAACTGTGAAAAGGACTTAACCTATGTGAACCAAGTCCTAGATGAGGGATGGTTGAGGGTAGTAATAGCACCTTGGTTTTGAGTGTGTGGAGGGGTATGTGGGATAAATTTTTATGACTTTATGTAAATAAATATTACTTAAATGTGTTAATGTGGTGTTATGTGTCCTAAGATGTTTATTTGGAATTGTAGATATATGTCATCATGGAAGAGCTTGTTGATTGGATGAAATGTGGATATGGTTGTAGATGATCATCCAGTAGTGGAACCTGAGGCCCTAATAGTTCTAGGAGAAGGAGATTGAGAGTAGTTCCATGAGAAATTTAATTTATTCATAAATGTTATGGAAATAGACCCAAGGTGGGTTGTGAAAATTATTTCTCTCATGACACCCGATCTCCAGTTGCATTACCCTATAAAATTTACTAGAGGGTGGACCTGAGGAATCTGAGTTCTGGATTGAGTCCACCGAGACAATTCTTGACCACTTGGAGACTCTTGATGATAAAATAGTAAAAATTGTATCTTATATGTTACATGTTTAAGATAATAATTGGGGTTACATCTAGAATCAGGATGGATTGATTGCAAATAACGAGTGGAAGGAATTTCAGGAGAAGTTTTTAGAGAACATTTACCTTGATACGCTCAGGTAGGAGAGGGCAGATAAGATCACGATACTGACCCAATGAAGTATGTCTGTAGTGGAATATGAAGAATGATTTATAGATTTATAGTGCACTATTATAGGGTTTTTAGGAGATGGGGTGACTTTGAAAAAATAGTTTCAATATAAGATTAAATGTGAGATTAAGTCCTAGGTTCATATTTTTAGACACAAGAAGTTTTGATAAGTAGAAAATCAGGATCCCGTATCTAAGGGGAACCTAAAGGGGGATTCTAGTGGAGGGAATGTTATTTCTGCTAGACCAACAGGTGGTACATCTTCCATGATTAGGAAACATAATTACGTGAATTTTTTCCAGAGTAGTGAAAAGAAGAGTGGTTAGGGGGGATGATCGATTACTTAGGACCTTAAAAAAGTGACCTCCCTCCAATATGGTAGGCCAAGAATCATTTCTAGATAGTTACCCTGACTACTGGTTGAGTTCCGATCTTATGGTAGGATGGTGAATCCACAATGATTCTATAAGAACCCATGACAGATGGGTAATGTTGGTGTATCTAGGAAGAACCAGAGTATGGTAAGTGCGTCTTCTACACTGTATCAGTCTAATAGTTGGAGTTCTACTGGTCATAGTGGTAGGGGTAGTTGACATTGTACTTCAGGGAAAGAGCAGCCATATCAGCCAAGTGGTGGGGGTCTGGGGATGGATACTATGTCGTGGGGAAGAGGGGAATGACAGTTTCAAGTAGTTCAACCAACACATGTGGATGGTGAGGCTAGAAAATTGATGGTTATAGGTACTATTATTATAGATTATATGCTTTCTAGTGCCTTATTTGATACTATTTCTTCTCATTCCTTTATATTAGCAAAATTTTGAATGGTTTGAGCCTAGCAGGCTATTTTGTGAGTGGATTTATTATGATTGATACATATTTGGGAGTACGGTCGATAGAAATATATTTATTAATGGGGTGTTCTCTCAAGTTTGGTGAGTATCATTATCTTTTTGATCTCTATATCATTGAATTTTTAGGATTTGAATGGATTTTGGGGATGGAATGATTATTAGTATATCAATCCAACATGTATTTTTACCATAGTAGAGTAACTTTTATATCTCCTATGCTTTGCAATTAGGTTCACAATGGATAGTGGGATATCAAGGCGGGATGTATAGGGCCAGTTCATCAGAAATTGGGTGGTCTCACCTCAAAACTTTCAGATCTATTTCTGAATAATGGGTGTTTGAAGCATGATGTCCTTACATCCATAGTGGTTTGATTTCAAGATGTGTTTCTTGAAGACTTCCCAGGGCTACAACCTAAGAGGGATGTTGAATTTACTATTGAGCTCACTCCTGGATATGATATAGTTTCCATTCAATATTATAGATTGGAACCGACAAAGAATAAATAAATCAAGAAAAATCTGTAGGATTTGATGGATAAGGGATTTATCCATCTGAGTATGTTTCCTTGAGATTATCTAGTCTTTTTTTCAAAGAAGGATGAAAGAATTTTGTTCTTATGTGTTGATTACCAAAAGGTAAACCAAATGAAAGTAAAGAACTTTTATCCTCTTCTATGTAATGAAAATATATTTTAATAGTTGAGAGGATATTGTGTGTTATCCAACATTGACTTGAGATTAGGGTATCAGAAGTTGAGAGTTTGACCTTCTGATATATAGTGGACTACTTTTAGAAGATGGAATGACCTCTATGAGTTCATCATGGTGTCGTTCGGGCTGACGAATTCACCTGCTGTATTTATGGTCTTGATGAATAGAATCTTCCACCTATACCTGGATCAGTTTGTGGTAGTGTTTTTTTATGACATACTAGTATACTACAGGTCTCATGATGATCATTCCCAACATCTTGACATTTTCCCTTGCACACTAAGAGAGAATCGACTATATGCCAATCTATATAAGTGATAATTCTGGATTTATCATGTACATTTCTTAGTTCACATAATATCAGAGGAAGGTGTGTCACTAGGCCCAGATAAGGTACAAGAAGTTGTTTCTTGGGAGCTTCATAAGAATGTTTTCAACAACTATAGATTTCTATGTTTAGTAAGCTACAATCAGAGGTTCATTAAAGAATTTTCTTGCTTGGAAGCACCACTTTGGGCTTCACCAAGAATTTAGTTAAGTTTGAATGGTATGAAGCATATAATAAGTCTTTCTCGAAGTTGATGAAGAGTTTGAAAACTACTTTTATAATGATCCTACTAGATCCATGGGAGGAATATATAGTGTTATATGAGGGATTTGTGATAGGACTTGGAGAATTGATGATGCATGGAGATTGAGTTGTGGTGTAAGGGTCACAATATTTGAGGCCACATGAATGAAATTAGCCTACACCTGACCCTGAGTTAGCAGTAGTGGTTAATGAGTTGAATTGTTGGTGGAATTATCTATTGGGAAAAAAATTTATTGTGTATATTGATCATAATATCTTAAAGTATATCTTTTCCCAACAAGATTTAAATCTTCAAAAGAATAGGTGGGTTGCGAATATGAAGTAATTTTATTTTTTGATAGCATATATAGTTTTGTTGATGCTTTGAGTAGGAAGAAGCATACTCAGGCAGTTCAAGAGTCTTCCTATGAGTGGAAAATAATAACCTTTATGGATGAGATGCATGTTTTGGTTCAGGAGAGCTAGGATAAGATGACCCTCATATTAGTGTCAGCAGAATCCCCTCTTTGGATATAGATTAGAGAGATGCAGTATGAGGATATAGAGTGTTTGGCCTTAAAGAAATGTCTTGAAGGTGGGGAGTCAATTTCTGATTGAACCATATATAAGGATGAGATCATTTATTTTTGGAATCATGTTGTTGTGCCTACAATTATGTGTAAAGAGATTATGTGTGAATTCCATGCCTCAAAGTGGGTGGTGAATCCTGGTATGACCAAAATGTATCGTGACCAACATTAATCGTATTGGTGGGTGGGAATGAAAAGGATTATAGAATTGTTTATGAAATTATGTTAAACCTTTCAACAGGTGAAGGATGGGCATCAGTGACCAGAATGTTTACTAAAGTATTTTCCCATTCTGTAATGGAATTTGGATGAAGATACAATGTATTTTGTGGTGGGTCTCCTGAGGACACCTCAGAATAATGAATCTATTTGGGTGATTGTGGAATGGTTATTTTCTCAAATTTTAAGCCTATCTGAGAGAATTTATCAGTGGACCAGTTGGGAAACTTGTATATTCGGTGTATAGTCTATCTGCACAGGGTTCCACAGAGTATAGTTTCATATTGTGACTCACATTTTACTTTTTTATTTTTTATGTCTTCTAGAAGGCTCTTAGTATACAGGTATTGCTGAGTACGAATTTCCACCCACAGACAGATGGCCAGTCAAAAATACTTTATGGTTTTTGGAGGATATGCTATAGGAAAGCAACGTATACTTTGGTGGTCATGGGGGAAGCACCTAGCAGTCATTGAGTTCTCCAATAACAACAGTTATCAAGTAACTATTCATATGGCCCCATATGAGTCTCTTTATGGTAGTCCATGCATATCAACTCTATGCTGGATAGAGGCTAGCGAGTTAGAGTTGTTAGGACCGAGTCTTATGCAGGAGACATCAGAGAAGGTTCAGTTGATTTGGAAATGTATGGATATAACTCAGAGTAGGCATAAGTCATATCTTAATAGACATCGATGACACCTTGAGTTTATAGTGGGTGATTGTGTGTTCATTTGAGTATCATATAGATTATTTCACCATAGGATTGGGAGAAAGGGAATGTTGGCGTGAAGGATTTATAGACCTTTTGAGGTTGAGGTGATGATCACACCGGTGGCATAACGATTGGATATTCCATAGTGGAATAATGATATACATGAAATTTTTCATGTGTCACAACTTCATCAGTATCACCACAACACTTCTCATGTGATCTATTTTGACGATTTTGATCTTGAGATAATTATTTCCTTTTTTGAGAATATAATACATGTTTTGGATTGCATTTTGAACATGTTGTGGGGGAATACTATGTTAATAGTTTGAGTATTGTGGAAGCATGGTCATGTTCAAGAGGAAACATGGTAGAGAGAAGAGGATATATAGGCTCAATTTACCGATAATTTTACCTTATAATCTTAGAGATGCTTCAGAGTATAGCTCGAGGATGAGTTGTTTTAAGGTGGGGAGATTTTATAATCCTAAACTTTTCTTGAGATGTCCTGATCTCTATTATAGGTACTATTTTAACCTCTTGTTGGTATACCTTCAGTAGGATTTTGTTTTGGGGTGTTTCAGGTGAATTTTTTTGAGAATTATGGTATAAGAGTGTCTGTGTATTGTTGGCGCATGGTTTACCCAAATTGCAACCCCACCCATAGAAAACCATATATCCCCAGATAGAGTAGGATTCAATGGTTGGAACATAGGTTTTCAAACTATTTTCCCTATTAGGAGAAATCATGCTCCACTAAGGGGAGGTGCATGTTTATAGCACACAATTTGGGAAAAACATGCAACCCATACAAGAAATTGTGCACATGAGATTATAATCCCACAAAAATTTATAAAAATATCACAAACACCCAATTATTAATCCATAATAACCCCCACTCTAACCTAAACTCATTAATATATTTTTGAATCTCCCAGAATGATTCCAAGGCCTTCCGAATTCCATTCTTGACAAATTTAATATCTGATTGACATATATGTACCTCTCTCAGTAAGAAATCTCTCCTCGTTTGTGTTTTATTCTCTTCCATCCCTCTTTATAGATGAATAGGAATATTTTATTCCACATATGTAATGGTATTAAATATATGTTTATATAGATATTTATCCATTTGATCTCGATCTAGGTTTTGGTTCTAGATCTTGTTCTTCATTGCGCAATTGATCATTCTATTACAATTTGGGGATTTATGGCTTGGTGAATGCTCATCAATGATCTTGAGGTAGGTTTCCTGAACATCAATTCCCATATTCTTATTTTAATTACATGTATTCTATGATGAAATTGAAATTTAAATGTTTGGGAAATTTCATCTCAAAATTGGATTGATGAAATTAAATTTCCATGTGATAAATAAATTGGTTGAATTTGGGGAATTTAAAATTGCTTTAATTGTGATTTTGAAACTAGGGGATATTGAGATTATGGAATTGGTCAATTCATTAGATGTTCAATTTATTTATTAATGGGAATAAATGGGTTGGTTGGATTAACCATAAAGGGTTAATGGTTTATGTGATTAAATGTTGATAAATGGTTTAATGGCGAGTTTATCATATTATTTTGTGTGTTAAAAAGTAAATATCCTTGATTAATTTGATAATTGAAATGAGAAATTTTAATGAGAATGTTTGATGATAAGGTTATTTTTTCTTAACTGTAGTGTATATGAAATTGAGATATATATCATATTATGATATATGTGATATTGTGATATACATGTGTGGAACATGGACTGATGCATTAAAATACCACATGTGATTTATTGGCATATGAGTGTGGGACAGAGATTGATGCTTCAAAATCCCATATGTGATTGACCAATAAATGGGTTTTCAGACACAGACTGATGCTTCAAATACCCATGGGGTTCAAGACATGGAGTTCTTAGCCCCAAATGTTGGCATTGGACTATTGTTCCAAGTAGCCGTGATATGAATTTAAATTAAATGTATAATGGAATCCCATGTTATGATGAATTTTCATTCCCATTTTGAAATGATTCAGACTCTGGCATGGGATGAAAAAGGTATTGGTGGTTTGGGTGTCATCATGAACATGGGTAAAATTATGTGGTTAATTAAAGAATAATTTAATTTGTAAACTTTGAACTTTATCTCTTATAATTTTTTCATTATAAAAATTCATACACTTTTATATAATAGATATTGTTTTAGACACCGTTGGTGGTGGCCTTCTGAGATTTACTCACACCCTACTCGGGCTTCCTAACTGGTACCCGAATAGACTTCTTTTTTACAGTACATGATAAAGGAAAAATCCCTATAGTAGATGAGTGAGTTGGGATGGATCATGGATAAGGAAAAAAGGTGTTGTAACCCACATAGGATCTATAAATGTATTTACTTTTAGGTTTTTCAATTGACACTTGACAAATTTATATCATGACATATATATGGTTTTGTTTGGGTATTGTTTTCCTATTCTGGTTTAGTATTTATTATTGATTTTCATTGTTTATGGTATAATTTTGATTATTGTTTATTATAACTTAGTTATTGTTTATTATTATTTTTCTATTGTGTTTCTACTCTGATAAAGAGGGTATAGTCTACCCATGTTATATATTAGGCCCTAGTTATTAGTCAGTGGTCATTGGTGTACGGGGAGGCATGCCAAAGTTCATGTGACTGATCGGCTTTGGGAATCGGTTTGTGGAACCCAAGTTGAGACATTACATGTCTCTAGTTCCATATAAGGGAATAGCACTTTCAAAAGTGAAGGAAGGATACTTTTTCATAAATAATATGAATTATGGATTATACAAACATCCCCACTCTACTTCAAACTATAGATTTATCTCCTTACATATTCTTTGTTTATTTTTATCTCTTTTAATTATTGCAACCTAGAAAGTGTTGTTACATTTTAAAGTTTTATATTAATTTAAATTTTATATTATTATCTAAACTCTAATTACCTTAATTATATCTATTTTTATGTTGTTAAATTAATTTAAATTTTATAATGATCTCTTACCCCAATCCTATTTTAATTCAGTTACAAGAGTCTGTTGTTTATATTTCATTAATGTGAGTGAGTTTGGTTAGTGTAGATCATGTATTTCCCCTTTATCTCTTTTTTACATTTCCCATCAATAATTTACAACCCTAGAAACATTACTCATAATATATATAGTTGAGTAAACATCCCTTATAGGTGAATACAAGATTAGAGGTGATTAATTGATCATGATCAATCATGATTAATGACTACCAAATTGTTATTATGTGCCTTCATTGAATGTGTCCTAGAATACTGAAATTTTTGATAGATCTATGGGTTTCATGGATTCTTGGATCTCTCAGAACATAATGGTTCATGGATTATTGAAGAACTCATCAAAAACATTTATACATTGATTGAATCAGTATTTGATGCTTTTATTATAACTAAAACTTCATAGAAACATGGACCTTCACATATCACACTATGAATTTAAATTTTACATGATCCTTTTTTAATGCATGATTAAATAAATATATTAACCAACTATCCTTATATATCACCCCCACTAATAATAAATAGTTTAATTCACTTTGATATCTGTATGGATTTCATCTTAGCTCTAAAATAACATAAACCCCCTCATATCTCATAGACAAAATAGTTCAATAGATTGAAAAAATAATAGTATTATTGTCAAGGATTTGACCCAAGTTACACTATATACATTATAATAGGGCATCAGATATTCGTATGGATGATAGAAGACAATTTGAAGAGCTTCAAATTGGCACTATTGTTGGGGATAGTGAAACATTGGATTTAATTTTTATTCTCTTAAAAACACCAAAAATATAATTAAAAACATAACAAATAAAATTTCATGTTGATGACCCACCTGACACTATAAGTTAAATGATTAAAATTTTTGCATGAAAAGATGATATTGTTTATAAGTATCATTATGATTATGTGGTAATTAAGAAGATCATTAGGGATCTTAAAGAAGATCATGATTTTATGTACTTATCCTTTTTAGCTAAGGAGTTGGGTGAGTTTTATAGATATTTTTTGGAAAATTATAGAAAATTGGAAGAGGAAAAATTGGTGAAAAATGAGAACAAATTTACCCTATTATCTATAAAGAAGACATTTAGAATGTCGAAGATGGCCTTTCATTGAAAAACTCCCTCAAGATAAATGATATTGAAAATACACATGATTCTCATGTCACCATTGATATTTGATTCCCTACATTGGAATCTTCTATGTAAGATAAACTTAAAATAACAACACATTCATTTTTTGGATCCCATGAAGATTGTATCATTCCCTACATTATCCTCCCAGGTTTTAAAAAATTATTTTGGGAGTGAGGTGAACTCTGAACCAATATTTTTATATTATTCCAATGAGAGAAATTTTTTTGAGATAGTTGACCTCATTAAAAAAGTGACCACTAGTGTTGAGACAAAGAGGTTTTGAGGTTCTAAGAAAAAGCTAGCTGAGAAGAAATAATGATTTCTTAAATGTTAGTTTTCGTTGTCAAATATAAATCATATAAAAATGTTGAGAATTATTTGAAAAGGTAAAATAAGAGAGTTTAATAGACTTAGTTGACTAAATGAAGGTGAATGGTTTGAGTTGATCAGATGGAATTTAATAGACTAAAGTGATCAGATATGGTATGAAACTAAATTTTTATCTGATTATATTTACAGTTCTATTGGGTAATGTTTTTTGGTAAATTCAAAATCTGGAAATGTTTTGATGATCTTAAATGTACTCAAACACCATGTTTATTTGAATGTATTCATGATTATAGAATAATTTATTTTGTATCAATAATCTTTGAATTACTAATATAAAAAATAATTGGGGAATCTATAGATGAAGTTGGATCAGATGAAAAAGAGTATGAAGTCCATCAAATGAATTTTGTTTGTATATCAGACAAAGATTTACGAAGTACATCAAATAGAGAAACTCAAGGCCATCATACATAATTTTATGAAGTCCATCAGACAAATAATATATGTAATATAATTAAGAGAGTAAGTTTTGTGGATGTTTCGGATAGAAGAAATCCACTTGAATATTTATGAGTTCATTGGATAAAAGACTATTTTTGAAGACATAAGACAATTGTTTCCAAATGGAGCATCATACAGAGCTTTCCATGTTGATCCATAAGACATAGGGAGACCAAAAAAAGAAGAATATTATGAGGTTACTAGAAAATTATGATCCTATAAAAATAAACCATATGCAGTTTTGGGGAAGTTTTCAAAGTATTTTGCAAATACATTAAATGTGATGATGCTAAGCTAGTAGTTCAACATTTCAATAATCACAAAGGAAGCTCATGATTCATAATAATATTTCGGATGGTTTTAAGAGTTTTTAAGCTATGTATATAGAAAAGTTCATATATTTTATGAAGTTTGAATGTATTCAATCAAATAATGTTTTTAGTAGGATTTTCAAAATTTGAGTAGGAAGTTTGAATTCAATGTTTATGCACCTTCATTATTTCTTATAGAATCACTGCCAATATAAATGGGTGCATATGCGTCATGTGATTCTTTGTTATTGTTATTGGGTAAAGTGATAAAGATTTGAGGTGCTAACAAAAATCCCTAGGAGAGATATTGTGTTGTTGTATCAGATGAATTGTCCTTGCATGAAGTGATATTGAACAAATTCTTCCGATATAGTGGTATTAAATAACCAGAGTTAAGAGATGATCAGATGAATAGGGAATCGATTCATATCAGTCAAATGAGGTATCATATAGATTCTATCAAATAGATTATGAAATACTGAGTATACCAGAAAGAGAGTATCATATGGATTATTTCGGATGAAGAAGACGATAAAGAAGTTGTTGATAACAGTTATGAAGGAAATTCAAATGATGGAATAAGATCATGAAAAAATACAAATGTGTAGAAAATTGGAGTATAAAAATGAAAATGTTGAATTCAGTTTGTGAAGGTTCTTACTGTTATTTGAATATATTTTTATATCATATAATCACTATGAGGAGTAAATGAATCATCAAAGAATAAAGAGCTACACAAGGGATATATATTCCTGGATTATTGTAACCACCAAAATTATTTATTTTCTTGTGGTTTCATGGTTTTATATTACTTCCAAACCATGCTCAGGACTAGCTAACATTATTGAGTAGAAACCCTTGTAAATACATGTGTTCATATATGTGTGCTTGTTTATTGGTTTCTAAAAGATTCAATTATCACTAACTGGAGGTGAAGGTTGTTGGTTATGTAATAAAGCATAAATAGAGAATACCACTGGTTCAACCCCTTCACCTCTTAGTGATCACATAGATCCTTATCAATCCTTTCAATTGGTATAAGTGATAGGTTCCTTTATTGAATCTTTGATAAAAAATTTTGAAAAGAAAGGATTCCATGGTTGTTCAGAACTCTATTAGTAGTAATGGAATTTTGGTATTTGATAGTAAGAACAATCATATTTAGGACATAATGTTACCTTATATTATTTCCATTGGATATAATGTCCTTGATGCCTATACAGATGGTTTCAATCCACTTTATGAGGGTGATCCCTTAATAACTATTGATAATAAGGATTTGGATAATGATGGTATATCCCAAAATTTTAAACTTCCTCACACTTTGAAATTGAATTTCTAAGGGTTAAATGAATTATAACTTCTGAAGGCATATGAGACACATGGAATAATTTTTATAAAGTAAATGTGAAGATGGGGAAACAAAAGTATAGATCTGGATATTTATGTATGAATGTCTTATTATGGTAGATGATGAATCTTTTGGTGACTTCTTTACAAGATTAAAAGATATTATAATCACTATAAGATGTTTCATGGAGAAGTAGGATTATTAAACTATTGATGAAAAGGTTCTAAGAATTATTCCTAATATATTTCATGCCAAAGTATCATATTTAGAATATAGATAACCTAAAACTATTTCCCTTCATGATTTACATATAATTATCATCACATAAAAAATGAGAATTGAAAATTGTTTCACGAATAAATCAAAGGTTGACAAAGAAACCACTTTAAATGTTGTAATGATAGGAAACTGTAATAAATTTCCCAAGGAATAATTAAATGACTCTAACAAAAAATATGAAGTTAGTAAAAAAAATTATGAATTTTTGTCTCTATTTTCTAGAGAACTAAAATGAGGGATATAAAATTACAATTTAAAGTAGTCATTGAAGTGATTTGGTTGTGGAAACATTTGACATTTTTCTAAAAAATTTCCAATTTTGAAGGAAGATAAAGATAGGGATGAAGAAGATATAAAATCAAGTAGATATATGAGGAATAAATAATACAAATCAAAGTATTATTCCAAGGGAAATGGTAATAATTTCTCTAAATACCAAAATAGAAACTTTTTGTCCAAGTGTGAAGAAGAGGATTATAGTGAAGTGGAAACTGAAAACTCTAGTGATGATGCTGCAAAAAATTTTCTTATTACAAAAGTGAATGATGAGAAGTTTACTAGTGATGAAATCATAAACTATAAATAATAATAGGAGGAGTCTTAGATTGAGTTAATACTTAAAATAGAGTTGATATAATGTCTTTTAATAATTGATAAACTTTAAAGAGAGTAAAACAAGATAAAGAAAGAATATCTTTCAACAAACAATCGAGAATATTTTATTGAAGAAAATTTCATGTTGCTAATAGAGATTTTTAATATGAATAAGGAACATGATTAAGAGAAAAATATCAATGTGAAGCTTTAAGAAAATAAAAATATGAAGGGGAAAGAATTTAATCTTGTTCGATAAAACATCTTAAATTTGATAAAGGAATAACAAAATTCAAAAAAAATTGGTTTTAAAAGTTGGTGAATGTTTAAAGAAGAGTACACATGATAAGGATCTTCAAGGATAATAGTGGCCCCATATTTTCATAGATAAATATCATATATTTTTAGATGAATAATATATACATTTAATAAACTCATATCTGGGGACCATAAAAATTTAGTGTATTTGGAGACTAAAAACACAATATTATTAATTCATGAAATATCTTCAACATCTTCCACAAATATTTATAACATAGTTCCCCTATTATGGATACCCTATCTATACCATTATTTAGAGACTAGGGAAGGAAAAATAAGAAAGGGTGAGCTCAGATGCTCAGTAAGGGTAAACACATGAGATATCAATATGATAAGAGGAAAGGATATGGGTATGTGGTAATGAAAATAACTTAAAAATTTCATTCCCAAACTATCATAGATCATCAAAATTATTCCTGGAATAAAAATTTATCATTTCAGAAAACATGGGCTAAAAGAGTGAGAAAATATCCTAAATCAATCATGAACCATGAGATCATTTCATAAAAGTGTATCACTATAATAAAAATTGAAAAACAATTTCATATGTAAATGATAACTACCAATACCATAAACATAGTGGATCAATACTTATCACCTATTTCCCATTGTGGATCAGGATACACATTTTTCTCATAATGGATCAGGACAAACCTATTTCACATGGTTAATCAATCCCATCAAATTGTTTCCCATTTATATCTCATGAGATATAAAGCTTTACCCAATGCATTGTAGGGGGATATAGGTCCCACCCATCTCAAAATGAAAATCTTATTTATGTGTTCCACAATATCATGAAAAAATTGTCATATCATCACATCATAACCAATGTAAATAAATGAGTTTCATAAACATTTCATCAATTCATCAGATAATAACCAATGAAAAATAATTGGGTTTCAAACAAAATTCATCAACACAACGATTATCCATCTATAAAATGGATAAGGATGGTAACATTGAATCTTATGCCCATTAAAGCATAAGTAACATGAAATTATGTCATATTATATGGAAAATGATTTTGAAAGATCACTAGGAATATTTATTTATAAATATAGCTATTCCAATTTTAAAAAAACATTTTAAAACATAAATCATTTCCAAATTATTTTTCTTTAAAAAAAATTGGAAACTTATAAAGGAAATATTAAAAATCATTTAAAACATTTCATGAGTAAAATATCCATTTCTCTTTGAAAAACACAATTTAAAACATAAAACTTTGAAAATAATTTCCTTTAATAATAAACATAAAAACTTATAATGGAATCTTAAAGTAAAATAATTTTCATGATGGCAGTAAATTAAATTCATTTCATAAAAATTAAAACAAAGATTCCTTTTAGATTTAAAAAAAATATTAATGGGAAATGTTTAAAAAAAGACATGAATATTGTTTTCAATTTTTTTGTAAAAAGTAAAACATGGGTAACAATTTCATTAATAAATAATTTTAAAAATATTAAAAATGTTTTTTGATAACATTTTTTATAAAACATGGTTTTGGAAGAATTTTTTTTCAACCGAAGATAGAAATAAAAATGATTTTTTCTTAAAAACAATGTTTTGAAATTTTCAGTTCATAAAGAGATTAAAATGAACAGAAACATGTATTCTCTATAAATTAATATAATAGAATAAAAGTCATGGTTTTCTTGATATATAGATCATAATATTTCATTATCTGAAGTATAAATAAAAACAAATCCTGATAAATGATGAGGTTGTTTCATAAAACCATTACCACATTGGTGACATTGAATCGTATGCCTAAGGAAATAATAAATTTAAATAAAAAATAAAATATCATGAATATAAGAATATTCATGATATAAAATTTTAAAGGGTCAGTATATACACCGCACAAAATAAAAGAGTGGTGAAAATGTCAAATGTCTCCTAAAAATAAAAGAGAGACTAAAAATCCATTACTATTTTGGTAACTTTTGAACTGTAAACCCCATGAATGGGAGATACTCAAATGGATATGTAGATATACATAATTTTAAGGATAGTAATCAAAAAATAAATTTATAATCAGTATATACACCACATAAAATAAACTTGTGGTGTATATGACTTGTGTCTCATATAAAATAAAAGTGAGACGGAAATTTGTTACTGCAAGTCTTGACCTATTACATACATGTTCAATCCTCCTTTATAATAAGTATGATTTTATTTAAATATATTACTGATAAATAATAAAATATATATTATTATATATGATTAAATTATGACATTTTATTACCCATTTATTATCAATTCCATTTTAAAGTCATGCATTAGGTAATCACCCCGTTGTTTTTTGTGCATATTTTGATTTGTTATTTTTGGTCCTCTTACTTTGATAAGGGTTCCATAAACTGTATATTGTTAACCATGATATAAATATATTATATATTCATTATATATGTATTTATAGTAATATAAAAAATGTAGATATAGAAAATTTAATACACCATTCATGGAGATGATAGGTCTTACGTGCAAAAGAACATTGTTTCCATTTTCTTGATAGATTAAAAAAATAAAGTTAAATACTATATTACAACTAAATAATCATTTATATTTCATATATATGAAATATTTCATTGAATCCATCATTTTTACCTTCCATGTCAAGCAACAATGAATCACATCGCTTCTCAGGGTGCTAGTCCACTGTACACATGAGTGATGTTATAGTATTCCCATAGAATGGAAGGTAAGAATGTAAGAAGGTGTATGTGTGATATAATAATTCTACAAGTATAATAATATCTTAAATATAATATTTAAAATGTTAATGTAGAATTATATCTAGCTCTGATAGGTGGAAATAGAAGAACTAATGACATTGGTTCGTGAGGTGGTAGTCCTCTGTACATAGGAATGATGATTTAGTAACCCATTTGATGGAATTAAAGAGGGATTTTGGTTATTAATATAATGACCCATCCATAAACATTACATAATATTGAGTTGAGAAAATAATTAAAATTTACGATGTTTTTAGGTTAATATTTTTAGAGAATTTGGCCATAACTATTACATAACAACTCAAATATTACAATGTAGACACTTCAACTCACTATACATTTAAAAAAAACTCTTAAAAAAAACATTATTTCTTTTTCTTGATAAAAATATTCATAACATTCATATTTACTTATTCCATTCTCTTACACATCCTTATACCCTATAGAAAACATTTCAAAATCATGGGATGAGAACAAAAATCTTAGTAAGGGACATAAAAACAGAGAAAACCATTAGTGTGGTTAAAACATGTCAAATAATTTAATGTTCTTTGAGTTAATGAAAAAAAAATATTCAAATGAATAACACTCATAATTTTTTATCAAATAAAAACATTAAACCCATTAGAAAATAAAATAAAACCCATTTAAGTGATTTAGAGCATCATATACATTAAAACCTTTCAAACCCCATTCAATTTTAATAAACATACGGTTTACTTCCAAATTGGATATCTATAATGGGGATCACCCTTCATATAAGTTATATCGATATCAACCATGAGCTATAATGGGGACAATCCATTCATATAAGCTATAACGGTCTCACTTGTGAACTATAATTGGGCTCAACCCTTCGTATAAGCCGTGTTGGGCTCACCCGTGAGTTATAATAGGGTTTAACCCTTCGTATAAGCTCTTTGTGGCTCACTTGTGAGCTATAACGTGGCTTAACCTTTTGAAAATCTCTTCTAATAATGTATAAAAAAATTTATTCTAAAATACCATTTTCATTTAAGAAATAATTTTCAATACGAATATGCCCTAAAAAATAAATAAGTGATTTATTTTCCTTTTAAAAGACATTACAAATTATAGAGGAAGCCAAATATCAAATAACTATTATAGCGGCAGAGAATTCATTGTCACCGTATACGTTAAAAAAATATTCTTTTTTTCATTTTGTAAATAAATTAATACACTTCATAAAAAGATTACTTTTGAAAATAATTAATGAAATTATATATAGACAAAAAATTTACTTTCTAATACTTTTATATCCATATAAATAAAAATGTAAACTAATATCATGAAGAAAAAGATTTCATATTTAAATCATTAAACATTCAAGGTGTCCCATACCACTTTGAACTTTTAAATTTTAATCTACATGAACTAATACAATTAAAAACACAATATATAACATTATTATAGATAAAATATGGATGTTAAATTTAATAGTGGTTGTATATACACTTTCTAAAAGAATAAAGGTGCGTATTATCAAGAAATTCCTCAATAAAGGAGAATGAGAGGAAATACCTCACCTCGAGTCTGACTCGTCTCGTACGTTCTTTATCTTCCAAAATAAAAAACATAAGTTAATTTATACATTCTTGAGAAAAAATTTCAGGTTTATTATCCCTATTATATCACTTATTACCATGTTATAACAGTTATATAGTTATTCAATTCACATCATATGTTTTGCTTATATTTAGTAGTTGAGTCGAAAATGAACTTGGTATGATGTAAATTTTCCTTGTGGTCACAAGTACATAATCTCCAGAATAATATTCATGAAATAATAATAACTTTTATATATCAATTATACTTTCAAATCCCTTCATTATGTATGGATATGAAATATTGAATAATGTTAGAATCATGGAGACGGTAAGTCGTACATACACATGAGTAAAGTTTTTCATTTTTCATTGATTAGTATGGAAAAAGGTAAGTATTATTTTATCATTAAATAATGATAATAACAACATTAATATAATATTAATAATTTAAATATTCTTATATATATTATCCAAGTGATGTGGTGATTAAAAACGAATCACATCGCTTCGTGGAGGTGATAGTTCACACTTACGCACGAACAACATTATAATTTTTTTTGCATGAAAATTAAGAACATAATTGATATATTATTCTCTTATAATTATAAATATGTCATTAATATAACATATGAAAATTAATTCCTTCTTTATAACCGTTCTTGAGACACGGTTATGAAAAACGGATTAGATCGGCTCGTGGAGGTGATAGTTCACACGTACGCATGAACGATTAATTCCTTTCCCATTTAATGAAAGTAGATTTGAATTTTGGTGATGATATTAACATAATAAAATCTAAGTATATTGAGGATACTAGAGTAATTATTTCATCTTAGAAGAAGGTGATTTTAATGAAGTGGAAGAATAAATATAATAGAAATACTTTAAGAAAAACATTACATTTCCTTCAGATGATCACCCTTTTTAGCACCTTAATAACTATAAGGAGGGTGTTTTGCCTAAAATAATGCCTCTAGAATATAGTTAGGGATTCTAGGAAGTGGTTTGGGTAGGTATTGGATGATTAAAATGGTCTTTTAAGTGTAAGGAATAGAGAATAAGGGTTTCTATTTATAGGAGAGGGGAGGGAAAGTTTTGGAATTATTAAAAGTTTTAAATTAATATAAATTAATTTTTGAATCCAAATGGTCCCAATAAGATTTATTTTGAATATAATATGATATTGGTCCAAATAATAATCCTAAAATTAAAAGTAGACATGATTTAAATAGTCATTAATTATTATCCTTTTGTTTTAATCACTTTTAACTCTTATCGATTTATCAAGTAATTTACACTTTGAGGGTTAAAATAATTAACAAATCAAGCCAAAAACCAATTAATGAGTCATTAATGAAATTTTAAGACTTATCTAAACATTTTGGAAAAATATTATATTTTTATAAATTTTATATCATTTAATTAAATATTTTATATTTAAAGTTAGAAATTATGTCAATTTTGACAATATTCATTACTTGACTTTTTTTTAATAAATCGTAATAACTTGATTAATTTGAAAAAAATAAATTAAATAAATAATATAAAGTAATATTAATCCATAAAATTCATGTATGGAATCAAATATTTAAAATTATATTTATTTTAATATTATTAATATCATTTTTTGATTCTTTCTTTAATAAGTCAATTACTGCATCACCATTGTGTTACAATTAAATTTATTTATTTGTTGTCTAAAAATTATAAATAAAATATGATGATGTATATAAACATTTTATAATTAAAATTAATACTTATAGTTTAATATATCACTTATATTACCCAATATTAAAATTGTTTTTGTAAAAATACATGTTTATGACATATTTTTTTTTACTTTAAATAAAATGTTGTAAATGACAGAATCACACCCAAGTGGCTTCCGAAAATCACAATTTTGGACCAAGGATCATCATGTTCTAAAATAACTAATAAAAAAAATTTAGGAAAAGTGTTAGGATAATTTTATACTATTATAATATGAATTTTACCCTTATTTACCTCATTTACTATTTTACCGTTGTAAATAAAATACTAAAGTTTCTATTCACCAAATATTATTTTGATCCTATTGGAAAAAAAATTTCATACTAATTACAACCATTTAAGTTCCTTTTTTGAAATTAAATTAATAGAAGGGGTAAAATTGTGTTTATTGCAAATCCTGTAGATGTGGCTAAAAGGCGGGTAAAAGAGACGTTAAAAAATGTCAATAAATTTTCATATCTAATTTCAATATAAAAAGTATTCCAATGAACTAAATTGTATTAATACATGTAATTTTGATCAATTATGACCATAAAAATAAGTTTAAAGTATATGAATTATTTGAATGACTAATCAACTTTTAACTATAATGTAGTATTTTTCACTATTCATTAAAAAAATGAAACTTATCAGAAAAATACAAAAAACTCAACCAAAGTAAATTTTGATGTCCTGATTCCAAATAAGACGTTTATTTTATCATATATAACATTTAAAAGTATCAAAAGGAATATTTAAAAAGGGTTTGTCATTAAAAGGTGTTAAAACTACCTTTAAAAAATATTAGAGTATTATATGAATAAGATTGGATTTATTCTCATTTTAAGCCTCTAAAATTTATTGTATGAATGTAAAAACATTTAATAAACACAATACAGTTAGATATATTCATTTCTATCGATACAACGACTAGGCGATAAATACAACATAAATTAATAATGTTATTAATAATAAATTATTTTTTGGTACAACTTAGTCTTGTGTGCAATGTAAGATTTTGGAGAAACCTATTGTGGCATGTCAAGTACGCTATCAGACATAGAATCTATGTTATGTTAAAAACACTATCTAATTCATAAATATTAAAAGATATGAAAAAAGTCTTATTTTATAATTACATGGGATGTTACATCCTTTCCCCCTTTTGAAAATTGAGTCCTCGCAATTTTAAATTGGGGATTGGTAAATAAGGTTTTACTTTTAAAAATTACTTCATTGAAATCCCACATTCGAAAAAAGAGTCAAAAAAAATTACACTTTAAAAGAAGTAAAATGATGTAAAAAGATCACCTAATATAACTCATACTATGTATCCATGTTGGAAGACGTGGACCTGAATGATAAAACTAACTCCTAAAGACTAGTAGAGAGTGATAGAGAGCATAATAATTTGAATGTTATCCATCAAAAAACCATAAATATGTGATGGGTAAAATGACCATTAAGAAAGTAAATGGATAACGTTTTTTGTTTTATGATCCTTTTCATCAAGTTGTGGAATTCATTTACTTACTTCACTACGAACATAAAGAAACATACTTACTTGAGATGTAGATTTTCATCCTTTAGTCACTTTACACTTTAAACTCATATTATCCTCCAATCAATGAGTATTTAAGATGAATTTTTCATGCCTGAAGAACTATAATAAACTTCTAAAAACTCACATCATCTAAAAAAGGTTAACAATCAATTTATGATACAATTAATCATTACCAAAACCAAAATGGTTAGTATAAGATCAGATAATTCCCCCAAAAATAATAATCCTTTATAAGGATAATGACTGCTTTTAATCTAAAAAATTCAACACTAGCACCCAAAGTACAATATAGACCATTCAACAAATAATTTTCCTTAAAATTCCTCAAAATAACCCAAACTAAGATTGAAACCAAAAATTGAAAAGGATTTGATAACATATTCTTCTAAGATAAATTTTAACCATTATCTATAAATAACTTCAACCACTCTTAATGACTTACACCTATAATGTAATTTCCAAAATCACATACACTCTAAGATAGATTAATAATTTCCATAAATAACAAAAATCTCAATAAATCCACAATTAAATCATAGATTTCTCCAAAAATAATTCATCCATTATTCCTCAAATAAAATTTCATAGCATTCTATTTTCCTTTATCATATAGGGTCCTCAAAACATTGAACATCTTCTGAAATAACATTAATCACTTAATCACCATATCATATTCCATTCCCCTGGTTATCTATTCGATAAAATATATTTCTCCCAAATTAACTTATTCTTAATACATAAAATCATTTAACTAAAAATGATAATTCATTCTAAATGGGACATCATGTAGGCCAATGGTAGGTGATGCACCCATGTCGCCCTTCGATTGTGGGTTTGATTCATGAAACCTTTCCCGATGCGATGGGTTGTCACATGGTATGTAGGTTGTCCTTTTTAAAAAACTATTTAATTCATATAACATTACCAAAATGAGGTAGAATCCTAAAAAATAACCATAACATGTTTTAACATCAAGGGTTATTTTATACCTTTCATTTTTCATCCAAAAAAGTAATAACTCATAGCTACCTCAAAAATAAATGAATCCAAAAATACTATTAATCACATTAAAATTATATAACATAATCATCAAAAGGGTTTCTAATAAATTAACTTTGATTCAACCTTAAACTTATAAACCAATGATGATATCCATATCTCATAAGAAGAAATCCTAATCTCCAAAGTTCTCTAATCCTTTCCTTTGAGTCCAACTATATGGTCCCAACCATAAACATTACATAATCTTGAGTTAAGTCAATAATTCACATTTACGATCTTTTTCGGTTAATAATTTTATAGAATTATGCCATAACTATTACATAACAACTCAAATATTACAAAGCAGACACTTATACTCATATTCAATTTTTATCAAAAAATAAATCTTTAAAAGAAAACATGATTTATTTTTATTGATAAAAATCTTCATAACATTTATCATGACTTATTACTTTCTCTTATCTATCCTTATACAATGTGCAAAACATTTCAAGAACTTGGGATGATTACAAAAAGCTCAGTAAGGGACATAAAAAGAAATAAAACCATTAGTCGAGTAAAAACATGCTAACCCTTCTAATGTTCTTTGAGAGAATGGAACAAAACATTATCACATGAATAAAACTCATAATTTTTTCTCAAATAAAAACATTAAAACCATTATAAAATTTATTAAAACTCATTTAGGTGACTTTGAGCATCATATACATAAAACCCTTTCAAATCCCATTCAATTGGAATAACTATATGGTTGAATTCAAAATTAGAGATCTATAATGGGGATCAGCCTTCGTATAAGATATATCAAGCTCACCTTTGAGCTATAATGGTTCTAATCCCTTAATATAAGCTATTACATTCTCACCTATGAGCTATAATGGGTCTCAACCCTTTGTATAAGTTGTGTCGGGATCACCTGTGGGATATAATGGGGCTCAACTATTTGTATAAGCTGTTTCAGGTTCACGCATGAGCTATAATGAGGCTAAAACATTCATATAATCTATATCGGGCTCACTCGTTTCATATAATTCTCAAGTACCATTTCATGAATAAAACACGTTCATCACAAAACCTTTTTGAAAACCTCATCTAATTCCATATGAAAAACATTTTCGTAAAAAAACATCATTTTCATTTAAGAACCCATTTTCAATACCAATATTCACTAAAAAATAAATAAGGGATTTATTTTCCTTTTAATAGACATTAAGTCTTATATAGGAATCTAGATATCAAATAATGTTTATAGTAGTGTATAAGTCATTTTCGCCGTATATGTAAAAAAACATCCTTTTTTCCTTTAGTAATTAAATTAAAACACTTCATAAAAAAGATTAATTTAAATAAAAAATTGAATGAAATTAAAGATATAACTAAAATTTCCTATATAATCCTTTTATATACATATAAATAAATATGCAAATTAATTACATGAAGAAAAAGATTTGATATTTAAATCTTTTAACGTTAAAGGTGTCCCATACCGCTTTCAAAATTTAAATCATAATATCCATGAATTAATAAATTTACCAACATAATAATTAATATTAATATAGATAAAATATGGATATTAATTTTCATATTTTCTTTATATACTCTTTATAAAATAATTAAGGTGCATATTATGATGAAATGACTCAATGAAAGGAGATTGGGACAAAATCGTGTACCTCGAGTCCGCCACATCTCATACATTCTTTATCATAGAGAATAATAAACAAAGGTTAATTTCAACTTTATTGAGAACCTTTTTCATATTTATTATCCCTTTTATATCACTTATTACCATGTTATAATAGTTACATAATTATTCAAGTTCATATTAGATGTTTTATTGATATTTGTTATTTGAGTTGAAAATGAACTTCGTATGATGTAAATTGTCCATGTGGTCATAAGTTCATCATATTAAAAATAATATTCATGAAATAATAATCACTTTTATATATCAATTATAATTTTATATCCATTTGTTAAATATGGATATGAAAAATTGAACAATGTCACAATCATGGAGACGGTAAGTCGTAGGTACACATGAGTAACATTTTCCATTTTCCTCTGATCATTATATGAAGAAGGAAAGTATTATTTTATATTTCCAAAATTATTGTAACATAATTAATATCATATTAATCATTTAAACATACTTATATATATTATTCATGTGATGTGGTGATTAAAAACGAATCGCATCGCTTTATGGAGGTGATAGTTCACATATACACACGAACAATGTTATCATTTTTTTATGTTTGGAAAGTAAAAACATAATTGATATATTATTATCTTATAATAATAAATATATCATTAATATCACATATGAATGTTAATTTCATATTTATAACCAGTCTTGAGAGACTGTAATGGAAAAAAAATTAGATCAGTTCGTGGAGGTGATAATTCACACGTACGCATGAACAATTAATTTTGTTCCCATTTAATGGAGGCGGAGATGGATTTAGGTGATTATATTAAAATAATAACATCTTTATTTATTGAGTGTACAATATTTATTATTTCATCTTGAAAGAAGTAGATTTTAAGGAAGTGGAAGAAGAAATAAAATAAAAATACTTTAACAAAAACATTACATTTCCTTTGGATGATCACACTTTTTAACACATTAACACATCTAATTAGGGTTTTCTACCTAAAATATGGCCTCTATAATGTTGGGAGGGATTATAGTAAGGGTTTTGGGTAGGTTTTGACTGAACCAAATGGTCTTTTAAGTGTACATAATAGATAATAAGAGTGTTATTTTATAGGAGAGGGTGGGGGGACTTTTGGAATTATTAAATATATTAAATTAATATAAATTAATTTTTGAATAAAAATGTTTCCAATATGATTTTTTTATAATATAGGATAATATTGGGTTGAATACTCATAATCAAATTAAAATTAAACAATTTTTGAATATTTTTTAATCCTTATCTTTTTGTTTTAACCACTTATAACGCTTACCGATTTATCTAGTAATTTACACTTTGTGGGTTAAAATAATTACTAAATCATGCCAAAATAAAAATTAAAGATTCATTAATTAAATTTTTTGACATATTTCAAAATTTTGGAGAAATAATATATTTTTATAAATTCTATATCATTTAATTAAATATTCTATATTTTACGTTATGAATTTTGTCAATTTTGACACTATTCATTACTTGACTTTTTAAAAAAAGTCATAACAACATGATTCCTTAAAGAAAACATTAACTAAATCCTAAAATGTCATATTAATCCATTAAATTCATGTATGAAATAAAATATTTCAATGTATATTTTTTTTAATATTATTAATATCATTTATTTTATCCTTTCTTTAATAAGTCAATTTTTGCATCACCATTGTGTTAAAAATTATTTTTCATTATTTGATGTATAAAAATAATAAAAAAATATGAAGATTTAGATAATAATTTTATATTTCAATTTAAAATTTACCGTTGAATATATCACTTATATTACGCCATATTAAAATTGTTTTAGTAAAAAGAGACATGTTTATAACATCATTGTTTTTACCTTAAATAAAATGTTATAAATGTTATAATCTCAACCAAGTGGCTTAAAATGGTCAAAAATTTTGTACCAATGATTTTCTTGGTCGAAAATAACTCATCCAATAAGATTAGGATGTGTTTTAGGGTAATTTTATAATTTTATAATATTCATCATCATCATCGTCATTATATTATTTTATTAAAAAGCAGAAAAAATTATTTTGATCCTATTGAACCAAAATTTTCATACTGATTAAAACCATGTATGTCCATTTTTCAAAATTAAATTCACAAAATAGGTAAAATTATTTTTACTTCTAATCCTGTAGATGGAGCTATAAGGCGGGTAAAAGACACGTTCAAAAATGTTAATAAATTTTCATATCTAATTTCAAAATAAATATTATTGAAATGAAATAAATTGGATTAATACAAGTACTATTGATCTATTATGAAATTGAAAATAAGTTTAAATTATAATAATTATTTAAATAAAAAATTCATTTTTTAACTATAATGTTGTATTTTTCACTATTCATTAAAAAAGAATCTTTTCAGAAAAATACCAAAAATTCAACCAAAGCAATTCTGATGTCTTGCATCCAAAGAATAAATTTATTTTGTCAAATAGAACATATAATAGTGTAAAAAACAATATTTAAAAATGCTTTTCCATAAAAAGATGGTAAATCTACCTTTTTAAAATATTAGAGTATTTTATGCATAAAAATGGATCTATTCTCATTTTAATCCTCTAAATTTTTTTGGATGAATATAAAAACATTTAATAAATATAATACAGTTTGTTCTATTAATTTCTACTGATGCAAAGGCTAGGAGAGAACTAAAACTTAAAAAAATATTATTAATAATATATTATTTTCTAGTATAACTCAGTCTTGTGTACAACGTAATATTTCAGAGAAACATGTTGTTGTGTGTCATGTATGCTATTAGACATAGCGTATTGGTTAAGGTAAAACCACTATCTAATTCATAAATATTAATAGATATGAAAAGGTCTTATTATATAATTACCTATGATGTTATAGTTAAATTAACATAATAAAATATCAATATATGTAAGATATTTTGGTTATTATATTATCGTGTTTTAATATGAATTTAAGGAGGTGGAGGAAGAAATAAAATAAAACACTCGGTTACGGAAATTACCTTCTCTTCAAAAAAATTCTTTTTGTTTTCACCCAAATGATTTATAGGTTGTATTTAGGACCTAGATAATGATTACAGGATTATATTAGGGGACTAATTAATTCATTTGTGTAGTTATTTTCCAAAAATGGTTTTGTAAGTGTGAAGATGAGGGGATAGGGGTGTCCTTTTATAAGTGAGGTGAGTGGAACACTTGTAATTTTTGAAAATAAAATAGTGTGACCATGTTTTTCACATGAAAAAAGGATAAAAATGGTTCATTATCTATCTTATAATAGATAATTTATAAATATCTTCATCCAATGGGTGATATAAATATTTTTTATCTTATTTACCTCTTATTTTTTTAGTTTAACCCCCAGTAAATACATTTTTAACTTAACCATGGTAAATAATTTTTATTTTTTAACTATTAAATATTGTCAAAAATTAATTTTTCCTAATTAGATAATATAAATTATTATTATTATAAATATGGGACCTATTTTTCAAAACTTCATTCCGAGAAGTGGAAAATTGTAATTTAAAATTAATCCCGTAGACGCAATGAGAAAGCTGGTTTTCAAAGAGAAAATGTTCAAAAGTTTAATAAAAATTATATCAAAATTCAATATTAAATTGACTCCAATGACCTAAAGTGGATTAATATATATAATTTAACTAATTTAAATTTTAAAACCTTCTTAAAACAATTTTTATGTTTTTTTTTAAAAAAAATGAAAATTCTTAAAAAAACTCATATTTTTTCACTACTCTTTAAAAGAATTTTCTTCTTATAAAATTCTAAAAAATTCACCCTAAGATAAATATAACATGATTATTCCAAAAATTAATTTCATTTTTTGAAATATATTTTATAAATTTGGTGAAAATTAATTTTAAAATAATTTTGGAAAGGGCGAAAAAACTGATATTTAGAAATATATAGTTTTTAAGTAAAAATTTTGATTTATTCTACCATCTTGTCTCGAAAACCCATGAGATAAATTTTAAACATTTTATTGAATATATAATATATAAATAACATTAAAATAATTCACCAAAAATTATTTATTTAATATATTTAGATAAAACATATTAGTGTGCATAAAAACATTTTTGAGAAAAAGATTCCTTTTATTTTCAAATGGTTTTTTCCTTTTTAATTAATTGGTCAACAAAGAATCCATTATATGTACATGTGTAAATAATATATTTTCATAATTTATTTAATCAATTAAAACTCCCTATTCTAATGTCTAGGTGAAAATATCATATTAAATAATAATATTTTATGAGTACGTCACATTTCTTTAAAACTAACTGTTGTGTGTAATGCAGGATAAACTCAGTGTTCCATGTAACACAAGATAAACATAATTTTATGTGTAACTCAAGACAAAATCAGTGTTTTATGTAACATAAGATAAACTCAGTGTTTTGTTTAACACAAAAAATAAAAAATATTAAATTTATTAAAAATATATATTTCAAAATATCTAAGGGTGTTAAATTCTACCCCTAAACAAATTGCATCCTCATAGTTTGAACTAGTTCTCAATAAACAAGGGTTTAACCATTGAGAATTTATTTTTGGAAAACCCATATCATAAAAGGTGTTAAAAATCCTCTTGAAAATATTTAAAGTTATGTGTGAAGGTCATCTGGAATAACACATGTTAGGTTTCCAAATAGGACAACATAGGTGGGAAGTAAAAACATGGACATAGAAGAGAAAACTAACACCCAAATAATGATGGATAGTGATATAGAAAATGTCCAAGATAATGTAAATGACCATAAATATATAAACCAAATATGTTTTAAAAGGTCATTAATATAAAAAAATAATGATAAAATGATTTTTTTTACTTTTAAGATCATTTTCCTAATGCTGGGGAATTTTTACGAGATGATATACTTACTTAATTTTGTTCTATTTCATATGAAGAATCTTATCCTTTGGTTATGCATCGATAAATTTCCACTTCAAATCTTACTCTAAGACATGAATTTTTCATGTTTGAAACACTAAATAAGATCTATAATAGAATGAAAATTCAATCCTTCTATCCCTAAATATTATAAAAAAACAAAATGGTTAGCACAAGTTATGCATAAATATTCATATGGTGAATTAAAAAATTAATTTCTAAAACCTCATAAAAAATTATACATAAACAATTCATTAAATGGTTATCCTTATAAATATTCTATAATTAATTTTATTTAAATAAGATCACTAAATTTCAAAAAATAAACTTAACAGTAATCCAGAAAATATCAATAATAAGTTCTCAATTGTCGCATAAAAATTATGTGAGTACATTGGTCATATATTATCCTTAAGCATAGTAATAACCAAAATTAGAATAAAACCATAATGAAAACATACAGGCTTTCAAAAAATAACACTTTACTCCAAAATTAACATATTATAAAATATATTCCATAAATACAAAAATGGTATGAACTCCAGAAATGATAACATATACCACTTTTTCAAAAAAATCATTAATCAGTCTTGGGGTTCTCAATACTATCTGGTTTACTTCATACATATCAATCATCTCTTTATACAAACTGAACATAATTTTCTCAGCATCAATATTATATTAAGGGTTATCTTCCCTTAATCATGTGTTTTATGTAAAATATCACATTTCCATTAAATCACTTTTCTAGGTCATCAAAATAATTTGACATATTATTGAAAATACATAATGAAAAACTTATATAGAACAATCCTTATATATTTCACAATTAATATAACATAATTATTCAACACTAAAATGAAAACATTTCAATTTTTTCACTTTCTACATACACCATTAACCAGTCTTCATCTTCTTATTCCTTATAACTTATTTTCTTTTATATTTCATTTGTTGTCTCTTTATCTTCCACAATATAACCATTACTCATAAAAACTTTTTGGTTCTCTTCATGAGATTTCCCTTTAGGATATCGATTTTTAAAATGTCTATAATTTCTACATTCGAACATTCAACTGTCGATGATATCTTAAGGATACCATTATTCTCATCCATTACGTTAATCAAAATTTTCATTTTGCCTATGAAATTACTTGGTTTTTGTACTTATTTTCCACTCTCAAAACATCTTCTAATTCCTCTAAGACATCCACTTGGGTACTTCATCCCATATTCTCAACACATAGTAAATCTAATCTTCTTTCCTCCATGGTCTCCACCATCCAAACTCTCAACAAACTCTATACTTATATTATTTGGTGAGTCCAAGAGTTGGTTAAGGTGAATGTTTTTAATACTATATCATGATAAATGATTAGTAATAATAAAAATATCTTTCAGTCTAGTCATCATCTCATTTGGTTACTCATCAACACATCGTCTACCATATTCAATGTCAACCTAGCTTCTTTTGGTTCCTAGCATTAACTAAAATAAAAAAGAATAGAATTTGAAACAATAATCATAGTGGAAAACCATAAAATCATGAAGAATCACTTATAGGATTACTAAATAATGACACATTTTTTTTCAATCCATGACACCATATGGTTAACCTAAGTCATGCATGGTGATTATTTAAATCCTTCATGATGGTCTGTAAAGATTTTGTGAATTTTCAAAGAATATCCCCCTGGGAGTGTCAATCCAGGTGTGTAGAAAAGATAGTTATTATGCACTATGTAACAAATGATTCCATCTCAATGTGGTATTTTCAGTGATATTAACCCTAGGTACCTCTATAACATATCCATATCCACTTATAATATCTATACTAGGATGTAATTTCTTAGAAATGACTGACTCTATCATTTAGCAAAAATATATGACATTTTTCTATACTTTGATTCATCCTTATAATTATCTTTAGAGACATCCCAAGATATATCCTTGTAAACATCCCTAGGGATTATCTATAGTTTTATCATCCTAGTTTCCAAAGGTTATCTAACCCTTTCTTATGATACTAATAGTAGATACCCAGGCCTTTCATACATAAATATCACAAATTTTTAAATGAATATTCATTACATTTCATAAACACATGTCAGGGGACCATAATATTTTAGTGTATTTGGATAATAGAAACATAATATTATTTTTTCTTAAAATATCTTCAACATCAACCACAATGATCTTGTAAGATAATAATCTTCTTAGGCATACCCTACCAATCCATTCTTCATAACATAGGGAAGGAAGCATAAGAAAAGCTGAGATCAGATTCTTAGTAAGGCAAAAATAGGATATATCAATCTATTGTAATATGAATCCATAAGCTAAGAATAAGGGTAAGTGATCATGAGAACAACTTAAGAGTTTTATACCCAACATATCATAGATCATAAACATGATTCATGGAATAAAACATAATAATTTTAGAAAACATGGGCCATAAGAGTGAGAAAACAACACACATCAATCATGAACCATAATCTCATGTCAGAAAAGTGTGTCACCATCATAAATATAGAAAAAACATTTCACCTATCATGATTAACTACCAATACCATCAATATAGTGGAACAATAATTATCACATGTTTCTCATTTTGGATCAGGACACTCCTATTTACCATAGAAGATTAGGAAGAACTTATACTCGTAGTGGATCAAGTCCATTGACTTGTTTTACATTACTATCTTATGATATATAAGGCTTTACCCAATTCATTAGAGGAAGACATATGACCCACCCATATCATAATGAAACCCAAACATATTTGTTCCTAAAAATCATAAAAAAAATCATCATATCACCATATCATAACCCTTGTAAAGAAATGGGTTTCATATACGTTTCATCAATTTACCATAGCATAACCCATGAAAAATAAATTGGTTTCATAAACATTTCATCAACATAAACATTAACCATATAGATAAATAATAAGGATGGTACCATTCAATATTATCCCCATTAAAGTATAACTAACATCAAAGGATGTCATCTTAGGTGGAAAATGATTTTGAAAGATCACATGGAACATTTCTTGAGGAATATAGCCTTTCCGCTTTGAAAAAACACCTTTCAAAAAATAGAACATTTTCAAAATTATTTTCTTTAAAAATAACTTTGGATACTTATAAAGAAAACATAAAAAATTAATTAAATCATTTCTTGAGGAAAATATCCTTTTTTCTTTAAAAAAAACTTTTTAAAAATTAAAATATTTTGAAAACCCTTTCCTATGAAAATTACCGTGAAAACATATAAATCAATATTCAAATAAAATAATTCTTATTACAATGGGAAATTCTGTTCATGTTGTACATGTTATAACAAATATTCCCTCCACATGTTTGGTAAAATACAAATGGTAACTGTTTGGAAAATGACATGAAGATTCCTATCAATTTTTGTAAAAAAAATTAAAAAATTGGTAAAAATATATTTAATAATTCATTTGGATAATGTTAAAAGATTTTTTGAAAATAGTTTTTTAAAAAATATGGTTTTTGAAAAAAGGGTTTTCAACGAAAGAGAGAAATAAAGATGATTTTTCTTAAAAAAATCATTTGAAAAATCGAGTGCATAAATAGAGGAAAATGAATGTAAAATTTTATTATAAAGATATAACTATAGGTGTAAATGCCTGGAAATTCCATGTAATTTTTTTTGATATATATGAATTTTACGAGTCCATGAAAATTGACAGCGTGTGATTCCGAGGCCCGGTGTTCTTGGAATGAATTTCTGAACATTTTTTGGGTACGTTCAGTAAACGTGTGAGCGAGTTTTTGTAACTTTTGAACTAGTGCTTGAAATTGAAATATGAGGACACCGTTTAACTCTCATCACTGATATTCTCTTAAGGATACCTTCACCTCGACCGTAGTAGATGAATGGTGGAAGTTAGTTTTTCACTTTTTCGTGGAAGAATAGAAAAATAAAAATATTTTTTTTTATTTTTCTTATGACCTCTCCTTTTGAGTTATGGAGGTGGGGACTACGAGGGGTTAAAACCTCCCAATTTTAATTTAAAGGTGGGGACCACTCGATCCCAGCATTAATGTGGGGAAACCCTTGAACTCCTCCTTTATTGGGAGATAACTCTTGGACATTCTCCACTTTAATTGTGCCACCTTACATTATTTAATTTTCCCAACTTATCTTAATTAATGGGGCCAACTAAAATTAATGGAATGTGTCAAATTTAATTGTTAGAATTAAACTTATTAAGTTGGAAATTCACTTTTGAGAGGATTGGCTGGAGAAAAGGGAGAACTTGGAGAAACTCATCCTCCAATGAAGAACACAGTCTCCAATTAAGAACGCACCATCATTTCCAAATGAAAAATGTGCCATATTCTCCAACGAAGAATGCACCATCATCTCCAAACAAAGAATGCCCCATCTTCTATAACAAAGAATGCGCCACCTCCAACGTGGGATGTCTTCAACGAAAATGGACCGAAGCTCGTGGAAACTCTGACGTCACCGACTTCACCCTTTCCTCTCCTCACCAACATCAATGAGCAATCAAGGTAGGGATTGTAGTTTTGAATTTTTCCCCCTACTCATTCTTAAAAATTATTCATAAATCAAGAAATAATTGATCCGCTTGCTACCGCTCTAACGCGAAGGGTGAAGGAAAAAAAACATGGCCCGACCACTCCGTAAATATTTGTGTAATATTTTTTGTGTTCTTCATGATGGAGGAGGATGACGATGGGTGACGATGATGGGCACCGGTGGGACTCGAGACCGGTAACCGACACCATGGTCGGCCGCGAAGAGGGCAGCGGCATGACCGCGTTGCCGGGGAAGGGTCGTGGCCCGTTGACCACGGCAGAGAAAGGGCAGTGGCTAGAGGAGGTTGGCCGTATGAAGGGAACGATGGTAGGTGTCCGTGCCGACCAGCTTTAAGAAGCCACGACCTTGAGCCGTGATGGAAAAGGAAGGGAGGTCGTCCAATCCGGTCGTCGGTGAAGGAGCGGTGCGCGATCGCGCCACCGCAATGTGGGCCACCGCCGCACCGCATGCCGGGACAGACCCTTCAGACTGGGTTGACCCGAACCGGGCCAGACCCTTCAGGCCTGGTAGACCCAGGATCGGTTAGGCTGGGTCGGTCTGACCGGACCTAGACCAGCTACGAGATTTTCACTCTTTCAGCCATAATTTTGGCATCGTGCATCCATTTGATGAACTGTCTATGGAACCAGAAACCTTGGAGAGAGACGGTCCTTTTGGTATACCCCACTTGAGATTTGGAAAGATTTGGGGTATAGTTGGGCTTGATTGAGCACGAACCCAACCTAGCCCTCGGGACTAAAAGGCTAATAACTTATAGACCGGGTGTCCGTTTGACGCACCGTCTATTGCGTTGATACCCCTATGATGTGGTGGGTCTCTAGAATACTTCTTCGTGGAAATTTGTGGAAGTTGGAGTATCGACCAGTGGATTGGGGAGCAGACCCTCCCAGAGACAAGTGATCTTAGTGTGGGAGACTTGTAGCTAGATGTGACATGAGATATGGATCCTTTGTTGGTCTGTGATTGAGGGTCCCATATGTAAATTCTCTAAGAATCCATGGGAGACTACTCTAGGATTCTGTGTGGGTCTGATACGATACTAGGATCATGTGTGGGTCTGATGACGTACTAGGATCCTGTGTGGGTCTGATGTTGTACTAGGATCCTGTGTGGGTTTGATGATGTACTAGGATCCTGTGTGGGTCTGTGATTTAGGATCCTTCGTGGGTCTTCCTCTGAAAAAAGTAAGATGATTTAGTAGTTACATATAATCTTCTCTACTACTGTATCTAAGATCTACCTGGTGTGAGTTGAGTCTGTACCTGTGTGGTACATTCCTTCGGGGTGATACCTCTGTGGTATTCTTCTGTGTTGAGTACCTTTGTGGTACATACCATTGTGGTTTTTCTTACTTTGTGGAACAGTTGAGCTTTGGTCTAATCAGTTGTGCCTTGTGTTTCCTCATGATTTAGATGGGATTACTTGATAACTTGGGTATATGTATGGGTATATACCTAATTAGGGTTGTCCGTTTTTTTTATGCTTTATGGTTTAACCTTTTTGAATTTTGTGAGACCTTGAGGGTCTCAGGGTCCCTACTGAGTATCATTATACTCACCCTTGCACATGCTATGCCCTCACCTTCTTGTGTTTCATGCAGACGACGGACATCGCTGACTGAGGAAGAGGGTACCAGGACTGAAGGTATCTCAGAGGTGGACCTTAGATGAGGAAAACCATAGGGACGACCTTTCGAGAGATGTACCTACCCTTTAGGTAGGATCCTTGGCAGGTGTTCACGGGAGATGTTCCAATTTACTTATATTTTCAGTTTCTTGTACTTTCCAGTTGGGCTTGTATACTGGCCCTTTTGCTTACTATACTCACTCTTTTACTATATAGTTTTCTTCAGTTCGTATCTTATTGTGTGCTTGGTTGTGTGTGTTTATAGGTTATAAAGGCAATTCCTTCCTGGTTTTAGGGAATACGCCTTTCGGTGCTAGTCGCCAGCCTCTGGCCTATGGAAGGCGGGCTTGGTGTAGTCACGACACGGGCCCTGGGGAAAAGGTCATGACAAATTGGTATCAAAGGATTCAATTCTACCATAGAAAATTGGACTCTAATATTTTTAACGGCAATAGTGTTAAGTCTAGTGAGTGTGGTTATCAGTTTAGGGAATCCAGTGTTGGTGCAGTGGTTGAAGAATCCATGCACCAGGACCCTGACTTCTGATTTACGACTCAGTGAACAAAAACAATGATTGTGTGTGTGTTTTGAAAAATTTTCATTTTGAACTCTTTGAGTAATCTCACCATGTATAACTTGTTGACCGTGGAGCACCTGTTTCTTTTCAGAATGCCACCACATAGACAACTAGCTAGGGTTCTGGGTGGAGTACGTGATGATATCCCACCGAGCGATGAGGCCTCGATGTAGGGCCCTCTTATAGTAGAGTCACCAGGGGAGGCTCCAGTGGTACTATTACCCGTTGAGCTGCCGATGCCACCAGCCCTAGAAGCAGAGGGTGAACCCTGCTTAAGTGCGTTTCATGAGTTCCAGCGCCAGAGGCCACCCAGGTTCATGGGAGATATGGACCCACAGGCGGCTGAGGATTGGCTGGAGTCTGTGGTGAGAGTCTTCAGACTGGTAGGGACACCAGCTGATCCCATGGTGATCCTTTCCGCCAGTATTCTATAGAAGCATCTGGTAGATGGTGGATCTTGATGCTCCATGTTCACGATGAGGTGACACTTCTCTAGATAGACTTAGATAGCCTATTTTGGGCAGAGTTTATCCTAGAGACTCTTCGCGCAGTACGCATACAGGAGCTTCTTCATCTGCAGAAGGGAAGCATGATTGTGGCTCAGTACTCAGTGAGGTTCATGGACCTCTCACGTTACTACACTTATATGGTGTGGGACCCATTCTTCAGGGTCTGGACCTTTGACCAGGGACTCAGGCGGTAGATCCGGGCTTTGATGGTTTCTCTTAGCATCCCGAAGCAGGCAGGGGTGTTAGAGAGATCCCTCTTAGTGGAGAGTTTTCTTGTTGAGCAGTCACCTACAGCGAGACCCACCACCAGGCATCATTTAGCAGAATCTTCTGCAGCTGGCAGCAGACAGATGTCACAGAGGTCCAAGAGGGCCAGACCTACAGGTGGACGACCGTAGGATTTAGGGTCAGTTGTGCGGGGTACCAGAGACAGAGCCAGTCATGCGAGGAATAGGAAGTGTTACAAATGCGGCGGGTAGGGTCACATGGCTAATGACTGCCCGACCCGCCGTCTGGATAATCAGCAGATGGTCGAGAGGCCGCCCAGGCATAGACAGAGTTTCGATCGAGGAGGTCCATAGGGAGCATCCAGATGTGGCAGAGGAGCTGGCGGTATAGTTAGTGGTGGGCGATGATTTGAGATGTTACTTCCACCACCACTAGTTGGTCCACCCTGACCATAGGAAGCAGGTGGACAAGGGCGAGCTCAGCTCCAGGTAGCTGAGGCCTACATCCATGGATCTTCGGTGATGATATGAGGTACGATCTGTGTATATTTCACCTTAGCTGCAGTACTTATAGACACAAGTTCCAACAATTATTTTCTTTCCACTTCCCTCGTTCGAAGCTCAGAGATTCCGATGGAGTCGTTGGCTCAATACTTACAGCTAGAGACTTCTACAGGAGCAGATTCGACGATTATGCACTAGTTCCAGCAGTGTGAGCTTACTCTAGGAGGTGAGAGTTTCAGCTGGGATCTCCTAGTAGTGGCGTTGAGGCCTTACGACGCCATCTTGGGTATGGACTGGTTATTTCCAGTCCATGCTCAGATTGAATATATTAGGCGCAAAGTGCGGTGTGTCCACATAGATGGGACCAGGTTTACCTTCACCAGCAAGAAGTGAGCATTTTCAGAATAGGATGGAATTACCTGGAGGAGAGTGCATCCGATCACTCATCAGTTGGCTAGGCTTACCCTTGGAGCGGTTGATGTGGAGAGTTCGAGTTATCCAGTAGTGGTGGACCAGTAAGCGTATGTCTTCCCTAATGATGTTTCGGGTCTACCTCCTCATAGATAGGTGGACTTTTACATTGAATTGTACCCCAGTATGACACCGATATCTACACCAGCATATCGGATGGCTTCCGCGGAGCTTCGTGAGCTACGGGTACAACTGGAGGACTTACAGGGGAAGGGATTCATTCAGCCCAGTGTTTCTCCATTGGAAGCCCTGATTTTGTTCGCTAAGAAGGCGGATGGGAGATTGAGACTATGTGTCGACTATCGGCGCCTAAACCAGGTGACCGTGAAGAAAAAGTACCCACTTTCGAGGATTGATGACCTCTTCGATCAGCTGAAGGGAGCACTATGGTTCTCAAAGATAGACCTCAGATCAAGCTATCAACAGCTCAGAGTGCAAGATGAGGATGTACAGAATACGGATTTTAGATGTCGGTATGGCCATTATGAGTTCTTGGTTATTTCTTTCGGCATGACCAACGCCCCAACAGTGTTCATGGGACTCATGAACAGGATCTTTCAGCCATACCTTGACCGCTTTGTGGTGGTCTTCATTGATGACATTCTGATCTACTCAGCTACTAAGGAGGAGCATGCCTATCATTTTCAGGTAGTAGTGGACACATTCCGAGAGCACCAACTTTATGGTAAGCTCTGGAAGTTCCATTTCTGGATCTGATAGGTTCAATTTCTAGGACATGTCATATCGGAGGCCAGAGTTGTAGTGGATTCAGTGAAGATTGACGCGGTACTTTCTTGGGATCCACCCAGGAGTGTGATGGAGGTACAGAGTTTTTTGGGTTTGTCTGGATACTACCAGAGTTTTGTGCCAGATTTCTCTAGTGTGTCAGCACCTTTATAAGTGTTTATGAAGAAGGGGAAACCCTTCGTTTGGTTGGAGAGATGCCATTAGAATTTTCAGGAGATGAGGTAGAAGCTGACTAGTGCCCCCATCTTGAGGCTACCGAAGGAGGGTGTAGGGTACGTAGTCTACTGCGACACATCAGGGACTGGGAAATGATGTTTCATGATGCAAGAGCGAGCATTGATCACATATGGTTCTCAACAGCTGAGACTTCATGAGCAGAACTATGCTACTTATGACTTAGAGTTTGCATCATTGGTATTCTCCTTGAAGATGTGGAGACATTACTTGATGGGTGAACATTTTACAGCCTACTAGGATCACAAGAGTCTCAGGTATATCTTCTCTTAGATGGACCTAAACTTGAGGCAGTGACGTTGGCTTGAGTTCCTCCAGGACTATGACTTCGAGATAGTCTATACTCCTAGGAAGGGGAACGTTGTAGCAGATGCACTCATCAGGAGATCTGGTATACAACTACTAGGTGAGGCGACAGAGCAGCTAGCCACTTTGAAGATATCCTTTATGGATCGAGATGGAGTAGCATTTCTTCAGTCTATTATAGTCACTCCCCCACTTCTTCAGCGAGTCAGGGAGGCGCAGCATGGGGACACTGACTGCGAGGCTCGACGTGCTTAGATATCAACAAGACAGGAACCTGATGGGTTTTCTAAAGGTGGGGAGCATGTCATCCTATTCAGAGGACTTACCATGGTACCAATGTCACTTCAGGAGGAAATGTTGAGGGAGTTACACAAATCCCCTCTAGCAGTAGATCCAGGAGTAGTGAAGATGTACCAGGATCTCCAACGATAGCACTGGTGGTCAGGAATGAAGAAATAAGTAGTAGATTTTGTCTCTCAATGCCTCACTTGTCAGCAAGTGAAAATGAAGAATTAGGTACCAGTAGGCTTGGTTCAGCCTTTAGAGGTCCCAAAGTCGAAGTGGGATGGGATATCCATGGACTTCGTGACAAGACTTCCACGTACATCCAGAAGTCATGATTCTATCTGGGTGATCATTGACCGACTCACCAAGTCGTCCCACTTCTTACCGATCAGAGTGTAGGGTTCAGTAGAGAGCTTGGAATGCCTCAATGTGCAGGAGATTGTGCGGCTACATGGAGTACCATCGATGATTGTATCTGATCGTGATACATGTTTCACTTCCCAGCTATGGAAGGGGTTGTAGGAGGATTTCAGGACGTAGCTTCATTTGAGCACCTCCTTCCATCCTCAGATGGATGGCTAGAGTGAGCAGACCATTCAGACCCTCGAGGAAATGCTACGTGCTTGCGTCCTCGACTTCGGTCATAGCTGGTAGGATCCCTTGCCTTTGGTGGAGTTTGCATACAACAATAGTTATCACTCCACCATTGGTATGGAACCTTTTGAGGCATTTTATGGTCGAACTTGCAGATCACCTTTGTGCTGGACTGACCCACGGGAGTCAGCACTCATGGGACCAGATATGGTACGGGCTTCCACAGAGAAGGTGCAGATTATCCAGAAGGGGATGAAGATTGCACATAACAGGCATAAGTCTTATGTCGACAGGAGACAGAGACCTATAGAGTTTGAGGATGGCGACCACATATTTCTATGAGTCTCACCTCGATGAGGTTTAAAGAGTTTTTGATGGGGTGGAATGTTATCTCTAAGGTTCATTAGACCCTTTCAGGTCCTCAGTAGAGTTGGCGAGGTGGCTTATCGCCTAGAACTCCCCCCTCAGTTGCACCGGGTGCACGACATCTACCATGTATCCCAACTAAAGAGATACATGCATGATCCTAACCACGTCATCGACCATATCGAGCTAGACATTGATGATGGGGTGACGTTTACGGAGGTTTCAGTAGTGATTTAGGATCGACAGGAGCGGGTCCTTTATGGGCAGTCGATACCTTTGGTGTGCATTCGTTGGCAGCATGGAAACCTCCAGGAGAGCACATGGGAGTGGGAGGCTCGGATTCATGCTCATTACCCCCAATTGTTTTCCTAGTTTTGTGATGTGGATTTTTGGGATGCAAAGCCCTGAGGTGGGGAGAATGTAAAGACCCAAAAATTACATGTATTTTTTTAATATATAGAAATTTTACGAGTCTGTGAAAATTAATGGCGCGTGATTCCGAGGCCCGGTGTGCCCTGAATGAATTGATGAACTTTTTTTTGGGTACGCTCAGTAAACATGAGAGCGGGTTTTTGTAACTTTTGAACCGGTGCTCAGAATTGAAATCAGAGGACACCGTTGAACTCGTAGTGCTGGTATTCTCTTAAAGAGACCATCACCTCGACCGCAGTAGGTCGAGGGTGGAAGATAGTTTGTCAATTTTTCATGGAAGAATAAAAAAAATAAAAACATTTAACTTTTTATTTTTCTTATAACCTCTCTTTTTGAGTTTTGGAGGTGGGGATCATGAGGGGTAAAAACCTCCCAATTTGAATTCAAAGGTGGGGACCACCTGAACCCTACATTAATGTCGGGAAAACCCTTGAACTCCCCCATTAATGGGAGATACTCTTGGAAATTATCCACTTTAATTGTGCCAACTTACATTATTTAATTTGTCCAACTTAACATAATTAATGGGGCCAACTAAAATTAATGGAATGTGTCAACTTTAATTGTTAGACTTCAACTTAATAAGTTGGAAATTCACCTTTGGGAGGATTGGTTGGAAAAAGGGAGAACTTGGAGAAACTCATCCTCTAATGAAGAACGCGATCTCTAACGAAGAACACGCCATATTCTCCAAATGAATAACACGCTATATTCTCTGACAAAGAACGAGCCATCTTCTCCAAACGAAGAACGCGCCATCTTCTCTAATGAAGAACACACCACCTCCAATGTGGGACGTCTTCAACGACGACAAACTGGCGATCGAGGAAACACCGACATCACTGACTTCACCCTTTCCTCTCCTCACCAATGTCAATAAGAAATCAATGTAGGGATTTTTGTTTTGAATTTTTTCCCTTACTCATTCTTGAAAATTCTTCGTAATTCAAGAAATAGTTGAGCCGCTTTCTACCGCTCTAACGTGGAGGGTGCGGGCCAAACAAACATGGCCTAACAAATCCGCAAATCTTTGTGTAATATTTATTTAATTATTCGTGATGGAGGAGGACAGAGACTGGTGCTAAATATTGGCACTAGTAGGACTCGAGATCGACGACCGACACCACGGCCGGTCACGACGAAGGCGGCGGCGCGACCGCGCCACAGGGGAAGGGCTGTGGCGGAGCAAGGGCGGCGGTCGGCGGAGGCCGGCTGCATGAAAGGGATGGCGGCACATGTCTGCGCTGCCTGGCCGAGCCAGCCGCCGCACCATGGGCTGGGTCAACCCAGTCTGGATCGGGTTGTATCGGTCCGACCGAGTCGGACCGGCGACGAGCTTTTCTCTCTTTTGGCCATAATTTTGGCACCAAGCATCCATTTGATGAACCGTCTGCATATTTGGAAACCTTGGAGTGAGACGGTCCTTTTGGTATACCCCACATGAGATTTGGATAAAGTCGGGGTATGGTCAGGTTGGATCGAGCACAAATCCAATCAGTACGTCGGGACTAAAAGGCTAATAACTTATAGACTGAGCGTCCATCTGACGCACCGTCTGTTGCGTTGAGACCCCAATGACATGGCAGACGTTTGGAATACTTCTTCATGGGACTTCATGGCTATTGGAGTATTGAATAGTTGCTTGAGGAGCGTACCCTCCCGGAGACAATCGATCTTAGTGTGGGAACCCTATAGCTGGCTGTGACATAAGAAATGGTTCTTTCGTTAGTCTGTGATTGAGGGTCCCACATGGAACCTCTCTAGGAATCCATGCAGTACTACTCTAGGATCCTGAGTGGGTCTGATACTGTACTAGAGTCCTATGTGGGTCTGATGATGTACTAGGATCCTGTGTGGGTCTGATGTTGTACTAGGATCATGTGTGGGTCTGATGATGTACTTGGATCCAATGTGGGTCTGTGATTTTGGATCCTTCGTGGGTATTCCTCTTAATATAGTAAGATGATTCAATAGTTACATCTAAAAATCTATACTACTGTATCTAAGATATACCTACTGTGAGCTGAGTTTGTACCTGTGTGGTACTTTCCTTCATGGTGATACCTTTGTGGTATTATTCTGTGTGGTGTACCTTTTTGGTACTTACCTTTGTGGTATTCCTTCCTTTATGGAACAGTTGATCTTTGGGCTAATGAGTTGGGCCTTGTGTTTCCTCATGATTGATATGGGATTACATGATAACTTAGGTATATGTACGGTCATATACCTAAGTAGGGTTTTCAGTTGTTTTCATGCTTTCTGGTTTATCCTTTGTGGATTTTGTGAGACCTTGAGGGTCTTGGGGTTCCTACTGAGTATCATTATACTCACCCCTGCACGGGATATGCCTGAACCTTGTTGTGTTTGGTGCAGACAATAGACATCACTGACTGAGGACGAGGGTACGCAGACAGGAGGTATCTCGGAGGTGGACCTTAGACGAGGCATACCGTAGAGATAACCATTCAAGAGATATACCTACCCTTCAGGTAGGATCCTTGGAGGGTCTTCACAGGAGCTTTTCCAGTATACTTGTACTTTCAGTTTCTTGTACTTTCCAGTTGGACTTGTATACTTTTCCTTTTTCTTACTGTACTCACTCTTATACTATACAGTTTTCTTGAGTTCGTATCTTGATGTGTGCTTGGTTGTGTGTGTTTACAGGTTATAAAGGCAATGCCTTCCCGGTTTTAGGGAATACGCCTTTCGGTGATAGTCGCCAGCCCTTGGCCTATAGAATGCGGACTTGGGGAAGTCATTACACGGGCCCCAGGGGACGGTTCATGATAATAGGATGATAAAATTCATGGTTTTTTGAGATATTTATTAGAATATTTCATCACCAAAAGCATAAACATAAAAAATCTCAGTAAATGATGAGATTGTATCATAAAACCATTACAACTTTGGTAACACTGAATCATAAGCTCTATGAAAGAATAAAATTAAATTAAAATAAAAATATCATGAATATAATTAGATTTATTATATAAAATTTCAAAGGGGTAGTATATAAACCCACAAAATAAACAAATGGTGAATATGGAATAAGTCTCCAAGAAATAAAATGGGCACTAGAAATCTCTTACTTCTTTTGTAACTTTTGAAATATAAAATACATGAAAGAGAGATCCTAAAATGGATATGTATATCCCAATAATTTTATGGATAATAATCATAAGATACATTCAAGGTTAGTATATAAAATACATAAATGAAACACAAGGTGGATATGGATTGTGTCTCATAGAAAATAAAAGTGAGACAAAAATCCTTTACCGTGAGCATCAACTTCCTTCATACAAGTTCAAACATATGATATAATAAATATAAATATATTATAAATATATGAAAGAATAATAATTATATATATAATACCATATGTGATTTACTTATGACCTTTTATTACATGTTTATTAACAATTCCGTGTTAAAGTAATGTTTTGGGAAATAACCGCTTTGTTTTTAATGCATGTTTTTATTTGTTATTTTTGGACATCCTGCATTTATAAATATTGTATAAAATAATTAATATTAACCATGATATAATTATTTTATATATTAAGTATATATGGATTTATAATAATCCATAAAAGTTAGATATGTAAAATTAAATACACCATTTATGGGGATAGTAAGTCGTACGTATACATGATTTTTGTTTCCATTTTCAAGATAGATTGAAAGAAACAAAGGTAAATAATATATTAACATTAAAGAATCATTTTAATTTCATTTATATCACATATTTTCATTAAAACCATCCTTATTAACTTCCATGTAAAGTGTGAATGAATCACATCGCTTCGTGAGGCGGTAGTTCGCTGTACACACGAACGACGTTATCATATTCCCACATAATGGAAGATAAGAAGGTATATGTGTGATATAATAATTAAATAAGAATAAGAATATCATATATATCATATATAAACATTTAATTCATAAATATATCTAGTCTTGATATGTGGTAATGGAAAAATTAATTACATCTGTTTGTGAGATGGTAGTCCACCGTACATAAGAATAATCATTTTGAAACACATTTGATTGAATTGGAGGTGATTTAGGTTGTTAAATTAACATAATACCATCTAAATATAGGTAATAAATTGAGGTTATTATGTAATAATGTATTAATAATAATTAAAGGTGGTAGAGGATGAAAAAAATAAAACACCTGGTTAGGGACATTACCTCTTCTTTGGACAACTTCTTTTGGTTTGTACCAAAAGAATTATTAAGTTGAATTTATGACCAAAATAAGACTTATAATATGAGATTATTTATGTAAAAAATTAATTGGTTAGGTCTTGGATGAAAAAATGGTTTTCGATGTGTTAATAGGAGAGGAGGGGGTGTGTGTGTCATGAAGCAGCCTGGGTACCCTGGTAACCCGATAACTGAGCCGGCCCTGACATAGCCTAAAGGGTGTTCCAAATCCCCACGAGTTGGTGACTAGCACCTGGCATCGTACAACATATAAGTGGGATTGATTTTTCCACAAGAATGCGGAAGAAAAATAAACAAGACAGTATGCATAACAAAAGAAACTCTATCAGGAGTAATGTACCAGAATACAAAGAGGCATAAAAAGCCCAAAGTACTACAACCCAAGTACTAAAATGGGAAAACAGCCCCAAGGTCCCTAAGGACACAACACACCAAGACCAAAGATCAACAACTGGATCCACCTCCAAGAGATCCCTTCCCTTTGCTCGAACCTGGAAGAAGAAAGTCTACAAACACCCGAAGGCAAAAGTAGGGTGTGAGATTAATCCCAGTAGGATACCACCAAAGATTTCGTAATAGATGCCAAATATAGATTATCCAAATAATAACATTCAATGTTCAAATAAATAGGTTTGATAATTCAAAAGCATATTTTGACAAAACATGCTATAAAATTCCAAATGATGGAAAATACATTAATCAAGGCTTTACAATGATGGAATATTTCTAAAAAATGTCTTAAATAAAACATTTATATAAACATGTTTATATAAATTCAGCCGGCATGTAAGCAGTTCAAAAGCATTATCATACATTTATATCTCAAATGTAAATAAGCAAGCGAGCGACATGGTCATCTTCCAAAAGGTACGATAGTATTAAATAGCTATAGGATTCCACACTCTCTATGTGAACTCAGCAAAATGTGTATACACATGTCCCAATGACACTGGCCAGTGGAGACTTGTCACCAACCTGTCGGGGATGTGACCCACTGCAAGTATGTTTTAGAACTTTGTCGTAGCGTAGAGTGTATCCAAATAACTCACTAACTACCTAAGTCTTGCATTCTCTCTTACATGATGGGCAAAATATTTTAATAATGCTTAAAATACGATCAATCCCATTCTTCCATGTAACACCCCAAGCTTCTACGGTACGCTTCCCTTTGAATAATGCGATAGCGTGTGTTGTACGCAACATCGAGTTCTAACACACCACAACCAATCAAACTAGCCGTTATGAATAGTAATACCTACTTTTTGAAATTATATATATTTTATATTTCAAAAAGGACTTCATTTTTGGATTCGGAATATCGAAATTATCCTAATATGATTTTTTGGTATTTTTCTGAGAACTTCCAATTTTTATGAATAGTGAAAAATACTTAAAAACAACTATTTTAATCCAAATAATTTATAGTGATAAATTATATTATTGAGTGGTTTTAAAGTATAATTAGAATATATTTTTACCATTTTATCCAATGGTGTCCATTAGAATTAATTTCACTTTGAAATTGGACCTAAACAATTGTCAATCTTCTGGTATATATTGTTTCTTAAATACATGTTATTTGTTGTGACAGCGGGAATTTATCATAAAATTAATTAATGCAACTTATATGTTTTGAATTTTGTAAAATAGACATCATTTTTTAATTCGGAATATCAATTATATCTTAGGGTGAAATTTTGGCATTGTTCTGAAAAACTTCAATTTTTGATGAATAGTGAAACTACTAAGTGGTAGTTAAAAAACTTAATTTTTTCATAAAACATAATTTTACCGCTTCTGTGATTGGAATTTAGAAAATCCGAGAGACACGGTTAATACCAAGAAGTAAAATGTGGTTCAATGAGATGAAAATAATTTTTGGTGAATAGTAACTTTTTACTTTTATTTACCACGGTTAAAAGTAAATAGGGTAATTAAGGGTAAAAATGATATTAATATTACCCTAACACATGTCCTAATTATATTGGACAAGTGTATCTCGACCAAAAACAACCTTAGGAATAAAATATTATCATTTAGGTCCACTTGGATTAGATTAGGACATTTATTATTATTTAATTCAAAGAAGAGTTAAAAGAGTTAAAATCAAAGTTTATTTAATAAAACATTTTTAATATAGGGCTATACATAAGATAAATCTGATTTTAAATATTCATTAGAAATATAATAAGATTTCCTACATAATGATATTTTATTAATAATTTTTAGACATTAAATAATTTAATTTATTTATGACACAACGATGATGCAGTAACTACCAAAATAGTGAACAATTAAAATAATTGATATTATAAATACCCAAATAAATATAATTTTAGACTTTTAATGAATTAAACTAATTTTATAGGATAATATGACATATTATGATTGATTTAATTGACTTTTTCAGAAGTAATAATCCTGTTATGAGTTTCACAAAAATCAACTATTGAATAGTGTCAAAATTGACATAAAAGAGTTTTTAAAACAAATATTATATTATTAATTGATATTAAATTCCTAAAAATCTAAGGTTCGGCCAAGAGACATATATCATGATAGGTGTATCATTAATGGAACACTTGGAGGTCTCTTGGATGTATATGGTAAGTTTATTAACCATATAATATAAAAATACAAAGAGACATTGTAAAAGTGAAACTAATTAACTTAGAGTTAATACTTAAATATAAGGTTAATATAGGAACCCAAACCTGTCTAAATTCTATTGGTTAAGCGGTTTTCGACCCATCCCCACCTTCACCTTTAAATAATAAACTTTGAAGCCATTAGGAACCGAATATGAATTTATTATAAATTAATATTTCTAGCTTTTCCAAAGGTTCCCCTCACCCCTCTTATAAAAGAGCACTCACCCTTATCATTACTTCACACCTTCAAAGCCTTTTGGTTCGGCCAAACTCTGCCTAATACTCTCTCAACTTCCCTCACTTCATCCTAGAGGCCTTCATTTAGTCAGAAAGCCAACCTAAGATCCCTTTTGATCAAATCAAAAGGAAGAACCCGAAGAAGAGGTAATGATTTCACCACCCTTTTCCAAGTTCCTTTCTTCTTCCACTTCTTCTTCCTTTGTTGTTACCATTCTAAAATAATAACTCCAGTATCATATATATACAGTGATTTTATTATAAATATGGTACAACCATATTCAGTATTCTATCCATCCTTTGAATAACATGTCACCATACGTGCGTACGTACGGCTTACCGTCTCCACGTCGTGGTGTAATTGTTATTCAATAAATTATTATTTGTATGGGTATAATAATGATGTGTAATTCAGGTAAATAATAAATGTAACATGATAATGATTCTCTATATATGATATACCATCCAATTATATATTATTTTAATATCAAAATAATTATATTGTCGCTCGTGCGTACATACGGACTACCGTCTCCACGAACGCGATGAGATTCATTCTCCATCGTACCCATTCAAGTATAATTCTCATTTGATGATTAATAATTGTATCTAAGGACTTGATATCATTCTAGATATGATTAAGATACAACCTATCCTTGACAAACGCGGCTTACGTAACAAAACATATAAAAGAAAACGAGTAAGTTAACACCTGAAACAACGATAATACTAAGATATTATTAACAAATCAATGTTAAAAGATCATATATGATATCATATTAATTTATATGATTATTTTATAATTTAATAACAATTATTTCACCATTATACAGGAGGTTAACCTACCCCAACCAAGGAAAAGTACAAATTAAGGGTTATTTCACAATCTCTTCATTATTCGAGGTTGTTTATACGTAATAATCTACTGGGATCTCTTTATCATCCACATCCATGTTTCTTAAAAATGTATTTAAAAACATTTTTACTATTTAAAAGAATATGGGTTAAAGTCATTTATACCCTTGTTTGACTTTTTATAAGAGTTTTATAAAGTAATCTTTTCGTCGTTTTCCAAACAAGGTGCTTTTTAACCTTTTCGACAGAATTAAGGTAAGAATGGTTTTTTTAACTTATACGGCGGGTGCGGTTATTTTCCGTCATTATAAAATCTTCGAGGCTTCCCTTACAAGCTTATAATAATATTTTCAAAGAAAATTTTTTATTTTATAAATATATGACTCTTAAATGATTTCAAAATAGAAAGAGATATTTCCCTAAAAAGAGTTTTGATTTCATCTATGTCAACATCCTTTGATGGATTTTACGCTTATTTGAAGTTGATTTATTATGATAGAAAAATTATATATTGTATTGAAGGTTTTGTGATATGTTTGACTATGGATGTGCTATTTTTATACCATTCATAGTTTATGGTGAAAGTATTGACATTTCGTATGCTAATTTTAATACGAATGTTTATGTTATGTTTAAACCTTTTCATATGGGAATGCATTGGACTTAATATGTGACGGGTGGAGCCCACTATAGTTACTCGATGCATCAGTAGGTCTCATGAGACAAACTAGTGTCTTGTCACAAGGCCTTCGCAAAATCTTATTTTTAGTCTTGGCACAAGGCCTTGGCTATGTGGTTATGATATTCTGGCATTATGCATTCCATCATTATGAAAGTGGTTATTGATATTGCATGTGATTATTCGATTAGTAGAATATCCATGTGAATAAGTAAATGGCATTATTTCATTTTATTTTTGCCATACTATGTTGATGTTAAAGTTTAAAAGGATTTTGTTTTAGTTATACACTGGCTTAAATGTTTATTCTTATTTATGAAAGTTTCCGCTATATTGTTATCCTTACTGGGCATTTGAGCTCACCCCTTTTCAATGTTTTATTTTTCCCAGGATGTGAAAAAGTAATTTATGAATGACCTGCAGGGATAATATGTGGGGATATGAGTGTGGAATATGGAGACTATGTTGTTGTAGTAGTTTTTCACTTTATGATGTAATGTAAAACTTTATGAATATATCTAGTGTTTCCAAGGCTACTAAACCAATCGGTCTTTCGAGATTTGATCTTTCTTGTGATCATGCCAATGTTATGTAATAATGCACCGACTCTAGGTAACTAGGATCGGGTCGTTACTGTTGGTATCCGAGGAAGTTTAGTACAAACCTTGGATGCTAGATTTAGATAAACTCTGATTAGAGCACGTAGACCTAAGATAAACATTGATGATTAATGTAGAAGAACTTCATAGAATTTTGGTATTGTAGAGATTTTGTGAGTTTTCCGAGCAATACATCCCTGTCTGGATACGAGCAGGTAGAGGTGGCTCTGGCATAGATGTACCTAGGGGTAAAACCCGAAAACACCGCTTTGAGCTAGACTCGAACAGGAATGGGTGCACGACAATGGGTCTTGCTGCACTCTTGGTTACGACACTCCCGGGGGATATGCTTAGGATAACTCACATTTTCTTTACAAATCATTATGAAGGGTTTATGGGTATATACTTCCTCAAAGAAAACATTTTTATGATTATGGATTATATCCATAAATAGTTCAATTTTTGTTAAGTGTTTTATAAGTATGGGATTATGTATTTTGATTCATAAACTGATCTAGTTTATTCCATTGTTTAGAAATGGCGCCTAGTGGAAGAAATGGAAACCATATCAATACACACACTCCATGTAGGGATTTCCCTCCTGATCAAGATAATTATAGTGGAGCTGGTGATGAAACTGGTGTTGATAAGCTAATCACCATACTGGGACAACTCACTCAGGTTATGAATAATAACCTTACCCGTATGAAGCACCCTGATCCACAGCGTGGAGGATCAATGTTAGATCGATTCATGAGGCAACAACCACCAACGTTCAATGGGAGTACAAATCCCTTAGTAGCTGAGAAATGGATAAATTACCTAGAGAAAATATTTCAGGCTTTGGGGAGTAGTGAAAGGGAAAAAGTTATCATGGCTGTTTACCACCTCACTGGAGATGCTGATCAATGGTGGTCATTGATTCAAAATACGAAGGAAGATGATTAAGTATAAAATATGGAATGGAGGGAGTTCAAAGATCTATTTTTATAAAAATACTTTCCTCGCGACCATCGAGCAGATATGGAAAGGCAATTTCTGAGTCTGAGACAAAAGGAGGATGAGAATGTCACAAAGTATGAGGCTAACTTTAAAAGGTTAGCAAGGTATGCTGGAGATTTTATATGTAACCCAAGAAGTAAGATTGATCATTTCTTTGATGGGTTAAAACCATTTCTCCGTCGAGCATTAGTCTCATAATCCTTCTCATCGTACGAAGACATTGTCTCATGTGCTATCAAGACCGAAAAGAAATTCTCTAAGTCTTATGACTTTAAAGAAAAGCAAGAGAAGAAGAGATCTGCTGATCAATCTTGGAATGGAAACCAGGGGAAGAAGGGAAATGTTGAATATCCACCCTATGGTAAATGTGGGAAGAAACACCCCGGTACTTGCTTGAAGGGAAGAGGAGTATGTTACACGTGTGGTGAAAAAGGCCACCAATCTCGTGAATGCAAAGGGAAGAAGGAAGCTACCAATGTTCAATGCTACAATTACAGGGAGATGGGATAATATGAAAATGAATGTCCTAAGAGTCAGGGGAACATACCTCAGAAAAGGCCAAGGGATCAAGGCCAAGCTTATGTTATCACTACTGCTGAGGTAGAAGCTCCGAAAGACGTGGTGGCAGGTAATTTAATGGTTTCCTCAAGTTTAGCAAATGCATTATTTGATTCTGGATAATTGCATTGTTTCATATCTTCCCAGTTTTCTAAGAAAATTAGATATTTCCAATTTGATTTAACAAGGGAGTTTTCAGTTAAAACTCCTAAGGGAAGTATCATTGCAATAATGTTTTGTGAATCAGTCCCCATTAGAGCACATAAATGTTCTTTATCTGCTGATCTCATCATCATACCTGTGATTGAGTTTGATATAATCCTCGGTATGGACTGGCTTTCGGACTATGATGCGAATATTTATTATAAGAATAAAGAGGTTACGATTCTTGATGATGATGATAAGGAACACCTTATCTTTAGAGAAGAATCGTCACCACCTAATTCTTATCTAGATCCACCCCCAGTAGCTCAACTAAATTCAATTATTGGGGAGGAAGAGAATGAAATGACTATGGGTGAGGAAAGGAATGTTCAAATAGAGGATGTACCCATTGTTAAAGAATATGTAGATGTGTTTCCGGACGATTTACCTGGACATCCTTCAGAACGAGAAGTTGAGTTTTTCATTGATTTAATTCCTGGATCAAGGCTTATATCGAAGACCCCTTATAGAATGGCCACTGTAGAATTAGTTGAACTAAAGAAAAAACTAGAGGAATTGAGTAATAAGGGATTTATTCTCCCTAGTGTTTCTCCATGGTGAGCCCCTGTTCTTTTTGTTAAAAAGAAAGATGGATCTCTGAGGTTATGTATTGACTATAGGGAGATCAATGCTATAACGATAAAGAAAAAGTATCCCCTACCTTGCATTGATGATTTATTTGACCAACTTCATGGAGCTCAATACTTTTCAAAGATTGACCTTTGATCTGGATACCATCAATTGTGTGTGAAGAAGGAAGACATTCCGAAGATAGCATTTCGAACCAGGTATGGGCATTATGAGTTTATTGTAATGCCTTTTGGATTGACTAATGCACCCTCTGTATTCATGGATCTGATGAATAGAGTTTTTAAGGAGTATCTCGATGAATTTGTGGTGGTATTTATTGATTATATCTTGGTATACTCCAAAAGCTACGAAGATCATGAAAATCACTTGCGCATTATCCTGAAGACTATGAGAAGACATGAATTATATGGGAAGTTTAGCAAGTGTGAATTCTGGCTTTAGGAGATTTCTTTTCTTGTCCATATTGTGTCTAAATATGGAATCTCTATTGATCCTTCTAAGACCAAGGCAATCTAATAATGGCCAGCACCAACGAATATAACTGAGGTACGTAGTTTTATTGGTTTGGCAGGTTATTATCGACGTTTCGTCCAGAATTTTTCCCGATTGGCTAACCCATTAACGAAGCTCACATGTAAAGGGGTTAAATTTGTTTGGTAAAAAGTGTGTGAATAATGTTTCGAAGAACTGAAGATAAGATTAGTCAATGCTTCTATATTGACTCTACCATCGGGGAATGATGGGTTCGTTATTTATAGTGATGCATCGAAGAAAGGACTTGGTTGTGTCCTTATGCAGAATGATAGAGTTATTTCCTATGCATCACGACAGTTGAAAATTCATGAACAAAACTATCCTACTCATGATCTCAAGTTAGCAGCTGTGATCTTTTCTTTGAATATATGGAGGCACTACCTCAATGGTGAAAAATGTGAGATTTATACTGATCACAAGAGTTTGAAGTATATTTTCTCACAAAAAGAACTCAACATGAGGAAAAGGAGATGGATTGAATTGCTCAAGGATTATGATTGTACGATACACTACCACCCGGGGAAAGCAAACAAGGTGGCAGATGCTTTGAGCAGAAAATACCATGGAGTTTTGAATGTGATGAGAATTGAAAGGGATCCAATTTTGATGGATCTAGTGAAGATGGACATGGGAATAACCAGGGAAGGTGAAACATCAATTCTTTTTCAAATGGTTTCCAAAACATCTTTACTAGAAAGGATTAAGAGTTCACAGACCAATGATGAATAATTTCAAAATAAGATTAAAGCTGTGAATGATGAGAGATTGAGAGACTTTGTGTATGAAGAAGGAATTTTGAAATTCGGGAAGAGGCTTTGTGTTCCCGATATACCTGATCTAAAAAGGGAATTGCTGGATGATGCTCATAGTTCCAATTTCTCTATACACCCTGGGAGCACAAAAATGTATAGTGATTTGAAGGAACATTTTTGGTGGGACAACATGAAGAGGGAGATTGCTGATTTTGTGTCAAGATGTATGGTTTGTCAACAAGTGAAAGCTGGAAGGCAACAGCCTGGAGGAGTCATGCTACCTCTTCCCATACCGGAGTGGAAATGGGACAATATTACGATGGACTTTTTCATGGGGCTACCAAATAATCCTAGAAGGAACGATGCAATATGGGTTATTGTTGATCGTCTTTCCAAGTCAGCACAGTTTCTTACTATAAGAGAAGATCTACCCCTGGAACGTCTAGCAAGACTATATATTAATGAAGTTGTGAGACTTCATGGAGTACCCCTATAGATTGTTTCTGATCATGATCCTCGTTTTACTTAAAGATTCTGGAAGAGTCTTCAGAAATCCCTGGATACTGAACTTCATTTGATCACTGCCTACCACCTTTAGACAGATGGACAATCAGAACGAACTATTAAAACCTTAGAATACATGTTGAGATCCCGCTCACTTGACTTTTAGGGTATGTGGGATCAATATTTACCTTTGGTAGAATTTTCCTATAACAATAGCTTCCATTCGAGTATTCAGATGGCACCATATGAAGAGTTATACGGAAAGATATGTCGCACACAAACCTGTTGGGATGACGTTGGTGAAAGAAAGCTTGTAGGCCCAGAACTGGTGGAGGAAATGATTGAAAAGGTGAAGGTAATCCAAAATCACATCAAAGCAGCGCAAAGTAGGCAAAAGATCTATGCCGATAATCGAAGGAAGGATTTGGAATTTCAAGTCGGTGATCATGTTTTCCTGAAGGTATCTCCATTGAAGGGAGTCATACGTTTTGGTAAGAAAGGTAAATTGAGTCCCAGGTACATCGGACCTTTTGAAATTCTAGAATGAATTGGGGTTGTAGCTTACCGATTGGCAATGCTGCCAAGTCTCTCCAAAGTTCACGATGTGTTACATGTATCTCTATTGAGGAAATACATGCCTAACTCAACGCATGTACTCACCTATGAGGAATTAGAACTGGAACCCGATCTGTCTTATTGCGAAGAGCCCGTCGGGATTCTTGATACGAGAGAACAAGTACTGAGAAACCAGATGACGCGTCTGGTAAAAGTTTTGTGGAGAAACCATAAGATGGAAGAGGCAACGTGGGAACCTGAGGAACTTATGATGAAGAACCACCCGAGTCTTTTCATGAGATACTATTCTAGAAATTTCGAGAACGAAATTATTTGAAGGAGGGGAGAATGTAACACCCCAATCATCTACGGTACGCTTCTCTTTGAATAATGCGATAGCGTGTGTTGTACGCAACATCGAGTTCTAACACACCACAACCAATCAAACTAGCTGTTATGAATAGTAATACCTACTTTTTGAAATTATATATATTTTATATTTCAAAATGGACTTCATTTTTGGATTCGGAATATCGAAATTATCCTAAGATGAATTTTTGGTATTTTTCTAAGAACTTCCAATTTTTATGAATAGTGAAAAATACTTAAAAACAACTTTTTTAATCAAAATAATTTAAAATGATAAATTATATTATTGAGTGGTTTTAAAGTATAATTAGAATATATTTTTACCATTTTATCCAATAGTGTCCATTAGAATTAATTTCACTTTGAAATTGGACCTAAACAATTGTTAATCTTCTGATATATATTGTTTCTTAAAAACACGCTATTTATTGTGACAACGAGAATTAATCATAAAATTAATTATTGAAACTTATATGTTTGTAATTTTGTAAAATAGACATCATTTTTGAATTCAGAATATCAATTATAGCTTAGAGTGAAATTTTGGCATTATTCGGAAAAACTTCAATTTTTGATGAATAGTGAAACTACTAAGTGGTAGTTAAAAAACTGAATTTTTTCATAAAACTTAATTTTACCGCTTCTGTGATTGGAATTTCAAAAATCCGAGAAACAGGGTTAATACCAAGAAGTAAAATGTGGTTCAATGAGATGAAAATAATTTTTGGTGAATAGTAACTTTTTACTTTTATTTACCACGGTTAAAAGTAAATAGGGTAATTAAGGGTAAAAAGGATATTAATATTACCCTAACACATGTATTAATTCTATTGGACAAGTGTATCTCGACCAAAAACAACATTAGGAATAAAATATTATCATTTAGGTCCACTTGGATTAGATTAGGACATTTATTATTATTTAATTCAAAGAAGAGTTAAAAGAGTTAAAATCAAAGTTTATTTACTAAAACATTTTTAATATATAGTTATACATAAGATAAATTCGATTGTAAATATTAATTAGAAATATAATAATATTTCCTACATAATAATATTTTATTTATAATTTTTAGACATTAAATAATTTAATTTATTTATGACACAATGATGATGCAGTAACTACCAAAATAGTGAAAAATTAAAATAATTGATATTATAAATACCCAAATAAATATAATTTGAGGCTTTTAATGAATTAAACTAATTTTATAGGATAATATGACATATTATGGTTGATTTAATTTACTTTTTCCGAAGTAATAATTCTGTTATGAGTTTCACAAAAATCAACTATTGAATAGTGTCAAAATTGACATAAAAGAGTTTTTGAAACAAATATTATATTATTAATTGATATTAAATTCCTAAAAATCTAAGTTTCGGCCAAGAGATGTATATAATGATAGGTTTATCATTAATGTACCACTTTGGGGTGTCTTGGATGTATATGGTAAGTTTATTAACCATATAATATAAAAATACAAAGAGACATTGTAAAAGTGAAACTAATTAACTTAGAGTTAATACTTAAAGATAAGGTTAATATAGGAACCCAAACCTGTCTAAATTCTTTTGGTTAAGTGGTTTTATACCCATACCCACCTTAAACTTTAAGTAATAAACTTTGGAGCCATTAGAAACAGAATATTAATTTATTATAAATTAATATTTCTAGCTTTTCCAAAGGTGCCCCTCACCCCTCTTATAAAAGGGCACTCCCCCTTCTCATTACTTCACACCTTCAAAGCCTTTTGGTTCGGCCAAACTCTGACCTAATACTCTCTCAACTTCCCTCAATTCATCCTAGAGGCCTTACTTTAGTCATAAAGCCAACCTAAGAGCCCTTTTGATCAAATCAAAAGGAAGAACCCGAAGAAGAGGTAATGATTTCACAACCCTTTTCCAAGTTCCTTTCTTCTTCCACTTCTTCTTCCTTTTTTGTTACCATTCTAAAATAATAACTCCATTATCATATATATACTGTTATTTTATTATAAATATGTTACAACCATATTCAGTATTCTATCCCTCCTTTGAATAACATGTCACCATACGTGCGTACGTACGACTTACCATCTCCACGTCGTGGTGTAATTGTTATTCAATAAATTATTATTTCGATGGGTATAATAATGATGTGTAATTCTTGTAAATAATAAATGTAACATGATAATTATTCTTTATATATGATATACCATCCAATTATATATTATTTTAATATCAAAATAATTATATTGCCGCTCGTGCGTACGTACGGACTACCGTCTCCACGAACGTGATGAGATTCATTCTCCCTCGTACCCATTCATGTATAATTCTAATTTGATGATTAATAATAGTATCTAAGGACTTGATATCATTCTGGATATGATTAAGATATAACCTATCCATGAAAAACACGGCTTACGTAACAAAACATATAAAAGAAAATGAGTAAGTTAACACCCGAAACAACGATAATACTAAGATATTATTAACAAATCAATGTTAAAAGATCATATATGATATCATATTAATGTATATGATTCTTGTATAATTTAATAACAATTATTTCACCATTATACAGTAGGTTAACCTACCCCATCCAAGGAAAAGTACAAGGTAAGGGTTATTTCACAATCTCTTCATTATCTGAGGTTGTTTATACGTAATAATCTACTGGGATCTCTTTATCATCCACATCCATGTTTCTTAAAAATGTATTTCAAAACATTTTTACTATTTAAAATAATATGGGTTAAATTCATTTATACCATTTTTTGACTTTTTATAAGAGTTTTATAAATGAATCTCTCCGTCATTTTCCAAACAGGGTGCTTTTTAACCTTTTCGACAGAATTAAGGTAAGAATGTTTTTTTAACTTACACGGTGGGTGCGGTTATTTTCCGCCGTTATAAAATCATCAAAGCTTACCTTACAATCTTATAAGAATATTTTCAAATAAAATGTTTTATTTTATAAATATATGACTCTTAAATGATTTCAAAATAGAAAGAGATATTTCTCTAAAAAGAGTTTTGATTTCATCTATGTCAACATCCTTTGATGGATTTTACGCTTATTTGAAGTTGATTTATTATGATAAAAAACCTCTATATTGTATTGAAGGTTTTGTGATATGTTTGACTGTGGATGTGATATTTTTATACCATTCATAGTTTATGGTGAAAGTATTGACATTTCGTATGCTAGTTTTAATACGAATGTTTATGTTATGTTTAAACCTTTTCATATGGGAATGCATTGGACTTAATATGTGACGGGTGAAGCCCGCTATAGCTCCTAGATGCATCGGTAGGTATCATGAGACAAACTAGTGTCTTGGCACAAGGCCTTGGCAAAATCTTATTTGTAGTCTTGGCACGAGGCCTTGGCTATGTGGTTATGATAGTCTGGCATTATGCATTCCATTATTATGAAAGTGGTTATTGATATTTCATGTAATTATTCGATTAGTAGAATATCCATGTGAATATGTAAATGGCATTATTTCATTTTATTTTTGCCAAACTATGTTTAAGTTCAAGTTGAAAAGGCTTTTGTTTTAGTTATACACTGCCTTAAATGTTTATTCTTATTTATGAAAGTTTCCGCTATATTTTTATCCTTACTGGGCATTTGAGCTCACCCCTTTTCTATGTTTTATTTTTCCCAGGATGTGAAGAAGTAATTTATGAATGACCTACAAGGATAGTATATGGGGATATGAGTGTGGAATATGGAGGCTATTTTGTTGTAGTAGTTTTTCACTTTATGATGTAATGTAAAACATTATGAATATATCTAGTGTTTCCAAGGCTACTAAACCAATCGGTCTTTCGAGATTTGATCTTTCTTGTGATCATGCCAATGTTATGTAATAATGCACCGACTCTAGGTAACTGGGGTCAGGGAATTACATTCCATTTAAAAAGTTCCAATCCCATTCCATTTAAGACCAAAATAGGTTTTATTTAGAAAAATTCCTTTTTCACAAGATAAAACCAATGGGTTTCTATCAAATCATTTTAAGCCATTTTCACCAGTTTCAAATCCATTCAAAACCATTTCCATCATTACACAATTTAATTCCACAATTAAATTCAACAATTTAATTGAAATCATTTCCATCAAATCCACAATTTAAATTAAACAATTTAAATCTGCCAATTTCCATAAACACACCCAATTCAACAGAATTGAGGTTTTCCAAATTTCAATGCCAAAACCATTTCAAATACCTCGATTCACTAGAATCGACTTTTTTATCAATTTAATTGAAATAATATTTGAGAAACTGAATTTAAATCAACAATTGAAATAAATCAATCAAATATAATGATAATCAATTTGGAAAGTCAGGACGGACCACCTACCTCGATTTATTGATCAGAGTTAGCCTAATGAAAAACCCCAAAAACATAGGGGCACAACGTCATTGATCAAGTTCTGGATCTAAATCCTTAAAACCAAAATTAAGATCAAAGGTATCAAGATATTGTAAAACTAGATCTAGATTCACCATCCTAGATCAATTCCTTAACTCAGAGGTTTAGATCCATAGAAACGATGGAAATCTCCCATGAAAATATCAAGGAATGATAGAGGAATAAATGAGAAACACAACAGGATGAAATCCACATACTGAGAGGAGAGCGGATCTTCAATCTGATCCTTCAATCTCGAAGAAAGATGTTCAGATCACCTTGGAATCTCTCTGGGAGGCTTTGGAAACACCTAGAATGAGTCAATCCCAAGCCAAGGTCGGAAATATGGATGTTCTGGGGGTTTGGGTGGTTTTAAAAGGAATTTTTGAAATTAGAAACTGCGTGCACGGTTTACCTGGGCAGAGGTGCACGATCAGGAAAACCATGTGCCAACCGTGCGGAACCCATTCTACAGGTTTTCAAGGTTGACACGGTTTGGTCGCACGGTCTATCAAACTATGCGAAAACCAAGTGGACCTCTCTATCCAGTTATGCATGGTTGGCACAGTTTTTCAAACCGTCTGAAAACTATGCACAACTCACTGTCCATTATTTTTCCTTAAAAGTTCACCCAAACGCACCCCAAGTCACTACTCCACAACGGAGGTACTTAGAAACATCAGAAGTACTTGAAAACATAACGTGATGTTACAACCTCCCCACCATAAGATCTTTCTATCCCCAGAAAGCCTATGAATAAACCTCCACGTCAAAAAGATGAGGCCACTGATCTCTCACTAGTGCCTCCCTTTCCCATGTCTCATGAGAATCTGAACCACGATGCCATTTCACACGGACCAGAGGTATCACTGTCCCACAAAGTTCCTTGGTCTCAGAATCAACAACCATGACTGGTCGTTCAGTCACAGATAAATCTGGTTCAATCTCAAGATCACTCAAGCTCCAAACATGTGATCGATCAGAGAGATACATTTGCAACTGCGATACATGGAACATGTTATGTATCAACGTCAGTTGTGTTGGTAGAGCTAGACGGAAAGAAACTTTCCCTACATGACCAAAAACCTCAAAAGGTCCCACATAACGAAAAGCAAGCTTCGCTTGCCTCCCAAATCGTTGATGACCTAATCAGGGTGAAAATTTCAAGAAAACCTGGTCACCAACTGAAAACTCTAAAGGTCTATGGTGACGATCAGAATAAGACTTGTACCGACTCTGTGCTGTCAACATTCTCTAAAGAATCAACTGGATCTTAGCTGTCGTCTCTTGGACCAAACTCGGTCCTACCAAAGAACTTTCACCAATCTTCAACCAACATAAAGGATATTTACAACGATGCCCATAGAAGGCCTCAAAAGGATCCATTTTGATCACAGACTGATAATTGTTGTTATAATAAAACTCAACTAGCCCCATATGATCATCCCAAAACCCAACAAAGTCGATAACACAGGCGCGGATCATATCCTCAAGGATCTGAATAGCTCTCTCTTTCTAGCCATCTGACTGTGGATGGTAGGTCGTGCTCAAATGGACCTGAGATCCCAGTACCTCCAGAAGGCCTCTCTAAAAGCAATAAGTAAACTAAGGATCCCTATCAGAGACTATAGCAGACGAAACTCCATGAAAATGAAAAATTTCCTTTACATAGATATTTCCCAACTCCTCAACTTTGGTTGTATCTCGAATAGGTATAAAGTGAGCCAACTTGGTCAGACTGTCGATCATAACCCATATTGCGTTCTTCTTCCTCTGGATTTGAGGGAACCCAACCACAAAGTCCATAGAGATTTCATCCCACTTCCATGCAGGGACTGGAAGTGGTTGAAGCAAACCCGAAGGTTTCTAGTTCTCGGCTTTCAACTGCTGGCATGTATAGCAACGAGATAAAATCTCATCAATGTTTTGTTTCATACCTACACACCATAACTGTCGCCGCATGTCATAGAACATCTTCGTGGTTACTGGGTGCACATCCCACTGAGATTTATGGAAATCCCCCATCAAATCCTTCATTGCTGATAACGGCACAACGTAATGGTTTTGATAACACAGAACACCCTCTTTGGAGAACGACCATTGGGTGTCGGTCTCCCCATCATAAAGAGAGTCCCTAATTCTATGGAATTCATCATACATTTGTTTTTCCTGAATAATTAACTTTATAAGAGTAGATTTCAACTGGACACTAACTAAAGATACACCATTCCCCTTCCACTGAACTCCAATATGCAACTGAGCAAAAAATATCGATCAAACTCAACTCTTCTGAAGATTCTTTTACAGCATGTGATGGATGTTTCCTACTTAACACATCTTCAACTACATTCCCTTTCCCCGTGGTATAGGCAATGTCCAAGTCTAAATACTTTAGGTACTCCAACCAACGCCTTTGGTGGAGATTCAAATATTTTTGAGATAAGATTTAAATCAAGCTCTTGTGGTCTGAATATACTATAAACATTTATCCATAAAGGTAATGTATCCAACATATAAGTTTGTACATTATAGCTGCATGTTCAAGTTCATGGGTAGGATACTTCTTCTCATGAGGCTTAAGCTAATGATATCCATAGGCAAAAACATGATTACTTTGCATAAGGACACACCCCAAACCTGAACTCGATGCATCACAGAAGACCACATAACCTATCCCAGCCTTAGGAAGATTTAACACCAACGTTGTAGTCAAAAGATGTTTTATCTCAACAATAGAACTCTGAAATTTATCATTACAAGAAAACCTCACTCCCTTTCGAGTCAGAGCAGTCATTGGAGAAGCTGACTTTGAGAAGTCTTTAACAAATCGGCGATAATATCCTGCTAATTCCAAGAAGCTATGAATATCAAAAACTTTTGGTGGTTGTTCCCAAGTCATAACACCTTCACCTTCTCAGGATCAACTGATATTCCTTGTTCTGACATGACATGTCCCAAGAATTTCACTTCCCGAATCCTGAAATCACACTTTGAAATCTTGGCATAAAGTCAGTGATTCCTTAGAAGACTCAAAACTATTCTCAGATGATGCACATGATCCTCCTTATACTTGGAGTAGACAAGAATGTCATCCACAAATACTACCACAAAAGTATCTAGATACTCACGGAAAACCCTATTCATAAAATCCATGAAAACTTTAGGACCATTTTTTAGGCTGATGTGCATAACAAGGTACTGATAATGGCCATACCTACTCCGAAAAGCAGTCTTATGAATGTCATATTCTTTTATCCTCAACTGATGGTAACTATATCGAAGATCAATCTTTGAAAACCGCTTTTCCCCTTTCAATTTATCAAAAAAATCTTCAATTCATGGTAACAGATATTTGTTCTTTATCATAACTCAATTGAGATTTCTATAATCAACACATAAGTGAAGAGAACCATCAACCTTCTTGGTGAAGAGAACTGGTGCTGCCCAAGGTGACACACTCGTGTGTATAAAACCTTTCTCAATAAAATTGTCTAGTTGAGACTTCAGTTCTTTTAGTTCTGCTGGATCCATTCGGTAAGAGGGAATAGAAACCGGTTGAGTACTAGGCATTAATTCAATAGAAAAATCAACCTCCCTTACTGGTGGAAACCCAAAGAATTTAGAAGGAAACGCGTCGGGAAACTCAACGACGACTGTAGGAAGATCACCACACATTTAATCTCTCTCTATATCAAAATCAAACACTAATATAACTTTCCCTAACTCTAGATAAGAGGGTCTGACTCTACTTGACCTTGGGTCCCATTCTCCTTGAAAAACAAGAGGCACACCACTGGGTGTAGTAAGGTAGACCCATCGAATATAAAAATAGATACTGGATTTATTGGAAAAGATGAAATCCATCCCAAATATGACATCAAAATATTTTATGTCGAGAACCAAAAAACTCCAAGCATGATCAACATCTGATAGAGAGAAGACACAAGCAAGACTACAGAGACCCTTCTCTCTCATTGTACCAAGGGGTGTAGTAATATCCATCGCATAAGATAAAAGCTCCGTAGGTAGATTAAGCAAATTTACAATATCGGTTGAAATAAAAGAGTGAGATGTGCCAGTATCAAATAGAACAATCACTAAAGATGAAGCTATAGTAATGGTACCTCTCACAGTTGCAAGACCTGTATCAGCTACCTCTGGCAACTCTTCCACTGCGTGAAGAAGCTTCATTCCGGATGTCTGTGGATGGAACCCTTTTGTACGTGAATCATTTGATTGCCCCATAGTTTTTGGAGGTGCTGATGATTCTGTTCCACTACGTGTAGTAGATAAGTGATGGAAGAATATCTGTAAGTGTCCTCAATTTCTACAGGAGCTATAGTTCTTGGGTGCCTCAGTGTAAACCCTCTTAGAATCTCCTATCTTTCCGCACAGATAGAATGTCAAAGAAACCCCTCCTGGAGCTACTGAAGGTCTGGAATGACTCTGTTGTTGAGAACTACAATGTGAAACATCGCACTTCTGTTTTACTTTAAAGGAACCAACACTTCCACTAGAAGGAAAAGGAACTTCCTTCAACCCTGACTTTCCTTCCAGGTCCATCTCAACCATCATCTCCCTATCCAGCACATCAACATAAGTTGGTTGATTCAGTAAGAAAACCTAAGAACAGATATCTGATCGAATTCCCAACTCAAATCATCGAGCCTTCATCTTCTCATTAGATACAACCTCAGGAGCAAAAATTACCAACTCAGAAAAGCGATTTGAGTACTCAGTCACGGTTTTTTTGGCCTACTCAATCTTGAAAAACTCCATAGCCTTGGCCAACACCATTGATTCTGGATAGAACTGGTTAGTGAAAAGAACTCTAAAGTCTTCCCACTCCAAACCCTCATGTTTCCCAACTGTCACCATTGTGTCCCACCATTTACAACTTGGTCCCTCCAGCATAAAGGTGGCACACTTCACCTTGATCACATCAGGTGTCTCCAAGAACCCAAAAAGACGTTCAATCTTACTCAACCATTCCTCCGCATGTTGAGGGTTAGTGGAGCCTTTGAAAACTAGTGGCATCAGGTGTAGGAAATCTTGAAAATGACCTCAGAGAATATCACTATGAGGATATATAGCTGGAGCCTGAACAGGAACTGGAGGTGGTGTCTGTCCCAGAGCTTGGACAGTGTGAACAATCACCTCAATCAGACTCGGAAACACAATAGGACTCACTTGCTGAGATTCAACAACATCATATTTTTGGATCTGATTCCCATGTCGTCTTGGAGGCATGATGCTACAAAACATCAGCAGATAATAAGGAAGACATTAGAGAATCATTCAAACTGAGTAAAAAGGGAAACTATTCTTAATAGAAGGGATAACAAGATTTGGAATCCACTCTATCCAAATCAAAACATGGAAAGTACTAGAACTAATTCACAAGTCGTATTTCCCTAACCAACCCTGGTGACTTAAGGTTCATTGTGGTGAGAGCTATCCAGGAACTCAATCAAAAAAACCTCCTAAGTCCCGAAAAGAATACTCAAATGTATACTATCATCAAGAAAAGATTCTTAACCTGCCCTTTGATACCACTTTGTCATGAACCAGCTTGGGTACCTTGGTCACCCGATAACCGAGCCAGCCTTGACATAGCCCAAAGGGCATTCCCGGCCCCCACGGGTCAACGACTAGCACCTGGCAATGTACACCATTAAAGTTGAAACAATTTTTCCATAAGAATGTGGAAGAAAAATAAATAAGATAGTATGCATAAAAAAAGAAAATCCACCTGGAGTAATGTACTAGAATAAAAAGAGCCATAAAAAGCCCAAAGTACTACAACCCAAGTACTAAAAATGGGAAAACATCCCCAAGGTCTCTAAGGACACAACACTCCAAGATCAAAGATCAACAACTGGATCCACCTCCAAGAGATCCCTTCCCTTTTCTCGAACCTGGAAGAAGAAGGTCTACAAACAGCTGAAGGAAAAAGTAGGGTGTGATCCTAAGCCCAGTAGGATACCACCAAAGATTCTATAACAGATTCCAAATATAGATTATCCAAATAAAATCTTTCAATTTTCAAATAAACAGGTTTTACAAATCAAAATCATATTTTAAAAAAACATTCTATACAATTCCAAATGATGGAAAATACATTAAACAAGTCTTTACAATGATGGAATATTTCTAAAACAATTTCTTAAATAAAAAATTTATATAAACTAGTTTATATAAATTCAGCAGGCATATAAGTAGTTAAAAAGCATTAGCATGAATTTATATCTCAAATATAAATAAACAAGCGAGCGACATGGTCATCTTCCAAAAGGTACGATAGTATTAACCAGCTATAGGATTTCGCACTCTCTATGTGAACTCAGCAAAATGTGTATACACAAGTCCCAATGACACTGGCCAAAGGAGACTCGTCACCAACCCATCAGGGATGTGACCCCCTGGAAGTATGTTTTAGAACTTTGTCGTAGCATAGAGTGTATCCAAATAACTCACTAACTACCTAAGGCTTTCATTCACTCTTACATGATGGGCAAACTATTTTAATAATGCCTAAAATATGATCAATCCCATTATTCCATTTCAAAAGTGCCAATCCCATTCCATTTAAAACCAAAACATGTTTTATTTAGAAACATGCCATTTTCAAAAGATAAAACCAATGGGTTTCTATCAAATAATTTTAATCCATTTTCACCAGTTTGAAATCCATTCAAAACCAATTCTATCATTACACAATTTATTTCCACAATTAAATTCAACAATTTAATTGAAATCATTTCCATCAAATCCAAAATTTAAATTAAACAATTTAAATCGGCCAATTTCCATAAACACGCCCAATTCAATGGAATTTGGGTTTTCCAAATTTTCATGCCAAAACAATTTCAAATACCTAGATTCACTGGAATAGAATTTTTATCAATTTAATTGAAATCATATTTGAGAAACTAAATTTAAATAAACAATTGAAATAAATAAAGAAAATATAATGATAATCAATTTTTCAAGTTGGGACGAAGCCACCTACCTCGATTTATTGACGGGAGTTATCCCAACGAGAAACCCCAAAAACCGAGCGACACAATGTTGTCAATCAAGTTCTGGATCTAAATCCTTAAAACCAAAATTAAGATCAAAGGTATCAAGATCTTGTAAAACTAGATCTAGATTCACCATACTAGATAAATACCTTAAATCATAGGTTTATATCCATGGAAACAATGGAAATATCCCATCAAAATATCAAGGAAAGATAGAGGAATAAATGAGAAACACAACAGGATGAAATCCACTTACTGGGAGGAGAGCAGATCTTTAATCTGAGCCTTCAATATCAAAGAAAGATGTCTGGATCACCATGGAATCTCTCTGGGTGGCTTTGGAAACACCAAGAACGAGTCAAGCCCAAGCCAAGGTCGGAAATATGGAAGTCCTGGGGGGGGGGGGGGGGGGTTCGGGGGGTTTTATAAGGAATTTTTAGAATTAGAAACCGCACGCACGGTTTACCTGGACAGAGGCGCACAGTCAAGAAAAACGTGCGCCAACCATGCGGAACCCAATATACAGGTTTTCAAGGTAGGAACGGTTTGGTCACATGGTCTATCAAACCATGCACAAACCGTGCGGACCTCTGTGTCCAGTTCTGCATGGTTGGCAGGGTTTGGTCGCACGGTTTGTCAAACCGTGCACAACTCACTGTCCTTTATTTTTCCTTAAAAGTTCACCCAAATTCACCCAAAGTCACTACTCCGCAACATAAGTACTTATAAACATCAAAAGTACTTGAAAATTTAACGTGATGTTACACCTTTTATAAGTGAGGTGAGTGACACAATAGAAATTCATGAAAAGAAAAAGGTATACCCAATTTTTCCCCCAACAAAAAGTCTTCAAAATAAGTAATTATCGAAACTTTAAGATATAAGTTATAAATATTTCTAGATAAGGTCTTTTTATATGTTTTGGGTCATTTTTAACTCTCATCATTTTAGTTTTACACCCTGATAAACCAATTTTTACCTTAACCGTGGTTAAGGTTTTTTTAGTGTTTTTACTATTCATAATGGTAAAATATTATCTTTACATTAATAGATAATATAAATTTTTTTATTGATAAAATAGAATCCATTTTTCTTAATTGCATTAAAATAAGTGGAAAATATTGATTTAAAATTAATCCTATAGATGCGATGAGAAATTAGTTTTCCAAAGAAAAAATGTTCAAAAGTTTAAAAAAATTATATTAAAAATAAATATGAAATTTATTACATTGAAATAAATTTGATTTGTCAACATGTAATCGAAATAATTTTAAATTTAAAATAATATTAAAATAATTATGATGTATTTAAATTTCTTAAGTGAAATGACAATTCTTAATTGAAACCAGTATTTTCACTATTGATCAAAAAATTAAATCCTTAGAAAATTATAAAAAATTAACCTTAATATAGTTTTTAAATTATTATTTAAAAAATATATTTCATTTTATAAAATATATATTCACAAATTTTCAAAAATTAATTTTAAAATAAGTTCACAACAGGTGAAAAAACTTCTTTTTTGAAAAATATAGTTTTTATGCATAAAATTAGATTTATTGTTATCTATTGTCTAGAAAACACATAAGATAAATAATGAAAATTTGATTTAATATATAATATATAAATTTAATTAAAATCATTTAATAAATTGATTTATTTAATTTATTGAGATAAAACATATTTCTGCGCATAAAAATTATTTTTCAGAAAAACAAATTTCTTTATCTTAAAATGGTCATTAATTTAATTTATAATTAATTAGTAACCAAGGAATTCATTATATATTCTTTTTTAAACCATATATTTTCATTATTTAGTTAATAAAATTTATACTCTTCAATTTAATGGCTAGGTGATAACTATCATACTAAATAATAATATTTTAATAGTATGTCACCTTTAATTTAAACTCATTGGTATGTGTAACACAGGATAAAATCAGTGTTGCATGTAACGCATGATAAACACAATGTTATGTGTAATGAAAGCTAAACTCTATGTTGTGTGTAACACAAGCTAAACTCGGTGTTATGTGTAATAAAAAATATAAAAAATATTAAATTTATTTGAACAAAATATTTCAAACAAAATCTCAAAGAGTCACAAGAATCATCCTTATAGGTTATCAATAAGGTTAAATATATTAAAAATAAGAAGAAAGTGAAAAATATAAAATATATATAGCCAAAAAAATGGAGTCATAAATTCATAAATTCTTAAAGAAACAGATGCTGAAAAAAATGTTACAAATGGAGAATTAATAAAGGCTATGAAGAAACATAAGCTGAAGAAGAAGATGTTAGAAGTCCACCAAAACATTGGTTCACAAGAAGTATCCAAGGTTGAATGTTAGAAATATGACGGAAATAAGGTACACAGTTCTAGATAGTATATAAGTTATAGAGGAAAATATGATTTCTATAGATATTTCTTGTATCGTAAAGGATTTGGGCATACATCGAAGATGTTCTAGTTCAATAATCAACAATATAATGAATCCAAGAGACACCAAAGGTAGAGTTTTAGGGGGATTCAACCCACTCAAAGATAAAAATTTGAAAAATCATGATTGAAGATTTAAAATAAACTTCAACCAATGGAAAATATTTGTAAAATAAGTGATCATCCTAGAAGTATTACTAAAGGATGTATTGTTATGTTACCATCTCAAAAAAGCTTATATAAAAAATATCAAAAGCCTCATGTGACAGAATACTATATAAAATAGAATTCCTTGGTGTTAGAAACTACTCTCAAAGCTACAAAAGTATAACAAACCTAGATATTGTATATTGGGTGTTCCTCATCTATGACCAGAGATTTAATGTTTTTGAAAAATATGAAAGATTAAAAAGAAGGGATATTTTTTTTTTGAAATGATGAGTCCCTTAGAATCACTTTAATTGGATATTACATTTCTAAAAAAGAAAAGTTAAAATCCAAAATATCTTCCTTTATAAATGAAATAAAACACAACTTGTCAAGTATTTCAAAACTTTGTGATGAATTATTTTTTTTCTAGAAAATATATCTTTGTTTTTAAAATTATTAGATATGGGATAATTTTAAAAATTGATCAACTAACCATATGAAACTTATTTTATGTTATTGATAATAACAACCTGATCATGAAATACATAGACATTACATAACTTTTGTGGAATAATTAAAAAATTTTAAAAAACAACACCCAATGACTATATAATTTTAGTGCCTTTGGAAACATGGAAACATAAACACTGGTAGATAAGAGAGATATGTTATCTCTGACCAGGATCATCACGACTATCACCCTTTTTATACATATCACACTTAATGCATATCCTCATAACCTGTGGATGAAACATAAAAAGGGGTGTACTCATATACTTAGTAACGGTAAACAAGGGAGATATATTGGCATTAAAATGAGAAATGCTTATGAGAACATGGTCATAACATTATAAGATCATACCCTATATATTAAAGATCACAAACATGAATGATGGAATAAATCATAGAAGTTCATAAGACATGAATCATAGTGAAATAAAGAACATAATCCATGAAATCATAGTATAGGAATAAAAAATTGAATTATTGAAAACACATAAGAATAGAAAAAATTATTTCTAGGCTACCTAACAAGAACATAGTAAAATGCTAATCTTGGGTTAGTAACCCATGTACCTTATTCAGGAATGGGATTCCCTCCCATGTAACCTATTGTTTTGGGATTGTTATTTCCTCCCATGTACCCTGTTGTTTTGGTCTTGGGATGTCCTCCCGCATTCCCTCTCTTTTTGGGCTTAGGATTACCTCCCATGTGCCCTCTTGTTTTGGTATTGGGATACCCTCCCATATACCCTTAAAGATCTTAAAACAGTTATCATTAACTAATGAATTGGTCGGAGATATAGGTCCAACCCATCTCAAAGTGAAACTATATAAACTTGTTCCCCAAGATCACAAATAATCATATCATAACCCATGAAATGAAATGGGTTTCATAAACATGTAATCGTATCTTAACATATGGAAGAATATAGGTTTCATAATCATTTCTCAAATCATAACCCTTTAAAGGAAGTGGGTTTCAAAAGCATATAACCCATGGAAGAGAAATGAGGGACATAAGTATAATTTCATAAAAACATAAACCATTCAAAAAAGAATATGAATTTAACCTTTGGATAACTACCTAGAAGGTAATGAGTAACATCAGTAAATGTCATCTTATATGGAAAATAATTTTGAAAGATATTTTGAAAAAATTTCATGAGGAAAATATCCTTTATTGTTTGAAAAATTGTTCTTTAAAATATAATAAATTTTAAAAAAACTCTTGAAAATAAACTTTAAATCTTATAAATAAGGTCTTGAAAACCTTTTGTAAACCTTTGTCTTTGAAAATATATCAAGTGATATTGAAAATGTTTTGAAAACCATTTTACGTGAAAAATTATAAAAGGTTATTGAAAATGTTTTGATAACTGTTTCTTTGAAATTACTTTTAAAACTTATAAATGAGGCTTGAAATCATTTTGATAAACATTTTCCTTGAAAAATTATAAATGAATCTTTAAAAAATTTTGAAAAAAATATTTTCATTGAAAACATATAAAAGAAGCTTGAAAAAATTTTAAAAAAAAAATTCATTGAAAACATATAAAAGGATCATGGAAATGTTTTCAAAACCATTTATTTCAAAAATTATTTTTAGAAACAATTTCTTAAATATTAAACTTTTAAACATGGAATGGAAGCTTCAAATAAATGATGGTGTGTAAATCTATACATGTCGTACGAGGTAAGAAGAGCATTCATTTTGCACAATAAAAGGTTATAAAAATGTCTTCTTTAGAAATTAAAAATAAAATTCTTTTTAAATCATTGGTAAAATAAAAAAAGTTACAAAATTTATTTTAAATATTATAGGATAATACTATAATATTCATGGAAACCCTTTTTAGAAAACATGGTTTTGGAGGAATACAGATTTCTGACCAAAGAGAGTGTAAAGTTAGGATTTCTTAAAAACACTTTCTTAACCATCATATGTACCAAAGAGTATAAAAATTATACCAATACAAGAATATGTCATGAATAACCAAAGGAGAATAAAATTAATGAATTTTCCATAGATTTGGATTATAATATTTCACTAAAGTAAGAATAATCATAAACAATATCAAAAAGCAATGAGATTGTTTCAGTAAACTCTTATCACTTTATAACTTTTAACCATACTACTCATATAAGAAAGTGAAACTACATGAATATTAAAATATCATTAAATCATGTAAAATCAAGAAATAACATTTCAAATGGAAGTATATACACCTTGAAAAATAATTTAGGTGCATAATAAAACATGTGTCTCATAGAAGGAAAATTGAGACATAAAAGTCTTACGGATTTGGTATCTTTTGAAACATTAAACCCATGAAATAAATATCAAATAATAGATATGTAAATACATAATTTTTATTATAATAATAATATAATACTTCCTTATTTAGTATACACACCACACAAGTGGAATGGGTGGTGAATAAAGCATGTATCTCACATAAATAAAAAGTGAGATGAAATTCCCTTATATTGGGTCTTGAATCTTGTCATACTCATTCAAACCAAATGTATAATAAATATAAGTTTATTATAAATATTTTAAAAAACCATATTATTATATCTAATACCATACATTGTTTTATTATGACTTTATATTTCCTTCTTGATATCAATTCCATGTTGAGGTTATGCTTCAGATAATATTCACTTTGTTTTTCACATGTGTCTTAATTCGTTATATGTTTGGTCCATGTAATTATATAATGATATCTATAATTTAAATCATGATATAAATATCTTGTATATTAATAATATGTGTATTATAAAAATCTAAATAATATAGACATATGAAATGGAATACACTGTTCATGGATATGGTAAGCCGTACGTACGCATTAACGATGTTTCCGTTTTTATTATCGTATTAAAAGAAATAATATAAATGAAATATGAATATATATATATAGTAATTGAAATAGAATTATTATGTTATATATATCATATAATTTCACTAAACCAATCCTTAATACATTCCATGTAGTGTGTGAATGAATCAAATTACTCTGAAGGGGTTGTAGTCCACACTTCCTCAAACAAACTTTTCATATTTAAACCAAAATTAAATTAAAAATATATATGCAGTAATAGGATTAAGTAATATTAAATACATAATAAAAATAACATATTATATATATAAACATATTTTCATTCATAATTTCCACCATGAGAGTTGGTAAAGGTAAAATGAGTAATCATCGTTTCGTGAGGCGATAGTTCTCCGTACACGTAAACAGTATGTTTGTTTCCCATTAGATAGAGGTGTGTGTATGTTTGGTAAAAAATTTATAATAAAAAAATACTAGTATATTTAATATAGTTGTGTTTTTATACAAGCATGCAATAAAGCGAGTTTATGGGTTGGAGAAAAAAAAAGAAAGGATCTTGACAGAAGATGTTACCTCTTAATTGTATAACTCCTTTCGGTTTGTGACAAAAGGAATTCTTGGATTTATTTCTACCCAAACAGAGGATTTTAGGAGAAATGGAGGTATTTTTTTAAGTGTATTGGGAAGATAGTGGCTGAAATTAAGTGGTGTTAGAGGTGTGAAGAATAGGGCAAGGTGGTGGCATTTTATATGGAAGGGAAAGGACACACTTGTCATTTTTGAAAAAAAGTAACATGTACCAAATTTTTTACCTAAAAATGTCATAAAAACAAAAAAAATCATTAATTGAATATTAATGGATTAATAATTTCCTTAAAATTTATTTTTTACAATTTTATAGGTCATTTTGGGTCTTAAATTTATGGTTTAGTACTTTGTTAACTTAATTTTTCTCTTAATTGTTGTAATTAATTTTAGTCACATTCACTAATATTTTTGGTAAAATAAGTTGAAATTATTATAAATTATATATTATTCTGATTCTAAATATTGAATCCATTTTTGAAAATTCTAATCACATAAGTTCAAAAAATTTAATTTAAAAATAGTCCCTCTGACGGGACGACAATGCAGGTTTTTAAAGTAAAACCATCCAAAAGTTTGCTAAGTTTTTGTAACCAATTTCAAAGTGAAATTGATTAAAATGGACTAAATGGGTTTAATATGTAAATTAATTATCTAATTAAACTTTACAACCAATTAAAAATATAATTTAACCTTATAAATGGAGTAGATAAAAAAGAATTTTTGAATTAAAATTCAATATTTTTAACTATTAATTAAAAAATGAAACCCTACAGAAAAATACCAAAAAATTATCATAACCTAATTTTTATGTTTATATTTAAACTATTATGTTTATTTTAAAATATAAAATCTATAAAAGTTCCAAAAATTGGATTTAAAATGGGTTCTCCATTAAAATGCAGTAAAACCATCTTTATAAAAATATAAGTTTTTAATCATAAAATTCTATTTGTTATTATATTATATCTATAAAATAGATTGGATTATTATAAAAAATATTTATTTGAATATATAAAATATAAATTTAATTAATAGAATTAACTAATTGTAATTAATTTAATTTATTCTCCTAAAATAGCTTTTTGACCATAAAAATAATAATATTTTCCTTTATTTTCAATCAATTTTCATATTCATTTATAATTAATTATTAACCTATGAATTGATATTATATTTTTTAAAATAGTATATTTTCATAAATGAAATAATACTCTTCATAACATCAAATTTAACATCTAGGTTATATCTTATTATATTAAATAATAACATTTTAATAATATATTATTGTTCGGTAAAACATGGTCTTGTGTGTTATGAAATCCATCGAGGAAATTACTTGTAGCATGTATCATAAGATATACTTGATATTATGTGTAGATCAAGATAAAATTTATGGTGTGTGTAGTTCACGATTGGTTTTACAAATTACACAAGTCAAACATATTTTTTTAATATAAAATGAACAATTTTCAGTGTCGCATGAAATAAAAAATATAAAAAGATTAAATTAATTAAAAAATATATATATCATAAAATCTCAGGGTGTTATATTCTACCCCCCTAAAAATTAATTTCACCCTCGTAATTCATCAGGGTTATGATCTATTTAATAATTGAGAGCTTCTTTCATAGAAACCCACATCAAAAATTGAATACTAAAACTTCCATTAAAAAGAAGGTTAGAACCATAATGGTTACACAAAGTAACTCATAACTAGCTTCTCATATAGGAGAACGTATGTGGGAAGTGAAAACATGGACATCGAAGAGAAATATAAACATCATTTTCTTATTGAGATTGATATAGAATAAGGGTGGGAGAAAGTAAAAAATCACAAATCCATAAATCTGTGATGACCTAAAGGGCCATCTGATCCATTATAATAAAATGTACTAGGATAAAATTTAATTTATAGATCATTTTATTAAAGTTGATGAGTTTTCATGAAATGATATACTTGCATGATTTCATGAAAATATCACCCTTTATTGTCACTTGATCCACTTCAACTCTTTCTCCAAAAAGGAAGTTTAATTTTTCATTCCTGAAGCACTAAAAGATCATGAGATCCATGATAAGTCATCCCATATCTCTTTAGTTACATCAACAAAAAATTGTTAGAGTAGGCTATCCAATGTACATGAATTCTCATGTGGTGTGATAATACTTTAATCACACAAACATCATCTAAAGTTTAACTTAAACATCCCATAAATATTTACCCTTATAACCCTTATGAATGATGAAAATATAAAACATTATAAATAATTTCAAAAAATAAGCTTAGAATTGATCCCATGAATATCACAAAGTGATTCTTGGTTGTCACATTGAAATAATCTCTTGAAACAAGGTATAAATCAGAATTAACACAAATACTTTTGTAAAACAAGAATTCTTTCTTATTCCAAATGTTACTAGATATATTCCTTAAATAGAAGAAGTTACAAACTTCATCCATGATGACATAGACAACATTTTAAACCAATAAATAATCTGATTCAGGGTAATTAGTGCTATCAAATTTACTTTATCTGAATCAATCATAACTTTATCCAAGTGAAATAGAATTTTCTCAACATCTTGATCACATTAAGGGTATCCTTACCTTAATCAAAATATCAAATTTCCATGAAATAACCATTCAAAATTCCCTTTTAAATCCTTAATGAAAACATATATTTAAAATACATATATATTTTATGATTCATATAACATAATATTTTAATTCCAAAACATAATTACTTCATTCATCCAACATTATTCTTAGAACATTACTCATTCTTCATTAACTTATTCCTTAATACCACTTTCCTATAATATGAAATTTGATTAATTTATTAAGGTTCCTCAACCTCAATGTAATCATACTTCTTATGATTAATTTAAAAAATACTATATGAACATCACATTACTTTCACATGTCGTTTGCAGTCTCTTTGTCATCAGAAGTATAACCAATACTCGTACCACCTTACTTATTCACATTATGGGATTTCCACTTAGGATTTCTATTTTCATAATTCCCATAATTTCCATATCTAAAACATTTATTATTAACCATGTTCCTTTTAGTGATTCCTATTGAATAAAACCAAAAATCACAGGGTGAGAAACATATATCAAATAATAAAACCACATAGTCATGAGAAATTATTTATAGGATTTATAAATCATGAAACAAACATTTTAATTGATGAGAAAATATGTTTATCCTAATTTATTCATAATTATATTCTATTTAAATCATTCATAATTTTTTGTAATGAGTTTGTGAATTTCCAAAGCATATCATTTGAGAGTGTCAAACCTGCAATGCAGCAAGGACAGTTGTCATGTACCAGATTACCCTGAGTTAGGCCCAGGACATCTTGTCGGAGTTGTTACTCCTAAGTACATCTATTATAGATCCACATCCACTTATAGTATCTAGAAAAGGATATATTTCTTGGAAACCACTCAATCTACCCTTTACCAAAAATTCTAGGACATTTTCCTATACTTTTATGTATCCTTAAACTTATCCATTACCATATTCTCAGGGTTATCACTGTGGTTTTCGCATCATATCCTTCAAATTATAACTAAATATTTTCACTGATACCAACTATAATGGCCTAATGTTGACATCTACAGACATTACATCACTTCTGCGGAATACTTAAAACATAATATAAACTGATAACCAAATACCATATTAGTTTAGTGCATTTATAAACATGGAAACAAAAAAATTGGTACATAAGAAATCTCCCACTAGGTTCATCAAGACTAGAACCCTTCTTAGACGTATCACACTTAATAAATATATTCAAAACCTATGGAAGGAAACATAAAAAAGGGGTGATCTCAGATTCTCAGTAAGGGTAAACAAGGGATACATATAGAAATAGCCAAGCATATGGTTATGAGAATGGAATCATAACATTAAAATATCATACCCTGCTTGTCAAATATCATAAACATAAATCATGGCATAAATCTTGGCAGTTCATAAGAAACGAATCATAAGAAAATAAATAACAAAATCCACGAAGCCATAGAATAGGAATAAAACATGGAATTGTGGAAAACTCATAAGGATTGAAAATCATATATCTAGGATACCTACCAATACCTTAGTAACATGTTTGGAATGGGTTAATAACCCGTGTAAATGCTTTGGGAATGGGATGTCCTCCAGTATACCCTCTTGTTTTGAGCTTGGGATTTCCTCCTGTGTACCCTCTTATTTTGGTCCTGGTATGTCCTCCAAAATTCCATCTTTTTGGGGCTTGTGATGTCCCCCATGTACCTTGTTGTTTTATGCTTGGGGATTCCATCCAATATATCCTTTTATCTCATAAAACATTTATCATTACCTAATTCATTTGATGGAGATATATTTCACACCCATATCATAGTGAAATCATAAATACATGTTCCTCAAGATCATAAATAATAATATAATAACCCATGAAATAAAATGGGTGTCATAAACAAGTAATAATATCTTAACTAGTGAAAAATAGAGGTATCATAATCATTTTATCAAAGTGTAACCCATGAAAGGAAGCGGGTTTCAAAAGCACATAAATTTTGGAAGAGAAATGGGTGTTATAAGAATAATTCAATAAAAAACATAAACTATTCAACAAATAATATGAATGGAACCATTGTATAATTTTCCCAAAAGATATGAGTAACATCAACAGATGTCATATTAGATGGAAAATAACTTGGAAAGATATTTTGAAAACACACAATGAGGAAAATATCATTTCTTATTTTAGAAAAGTATCTTTAAAACATAAAAACATTTTGGAGAAAAATTTCTGGAAAATAAAATTAAAATATTATAAAGAAATATTTGAAAACCATTTGGACTCCTTTTTCATTGAAAACATATAAATAGATCTTGAAAATGTTTTGAAAACCATTTTCATTGAATAATTATCAAAGAGGCTTAAAAATTATTTGAAAACCATTTTCCTTGAATACTTATAAAAGGGTCTTGATTTTTTTTAAAAATTAATTTGAAAATACAAAAAAAAATTATAAATGAATATTGAAATAATTTTGAAAACCATTTTCCTTAAAAACATATAAAATAATCTTGAAAACATTTTCAGAACAATTTTCCTTGAATGATGCTTGAAAACATTTTGAAAAAAAAATCCTAAAAAACTTATAAAAGGAGCATGAAAACTTTTGGAAACCATTCCATTGAAAATTATTTAAAAAAAAATCTAAAAAATTATACTTCTATACATGAAAAGGAATCTTCAACGAAATTACAGTGGGTAAATACATACATGCTATTTGAGGTAATAAGAATATTAATTTTTCATAGTAAAAGCTTAGAAAAAATGTTTTTTTTAGAAAGAAATAAGAATATTCCTTTTAAAACATTGGTAAAAGAAAAAAAGAGAAAAAATTTATTTTAAATATTATAGGATAGTAATATAATATTATTGTAAATCCTTTTTAGAAAACATGGTTTTTATGTAATAAAGATGTCCGACCAAAGAGAGGGTAAAGTCGAGCTTTATTAAAAAAATTGCTTAACTATATTATGTACCAAAGAGTAGAAAAATTATAACAATACATGAATACATTATTAATAACCATATAAGAATAAAATTCATGAATTTTCTTGAGATATGGATTATAATGTTTCATCAAAGGAAACATAATTATAAACAATCTTGAAAAGCAATGAGATTGTTTCAGTAAACACTAATCACTTTTTAATTTTGAACCATACTCCCCATATAAGAAAGTGTAGTTACATGAAGATTAAAATATCATGAAATGAATTATATTCAAGATATAACATGTAAAATGTAAGTATATACACTTCAAAAAATAATGTCGGTGCATAATAAAACATGTGTCTCAAAGAAGGCAAATTGAGACAAAATTGCCTTACTGATTTGGTAGTTTTGGAAACATTTACCCCATAAAATAAATATCATATATTGGATATTTAGATACCCATAAATTTATGTATAATAATCATAGAATACATTCTTGGGCATTATATACCCCATATAAAAGGAATGGGTGGTGAATACAGCTTGTATCACACAAACATAAAAAGTGAGTTGAAATTCCCTTAAATTATGTCTTGACTCTCGACATGCATGTTCAAAACAGATGTATAATAAATATAAATTTATTATAAATCTTTTAAAGAACCTTATTATTATATCTTATACCATATATGGTTTTATTATGCCTTTATATTACATGCTAGTTAACAATTCCATGTTAGGGTTATGCTTCGGGTAATATTCTCTTTGTTTATCTTATGTGTATTAATTTGTTTTATATTTTCTCCTTGTACTTATATCCCAATTTAAAAAATTTAAACCATGATATAAATATAATTTATATTCTGTATATTTTTATTATAATAATCTATAGAATACACAATTATGATATGGAATACACTGTTCATGGAGACGGTAAGCCGTATGTACGCATGAACATTGTTTCTGTTTTTATTGTCGTATTGAAAGAATGATGGTAAATGAAATATGTGTATAAATATATATATATATATATATATCATTATTAAAATATAATTATTATATATTATATATCATATAATTTTACTAAACCCATCCTTAATACATTTCACATATTGGGTGAATGAATCACAATGCTTTGAGGGGGTGGTAGTCAACACATCCTCAGATGAAATTATTTTATTTACACCCAATGGAAAGTTCGAATATATGTATGGTAAAAGAAATAAATAAGATCAAATATTGAATAAATATATTATATAACATATATGAATAGGGTTTCCATCATAATTTCTACCATGAGAGGCGATAAAGTAAAAATGAACAATCATCATTTCGTGATGTGGTTGTTCACTGTACACATCTACAATATGTTCATTACCCATTATATGGAGGTGTGTGTAAGTGTAGGTAAAACCCATAACATAAAAAATTCCTTTTGTATTGAATATAATTTTTTTATACAATAATGGAATAAATATAGTGGAGGGGGTGGAGAAATAAAATAAAATAATGGAGTTTGAGAGAAGACGTTACATATTAATCGGGTAACTCCATTTGGTTTGTGCCAAAATAATTCCTTGGATTTATTTTTTCCTAAGTAGAGCATTATAGGAGGAAAGGTGGTATTTTATTAAGTTTATGGAGTATATATTCTCCAATATTATGTGGTTTTGGAGGTGTAAAGAATAGGGAGAGGTGATTTCCTTTTTTAGAGAAGGGAAAGGACACACTTGGAATTTTTGAAAACAAGTTAGGTGTACCCACGTTCTTACCTAATAACGGTCTTAGAAAAACAAACCAAACAAAATAATATAAGATTAATGGAATAATAATGGCCTTCAAATGGGTTTTGGACAAGTTTCTAGGTCGTTTTGGGTCTCAAATTTAAGGTTTAGTACTTTGTTAACCTGATGTTTCTCTTAATTGTTGTAATTAATTTTAATCCTTTTCACTAATATTTTTGGTCAAAAACAAATTTTATATTTTAAGATATTATAAATTATTCTAATTCTAAATATGGAATCCATTTTTACAAATTCTAATCATATAAGTGGAATAAATTAATTTAAAAATAATCCCAATGACAGGACGATAATGCAGATTTTTAAAGTAAAAATTTCCAAAAGTTTGCTATGTTTTGTCACCCAATTTCAAAGTGAAGTTAATTACAATGAAATAAATTGGATTAATTTATAAATTTATTAAATAATTAAACTTTACAACCAATTTAAAATATAACATAACCTTATAAATGGATTATATGAAAACACCGTTTTGAATTAAAATTAAGTATTTTTAACTATTCAGTAAAAATGTAACCTTATAGAAAAATAAAAAAAATTATCCTAACATAATTTTTAAGTTTATATTTTAAATCTGAATTTTTTGACACATTAAACCTATAAAATTGTCAAAAAATGGATTTAAAATGATCTATCTATTAAAAGGCATTTAAACAACCTTTCTAAAGATATAAGTTTTAAGCATAAAACCAGGCTTATTCTTATCTTATATCTATAAATTTTTTTTATGATTATCAAATATATTTATTTGAATATATAAAATATAAATTTAATTAATATATTTTAATAATTGTAATTAACTTACTTTATTATGTTAAAACTACTTTGTGACCATAAAAATATTAATATTTTCCTTTATATTGAATCCGTTTTCATATTCATTTCTAATTAATTGGAAACCTGTGAATTCATCTTATATTTGTGTAAACCATATATTTTCATAAATTAGTTAATACTATTCATAACTGAAAATTTAATGGCTAGGTTATATCTTATTGTGTTAAATAGTAATATTTTAATAATATATTATTGTTCGGTAAAGCTCGGTTTTGCGTGTTACACGAGCCCTCGAGGAAAGTCATTATAGCATATGATAAAATATAACCTCGACGTTCTGTATAGAGAAAGCTAAAATTTATATTGCATTTATTTCATGATTAACTTTTTTGTTTCATATAACGTAATCCAAATATAGTTCTTTAATATAAAATGAACTATTTTTAGGGTTGGGGGAAGTGAAAAATATCAAAAAGATTAAATTCATTCAAAAAAGTATTTCAAAAAATCTCGGGGTGTTGTAGTGTTGCACATGAATTATTATATCTGAGCATGATAGATGAAAATCAATTATGGAATAAATGGATTGGAAATATGTTATATAAGAATATGATCTTTCTAAAAATGTGATAAAGTATTTTCGTTATTCCTGACATGAGAAAAAGAAGATATTGGTGCAATACGATATACTAGAAAGGGAAGATTGCAAACACAGTGTATAATAATGGTGAGATACATTCAACACATCCCTTAGAGATTATATATTCTAACATATGTGGGCCCATGAGAAAGAAATAGAAAAATAGAGATAATAAATTTATTTCCTTTATAAATGATTTTAGTCACATTACATGTATTATGTTTTTGAATCATAAATTAGAGGCTCTCAAAATATTTAAGAGTTTCTACAGAAGTGATGAAAAGGAATGTGGATATTCAACTAATAAGATTCAAAAAAATAATGGAGAATAATAAACAAATGGGATGCTTATAGATTATCATGAAAATCAAGAAATTTGACATAATTTTAGTACATCGTACACAGCACATCAAAATAGTGTTGTTGAATGATGAAGCATAAGTTTGGTTGAGATGGTATAAGCTATACTGATTGAACATGATACTCTATGATTATTTTAGAGACAAGCTATTAGAGAAACAATTCATATTCATAATTTCTATTTCTATAATTCAAAAATTGATATGAAGCCATATGATATGTATTAAAAATAATCGAAAAGTTTGAAGTACCTACGGGTGTTTGAAAATCCTTTCAGTATCAAATTCAAGGGTGAGAACCTTGGGATGTTTGATCAAAGCCCTATTTATGGTATCTTTCTTGGATACCCTCCTAACGGTATAGGATACATGTTCTATAAATGAGACAATAAATATTATTGATTATACTGATGTAAAAGTTTCATAGTGTTCTGATAGAAAATTTTCATAGTTAGGTGTAGATATGTGAGAATGTGAAGATGAAGTTGTTACAATTAAGAAACATAACAAAGCTTATGATATGAGTAATAATGTAAAAACTATAAATGATAGAGATGTTAGTGCATCCATTTCAATTAATGAGTGATAATCTCATTCATATAATCCTAGGTTAAGAAAATAGTTGGATGTCCAAAATTTCATTGATGGTCAAGGACAATAGGTTCAAACTAGAAGAAAATTGGTTATTGTCTCACACACATATTTGTATTCACAGGATGATCCAAGAGATGTTGAAGAAGATTTCGAGCATCAAGAGTGGATTGATTCCATGAATAAAGTATTGAATCCGATTGAGAATAACAATACATGATAAATTATACCCAAACTAGTAAATGTGAATGTAATTGGAACTAAATTTTTTCTCTGAAAAAAGATGAATAAAGAAGGTGAATGGATAAGAAACAAGATAAAAATGTTTTTTAATGGTTACTCACATGTTGAGGGATTTTATTTTTATGAGATCTGTACTCTAGTATAAGGAATTTAAAACATTGGAATCCTTATTTATAATGATTCATATTGAAGATACAATATATTCTATATGGATATGTAGTCATTTTTTCTTAAAAAATATATCAATGAAGAATTTTATATTGAAAAACTATGTGGCTTCATGCTTTTTCAAGGTGAAAGTTACGTGTACAAGTTGAGGATGTATTATTATGGGTTAAAAAAATATTTTAGAGATTAGTATTATAAATTTTATAGTTTCTTAAGGATGTTTAATTTTATTAAAGGAAGACTTAATAGTAACCTCTTTATAAAATAAAATAAAGAGGTTTATGTCCTTAAGATTTTTTATGTTGATGATATCATATTATTAGGGTCTGATAAATAAATGGGTAAAGAGATAGATAAGGAGTTGAAGAAGTTATTTGAAACCAACTTTCTAGGATAAATGAAAAAATTCATGGATTTAAAATCACTCAAATGAAAAAGTACATTTTAAAATCTCAAGAGATGTATGCTAAGGAACTTCTAAAAAATATCATCATGGAAGATTCAAATCATGTTTCCACATCCATTTCAGTGGGAAAAAATTTGGGAAAACATGGTCAAGTAAAGAAGGTTGATCCTAAAGAGTTTAGAATGTTTATTGGAATCCTATTATATATAATGACTTCAAGGACATATATAGTTTATTTTTATACCATGTGTTCCATGTATCAAATTATACCAAAAGAATCTCATTTTATGGATGGAAAAAATAATTCTCAGATATATCAAAGTTATAATTGATTTCAGAATAAAATATGAAAACATGTGAAAGAATGATATTTTTTGTTATACAGATGTAGATTGGTCAGGTTTTGTCAATGAAATAAGATCCACATATGTTAAAGTTTTCTTATTAGGAGAAATATGTGTGAGCTAGCATACAATGATGTAAAATTTAGTTAAACTCAGCACTAAAGATGATGGGTATGTAGCTATCACTCAATCTATAACACAATTAATGGTGTTGAAGACATAAATAGAAGATGTGTTAGTTGATGTGAGGTTTCCCCTTCTCTTGGGTTGTGATAATCAAAGTTCTATAAATCTCACTAAGAATCAATCACAACATTATTTTCTAACAACATTGATATTAAGTATCACTTCATCAAATATCATGTTGAGTGAAATGAACTAAACCTATATTTTGTTGCGAAAACAGAGAAAATTACTGATATATTCAACTATTGTCGATGGAATAATTTCAGAAATTGAGGTTAATTATGTGTGTACAAACTTAGTCACTCCAAGGACAAGTTATATGAAATTCATACCCTGTCATATCTTGTTTTTTTATAGTGTTTTCAATGTCGGAGAAAATATATAACATAAATCTATCCATTTGTATGTGATTCACCTATCAAGTGAGAGCATATATTTAAGGAATGTTTTTAAAAAGGGTAAGTTGTGAACATCGTGTGTGAACAGTTTTAGTAGTTTATTGAAGTGGATGTTGGAATCGTTTCTTATAGATTTGGTTATGAAGATGTGGGAATGAAATAAGTTGGAAAATTTTCTCAATCACTACTTTATGGAAAATATTTTACTTTTATTCAGTGATTCTAGTTTTCTATACCAAGTTCATTCATATAGGATTATAATTATTGGATATGTAATCTGATTATAGAGTTTCAAAGTTTCTATAATTAATGTTCCTTTGTTCACAAAAAATATAAAGCTAGGTATTGTTGAGATTAAAAGATTTTGAGCTGTTAAAAAGATGTTGGATTAGAAGAATGAAGGATTGATTAAGTCTTTTCTTTTATTGTAAAACATAGATAACACAAAAATCATGAGCATTCATTTTAATGGTGAACAGATGGATTTTAATGGACTGAGTTGATTTAAAAAAGGTTAAGAACCAAGTTGATCAGACAGAGTCCTATGGATTGAAGTGATCAGTTGAAGTATGAAACAAAATGTCTATCTGATTATGTTCATAGTTCTATTAGTTAGAGTTTGTTTGGTAAATTACAAATCAAGCTATGTCATCTTGATCTTTAATGTACTCAAAAATAATGTTAATATAAAGGTATTCATGATTCTTGATTATGTTTTTTGTAAGAATCATATTTGTATGACCAGAAAATAGGGGAGTTATAGAAGTTTCAGACAACGTTGGATCAGAAATAAATGAATAATAAGTCTATTGAACAAACATTGCAAGTCCGTCATACAAAATTTTATAGGGTACATAAAATAAAGAAAATCAAGGACATCGAGTATAGTTTTATGAAGTATTATAGATAAATAATATCTATAAAATTATTAGGAAAGGAATTGTAGTGGAAGTTACAGATTGAAGGAATCCAAATGATCATTCATGAGTTCATCATAAATAATAATGTTTTAAAAACATCCAAATGTTTTTTCTGAATGCATAATAAAATAGAGCTTTCCATGATCTGCGATATGACAGAGGGAGACCGGAAATAGACTAATCTTATGAGGTTAATAGATGGAGAAGTTTTTATAAAGATAAACTAGATAACATTTTGTGGATCTTTTTAAAGTCTTTTTCAAGGACATTAAATGTGATGATGTTGATCTGATCGTTTAATCTTTTTATAATCAAAAGGTAAGATCTTTATTCATGTCAATATTTTATAAGGTTTGAAGAGTTTATTGAATCTGAGTATTAAGTAAAGTTACTATATTTTAGGATCTTTTAATGTGGTCAATTGAATAATGTTTTGAGTGGGATGTTCAAAATTTTAGTGGGAATTTTGAATTGTATGTTCACAAATCACCCTTATTTCATGGAGGAAAAGTTTCTACATAAAGAGGTGTATATGACTCATGTCATTTTATGTTAATTTTATGGGTCATGTGTTGATGATTTGATGTAAGAAGAACGGACCTGAGAGAGATCCATGTCATTGCATCAGAAATAATAATGTCAGATGAAGTGATAATGGATGAAGTATTCCTATCTAGTGGTATCAGACGAACAAGGTGAAGATATGATCAGACTAATAGGGAATCAGTTGGTATCATTCAAATGAGGTATTAGACAGTGGGTATCAGATCATGGACAACATACCGAGTATACCAGATATTGATTAGCGGATGGATAGGTTTGGACAATAAAGTTGATAAGAAAGTTATTTCTCGTTATTTCGTAAGAAAGTGAAGTAGAGGAAGATGATATTGAAACAAGGCACATCTAAAGAAATTTTAGGTGGAATAGTGACATTATTGAAGCATGTTAGAGAAGGTTCTTATTGTTATTTCAAGAGTTTGTTATATCATATTATCCATGTGAGGAGAACATGAACTGTCAAAGGATTATAGTTCTATGAAAGTGATGAATATTTCCTCCTTTCTGTAACCATAAAAAGGGTAATTATATAACAGATCTACAATCATGGATTACTTACAGACCATTCAAAGGACTACTTACTTTTATTGAGTAGTGAACCTTGTAAATAAATGTTTCCCTGTGTTTGTGCTTATTTTTTTGTTTTATAGCAGTACTAATTCTCACTAACTATATTGGAAAGTTGTTTCCTAAGTAATAAAATATAAAAAGAAAAGACCACTGATTCATCCCTCCCCCTCTTAGTGAACACATAGATCCTGATTTATCCTTCTAACTAGCGAGGTTAAAATTTACCACTTCTTAGAAAACACTATTAATATAAATTATCTTGAAAAATATTTTGAGTCTTATGTCACTTTTGATCTTCATTTCCATATATTAAAATTTGATTCAAGAAATGAATTGAAAATATATGGAATCCCATTTCTTGATATCATGTTGTATGACCATCACATAAATTTATTACTAGAATTGAAACCTCTTACTAAACTTCATGTCATAGAAAATAAATATTCAGTGGACTACATCATTCCTAAAGTTGAAGACCAGAGGGGGATCCCTAAATTATTTTTTCAACCACACTGAATTATATATACATCAAAATGGTAGGAGACACATTATTTAATGACCAATGGGACCACCCAATGGCTAGAAGCACACTGTATTTTGGGAAAATGTAGGGATTATTTTCAATGAAACTACACTCTCCTCCATATTATGGATAGTCTATTTCATCTATATAGATGTAAATAAAATAAATGAAATTATACTTGGGAGGAAACCAAAGTTTTCTTTTTAATTTTCTAATTATTTCATTTCTTTTAAGTTTTTATTTAAATTAATATTGAATCTCTTTTTTTGTTATAATTAATGGGAATTGACTCAAGATCTGTCCTCAAATTCAATGTACAATGACCACCATATCAAATTATACCAAATATACTTCTACTAGAATGAATCAACTTTCATATTTAAAAGGGACCCCCCCAATATAATATAGAAATCACCCACTACAAATCTTCGAGCCTTTCTCTCCCTCCTATGTATTTTAATCTTTTGTTTTCTCTACATCCCCTTCACTTAGATATTTTATTTTCTTACTTGTGTGTGTTTTTAAAAAGGAATAGAGAGGGAAACAACAAAAAAACATTCATGGTTACTCATCGCAATTTTTTATATTTTTTCAAACCATTTTGGGTGAGTCAATGTTATTGTTTTCATCTCAATCATTTCATATTTTTATAACTAAATTGGACTAAAAAAATTAGGTCAAATACACTAAATTTTGTGGTCCATAATTTGGAAAGGAAAATTAATTTTCCCTACCCATGTGTAATAAATTGAGTTTTCATGTCGTGGTCAATTTTGACTATATTTTTTCCTTTTTGTTTTCCCCCCACATATTATGTATCCATATTTTTTCCATAAAGTATAATTTCTAAACATTAGTGTGCATGAAAATAGTATAGGCAATATTTTTTAGCCAAATTATAATAACATCATCCAAATTTCCACACAAAACCTCACATTGAACCTCACATTCAAACCCCCTTTGATCCAATGTGGATCCCATTTTTATATCAATGTTAAAAACCCATTACCTTTTCCAAAAAAAACATTCACAAGTATATTTCATGAATGATTTCATGAAATTTAATAATGATAGAATGATTTTCATTTAGTATTTATATTCATTTATCTAATATTCTTATTCTTATGGACAAAAATCATTTTATGTGTGGAGGAAATGTTTTCGTATTGAGAGGCTTGGAAAAAATTTCATTTTCACTATATAAATTAAGTATTAAAAAGAGTGAAAAATTAAAAAAAACTAAAAAAAATCAAAAGAAATAAATATTCAAAAAAATAATCACTTCCATTTGTCTCATTATACGATTCTTTGTGATAGTATAAGTTATTATATTTAACCTTACTATTTTATTCCTTAGAGTCTTTTATGAATGTGTCGACTTCCTGTCATCTTTCATGGGTGGATGAAGTAGTGGCTTCTAACTTGGTTGTTTCTAGGTTACCCGAATCATCGAGGGCTATAGATCATGCCTCAGAGGCTATTCATAATTTTTCATTGGTTCTAATGAGGGCCTCATCTTCTTCTCCCTCCATTTCTTCTAATTCAGATACCAATACAGGTGCTCAAACTATTCCTTTCTTGGCGTATTGAGAGTATTCCTCGATATATATTAATTAAGGGGATCCTCTATCATGTTACAAATATGAGGATACTAGGTTTAACTTGAGATATCTTTCCACAACAGGAAATTTTGGGTCTATTCAAGATTTAGTTCATGATAATCTCTCTAGTAACCCCCTATTAAAAAGCAGATCCTCCATTGAGTTCTGACAATGCAGCTTCTAGGGTTTCCTTGATAGTTCCTTCCATGGATGTCAAGTGTGGGTATATTCTAGATTAAGTTCATGATACTCTTTCTAGTAACCCTCCACCAACTTATGTTATGGTTCTTCTATATCATCCAACAAAGGATATTGGAAAAAATCCTAGGGTTTTTTCTCTATTATGATCTTTTAGGGAAGGATGTTGCTGAGATGAATTCCAATGAGGAGGGATTTTACTTATTTGGATTTCACATTTCTTGAAATATTATTAATATTATTTCAGGTGGCTCGTGGTTATTTATAGGAAGGTCAATAATTCTTAGATCCTAGAACTCCATTATGATTCTTGACAAATATTCCATCCATTTTTTTCAAATTTGGATAGATTTTTGATACATTCATCTTAAATCTTAGTCTGAAGATGACATGAGCTACATAACATGTGTTCTGGGTAGGACACTTTTTATTGAAAAATCCATGACTAATATTAGTATAATAATCTTAATCCATATTTTTGTTGAGGTCTCAAAAGGTCAAGAGTTTATATAAGAGATTATCTAGGATCTGAAATTAGGGACGTCCACTTATATTAAAGTTGAATTTGGGTGGATTCCTAAAATTTATAGCTACTATAATATTTCTTGACCTTATTCTATATAGTGTCAAAAGATGTAGATCATTCATATTCTTTATGGAATAAATTCACTCCTTAGATACATAGATACTAGTTGAATGAGTTTATCTCGCCTGCCCCTTCTCGTTGTAGTAGGCCTCCTACTAATAATCATTGGATGGTTATTCTTGAGGATTACTTGGTTTGCGTCTTTGTGGGAGGCACTACCTAGAGAAAGGTTAAATATATTTGTATGGTTCCTATTAAATGGAATTTAATTTCTCACTTTGTTCTAACAATAAAAACCTAGATGGTTCTAATGATATTTCTTACACTCCCTTTCATAATTCACTTGACTTCCTATCTATTGACCTGATACTAATAGAGTTGGAACCAACTTTACCCCTAGAGAATCTATTTCCCCAGTTTTCCTGGATGAGCATGTTGTTTATTTAGGGAATTCCATCTACTACTCAACTAAAATCCAAGTGGATGGAGCGGTCAAATCCTCAAGTATTACAACTTAGAATTGCCTTCCTGAATAGGTAAGTCCATTATCCTCTTTTAACTTGAGTTCTAATTCCCTTGAGGATAAAATTATAGTTGTGGATGAGGCTGATTCCAAGAGTATTCCAGTTAATAGTGAATATAAAGTTTCTTTCTCTGGTCCTCCAGTTAACTGTTGTATTTTTCTAATAAAAGGCATGGAAATTTTTTAGAATGAAACTCTTCTATAGATGACCATAATGCTAGTATTTTGAGTTCCAATCTCAAGGATTATCATTTTTCTAGTGTTATGCGCTCTTGGGGAGAAATCTCAAATGAGGTTCTCTATAATATTGAAATGGTTCTTATTAATGAAACATGGTTGTCTAGATCTCTCTATTCAATTATAGATTTCAAACCTTATGGGGTCACAGATCATACTCATATTATTTTTCATATCACTTTTGGACTTCATGTTGGTAATATCACCTTTTATGTTTCAACTACTAGGATTATTATAATGTATTTACTCAAATGGTTTCAATTTCTTGGCATCTCTACATTTCTAGCATTAAGATGTTTCAGTTTTACAAGAAGTTGAAGAATACTAAGCTTTCTCTTCATGTTATTAATTTTGATAATGTCTTAGCTCAGAATGCCTTGATATATTCTACTAGGTATGATCATTTAAATAATAAAATGTGATTATCATTTCTAAGCCATAAAAAATAGATTTTTTAAACAGAAGATGCATGTAAGGCTGAGATAAATGGGTTAGTTTCAAAAGAGGTATATTTTACCCAAAAAAAGAGTCATATCCAATAGATTAAGGTGGGATATGGAAATACAAAGTATTTTTTTAAGGTGGATAATAATTGAGTTTATTCGAATAAAATCCTTGAATAGTAGAAAGAGGATGTCTCCTTAGTTTCTTATTTTTTCTATTTTTTTAGGAAGTGATTTTCTTCTATCAGAACATTCACTAATATAACTTTGATTGTTTTTACCCTATATAAGAAAATTTATTTCCCTTTCTATTTCCATCGGTTTCTATGGGTGATTTTATTTTTATGGATTCCTCGTTATTCTAACTAATATTCAAGACACTATGTTTTATTTTCATCCAAATAGGGCTCCAGATCCATATGGGTTCAATGCCTATTTCTTTCAAAGGTATTGGAATGTTATCAAAAATGAATCTACTCTTGTTATTTATGAATTTTTTCTTTTCAGGTATCTTTTTCATGAAACTAACTCATCTGTGATTACTTTAATATTAAAAATTCTTAATGAAACTAAGTTGACTTATTATAGAAAAATTTACTACTTCAACACTATATAAAAATATTTTTCTAAGATTCTTGCATAAATATTGAAGAATATCCTTCCTAGCTATATTAACCGAGCCAGTATGCATTTTTCAAAGGTATAAAAATATCTAATAACATTTTTTTTCTCAAGATCTTATAAGAGTTTACCACTTGGACTCAGTACTAGTTGTTTTTCTTTCAAAGTTCACAAGATGAAAGCATTTTACTCAGTGATATGGGAATTTCATTGTGATGATTTTTCTTTTTTCCATATTTAATTCTATAATTGGATCAAGGCCTATATCACTTCTCTTGTTTATTTGGTTAATACCAATGGATATATGAATGACTACTTTTCCGGGAAGCGGGGTTTGATGCAGGGTGACTCGCTCTCCCCTTATTTGTTTATTATTTTCCATAAAGTGTTTTCTCATCTAATGGACTCCATGATCTCCTCTTTGGGAAGGTATAAGTTTCACAAAATATGTGATAAGAATTCTTTGTCTAGCCTTTGTTTTTATAAAGATAATTTTATTTTCTTCTATGGAAAATTGGAGTATATTTCTGTTTTGCAACATGATTTAGACTCATTATTCTCTTAGTAAGGACTAAATCTGAATTTATTTAAATCTCTTATGATCTAATATTGTATTGATATAGGTCTTAGAGAGAGTATTAGGGTGTCCATGGGGTTCGAGTAGGGAACACATCCCTTATACTATCTCAGATTACCACTTATTACCACTAAGCTTCGGGTTTTAGAATGTGATTACTTGGAAGATAAAATCCTCAAAAATAACTCCCTTTAATTTGTGGGTAGGCTTCAGATTTTCCAATACATTATTTTCAGTATGAACTCATACCAGTGTTCTCATATTATCTTTTCTTCTAAAGTGATCAATTCCTTAGAGGCTAATCTCAGATGGTTCCATTGGAAAGGACCTTCCCTTTCCTCATGAGTAGAAAAAATTTCCTACAGTATTGTTACTAGACCTAAAACTTATGGGGTTTTATGATTAAAGATGATTAAGGACTGGAATATATCTTTTATGAATAGATTTTTATGGATGTTTTATAACCCTTGTTTCTCATCTATTTTTGGTGTTTTGTACACATATCCATCAATTTGGTAGGCCCAAGTTCTATTTTCTAAAGTCCCTTGGAATTTATCTTGGACTTTGAGAAAGCTTCTTGGTCTTTGGTCCTTTATTTTTTATAACATTACCTTTTTTCTAGAAATGAAAACAATATTTCACTATGGTTTGACCATTTTATCCTTATGGATCGATCTACTGGTCTACCAAAGAGCATATCATCTATGATTATAAAATTTTACGAGTAGTGAAATTTTCTAATATTATCCCTAATGGCTCATACAGTTTCCCTTTTTTTGTTCTTTCTTGGATGATCTTCTAGATTTATAGTGTTTGACATCCTGATCTCCTGCCCTAATACTTCTTTCCAAGGGTGGTCTGAGTTGGAATAACTTCCCTATTTTTTCTATATGGATTTTATTGTAAGACTTTCTTTTTAATTTTTCTATTATTCCTTGGAATACTATATTTGGAAACTAAGTTTCTCTTAATATACACTCCTTTAATTTTTATGTGGAACTCCATTGATGTCTTCCTACTGTTGATAGACTTTGAAGCTTTGGTATGAACCCCCTCCCCCCAAAAAACATTATTTTATGTCTGTAAAATTATAATGATGTTTCTCATCTTTCCCACCCCTTTAATTTATCTTGTATACTATAAAATACCTTTCTTGATAATATTGTAATTAATGGCTATGTTTTTCCTTTGAATGAAATTATGGTTTTGAGAATCAACACATTATCTAACTCATCAATATTTTCCACTTTGGGTAAATTGGGTTTGGATGACATTTTCAACTATATCTGAAAGGAATGCTATATTTCATGATAGAACTTCAACCTTTGTTGAATCTATCTAGTATCATACCGATCATACCATTTGATCTAGGATTTATTCTTAAAAATATTTCACATGTTAAATTTTGAATCATTAGATGGTTTTGTATATAATCTTCCCTCGATGATTATTATTTTACATGTAGGTTGAGTTTTGTTTTTATCATTTCTAGTGGGTAGTGTTATTTCTCACTACGGGGTTCTGACTAGGGGTTAGCAATATTTTAATTTTTTATTCATGCCTTGGATTTTTATCTAGTTTTTTCCTGGTATGATTCTAAATTTATTCCTGAAGGGGTGTGTTGTAGTCTACACTTGGGTGGGAGCATAGTGATGTAGTATGGTTCATTTTCTGGTGGATCCTTCTCAGTGGCTTGGTGCTTCATTGGGTGGATCTCTCTCTCTCTCTGGTCTCTTTATGTTGATGTAGTCCTGGACTTGTTTCATGTTGGTATTTTGGATATCCTCTTCTCAAGAACGCAATAGGACTTTTTTTCTAGGTTGGGGTAGCCTTCCTGTCAAAAATCAATGTCTATAAAATGTATACACATTGTCTTGGTGAATTTATTATCGGTTTCTCAGTCTATTTATTGGAAAAATCTTGGTCTCTGGTGTTTTCTTGGGGACAAGTTGAGCACCTGGACCCATGTGGTTTCTTATTGTTATGTGTTACATGTCAGTGGGTTGTATCTTTTTATGCCTAAGTTTTTAATCATACTAACGTTATTTAATTCTTCTTTCCACTTCCATGTGAAAAAAAACAAAACTCTATTGAATCAGTGAACTCCATTAAAAAAGATACTTTGTTATGAGAACATTTTTCAAATATTAGTTTTTAAAAAAATAAAATAAAAAGGGTTTTGACACACAATTTTGGAAAGAATAGATTTTGAAATTAATGGTGGATGATTATATATGTTAATACCCCCATATTTATGGAAACAATTGTTTAGATTTTGTTAGTGGGTGAGCATGAGTTTTCTTGTTGTATTTGCTTTTTTGTCACTGAGGATGTGCACTAGCTAAGTGCGGGGATGTTGGTAATGCATTTTCATTATTTTTTGACTAAATTACTATAATTATTTGATCATAAATGATATAATTTTTTCAAGAAATGTTCATGTTTTGATACTAAATGTAATTTGAGATCATTTTTTAAACACATCCATTTTGATAGTAGTTTCTTATATTGATCATAAATTTTTATATTATAATATCTTTTTAGTGATTCTTATTTTTTAGTATTCATAATTTTTTTTATAAATTTAATTCAACTAAATCTTGAGATCATTGGTCATTTATAGATCTATTTAGATTATTCAAGAAGACGTGATATTTTTTTCATGCATCCTAGACCATCTATGATTTTTTTTCCACTAAAGCATTAAATGAAGTCCTAGAAATATGTATACAGTTTGAAAAACTAGAAATAATGGAACCATATCTCCCAAAAAATATATATAAATGTGCTCTAATTTTTTCATGATAGGAAATAGTGAAGGGAATAATTTAATTACGTGATTATATCCAATATTTAGTCATTTTAAGTTCATAAATTCAAGGGTAATTAGAGTATTGGAATGCAAAGAGTGTGTCAGGCTAGAAAATATGACTTTAGAATTTCAAACATAAAATTTTATAAAAGTGTCTGATCAACATGAACTCTTGTGGAAGAATAGGTAAGACATATTTGAACAGCCTTATAGATGATAAATTTTTTATATGTGAAGTTATTACAGGTCAAATAGGTATAAAATTTCAAAGGATAGAATTGAACGGAAAACCATCCACCCCTATTCACTATAAATAAGTATCCCCACTTCCTTCCAAGGGGATATAATTTTTAGTAGTGAAGGAGATTTGTAACATGAATTAGTTGATAGAGGGATTTTATCACCCTTTATATTATAGTTATAACAAGAGAGACCACATCTTCTCTTTTCTTCCTTTATCTTTTCCCTCATCACTTTATGATAACCTAGTAAGTATTGTTGTAGTTTGAAGTTTGATATTAATGAAATTTTTATCTTATTCTCTTAAATACAATAACCTTATTTATATATGTGAATTTGGTTGGGTGTAATGGAATGTAATAGAACACCAATCCATAACTAAGATTGTTTGATTTATTAGCAATTGAACAGAATGATTACAAACCTGTACAACCACAATGCTAGAAATTAAAACAGAGAGAAAATAACACCAATATTTACATGATTCAGTCCTATGGGGACCTACATAAATAGAAATTACACCAACAAAAACACACTTTTATTAATTCTTGAATGATATAGAACATCTTACAAGATACATAAAAAAAGACAGAACATTTGGTAGTAATACACCTTTAGAAGTCAAAAAAGTAATCTGAGAAACTGAGTGGAATAAAACACTTACAATTTTTGATTCATTGGTCTAGAAATATGATTCTCTTGAAGATCTAGGAAACACATATTTGTTTTTAGAAGAATCTCATTGAAAGTTTAACTCACCTGGTTTTGACTGGTTTATTCAAATCTTGTCTTATTCCAAACGTCTTCACCAAGAAGGATACCGATGATAACTCCACCACAAACTGAAAACCAGTAGGATGTGAGAAGGTACGTAGGAAAAATAAATCTAAAACTCAGAGGTGGGTGAATACTACACCAAAAAAGAGTTTCCAGAACCTACATGAGGAGTCGAAACTCATTGGTGAAACCAAAAAAAGGGGCTTCTCCATATCTATGTGAATCCGCCAGTCGCAGAGGGTGATCAATTCCCTTGAAAAAACCCTACATTTGGTTACAATGTGAACAACAAGAGGGCTCCACAAATACATTCTAAAAACCCATCTATAAGCACAATAAAATTCTCAAAAAATTTATGGCCTAGATCAAAAGGTCGGTAGTATTGATCAATAGCTAGCAGTGAAGCAAATAAATCACCTGGATTTCTAGGGTGGTAACCGAGACATGGGGCATGCAATGTGAATAGGCCACAGAAAAAATCCTATAAAACAAGTAGATTATAAAAAAACACAATCCATTATATAGTCCAAGAATATTATAATAAATTTTGAAAACTAAAATTTCAATATAATACTGCATGAATTAATACAAAAAAATGGAAGAGTAAAATTAAATAATATTTCAATAAGAAAACACAAATTGAATACCCATAATTCATAAATATCCATTATTTTCAATTGAATTTAGAGATGTTCTTACACCTATGGTTATAGAATAGTAACCATGTATATCCTATCTAAAAAATCTTGAACTTAGATAATAACATGACTTTAGTCGAACTATCAGCCGAGTTTTTATCAGTGTGTATCTTGTTGACACACATTGTTCCTTTTTCTATAATATATCTATTAAAATTTAGTCTAATACCTATGTGTTTTGATTCACTATGAAAAAATAAATTTCATTAAAAATAAAGAGTTGATTGAAAATCATAATATATATTTATAACTGAAATAAACAGTTTAAGTTCAGAATGTAAGACTTTGACCCAAAAGGGTTTATTTATTGCCTCAGTAAGGGAAATATACTCAGATTTCATGGTTGAAAAGGAAAAAATGGACTTCATGTTTCATTTCCAAGAGATAGGTTTTCCACATGGAGTGAACACATATCCAGTTAAATATTTTCTAATGTCAATATTACCTGCAAAGAAAACATCTACATATCCAACCATAATTTCAGAAGCATCAATATTTTTAACATAACACAAAGATGATTTGGAGCTACATGAGGGATATCAAATGTCCCACTTAAGGTAATTACAATGGGGATTCCTAGGTGTGGCCATAAATATTCTTAAAGTGCAGATTGGATAGGAAATATTAAGTCTGGTGAAAATCATAGAATACTTAATTATACCAAAAATATTAGCATAAGGAATTTTAGACATAAATTAAACATCATCATTAGTAGTGGGTGTATGTGTCAAAGATAGTTTAATGTGTTGTCCAAGAGGTACATTGATAGGTTTCAGATATTCAAACATTTTTATATCTAGAATCTTCAAAATGTATGAATGGTGAGATAACTAAAGCAATTTATTTGGTCAATCTCTAATGATTTCAATACTTAATATTTTCTTAGTGACACTTAATTATTTCATTTCAAACATGCCTTTTAATTACAATTTTACAACAATGAGTAAACTCTATTTTTTACAAATGATAAGAATGTCATCAACATAAAGTAACTATAAAATCATTCACGTTTGATTTGATTTGAAAGAGACACTTGCATCATATTTTCTCCTACTAAATTTTTTATCTAACATGATGGAATCCAATTTTTTATAACATTTCATAGATACTTTATTTAAACCATACAATGATTTATTTAATAGGCATACTTGATTTGATTTTAATTCCTCATAATAACCATCATGATGATTCATATAAAGTTTTTCATTTAAATATCCAAGCAATAAGGTTATTTTGACATACAATTGTTCAATGTGAAGATCACTATAGATAGAAAAAGAATGTAAAATCCTAATATAAGAATGCTTAACAACAAGTGAAAAAATTACATAGTAATAAATACATTATATTTGAAGGAAACCCTTAGAAAATAATTTTTCTTTGTACTTAATTTGGTTTCCCTCAGTGTTGTCCCCATTTCTATTATAAATCCACTTAGAACCAATTATCTTAGCATTATGTGGGTTTTTGTAAATGGTCCATGTGTGTTTTATTATTAAAGAATGCATATCCTAATTTATGTAAAAGACCCATAGATTTGTGTGTCAGTCATTTAAGGATTTCATATATGTTTGATGATCATCATCTATAAGATCTAAGGCCACATGAAAGGCAATTGAATGCATATCATACTGGATGAACCGAGTAGGAGGTATTGAAACTCTCCTCTCTCTCTATATCGAGTCAATTGGTAATCCCTATTAGTGGGAAAAGGATTAGATTCAGAATCTGAACCCAAAATATATTCATAATTATATACATTAGTGGGATGGGAATTAGGTGTAATGGGAAGAACATCATCCTCAAAATGAGATGGGAGCTTATCTTCATCAGCCTTTTCATGATCAGTAACTCTACTAAAAGATGTTGCCGACTTTGTTTTAGGAGATGAGGATTCATGAAAGACTATATACCTATATATAATGAATATATGGTATTCTGGTTTGTCACCCCAAAGTTTATTTCCCTTAACACCCTCAGGATAACCAAAAAATATGAATTTGAGTCCTATTTGTTCCAAATTATTAGTTTTAACGTGAGTATAAGCTATGTATCCAAAGTCTCTCATGTAGGTGTTGGAATAAGGATTACCATTCCATAATTATTTAGGTCTTTTGAATTGGTTTGGAGATGAGAGAAACTTATTTAAAAGATAAGAAAAATGATAACAACCTCTTCACAGAATGATTTAGGTAGTCCCAAGCATGCAATCATGCCTCAAAATCTTTCTAAAATAGTTATGTTTATTCTCTTTACAATTCTATTCTACCAAGGTGTTCTCTAATAGTCCTTTTCATTTTAATTCTTTCATATTCATAAAATAGAATAAATTCAGTGGATAGGTAGTCCAACCCATTATCAGTTCTAATGGTTTTTATTTACTTTCCAGTTTGATTTTCATCTAAGGATTTCTATGTTTTAATGGTTTTTTAAAATTGAAATTTATTTTTCACAATGGAATTCCAAAATTTCTTAGATAATTCATCTATAATTGTGAAAAAATAGGATCCTCCATCATTAGAGACAATCCTTTCTATCCCCCACCGATATTAATGGGTATATTCAAGGGGTATTGTAACATAAAAGTTGAACCTATTTAAATGGATCCTCTTGACTTTACTTATTACACAATATTCATAGAATAAGGGATTAATGGGTGTGTTGTCACTCAAAAACCCTTTCTTGTTGAGTTATTCTAATCCCTTGGAGCTAACATGCCCCAATATCTTAGACCAAACTATATTACTATTAGTATTGGTGTTGTAGACACTACCCAATTTACTTGGATGGGTCTTTCCATTCAAGACATACAACTCATTGGTAAGAGTTCCCTTAATGATTGTTATAGAACCTTTAGATATCTTGAGAAAACCTATTTCTAATCTAAAGGTAAACCCTTTTTGATCTCACACCCCTAAGGAGAATAAATTTATATTATGGTTTTGGACCCACCTTACATCAAGTAAATTGATGATGGAATGATCATCTAGTTCTATAAAAACAAAACCTCTTCCCTCAACCTTGCACCTATTATTATTTCTGAAGTGGAAATCTCCTTCCACCATTTCAACCAATTCTATAAATAACTCATTACAAATACACATTTGAATGAAATATCATGAGTCGGGGACCGAATCATTATTGAGTGCATGGATGGACACATTTAAGACTTGAGTAGTTTCATAGCTTGAGTCAACTAGAAGAGACTTGTCATTGGGATTCTTGGAATCTAACTCATGTTTGAGTTTCTTACATTTAGGATTAGTATGCCCTTGTTTTCCACAATCGAAGAAAGTGAATTTTCTTTACCTAGATTCATTTTTAGATTTAGGGTGTTTATTGTTCTTATCTTTATCCTTTAATTTTTTACCTTTTGTTTGAGGTTTACCCCTAGTGAATAATCTCTCTTCCCCACTATTTAATCCTGTTTTGGAGTGTATATCTTTAGAATTAAGGGTTGACTTAACCAATTCCTGGTTTAGGGATTCTCATCCATACATCATGGTTTTTACTAAAGAATAGTAATTATTATGAAGTGAAATTAAAATGATATTTTATTGATCTTCATCATCAACTGTTACGTTAATTCTGGAAATATTTATCATATATTTGTTAAATTCATCAAGACAAGATTTAATAAAACGACTATGTTTCATTTTAAATGTGTACGTGTGATTTCTTTATAGATATTTCCAACAAGTGAAGTAATCATGTACAATTTTTTAAATTTGTGTCAAATACCAGAAGTAGTAGACTCAAAATAATCCTCTCTTAGAACATTATATCTTAAAGATGGTAATAAATAGCTATGTTCTTTAACTATAATATATGGGTGGGACATCATTATATTCATTAGTGGTCTTCCTCGTATCATTTACATTAATAATTGGTTTATTGGGCCCAAAAAGGGAATCAATAAGGCCTTATTGTACAAGAATGGATCTCGTCTTAATTTTCTACAAATTCAAGTCATTTTCACCATCAAATTTCTAGATTTAATATCTCATCATGGACATGTTTACCCACAAGGTATATGTCAATTTCTTTCAGACAATGTTAAGCATACATCCCCAACAACCGACCAATCCCTTAAAAAGTGATGTTTTTTGAAGGGATATGAAATGCACAAACAGAATAATGGGATAATTGATTTAATAAATGAAATTAATAAAACAATGTAAATTTAAGAGTGAGTTTGTAATGAGGAAATTAAAAAAATTTAAAGAGCTATAAAACAAATACAAGAATTGTAAATTCAAGGAAAAAGTAAATCAAGATAATATGATACCACAGGTAAAGGTGGAAAGGTTCAATGTATAGTAATATAACATGAATCTAGAAGAAAGGTATTTTGATTTATTATGAGTAGAGTAGGATTATTAAAAAAATGTTGAACGACATTGCACAAAATTAAAATAGAGAGAAACAAACTCTAGTATTTATGTGATTCGGTCTCGTGGGTTCCTTTGTGCATCTTAAGAACACCACCCAATGCACACTTTTATTTATGCTCAAAATAAATAGAACAACTTACAAGATACAATGAAAATGACATAAAAGAAGCTATAAATACACTATTAGGAATAAAAAATGTAATATGAGACAATGAGAGGAAGAAAACTCTTAAAATGTTGGACGTAATGGTCCTGCAGTTCGGTTCTCTCGAATCTCTAGGAAAGATGTCAATGATGTGCTAAAGAATCTCTCTGAAAGAGGCACCCACCTAGTTTGGATTGGTTTCTTTGGATCTTGAGGTTGTCTACATTTCTTCACTAGGAATTATTCTTATGATAAATCCACAACAAGCTACACACCATATGTCTGCATGAAGTTCAGTATGCACAACCGATCTGAACCTCAGAGTGGGATGAAGACTGAACCAACAAAGTGTTTCCAAAACTAGTGTGAGAAGTCAAAACTCATTGGTGAAACAAAACAAAAGGGGATTATCTAGATCTATGAGAGTCTTGCAGCTACATGGGGTCATCAATCCCCCTTTCAAAACCCTGCATGTGGTTACAATGTGCCCAACCAGTGGGCTCCACAAAGTCACACCAAACAACCATCTAATATCACATGAAACATATCAAAACAATAGATGGTAGGATAAAAAGGACAAAAACACTACTACAGATATTCCCTTTAATAATTCAAAAAAGGATTTTAATATTGTTGTTATCCTCAGTGCTTTTAAAGGGGATCCCCTTTATCAACGATGAAAAAGCATTGATAAAGGCCCCACCTACTACAATGTGTTGTTTCTATAACATCACACTACAACAACCTATATCATGTACACAAAATATATAATTTAATTGAAGTAAAGTTTACATCACAAAAACAAAAAAACACTACTAAATACATTTCAAGAAATTTTTTTTATAATTGCATTGAGAATTACTGTCCACAAACAGTTAAAAACATTATTGTTTCATCTTTTGGTGCCTGTGATCCCCTCTCAAAAATCACTTCACAAGGTATGAGTTGCAAAAAAATCATATAAAATAAAGAAAAATAATCCACATCTATAAGAAATAAAAATTTATGTTAGTAATACTATGAATAAATAAATTAAATAATAATATGAATTAATACTTTAATAAAATTTCAATTTAAGAAAAAAACACACTTGGAGTTATAACAGTTTCACCCTAAATCGTATTGAGTTTTGGTTGATTCCTACATGCCAAAAATGAGTTATTGATCATTTTCATAAAGTACCAAAACAATATGAATGCATTTTCTTAGTTTTGAGTATGACACTTGTTATTTTTTCTGAAATTAATGTTGATTTTAAATAATGATTCGCCTGGAGTTATATTGGTCACACTGTGCATCAGGTTGATGTGAAATTGACTCCTACCTATCACAAATCACATATGGATCGTTTTACTAATGTATAAAATCATTACGAATTCATTTTCTCAGTTTTTAGTATGTCACTTGTTTTTTTTACTAAAATTTCCTATCAAACAGGAAACATGAATTTTAGTCGTACCCGTTGTATCGTGTGTTGGTTTTATGTGAGGCTACTTCATACACATCAAAAATATATTATGAATTTCATTCCTAAATTATCAAGACAATCAGAGTGTGTTTTATTAGTTTTTAGTGATTGACACTTATTTTGAACTAAAATGTCAGTTTTAAACTAATAATGGACACTTGGATACTTACCGATCACACCATGTGTTGGATTGAGGTGAGGTTGATTCCTACACATAAAGAATGACTTGTGGATCATTTTACAAAAGTATCAAAAGAATCTGAATGATTTTTCTCAGTTTTCAATATGCAATGTTTTCTTTTTACTAAAATTAATGTCAATTTAAAATAAAAATACAAACTTTGAGTCATATAGGTTACACTGTGTGTTAGATTGAGGTTAGGTTGAAACCTATGTATCAGAGGTGAATTATGTACATTTTTTCTAAATTATCAAAATAATCTGAATATTTTTTTCAGTTTTTAGTTTGTCACTTGTTATTTTTTCTAAAATTAATGTTAATTTTAAATAAAGAGAGACACTTTGAGATACACTAGTCACATGATGTGTTAGATTGAGGTGCGGTTGATTCCTACACATCTAAAATGACTTACGAATCATTTTACTAAAGTATACAAACGATCTAAATGTGTTTTATTAGTTTTCAGTATGTCACTTGTTCTTTTTACTAAAAGTAGTGTCAATTTTAAATAAAAATACACACTTCTAGTTATACTAGTCACACTATGCATCTGATTGAGGTGGGGATGATTACTACACATTTGAAATTACTTATGAATCATTTTCCTAAAGTTTCAAAACAATCTAAATGGTTTTTATCAATTTATAGTATGTCACAAGTTCTTTTTACTAAAATTAATTTCAATTTAAAATAAATCGACACACTTGGAATTTTATCAGTCGCACATTGTTTCATATCGAGGTGATACTAATTCCGACACATCAAAAATGAATTATGGATCATTTTTCAAAATGTATCAAAATAATCCAAATTCTTTTTCTCACTTTTCATAATGTCACTTGTGTTTTTTATTAAAAACTCATTTGAAACTAGAAATAAGAACTTTGAATCATACCAATCACATCATTTATCGTTTTGACAGAGACTACTACCTACATGTCACAAATGACTTATGAATCAACTTTCTAAATTATAAAGATAATTTGAGTGAGTTTTTTTTCATTTTTGTTCAGCGAAACTTTTTGAACAATAATGTCAATTTTAAACTGATAATGGATACTTTAAGTCATACCAAGCACATCGTGTATCATCTTGAGTTGAAGAAAACTCCTAAATGTCAGAAATGACAATTTATAATTTTTCTAAAGTATCAAAACAATCTGAATGTGTTTTCATAGATTTGAGTATGTTAGTTGTCTTTTTTACTAAAATTATTGTAAATTTGCAATTAAAAGATGCACTTGGACTCATATCGGTCACACCGTGCATCAGAGGGAGGTTCTTTAGATTCATAGTTGTCCTAAATGGCAGATAGATCATTTTCCTAAAGTATCAAAACAATCAAACTATTTTTTCTTGGATTTGAGTTTTCCATAATTCTTTTTAACTAAAATGTCATTTGAAACTAAAAACACGCAATTTGAGTCACACCGATCACATCGTGTGTCTGTTTGATGTGAGAAAGATTACTAAACATATAAAATTATTTATTAAAATGTTTCCAAAATTATTAATATAATATGAGTGAATTTTCTTTTTTTTTCATTGTTTGATTTTTTAACTAAAATGTAATTTTGAAACTGATAATAGTCACTCTGAGTTATACCGGGAACATATTGTATCAGATCGAGGTACATATGATACCTACACATATAAAATTTTAATGGATTATTTTACTAAAGTATAAAATAAATCCAAATTCTTTTTTATGGTTTAGAGTATTGTTTTATTACTAATATTAATGTCAATTTTAAATAAAAAGACACACTTGGAGTCATACTGGTCACATTATGCATTGTATTATGGTGTCATTGATTCCAAATTGTCTCAAATTACTTATGGATCATTTTACAAATGTATCAAAAAAATAATAACGTGTTTTCTTGGTTTTTAGTATGTCACTTTTCTTTTTTACTAAAATATTATTTTAAACTGGAAACACACACTTTGAGTCATATATGTCACATCATGTGTTGGTTTGATACGAGACTAATTCATACACATTAAAAATTAATTCTGAATAATTTTCTTAAATTATTAAGAAAATCCAATTACATTTTCTTGGTTTCCAGTGAGTGACACTTTTGGAACTAAAATATAAATTTTAAACTGATAATGGGCCCTTTGAGTCATACCGGGCACATTGTGTATTAGATTGTGGTGTGGATGATTCATACACATCCCAAATGAATTATGCACCATTTTCTTAATGTATTAAACCAATATGAATAGGTTTTATAGGTTTTTAGTATATTATTTGTCTTTTTGACTAAAATTCATGTCAATTTTAACTAGAAACAAGCATATAGAGTCATACTGGTCTTACCGTGTGTCGGATTGAGGTGTGGCCAATTCCTACACTACCCAAAGTCTCCAAACAATCCTAAATACCAATGTTATAATGATTTACATTTTCTTTATTTGTCAAACTGCTAATAATTCATAGTAAAATGATGTTTTTAGCTGAAAAAAATTTCTTGTTGTTTAAATATAGGAGAGTATAGGATGCTCATGTTCCCATTAGATCATGAGAAGTCACCACAATGAGCACATGAGCTTCCTCTAGTGTTCTATAATTCAACGAGAAAGGTTTTTTTATAAGAACATCAACTCCATATAAAGTATTAGTAGATCAATAATGAAAATCAATGGAAAATGTGAATATCTGTGAAAAAACTAAACAAGTATTAGATGAAAATGATAAGGAAATTAACTTACAAATAGTAGATAAAATGATGACAAAATTAATTAAATAAGTAGTAGGAATTCATCTTTTCATGATGGTTGTATACATTCTTAACACATTTCCTTATTTTCATTATCTCAGTCGCATCTTCAAAATCTAATCTCTCATGAGCATGAGAAGCTTCAAACAAACGTCCCCAACTGAAACAAAGTAATCCACCTATATAAAAAAACAATTCTTTTTCAATTAATAATAAAAATAAATAAATTGATCATAAATGTTAAATAATATATTACTTCAATGGAAGTCACATATTCATGTTATTTGTGTACATTGTCCCATTAGGTATTCTACCCATTCGTTTCTAAACCAATATATATTATCTTGTGAATAATATTTTTTTATTATTCATAGTAGAACTGGAAAAATATAAATACAAAAATGGATAAAAATACTTATCTAACTGTTTTAGGAAGTTAAATTTGAATTTTATGTTTTTGAATAAATATAGAGACATATTTTATTTTTTAAAATTTAGGGATATAAATTGGGAATTGTAAATTGGTCTACATTATTGAAAATCATAAGGAGGAGCATTTTTATGAAAAATTGTTGGATACAAAGGTATTTTCAAAAAACGCTTGGAACTTTCCCAACATAAAATATAAAAATTCAATTCAAGAGATTGGAACATTCCTAACCAAAGTTCGGTATCCATATTAAACTAGGGTTACCAGCTTTATTACCCATTTTACCATGTGTTCACATATTAGGGATTACCATATGAAATATATTTTTGGATTACATGGTAAAATTTTCACTTATGTACCCATTTTGGTTTCCTCATATAATTCCTCTTTCATTTGCACTAATAATTTATTTCTTAGTGTCCACATGAAAATTATGCCACCATTCATATTTCCTCCTATAATTTCACTCTCAGTAGTGTTTGCTTCCATCAGTTCTTGTTTTTAGCTATGGAGATCAAGAACATAATTCAGGACTTATGAATAATTGTAACATAAACTATTATCATAACACCTCCCAAAAATTATAATTAATTCTCATCCTCACCACTATATCTTGAACGAAACAAATTACAATATGGGTTCAACTTGTTGTGAGCTTAGAGTTTAGGTGTGTGGATTGTGATTTTCACAACCTATATGCAATGGAGACCAAGAAAGAGGTGATGATGTTGGGAAGTGTCAATCTGTAGTAGTGTATGAAGGAAGGGTTCACACTAAGATATTTAAGAGCTAGTTATAGTTCTTGACATGCATTTAGGTCGTAGGGTGTCATTACATGCTACATTTGAACCGGTTTGGAATTTATAATGCATCATAAAAACAACCTAAAACTACCACGTTGTAAAGGAAATATGATTCATGAGGTTGAACCCATAAGGAAAAGGTAGAATGTTCTAATTTAAAAATTAAGACACTAAAATATGATGAATGAAACTAAATCTACTTTAATTATATTGATTTAGGAATGATGATGGTGTTGGAAGAATGATGAAAATAGTGTTTGAAGTTATAAATATAGTAGGTTCATGATGTACAGAAACATAAAATAAAGGATTTAGAGAACATGTTGTTGTAGGAATCAAGTATAATTACCTTGGTCAAAGTAATTTCACTCTATCATAAAAACTTCATGTTTCTCATGGTCATTACTCCAGGTTGTTACAAAAATTGGTGACCGAAAACCATTTTTAAACACATAGTAAAACTCGTCCAATGGTCATGGTGTATATCTACACCCTAGTACTCACACTAAAAATATCTATCTAAAAATAAGGAAAATTCATAACCTTAATAATATATATAGCAATGTTTAATCATGGATATAGAAAATAGAAATTTCTTTCTAGAAAAAACTCTACAATTCGATTATTTTTTAAACAAACACTAACACGATTTGTTTAGTTATAGAAAATGGAAACTATAAAAATCCTATACCACAAAGGGAATCAGTGATCTAACATAGTCTCATATAGTAGAGAAGAAACTCGGGATCCTCTAGTGATGAAAAAAGGTTTTGTGAGTAGTTTAACATAGCCATTTTTTTAAGATAATCATGTAGCTGATTTGTTGAGGAGATTTAGGTATGCATTTCCACTACATATGTGATTTCTTATATGCAAGAAAATTTTAGTGTACTATAGAAAATTCATAATGTAAATATATGTAGAAGTCATAGACTTATGAATATCATGTAAATAAGAATAAATATATATGTCCCTTCTTAATATTTTAAATGAGTAGATAGTTATGATTTTAATTTTTTTTCGTAGAATGTTGTGAAAGAAAACATTCCAAGATCGTGTTGAGTTATCACACAAATTATGTATCCTCCCTAGAACATGAAGATATCAAGAGTTATTTAATCAATGAGAACATGAGATATTCGATAAGCCTTGACTCATACTGGATAATGGGGTTTAATCAGTGATAAACCATATATATATAAATAAAAATTATTTCGATAGCAACTTCTACTACCATTGAAATATTTACAAAATAGAGCACTCACAAAATTTATTCATGTGAAGGTGATGATAGACCTTGTGATATAATCACACAAAGGGAATCCAAAAATAATCCATGTTTCATAAGGGATAGAATAAATCCATGAACCTCCATGGTTATGTGAAAGGATTGAGTCACTGTGGGCAACCCATGTTAGGTGAAGGAACCGAAAGACAACCCTTATCATGAAAAGAAAAAAATTGTGAGACATACTTTGGTATCAAAAATATAAAATAGTGTTTTTATGATTAATTAACATGAATCCTATACAAAAACGAGTAGAAATAAATCTCATACCCACTGGAATATGTGATGTCCATTCGTGAAGCACTGATGAGTTCTCGAAAAAGCTACTAACAACTTAAGCGAAGGAAGATTGCTTTAAAGGAGGAGTAAGACGCGCGTAGATACTACAATGATACGATTTTGGTTCGTCGAGAAAAAGTGAAACATGATGAGGGGATATGTGACAAAAAATATGCACAAACAAGATAACATACCATAGATTTGGAGGTCCGGCGGTAGGAGTGGTTCGGCAACAACAGCGGAGGTGGCAATAACGGAGCTTAGGTTATGCGAAATCTTAAGGCACCAGTGGGGGAAGGGTTATAATAGGGTTATATTTATACGAACATGAAATACATTTATTACTTATTTTTAGAAAGTTCTGATAAAGGTTGGTTTTATCAACGCTAAAATATAAAGCGTTGATAAAACTAACCTTTATCGGTACTAAAAACCATTGATAAAGTCCTAATGTTGATAACTTATTTAGATGATTATATATATTTATAAAATTATATATATAATATAAATATTTATTTATTTATTTATAATTATAACTATAAATAAATATATCTTAATCTATAATCAAATTTATAATAAAATATTTATAAATATTTGTATATATTTATATATATTTATTATAATTTTATAATTTTTTAAATAAATAAACAATTATTTATAGTGGTTATTATAAATTAATATTTATTTATTTAAGTGATTATAAATTTATAATATTTATTTATTATATGTATTTATTTTATAATTATATAAATATATTTTTTTATAAATATAACTATAAATAAATATTTATTTATTTATATTTATAGAATATTAATAAATGTATTTATTATATTTGTAATTTAATAACTATATATATTAAAAATTTATAATTATTTAAATATATATAAAAATATTTATAATTAGATATTTATATATTTTTACAAATATTTGTATATATTTATAAATATATTCATATAATTATATATATTTATGAAATTATAAATTCAAAAAATATATTATTTCTAGTGATTTTATTATTATTTTAATAAATATATATATATATATTTATAATTATAATTTTAAACAAATATTTTTATAAATATTTTTATAAAATTGTATATTTATATATATATAACTAAATATATATATTTACAAAATTATAATAAATGTTTTTATAGTATTTAAATATATATATAGTTATAATTATAATTATAAAGAAATATATTTTAAAATTATTTATATATATTTAAAAATTGGTTATTATAAATATAATAAATATATTTATTATTATTTTAGAAGTATTATGAGAATATAATAAGATCATGGGTATAAGATGAATGAATCATACGAGTGTCAATGTATAAATGAATATTCATAATGATGAATACATAACATATGCATGTGTACTCATCATAATATATAACAATCTTAACATTTGGATCATAACAACTCACAATCAGGTCCACAAATAAACATACATTCATATAACATCAATTATACTCATGCATCAATATATAAACATAAATAACAACAATCATATCCATAAATATCATCATTATCTCATGAGATATATATATATACCAAATTCATTATAGTCAAATATTTATTTAAATAAATATATATATATATATATTTATTTATTTACAATTAAAATTTTAAATAAATATATTTATATATTATTTATATATAATTATAAATATTTAATTGTAAATATAATAAATATATTTATTATTTTAAAAATTATTATAATTTCATAATTATTTAAATATATATATTATAATCTTACAAATACTTTTTTTAAATATATATATATATATATATATTTGAATAAATACAAAATATATTTTAATATACCGTATATATATTTATTTTAAACATGATTTTTTTAATTAATGTATATAAATAAACATTATTTTTTAATGTAAATATAATAATTATATATATATATATTAATAATATATTTTATTAACAACCTTTATCAATGTTAATAATATTATTGATAATGGTAACCTTTATTAGAGCTTTTAGTTATCACTAATAAAGGTGAGGCTTCTATCACCGCTTTCTACTTAGCGCTAACAAATGATGGTGTATCCCATTCCCGGATCTGTGGTAGTGCATGATTGATCAATGACCAGTAGTGAAGATAATTAATCACCTAGATTTATAGGGTGGAATCCGAGACATGGAGCATGCCAAATTGAACAGCCTGCAAAACAAAGCCTAGACAAATAGGCCCATGCCAAAACATCCAATCTAGTAAATAAGCCTATAAAATTTTAATAAATTGAGAAAAATAAAATGATAATAGAATACTGCATGTATTCATAAAAAATTAAAATGGAAGAATAAAATGAGAGCATATTTCAATATGAAAACACAAATTAAATACCCATATTTCACAAGATATATTATCATTGTGTTTTTTTTTCATTTTTCGTATGCGTGAGTTTGGTTTGTGTAGATATTTCCTTATGTCGTTTTCTTTTCTTTACATTTTTCCTTATTCATTTATATCCCTAGCCACATTACTAACCATATAGATGTTTTATTATAAATCCCTTTTGGGTGAGTTCTATGCTAGGTATGATGGAATTATAGAGTGAAATTTCATTTCATGATTTTCAAATTGATGATGTCAACATCATTAAAAGGTGTCATGGATTATTGACATATTTGATGGATTTGACGCATCACAGATTTTTAGATCACTTTGAACATAACGAGTCAATGATTGAAACTTGATTTGAGAACAATATACATGTGGATGGCGCCAAAATCACCTGAGAGAGATCATAAGTGTTCGAAAAGATGATAAGCGATGAATGTGAAGACAACAACAAAAAGAACACACAGTGGAAAAATAGTTTTCTTTCCCTTCCATCAAACATGAAAAACTAAATCGTATGTGAAACGATCAAATAATATGTGTATAGGAAATAAATGTTTACATGAGTAATTTTTAATGAGTATAACCCAAAAGGGAAAACCCATGAGACCTAGTCAAGAAACCTGGATCCACTAATAATCAAAAGTACAAAGAAGAGACTCCCAAAGATGAGTTGAATCTCAAAAATAATACTCAAATAAAATTGTGGATCATAGGAAGAAAGGTAGATATAGTCTAAAGTCAACATAAAATGAAAATTTTACCCTAATAATGAAACCCAAATAGATTTTATCTAGTTAAGATAATGTTCATTCTACGAATAAATGGTAAAAATGAAAAAGCACTAAGATCAGATAAAAGACCACCATAGATGAAAGTCGACCAGACCAAAAGAGTTTCACGGGTTTCAGATCTAAAAAGTACGTGGTAAAACCTTAACTACACTATGCCAAAGGTTTTGACGAGATCCAAACTTCTTGAATGGAGACACTACCACACGTCTCTCCATCCTTCTTGGTTCACTCTTATTGGCTACATCGTGCTGACACGCATTTTAAAATATGTTACCAAATCCTCTTATATAGACACCATTTCCATATATCTAATTAATGAAGTCTATAATAAATTTTCTATTCATTAATATACAACATTAAATCTCATTAATGTTTAGAGAAACACCTTTATTCATGTTGAGAAAAATTTCTCAATTAATTAATTTCTCTCTCCTAAATAAATGTTATGAATCCCAAAAATCTCCCCCCTTTAGCACATCAAAGAAGGTAAAACATCCCACAATCTTAGTTGGAAGGAAAAAAGACTGGTATTACACGAACCATCATCATCTGTAGAAAATATGATGATTCCCTTTTTCAATTTTGACAAAAAACTATTAGAACCCCCTACAAAAAAATACAAACACCTAAATCTTCATCACATATGTATTTTCACCATCCTGTTAAACAAGACTAATACTAGAAACATATAGCTCCCCCCTAATTGTGATCACAACCCAATATGGAGCACCCACATAAACAAATTTCCCCCTTTCTCAAATTCCCTTAAGCACCTAGTGCATCACCGATATCAACACGCTTTGATTTTAAAAATTTATTCTTCTTCATGCATGGATCAAAGATCCTGTCAGAAAATTTAATAATTCTTAAGAAATATTTCTACAATGAACCTTTAACTTTGATACTAAATTTTGGGAAATACAACGGGAAACGAACATATAAACAACAAAAAATTAAATGTGCAATAGAAAAAAAAATTTATTTCCTTTAAACCAAGATTGGAAAATTAAAGTGGATGTGAAACGATCAAATAATATGTGTGAAAAAAATAAATGTTGACACCAGAAAATTTTAATATGTAAAACTCAAAAATGGAAAAACAACAGGACCTATTCTAGAAATATGGATCCCATAATAATAAAAAGTAAAAGGCAAAGGCACCCAAAAATGAGTGGGATCTCAAAAATAATACTCAAATGAAATAGTGGATCAAAGGCGGAAAGGTAGATGTAGTATGAAGTGAGTTAGAAATGAAGAATTCAACCAGATAAGGTAACCCAAATAGATCTTACTAGGTAAAGTAGATTTTCAATTTATGAATAAAATGTGTAGATAAAAAAGTATCTGGATCAGATAAAAGGCCACCAAAGATGAAATATGATCACACTAGAAGAGTTAAGTTGGTTTTAGATATAAAAAACATTGGGTAAAACCTTAAATACATTACACTAATGATTTTGAGGAGTGCTACACTTTTGGGATGGAGAGACTATCATACGTCTCTCTATCCTTTCTAGATCTCTCTTTCCGGCTACATCACAGTGACATAAATTTCAAAATATCTTACTGTATCCTCTTATATAAACACCAATTAATTATATCAAATTAATTCATCCAATATTAAATTGTAAAACCATTAATATTTAGAATTAACTCTCCATTAATGTTGATATAAAAACCCCTATTAATGATGAGAAAAATCACTCTATTAATTAATTACTCTCCCCTCAATAAATATTATGACTCCCAACAAACATAAGTCTCTATGGTTTATTTGTAGACCCTCTTTGATGGCATGGGGTCTCCATGAATTGTTTATGTCTCTATTTCCATAGCATTCTCTCCCCCATAATATATTTTCAACATCGTTCTCCTTTGTTTTTTGTTTAATTTCTCCCCACATTCATCTTCGTCGGATCATAGCTTATCAGGGTTTTTTCCCCTCATTACTTATTTTCTGGGGGAGTATTATTTCTTCCTAATGGGTTAGGTTTTTTTCCATTTCTTATTGTAAGGAAGTGTTCCTCTAATTTTTATTTTCCCTAATCTCATTTCTTCTTTTGATTATATTTCTTTTCTTGTTCCCCATCACTGGTTCATCCTGGTTCTTAACTCTGTATGGATCCCATCACAAACTTTAATTTTCACTTTAGATTGACTTGATTCCCATCTACATTGTTGTCTCTTGGTATTGTTTGTCGGGATTCTAGTATAGAGTGAAGTCAACATACTTTTCTTATCCCAGATAGATCCTACTTGTTGGAAATATTCCCAACTCCAATGTAATGGTGAAATGATTTCACTTATAGGGGATGCTTCGATGCTGGTGGAACTGGATGTGAGGTCAGCCTTTTGGGGTTCATGGATGGGTGTCTTCTTCCATGGTGGTGGCTTCTGTGTGGTATTTTCTCATCACGGTGATGGTGTTCTCCTTTGGGTATTGATTTTCATTTCTTCATGAATATTTTTTGGTGGTTTTCTTCTCCACTTCTATTTAGTTATTGAGTTGTTTTTTTGTCTAGTTTTAGTTTTTTATTAGAAGATTTTCTATGATTGGTAGACTTTGGTATTGGTTGAATTTTTTTGATGGGTGTGGGTGTTGATGATTGGTAAGGGTTATATGATGATTTTTTTCTAGGACATGGTGATGTTATATTCAATGGATAAGATGAGGGTTTTTCTATTTTTTTTCAAAGGTGATGTGTCTTCAGTGTTGTGATAGTGATTATATCAGAGTGATGATGGGAGATGTGATTAGTGGTCCCATCTAGTGAAGGTATCGAGGTAGATAATTAGGTTCCTAGCTCAAAAACGAGATTTGGTTCAAGTTTTGAATTTCGAAATTGGATGTTATCATGTCACTTGGGTGGCCGTTCTATCATTCATGTGTCATTACTCACATTCAGGTGGCCCATTTCTTCTTCTTGTATGTTATTTGAATGGTGATTTTTACTGGTTCCCACTAATCCTTAAAGAGGTTATTTTTTAAAATATAAAAATATTATTTGGATGGATGTATGGGGATTGGTATTATAGAAAAAACATAATAGAAACTCGAAATTTCACGTATCACCTATTAAATGTTAATTTGACAAGATCCATTTCAATGCTCGATGAAATCAATATATTAACCATATTCTTTTGTTATCACCCCCACTCATCATAAATATTTTCATTAACTTTATTTTTAGTTTCCATTTCATAATAGATCTATAGAAATACAAACCCATCACATATCATAGAAAAATATATTAAATTGATTCCAAAATAATAGTACCATTGTTGAGGATTTTCCTTGAGAACTATATATAGATTATAGTTGAGCATCTAATATTTTATGATTGATAGATAAAAATTAGTCATGATTCATACATTCCTCACTCATTCAAGACTTATCAATACTCTTCTATCACTTAATACAAACACTAAGTATTTAACTCATGATCACTCTCTCAAGGTCACAAGATAGGCCAACCATCTATCAATCTGGTGACACTCCACCCCAGGTAGTTAATCACTCACAATCCTATAAAGTTGAACATAGATCTTTCCCATTTCATCAGGTACCCTCAAATGGTGAGGTATCCATAAGGATCTGAAATAATCAACCCCATACTTTAACCCCCAAGATTAACCAATTTTTAGGATGTTAGAAAACTAGAGAATCCTTGTTGGAATTATTTATAGAAACCATAAAATTACCTTAGAGTGAATCATATATCACTTTAAAAGTTATAAAATCATTTTTAAGATTACAATATATATTATTACACATCCCAAAATTGAGAGGTTTTATTTCGAGGAAAATTGGGTTCATACAACATTAATACATATAAAAATTTAAACATTACTTAAACCCTTTATCTCTCCTATTAACCTTTATAATATTCTTAATACATATAATCAACTATGAGACTAAATCAATGAAAGGTTGAGCTAAAATAATAGAAAAGGAAGGGTTAATATTAATGAAAAGGAGACATAGATCAACATGAATACACGAGTGAGAATAATAGTCATTGTCAAATCATAATCACATAATCATATTTGTAAGAGTCATATGAAGGGGGAATGGAATATGGAAAAAATAATAATAATGAAACCTTAAAAAAATACGCCAAGACATTCATCCAAAATTTAATATCATAATGGACAAAGATAACTTCATTATGTCCATGCATCACATTGTGGACAAAGCTAACCACATTATGTCTGTACATAATGATCCCACGAGATATAATGTTTTACCAAAATAATTGGAGAGATTTATAATTTCAAGCCAACCGATCACATTATATTAAGTTCAAAATTGTGGGTAATATATAGAAAATAAATTAGAAAATGCTCATAAATCAGTAAATATGAAGAACATAGATAGCCCATGTTGAAAAATAAATGAATTGCATTGATTTCAAATATATAATTTCATGAAATCAATAGTAGAGAAAACATTAAAAATATATCTCAACACCTTTCAATGAAATGAGAGAAGATTAATTTTATTTCATTTTCATAAGATAAGGAATAATTTTTCTTTAAATAAAATAAGTTGAATCAAAATATTAATTGAGATGAAATGAGAGAGGATTGAGGGTATTTCCTTATCATAAGAGAAGTAATACCTTAACTATTAGTAAAATATTGGGAATAAAAATTTAAAGTGAGAGGAAATTAAGGGAAGGAATTTGAAAGATCCTCTAAAAAGTATTATAATCTTATATATAAGAATAAATCATGCTAAAAATTTGATAAAATTTAAATCCTAAAAACTAATAAGAAAATAAAAGAATAATGTGTACAATGTTTCTTGAAAAACATTGGAAATAATACTATGAAAAATTATATGTTATAAAATAAAGAAAAAAATGATGTTATCATATGTTGTTGTAATAAACATAAATTATATATTGAGAAGAATAATATACCAAAAGAGTTGATAAATTTAGTGAAGGAGATATTCCCTAAATCCATATATAAAAATGATATATATTAGTTGAATTTTGTTTCATGGAAATTATAAATTTAATGCGTTATAAAGGTATATATTTTCAAACAAGATACATACATAATAGTCGAATGATAAAAAAAACATCATTTGAGTGAGTCTTATACTTATTCTATAATTTATTATACCATATAATTAGATGAAATGTTTTGGAGAAAATTCATTCATTCATTAGATGCATGAAGTTGGCTGTCACATTTATTCATGCATTATAACACATGAGTAAATGAAAAAACACCCAAGGAGTGTACTCAGGTGATTATATATATATATATATATATCACTTCCCTGCAAAAGTAATGGGTTGTGTTTCTTAGATAGACCTCCTTGATCCAAAAATCTCTCTTTATACTTCTCCATTGCATTAGTGGTTTTAGCAAGTTGTTGAGGAAGGATTGATCTCATCTATTTGATAAATTATTCATATGTAACCCATGGATACCCCTTAAATAAGGGATGTCTATTGGCTACCCTTAGTTGTATTTTTCAAGTGAATTCGATGTTTTTCACAAATGATGAAGATGATGAAAATTTTCTTCAATGAACAATACACATTTTTACAAAACATTCTAAATAATATTATTTATGAAGCATTCATATATCATGAGTGATAAATCCTAGGAAAAAGGTTTAAATAGCTTATTTTTATCTTAATAATATTTATTAGACTCATTCAAGACCCTTCATTTATAAGTGGACATTCATAGGCCAAGACTTGAATAATTAACAATGAAAGGGTAAGAAAAAGGAATTTCAACTGAATCAAAAACTAATTGTTGAAATTTTTAAAGAATGACATGAATATAATGATTGATATTTCGATGAATATGTATGTATCTTCCAAGAAAATCATAATAAGAAAATGAATTTAAAATTTTTGGTATAAAATACATATAAATCTCTTGAAATAATATTATACAAATAGAGATATCCCTGAAGAGAAAGGTCATAAGAGATCCCCATACTTTAAGTCTCATATTTTTTCCTCTATCTTACAAATTACATTAATTTAAGTTATTCGTGATCAATTATTATCAATGTAATGTATTTATTAACTTTTAATGAATGATAAAATGGGATGATAACATGTTTGTTTGAATTATTCCATTTCCACTTCAATTTTTTTTGTTTTATTAATTGGTATTTTTTCATCAGTTCCATTGCCTTCAGGAGATTAAAAATATATTAAATATATATAAATATATTTTATATAATATATACTCACTAGTCATGAATATGGATAAAAAAAAGAATTGTAAATATCCTTTTGGTAAAATTGAATATTAACATGATGTGTAGAAATAGGGAGAGATAATATATATATTATAAATAGATTATAAAAAATATCCAACAGAATAATACATTTATATCTTATATATTTATTAATTAATTATCATAGAGAGGTTTAAATTAAAATAATAATATAATAATAGATGAATACATAATGAAATATAGAGAAAGGGTAGTAACCTTGTAAAACCCCGTTTCACTATTATAGTATTTATATTAACTAACATTGGTTTGACTAATGTTTTTGGTAGTATTCATCTTGGATATTGATATTTGAATATTTTTTGGGTGTTATACAGTTAACCTACACAGTTTAGTAAACAATGCATTGTTCATGTGAGATTTTTGTGGTTTATTACAGAGTCATTTTTCATTGTTTACCAAACCATGCAAACAAACCGTGCAAGCGTGCAGTCTAATTCTTGTGGTGTCCACATAGATGGTGCATGATTTACTAATTCGTGGTTGAAAACCATGTGAGGTGCCTAGGTTTAAAAAATTTTAGTTTTCATTTTTTTCATTTCTACTATATTAGACTTGGAATGGGTACAAATAATGGTAGCTCTCCCTCTATTACTTCTCCTTAATTGAGTCTCCAATATTCAATTACAAGTGGATTTCTTGAGGTAGACCCCTCTATTCTTCTTATTATTCTTTCTTACTTCCTATTTCTCTAATTTTTCCTGATTTTACTTACTCACCAAAACCCTAGTGTATTTTGGTTTATGATTAGGATTTTAGGTTGATAGTAATTTATGATTTTGTGCATTTTAGGTTTGTAAGGGTCTTCCTCTTGATCAATGAAGCCATCTCCATCGAATGTGAATTGTTGTGGAATTCCACAAGGGCTTACCGCTTGGAATATAGAATGTTTTTTTGTTCACTTACTTTAATTGGCATGTAATAATGTTCTTGATAATTTTAAATTCATTTTCCTATAAATAAAAATTTTATGAGATAACTATATAAAGTTTTATAAATTTTATAATTTTACTTCTCACTTGGAAAAAAAGGAATTAAATTGTTTTCCTGTTTTTAGAGGACGTTAAATAATTTTCCAATTTCCAATTTCACATTTGGGTTTCAAATAATTTTCAGAATGTTTTTATGGTTTTATTTGAATTAATTTTGACAACCAAAGGAATTTGACCTCATTTCGGTCCTAAAATGGATAACAGTTGGTTTTTAAAGAATAAATTAGTGCGGTGTATTTTCAAATTTCATAAAGTAAAGAGGAAATTTATTCATAAAATGATTTTGATAATGGTCTTACATGTATGGTTTAAATGATATTTTTAAAATGGATTTCAATGATGGTAAAGGTCTTGGTATTCCGAGTCGATTTTTAAGATGTCCCCTTTGGTATTTTAAAATGGATTCCATGAATTGTGTGTATGTGAGACCCTATTGAGACCCTAATAATATATTATTATTGGTATGTATTATGCTCCATGTTAAAAATGTATATTATTTATTTGTGATTTTTTAAAAAGGGATTATTTCTTGTGAGGATTCTAGAGGTGAGGTGAGATTTATATTTATTATTGATTTATTTGTTGACAATGTGGTTTGATTGTTTTCTCATCTCATATTGATTGTGTTCATGGGAACCCAAGGCTGAGGTAGAGGTCTAGATTTATGTTACACTAGTTATTATTCACACTACTAGTGTCCCCCTAGTTGTGATATATACCGGGGCTAGTGGGGGGTTCACCCTGATGCTACTTATGTGAGTTATTAGGGAGTCTTGTGATATTTTGAGACACAATATTTAATAACATTTGGTCCTATGAATTAGTATGTCTAGGGCCATCTCATCTTAATTCATAGTGTGATACTAATGATACATAGTGGCGCCTATGAAATTATATAGGGTATTTCATTTAAATCCCCAAATTATCCCCTATTTTTATGGGTGTCTCTGGCTTCATTAGTTGATCACTGTTAATTAATTAGTTTTATTTATTCATTGAGATAGTTCCTTTTTAAAGGAAGATTATTTTACAAAATGTTCTTAATATTGTGATGAAACTCAATTTTTAAAATATTATTTGTAAAATGGTTTTAAATGGTGTTTATTAGGAAATAAATAGTTTTAATAAATCGTGTATGATTTTAAAGAAGGGTTTTAATGTGGTTTTTGAAAATGGATCATTTAACCGTTATTTTCTTGAAATGTAAATTAATGTTTTTTGAAAGAGGAAAATGGAATATGATTGGTTTTATTATTCTTACTCATAAAACCTATTATATATATGTAATTAAAATTATAAAGAATAAATTATCATTTGAAATTAATTTCACAAACCCCTTGGTGTGATTCTACTGGGATCATTTTCTCTCACCCTGCATACATGGATTGGTGTATGTAGTTCTTATTGTTTCTTTTTAGGTACCTAATTGTGGAATATTTTTAGTTGATGTTCGAGTCCATATGATAGTGGATAACATAGTGTGTGGTGACTGACCCTATCTCGCATGGGGATGGTCAGTAGTAGTTTGGTTTTGGTTTCCATTTCAAGATGATTATGTATCAGCTTCATAAACCCAGACATTACTTTGGATGTTTTAATACTCATGTGATGATGTTTATTCTTTTATTCTTTAGTTTTTGTGTTATTTTTTATGAGTTACTTTATTATATATACTCTATTGTACTTTGATTGAATGTTGTTTTTTTAGTTTTATATACTGATTTCATGCATATAATTACAATATAAAAATTAGTCATTTTGGATTTCTAGATGGACTTAACTTGTTCAATCATTGATATTTTTGGAAAAACCATGCCTAAGAGTGTTTCCTTGATTCCCTAGAACTGGTTTCTATCTCATATAGATTGGGAATTTCCTTTGGTCCTAGCTATGAGCTATCTCAGGAGTTATTAGAGAGGTAACTTGGGTAGGTTTTTGAAAAAATGGAACCAAATCCCCTATTATGTTTTTGTGGTGCATCTCTTAAGAAAGGAGACAGTGGTTGTCATTGGGTCTCAAGAGGTAGATCATGAACGGGTTCTTAATCACCACCCTTCATGATGAAACTTGAGTCGCCATGGGAAGTTAGGGTTTGATTATTGAACTTGATTTTTTAATTTTTTTTTTCTATTTTGATGTTATATGTTGATATATTGATCCAAATTGAGTATATAAATGATTTTGGGGGTCTCACTTTGTTTAGAGAAGGGATATAGAGAGTAAACCATAGTTGTACGATTTTCTCATACAATCTAGCTAACCACGAAGAACCCATTACTAGGGGCCTACAAACATATCAGAGCATATTGCACAGTCAACACACGGTTCACTAACACATGTGGGAAAACCGTGCATAGCTCTATTTCTACCCTATATGATTTTCCCTTTTCTCTTTGGAACGACTCCAAGGATTTTTACTATTAATGTGACTATAATTAAAGGAATTTTGATTATAGAGTTGGTATGATTGTATTTCTTTCTGATTAAATTGTATGATTTTTGGTTTGGTTTACCTTTTGAAGGTATGTTTTATGTCTAAAAATTGGTTTTTGAATGAGAAAAAAGATTTTTTTCAATTGGTTGTTGTGTTATTTCAAAGGTAATTATTTTAAAATATAAATTTGGAGGGTTTTTTTCAAATGAAATATAATTTTTCCAAGAATTAAATGGATCTAAATTTCTGATGGGTTGAAATATGGGATTTAATGATTAAAATTTAATTTTTTTAAAGGTAATTAGATTTTATAAATTGATCATGCTTTGAAAAAAATGGTTTGGATTTTTATCCAGATCCTATGGATTAAATGTGTACCACTTTGGATTCTATGTTGTATATAATTATTTGATTTGATTTATGGGGAATGAGTTGAATTGATCTTGTTTAATGTTATTTATTGTATGAATACCATCATTCGAAGAATATAAGAAAATATATTCATTGGGATGATCTTGAGGATGTACCCTCTCAATATTTAGAGTTTGGTTCTCTGCTTGCCAACTCCACCAAATCTAAAGACCAAGTCATAACGGGATAATGTTCCAAAAAATTGGGCCTCATCAAAGACTTTGTGAATCTCCAGTATTCTTCCTTTCATGAAGATTAATGTCCTCTTGAGGTAATTATGTGGCTAGATAAATTTGAGTGGATCTTCAATTTTCATGAAACCCCTGGAGTTTCACAGGTGAAGATCATTATCGCTTTATATGAAAGAACCAACCAATTATGGTGGGAGATTATTATCCCTTGTGTACTATAGGAGGGAATGTCTGGAATATTTTTCAAGATGATATTTATTAAATGGAACTATCCTAAAGAAATGAATATGGATAGGGCTATTGAGCTCATGAACCTTCATCAGGGTGAGCGGTCAGTAAACGAGTATGTATACCATTTCTTAGAGCTATTATTCTTTTTTTGGAGGTCATCAACATTGATTACTTAAGAGAACATTTAATTGAAAGAGGTCTTAACCCATACTTTGGATCCATCCTAGATTTATTTGGAATAAACACCTATCAAGAAGTGGTCATGAAATCTTTGTTGGTGGAAGATGATCGGATAAGTCCACATACCATGGGTGTTTCCATGACTCCAGTTATTTAAAGTGAATATGTTTCATCCCATGGGGAGATAAGGTTGGTTTATCTTGATCTCTATGGGATAATATTAATATATAAGGAAGATACATCTGATTTGTTTCCATTACAGATCACTTGGGCATTCAATGTCATATTGTTCAAAAGATTCAAGATTATATTCAAGTGTGGATGCTTGGTATACCTTCAAATGTTTTGTAAGATAAATAATTAGAAGAATAATTTTAATCATTAATTATAGTTTTAGGGAGTCTTTTATTTTGGGGATTATGTTTGGTGGATATTTAAATGTATAATTTTTTTGGATTGTTGTGAATTTTTATTTATGGTTCGTGGTGAATTTCAGATTTAGGGGTGTACCTTATTTATTTGGTTATATTATTTACTCTTGAGGTATATGTGTGTGCCAGTAGGTTTTTTGTGAAGAGGTTATATTCTTGATGGATGAGACATGGGTGACCCTTGGAGATATTCTTGGGTAATTAGGACTAATCAGAGTATTAATGGATTGATCATTCAAGGGTTCCTTTTTTGTTTTAATGGGTTTTCCTTGGTGAAGTGTTTTGTTTTGGGGTCTTGGTTTTCTTTCTATGGATTTAGTGACCCCATTCGGGAGACCATCTTGTTTGATGACATGTTATACTAGTGTATGGTTTTATTTTTAAATATATTTTGGTGTGTTTTATGGAATTTTGGATAGTTATTACTTTTTGGATACTATAATGTTTTATATGGTTGTACATGCTTGGAGAAAATGCATAATTTATTTCTGTATTTATAGAAGTATCTGCCAGAAAAATTATTTTGAATTATTTTAATTTTACTTTGAATATTTTTAATACCACTAAATTTTTATTTTAAATAAAATGGTCACATTTTACAGTTTTAGTATAATTTGAGTTTAATTGAAAAAATGGCCTAATTTTGGATTTTAACTATTTTAATTTATTCATCTATTTCGGTAAAACAATTTTCTAAAATGATTAAAATTGTGAAATTGTTTTTTTTTAATCTTACATAAATACTTTTATTCATTTTATTTGTTGGTTGGAGTAGTAACTCAAGAGGGGGGGTGAATTGAGTTCCCACTAAATATTTATGTTAAAATAAATATTAAAATAAAATCTACATTAATAAAATAAATTGGAAAGTTTATCAAAATAAAAGATTTATATAAAATCTGTCCTTTTAAAATATTTATTAAAGAGTGATTAAGTATCAGTTAAAATTATATTGAAATTATACTCACTTTTGAAATTAATTTACATAGACCAAAAAATTTAAACATTATATAAGATTAACTATCAAAGTTATAATTTTTTATAAATTAAAAAATATAGGGTTTGTAAATAAAAATAAAATAAAATAACATTGAGAAATAAAAAAAAGGTTTTATCTCAGGTGAGACTCAATACTATCTACTTGGAAATCACCTACTACTAAGTAGAATATATTAATAATCAAAAAAACACACAACCTTTATTAGGTAAAAAAACAAACATCTACAAGATTTCTAGGCTAAAGAACATATTCTATAGTTGTACATGGGATGTAAAGAAGTACATGCCAAACAAGGACTTGTTTTGCGAACACCGTGGGAAAATAGATGTAATGTAAAAGATATAATATCATGTATTCTCCAGTTAGGTGCAAGGGACAGTATGTGCATGAAAAACAAAGTAACAACACAATACTTGAAAATAGAAAGAGAAATAAATAGGATGTGAAAAGAATAGTTATGCTCATTCTTGTATGAACAGAATGTTCAATGTCCTTAGATCAGCATTCATGAGGAGTTCAAGCTTCATTATTGAAGATTTCATAAAAATAGAGGAGTGTAAGAAATTGAAGGAATGTTCCTTTTGATCTTTATCTGTATATAAATCTATCTCTGTAATGTATTTTATACATTTATGCAGTTTATCTTCATAAAAGATGAATCTATAAGATTATACAAGTTCATAGATTCAATCACACTTAGACATAGTTATCAGTAATAATTAGTTTGAGAGATATAGAGATGGATAGAAGGTCCTTACCATAGATATAGTAGTATAAGTTGGTGGAGATCCACAATCCTTGGATTTTCTTTGACTATGTCATTAAGACTTTGTCAATTTATCCTTTATTAGAAATAACCATTGATCCATTTATGTCTAATTCCTTAGACAATAACAATAGTATAAATATAGAAGAGACTCATCATCCGATGGTATCTCAGACTATAAGTTCCTTCGAAAGATAATGACCCAGAGTCTAGTAGTGACTTAGAGTCTGACAGTAACAAGCTTAGTGGTAGCGCATCATGGCTACAACTCCTATGGTGGTAACAAGCATGGAAGTGAAAAGGTTGATGGTGACTCCACTAGAGGTATATCATCCTTAGGGGTGACTCTTGTCTGGGTGTGATGATGTATCGCTCTGGTGGTATATAGTTCTGATGGCATGATATTGGCAGTGTCTTAGACTTAGAAAAATTTCCACTGCACTGGAAATGTCTCAACTAGCAGTCTCTGTTCCGGCAGTGTGTGGTCTTATGGTGTCTTAGGCTTAGCAAAAATTTTGTGTTGGCAGTATGACATTGATCGTACCTCATCTAGTGGTATTTTATATTATCCAAATTTTCATTAAAAACTATCTTATCATATAAAATATTATCACATAATATGTAAATAATTATCACTAAAAGAACCACTATTTTGATCATTAAAATAAGTAAGTTCTAAATGTTTTCCTCATAAGGAGGTTCCAAAATTCTCCCCCATTTTAGTGATAAAAACATGGAATTTTATATATTATGTAAAAATTAAACATTGATAATTAGAGATATATTTATGTTAAAACATTAAAACAATTTTCTTACCATTTCAGAAGGTATATGAGTGATATAAAAAACTAATATCTAAGAAATGAAAGATCTAAAAAAATTATTAAAATAGATAAAAGGAATAAATATCAGAAATATATAGTGTAGAATTGAAAAAATATTTATATTTTCTATTTTCTACCCTGGTAATAAATAAATTCCCATTAAATCTCCCTATTTGAGATTATCAAAAATAGAAGAATAAAAAGTACAATTAATTGAGAAGGAAACTAAGATATTGCATTAAATATTATCCAAAAAAGTGTATATTACATCAATAAAAAGGGAAATAGTACAATAATAAGTTCCATATCAAAGAATTCATCTAAGAAGATTCACTATTAGAGGTAGATTGTGTACTATATAGGAACTTGGATAGTTCTTTGTATCTGTACTTAGAGATAGAATCAATAGTAGTAATATTTGGGGCATATGTTGTGATGGAAGGTATGGTTGTTTCATGAGGTAGTGGCTCAATAAAAATAATTGTTCTGAGATGATTAATAACTTCAAATGGTGTTAAAATTAGAGGTTGATATGGTGGGGGAATAAGACCATATAACTGAGTAATCATAGAAGGTCTGTATTGAACTGGTTCTATTGATGTTATGGAAAGAACGATAGGCACTGGTATATCCTCTATTGGAATTAAAACTATACTATGAACATATATAAAGGGTTTCATGAGGTTGATAAAATCCATTATTATATTACCACCCCTCTTTATAGCACTAAGTACATCCTTTTTTCTCTTCCATGAATCTCTAAAAAACTGGTGTGTGAATCTTTAGTTTACTTACATGTTCTTTGAAAGTTCTTATAACCGGTGGAAGTCTCAAGTTCCCTACCAAGAAATTTAAATTATCCAACATCTCATGATTTTTATGAATTTTTGACAAATAATACTTGATGGATTTTTTAATGGCATCATTGTCTGTCCTGAGATAAATTATATACTCCCTTATAATCTAAGAGTTGTGATCTCTATGATAATGTATTTTACAAAATTTCACTTCATGTGTTGAAAAATCACCCAAAGATGTATTTAGTTATTACTTGATAACATGTTTGAGTATAACTCTATGCATTAGTACTGGAGTAGGAGGAGGTTCAGATGATGTAGAGGAAACATCAGACATGATTTCCAATTTCTGAAAGTAATAATTCAAACTCTCAGAAAAAGGGGATTTCATTCCCTATAATAAGGACTTCAGAATGTCCACATATTTTTACAATCTTGTGTTTTCCACATCTAGTTATTCAATGTGAAATAAATATTTTGGTTGTAAATGAGATATAACAATATCAAACAAATATATAGTACTTTCATCACTGAGTCAAGCAACTGGAGTTGGTTGACAGCTCCTGACATTTTTAAAATCTGAAATCAAATGTCCTCTCAAGGATTCCAAATCATAATTTACAGTTATTTGAAAATATTATAAATTATAATTTCTCACCACATCAGGAGGCATAAATATTTGACTAGGAGGATGATATTTATTTTTAGGTGGAATAATATCCTCATCTAGGCTATCTATCTCCTTTGGAGTAAAAGGTTGTAACTCACCAGCTTGGTTAATTTGATCCACTAAGGATCTTTATTCTCTGAAAAGATTTTTATTTTCCCCATCATCTGATTAACTATAATAAACTCGAATTCTAGAAAAACTAGCATATTTTTTCCATTCATCAAAAGAACAAAATTTAGGTCTTGTATATGAAAGTAGAGTAAAATATCAATGAATTTGAGAAGATTCACCAATTTTAGGTATATAATAGACTGGATCATGCAAGAGCAGAATGTGTGAGATTTACTGGTTCTATGTGATCCATTAGATCCAAGTGATCAGAAATCTTGGCATACTTCTCCCCCTCACTAGAAGCCTAAATATAATTTGTAATAATAGGTGGTAAAACGTCCATTTCATTATCTTGGTATTGATCCACATCCCTAATAGAATATTATACCACTTGTGATGAATAATGTATTTAAACTATATCATGATCATGATAATCTCCATTCTTACTATCTCTCTCATAATGAACATAATCATGATCATTTCCACGATCATCACTATGATCATAATTATCTTCATCATCATGATCTTGGTCATCCTTACTTTCATTTCAATCTGATTTTTCATTATCCATTTCACCATCTATTTCCTTAGAATCATTTTGAGCACTGTCATTCCCTTTATCATTCTGATCTCTTGATGATTTAGAGGAAGATGTATTATATGGTGATTCTATATATACTTCAGTTTTCTCATCACCGTTTTCATATAAAATTGATTCCATGGATGGTAGATAACCATGTGGATTAGTATGACCAAATGAAACTACCTTAGAATAATATTTTATTTTCGGATCACTTCCCACTTCAACTGATAAAAATTCTTATTCTTATTCCACTGCTTTCTCAATTTTATCACTATCAGCATCATTAGATTATTCAATTAACCTATCCATCTAATGATCAGGATCCACCATATCCTTAGGTATGGTTGGATGATCATTATAGTTGAATTAGTCACATAATATTTCATTTTCACTTACACATCTCTTCTTCCAAGAATTCCAACTTAATTTAACCCTTTTGAAAAAAAATTGAAAAAAAACCACCATACTTATCTTCATATTCTTCACCTTCTTTGACCAAACCCTTAATATCCAATATGGAAGATATCATTATAGGGTATATTAGAGAGTTAAAGCTTGAACTTTTCTTGCACATATCATACATATAGATCAGCAGAAATCTACGTAGGTTGATCCTTTTTCCTTGTTTCATTATAAATAGGATGTAAACATCATAATATATCATGGTATTGAAATCTCCCTTTCATGGAAATAAAACATGTTGTACAAACATGAATAACTGTTTACAACCACCATCATGTTCAACAAATGTAGGTATCCTTATAATAACATCTTCTGACAACTATAGGAGTGCCTCTTCATAATTGAACATCTCACTATCACTGGGAATGATACCCTGAAAATTCTAATATAACCCTTTATAAGAAACTTTTAAGAACTATTCTCATTCCATTGAAGAGAAAGTAAACTCTTCTCTATCAATGAAACCTCTTATTTCAACCTCTTTATCTCTGAAAACAAACTCAACATTCTGATAGAAATCATAAACCAACCTCGAGAAATACACACAATGATTTATTATAAACTAGTTCATTCACTTATTATCTTATATAACGTTCAATAAAAGTGTATTTCTTGATTGAATCCATTGCGCATTGATTTATTTCTCTTCTTCAACAACACTCTTCATCATATGAGGGTTTCATGAAACTATAACCAAACTACTAGAAGATACTTTTCATTTATTAGTTTTCCTCAACTCTTCTAGATTAGACTATGTTGTTCACTTGACTTAGGACATTCTAATAAGTTGAAGGATTATGTAGAACTAGAGAAGAAGGAATGGTGATTGGTCTGAGAGGAAGTGAGGGTGTTGGGAGTTAAATGGTTTAAGGTATAATGAATTGAATTGATTTTAGCTGTGAGTTTTATCATTTATGGATTCAGAATAATAAATGAAAATACATTTAAAACAATTAAAAATTTAATAAAAAAGAAATACTAATTGTAAAACAATGGTAACAAAAATAAATGGTGACTTTTTTTCAATGGTGACTCATCAAAAACGACTTAGCCAATAGTGACTTGCCAACGGTGACTGATGAATAGTGACTTAGACAATAGTGAATCATCAATGGTGACTCAGTCAATGGTGAATTATCAATTGGTGAATCATCAATGGTGACTTGGTGAACAGTGAATTATCATCTCAAACCTACCATTCCTTATTTATATTTTATGTAGTTTAATATTTTAGAATTCAAAATTTTTGTGAAGATACCAACAAGTAGATGCTTACTTCAAATAAATTCTATTTTTATATCACCTTTTTACAATGATCTCTCAAAAATTGATGTCTTACATCTATATACTTTGTTCTATAGTGAGATACTATATTTTTTGAAATTTTTTTAACACTTAGGTTATCAAAATTTATTGGAACATGTCTAAATTGGTATCCAATGTCTAGTAAAGTATGTTTAATCCACATGATTTGTGAACAATAACATTATAAAATTATATTTTTAACTTTATAAGTAGATAGTACTGCATAATTTAGTTTCTTACTACACCATGATACAAGAGATTTTCCTAAAATATGACATGTTCCTGATGTTCCTTTTCTATCTGACTTATATCCACCAAAATAAGCATCTAAATAACTTACTAAATCAAATGATTTCCTATTAGATAGAATAATCCTAAATTTGTTGTATATTTTAGGTATTTGAAAATTTGTTTAATATCTAGTAAGTGTGACTCGTTAGAATTTTCATGAAAGCAAGCTCACATATATATAGTAAAAATTATATCAATATGACTAGCAGTTAAATATAGTTGACTTACAATCATACCTCTATATATAGTTTGATATACTGATTTCCCAGCTTCATCAAGATCTAGTACATATGCGGTACTCATGGGAGTATCACTACTTTTAGTACTGTCTAAGCCAAAATGTTTTAAAAGATCTTTTGTATATTCACTAAAATTTAAAATGAGGCATTCTTTATTATGAAAAATATAAAATCCACGAAAGAATTTTAGTTCACCAATTAAACTAATTTCAAATTCATTTTTCCTTAGTTTAGAAAAATCAGTACATAGGGAATCATTAATAGATACAAAAATAATATCATCTATATATATTTTTACCATAAAAACATCTTTTGAAATTCATTTTATAAAAATAGTTTGATCAGATATAAATTTTGAAAAGAAATTGAAATAAGAAAATAGGTAAGCCTATCATACTAAGCTATAGGATCTAGTATTATACCATATAAATAAATTTTTATTTAAAAAAAAATTTGGAAAATGTGGATTTTGAAATACTGGGGGTTGTTTAACAAAAAACATCCTCAATTATAATCCCATTTGAGAATGAACTTTTAATATTCATTTTATATAGTTAGAAATATAAATGTGCTTAATAGGAAAGTAGTATCCTAATGGTTTCATGTCTGGATATAGGTGTAATAGTTTATTCATGATCAATACCTTCTTCTTGATTATATACTTGTACAACTAATTTAGACTTATTTCTTACTATAGTTCCTAACTCATCATCCTTGTTTCTAAACACCCACTTAGTTCCAATAGTTAAGGTTTACTTTAAGTCTATCAATAAGTTCCCAAACATTATTTCATTCAAATATATTAAGTTACTCATTCATAGCTATAACCTAGAATTCAACATTGGTAGAATCATTGATGTTCTTTAGCTCGAGTAGTAACAAGGATTCTTGGTGTTTAATATGATTCCTAAGGGAAGATCTAGTTTGTGCACATTGTCTCAAGATCTTCTCCAGGTTCGAGTTATGGTAGCTCACTATATGAATTTTCTGCTTGTTTAGAAGAACTTTCAAAATGTTTAGAATTAAGAATTAGACTTGATATATCATCCTCAAGGTTCTCTAAGATTTTATTAGGTTCATTAGGGTTGGTTTTATCAAATTTAATGTGAAAAGACTCTTCGATTTTTTGGTTATTTTATTTAACAATTTATATGATTTATTGAAAGTTGAGTATCGATGAAAAATTCCTTCATCACTCTAGGAAGAAAATATATCAATATTATTCTTTGAATTTAGAATAAAGACTTTGAAACCAAAAAAAATATAGTAATTAACCTTTGGATTCCTGTTATTACATAACTTATAAGCTATTATTTTTAAGAGAGGTATAATTAAAACTCTATTTATTGTATAATAGGTTGTATTAACAGGCTATTCCCAAAATAATCCATGTAAGTCATACTCATTTATCATAGTTCGAGCTATATCTAGAATAATTCTATTTCCTATTTATACATTGCCATTTTTCTGTAGTGTCTTAAGAGTAGAAAATTTATGATTATAACCATTTTGAGAAAATAATGATCAAATTCTTGATTTTTAAATTCAAGACCATGGTCACTTCTTAAGGACTTAATCCTTAGTCCACATAGATTTTCTACAGATTTGGAATACCTAATAAAGTAATAATAATGTTCACTTTTGGGAGCTAACAATAATTACCAAGTGTATCTAGATATGTTTTATATAAGAACATATACATAATGTTTCTCATTTAAACTAGAAATTGTAGAAGGTCTAAAGATGTCCAAATGAACTAAATCTAGAGGTTGAGTGGTTTAAAATTATTTCTTATATTTAAAATAAATCTTATGATGTTTCCTTTTTCTATAGGGATCGCATACTCTGTCATTTGAGAATTCTAGTTTTGGTATATCTTAAACTAACCTGATACTAGTTATCTTTCTATGTGAATGAATATTGTAATTCCCTTGTCTCATATTCCAAATACAAGATCCATTGTGAAAATCAATTAAGAAAGAAATATTTTTTGAAGATAATGAATTTAAATCAATGGAATAAATATTATCATTTATTAAAGAAGTAAAAATTAAAACTTTTTTATCATCACAAACATGACAGGTATTGTTTTAATATTTTATATAAAAACCATCATAAAATATTTGAGAAATGCTAATCATATTTTTTTAGAACATATACACATAGAAAGTTATAAATTAATACAAAATTATAATTACCTATTTGGATAAGGCCAATGATTTTCCCTTTAGAATTTTCACCAAAAGTGAAATGACAACCATTAAATTTGATCAAATTCTTTAAATTTAAATACTCACCAACCATATGTTTGGAACACATACCATCCAGATGCCATAGGGTTTTTTTGTAGGTTTTCAAACAGGTTTCCTATAAAACAATGTTTATAAAAAAAATGATTTTGGTACCCAAATATTATTGGGTCCATTTATGTTAGTAATAAGAAATTTGGAACCCTAAATTTCCTATTGGATTTCTTATAAGAAATTTGTATGCTTATATAAATAAATACATTATTAGGTATTGTTGAATAAGTATTGGCAGTATGTGAATTTTCAAAACTAGTACTTGGCATAAAACTGGTTTTTACAATTTTACTTTTCCCATCTTGATAACCTATGTCGGTTATGTATTTAGGAGAAAATTGATTTCCCAGTATTTGAGTTAATTTTCTCATACCATTGGAATACCTTTCTAAGTATTTATTAAACTATTCATTATACAACTTTAGTTCATTGTTATAATTCAACAATTGAACATTTTTGTCTATTTCAATGGTAAGATTTGTTTTAACATTTACTGTCTAATAATTCTTTTTCTTAGGAGATTCATATTTTTTTTAGTTCAAGAAAGGTTACTTATTGAATGATAAAGTAGTCATAAAAATAAAAAATTGACATGTTTTTCTCAATGTCATTATTAGGTTAATTTTCATAATGTCATGAAATATTATTAGGATAATCGTGAAGAATATTTTGTACCTCTGATATTATTACTACAAAGCAGATATTTTCCCTATCAGACTTATCTTCTAGATTATTGTCTTAATAACATGATCTATCTTAAGAGCCACTCTATGTTTCTTTCATCTATTTAATCAATCTTATATCCTTATCCCCACATCTCTTTTTATATTTCAATTTTATACAGTTATCTTTAACATGTCATTCCCCTTTACATTTATATCATATGATTTCATTTTGATTATTATAATTTTTCCAATCCTTATTCCACTTTCCCTTGTTTTCATAATTTCCTCTGTAATTTGATTTCTTGAATAACTTATTTTTACTATAGAATTTCTTAAATATTTTTTCTATGTGGGCCATGTATTCATCATTGTCATTAGGAGAATCTTCTTCACTGGTATTTTTAGTCTGTACCTTTTCTCTTTGTTTGTAGGTAGCAGTCATGAAGGATACATTTTTTCTTTTTATTTCATCTTCATTTATCACCTTGTTGAATTTAAGCTCTTCTTTATACATCATCATATTATCTATCAATTCCTGGAAAGGAAGTTTACATATATCATAAGATTATCTAATTGGCACAGAGGTTCCTCTCCAACTGTCTAGTAAACTTCCAAGAAGTGTCATTACTTTATATTTTTTGTGACTTATTTTACAAGTGATTTCATGGTTTTGACGATCTCATTGAACCTGAGATACATATCAGAAATAGGTTCATCAGATTTAATTTTTAAAGTACCATATTTAATTGTATATGTATTTAGTCTCATTTTTTAATCATTTTATGTTCCTTCATGAGATACATTTAAGGTATCCCATATTTCAAAAGAATGTCTTTAAGTTGATATTCTGTTAAATTCATCATCATCTAGGGAATAGGACAATGAATTTATATCTTTACAGTTGTTATTATATGAGGTTTTTGTATCATCTCTTCGAGTTACTCTATTCTTTTGTGGTATTTCATACTGATATTCTATTATAGTCGAAATTTCAAAACCCATACTTTCTAAATTAATTTTCATTTTTACTTTCCATTAATCATAATTTGTACAATTAAAATTGGAAGGTCTCTTGTTGGAAGACCCTTTTGTTTATCATCCATAAAGAACAAAATTTTAGAATTTACATAAATTTGAGATCATTAGAATATAACTAAAATCACATTTTAAAAGATAATTCAAAACTCCTTTGATACTAAATTTTGGTTGGAGAGAGTAACTCAAGATCTGGGTGAATTGAGTTCCCAATAAAAATTTCTATTAAAATAAAAGTTAAAATAAAACACCCTTTAATAAAATAAATTGTCCATTTAATCAAAATAGAATATTGATATAAGTTCTTTCCTTTTAAAATATTTATTAAAGAGTGATTGTGTCTTAGTTAAAATAATATTGAAATTATAATAACTCCTGAAATCAATATACTTAGACAAAAACAAATATAGACACCAATTAAGATTAACTATCAAAGTTATAATTTTTTAATATATTAAAAACAATCTAGGTTTTGATAATGAAAAAAAATAACACAACAAAGTAAAAACGAGTTTCAGTCTCAATGTGAGACTTAATCCTCTACACATGGAAATCACCCACTACAAATAAGATTATATTAATAATCAGACAGATCCATAACCTAGATTAGGGAAACAAAAAAACATCTAAAAGTTTCCATGGAAAAAGAGCATCTTCCAAAATTATATGTGGGAAGTAAAGTAGTATAGGTCACTCATGGTCCTCTTCTAAAACACCATGGGAAGACATATGTATAGTAAATAATAGAATAGCATGTATTCTCCAGTTAGGTGCAGGAGAAAGTATGTTCTTGAAAAATAAAGTAATAGAAAACTTCTTGAAAATATAAAGATAAATCAATGGAATGTAAAAATAATTGTGATCCTCAATCTAGTATGCTCATAATGTTATAAGTCCTTAGATCATATTTGGTGAGGATTTTGAGCTTACATCTTAAATATTAAAGCAAGATATAGGATCATAGGAAATTAAATTAATATTCCAATTGATCTCTTTCAGTATCTCAATCAATATCTATAATGGATTCTATGCTTCTGTTTCATTTAGAATCATAATAGACGAATCGGTAAGCTAATCCAAGTTAATTGATTAAATCACATGTATACATGCCAATCAACAATTGTTAGTTTCAAAGAGAGAGATGAAGATAAGGTCCTTCTAACAAATATAACAGTATCAGTTGGAGGAGATACCAAATCCTCAGATCATATTTGACTGTGTCATTAAGACATGGTCAATTTAACCTTGAATAGAAATAAATGTTGATCCATTCAAGGCAATGTCCTTGTAAAACAATGTAAGCATGAAGCTGGGGGTGACGTAGTAGTCGATGGTATCTCAAACTGGTGGTACCTCAAGCTGACAGTGACTCAGAGACATGCAGTGACTCAATGTTTGATGGTAACAAGCCTAGAGGTAGCTCGTACTGGTGGTATATCCCATGTAGATAACAAGTCTTGTAGTTACAAGGTTGGAGGTGACTCCACCAGCAGTAGCTAATCCTTAGAAGTGACCCCTGGTTGGGTCTAATGGTGTCTCTATTTGGCTGTATATTGTTCCGGCGGCCTGATACTAGCGATGATTAGAGTTAGTGAAATTTCCACTACGTTGGTGGTGTCTTATCTAGTGTTGTCTGGTCTAGCGGTGTGTGGTCAGATTTTGTATTAGACACAGCCAAAATTCTATGTTGGTGGTATGGAATTGACGGTGCCTCATCTAGCGGTATCTCATACTTAGCTAAATTTTATTTAAAAACTATCTCATCATATAAAATGCCATCATAAAAAATGTAAATCATTGGTACTAATAGAATCATGGTTTTTTATCACTAAAATAAGTAAATGTTAAACATTCTCCTCATAAGGAGGTTCCAACATCATTATTCTGGACCCAAATCTCAATCTATCATTTTAAGGCTAAAAACCAACTCACAATTTGGGGCTCAAAGACTGTGCGTAGATCTGGATACTTTTAGTGTGGTCCCATATATCATAATGGGACAATCCAAATGTTCTATAATTTGACATTTAAATTTATAAGAAATTATAGAACAATTTCCATAAAGGTTTCAAAGCATGTTTTTTCCTCGTTCAAGTCTATAAATGAATGAGAATTCAGATTTGTGGAATACAAAGAGTTTTCCTATCCAGAATAAATATTTATATCATGTTGGATGTAACATTCTCCAAATGTGTTTTGATAAGAAAATTTTTCAAGGTTCAACATAAGAGACATAGGGGAACAAAATTTTATAATAAAACATTTCCCAATTCAGCAATGAAATATGTCTCCCACGAAAAAGCTTACATATGATGATTTTAGAGTCAAAATATTTCACTCCTCTACCTATAAATTTGTAATTTCATAACTTTTAATGGATAAAATTATAAACTAAAGATTTATAAAAAGTTATGATATAGTTTATTCTTGTGTTTTATTATATTTAATTTTTTGTAATTTCATTTCATGTTTTACTTTTAGTGATCTTGTTTCTCTCTTATTATATCCCTTCCCATTTCTCTCCCCATTTTCTTCTTTACTATGAACACTTATGCCCATGATAATGAGTAGACAACTCAACGTAGTTCTCAGGGGAGTAATACAGTGATAGAACTATGAATTTGAGCAGTAATGATTAATGTTTCTTATTTTCTTAGAGTTAGACCAAGTGGGATCTTAGTGTGTAAGTTGCCTTTGTGTCTCCACATTCCACCCAAGGTTTAACTATCTATTATTCAATATTTTCCCTTGTTTGAGAAGTTGGATGTGTGGTTTAGTCGATCATGTGAACTTCATATTCACAACCATAGGAAGAATAGTATGTTCACACATACAATGGAGTGTTTAAATTAATTAAATTTGAAACTAATAATAAGTTGACGAATGTTAAATCTGGGTGATTCAATCAGGAATATCTTCTTTCTTTCTAACTTCATTCTTCTTGTGTTCATTGTTTTTTCATTCCATCTGTATATATATTTTTTTATTTCATTCTCAGTTATTAAACCTCATTTATTTTAGTTTTATTTCATAACATAAAAATATAAAAAAATGAAATGTAAATTATAAGTAGTGAGTTATTTACCATAACATATCCTCAAGATAATGACCTAGGTAATCTCATATGCTGCACTTTGTTAAAGTAATAAATATTTTTAAATCACACACGAAAACACATCGTCAAATTGGTTCCATTTTCAGGGAGCCACATGGTTTTCACTCACTATTTTTATTCACATTTAAGTAGTTTTATTTTATTTCATTAAATAAAAAAATTATTATCTTTGTTCATGATGACTTTAAATTCAAACTAATCTGCATGAACTGACTAATCTCAGTTTCATGGAATTCGAGAAGAAATACAAGAACTAGAAAGAAAAATCTAATGGATAATTAAATATGTACATTAATTTTAATAAAAACCAAAACCTTAAATGAAACAAGAACTAGAATGAGTGGTGAAAGATATTTCAACAATAATTTTTATGTTCAAGAACATAAAGAGGTAGAGAAGGTGATACTAAAGTAATTAATATCATAATCCTGTGCTCAACCATTTATCAATGAGGTCCCTTAAGAACACATATAATATGATTTACTTTTTGTAGATCAATTTTTTTGGATAAATCCACAAATAGCTTTGTTGATGATAACCTGAAACTTGACCTTCCCTATTTGATAATGAAAAATCACCACCTTTCTACCTATATCTTTCTTTGAAAGATGATGATGAAAATTCAACTTCTAAGATTGAGTTTTCTATGGTCCTTCTAGAAGATGAAAATTTACAAGATTACTTACTTGAATGGGAAGATTTATTTATTGGATATTCATGTTTTAATATTATTCAAGATGAATTGAATTATTAACTTTCTTTTTCCAAAATTTATGACACAACATAATTGGAGGAGTCCATGGTTGTTAAGGAAGAATCCATAAAAATAGTGTTATAAGAAGATCCTGAGAAGCATGTGTTAGTTTGACTACCTCCTCTAAAACAACTTGTATACCATATGGAGGAGGACACCACGATAGTTAATAGGGAGAACCCCTATCTTATTTTCCCTCCCACTATGGAGATCAAGTTATTTATTTCTTCTTTCTTGGGGGTTGGAGATTTTCTTATATTCTTTGAGATTTTCAATTATTTTTGTCTACACATGGAAACTTACATGTGATGGTTCATCTCAAAGAAACCACACCAACCCTCAGATTTGGGACAATCTTCGGCAACTGCCTAACTACGGGTAGTAAAAACCTAGAACCATCTTAGGGGTCTAAACTAGGCATTATCCATTTTCTTTCCCCTTTCTATTTCATTTTTTTTCTTTTTCTTATATTTTATTTCTTTATCTCTTGTTTATTTAATGTTGTATAAACTAGGATCATAAATGAAATATACCACTATAAAATAAATAAGGTTGTGTATTTCCTTTATTTTATTTACTACCCAGGAAAAATTCTATATGAAAATATTTTTATATATTATATGAAATAAAAAGAGGTTATTAAATGGAATAAGTGTAGGAAAGGAATGTTAATCTATTTGCAGGAATTTTGTGAGTGGTTCCATTTTTATTTTTCATGTCTTTTTATGAAATTATAATGTTTTTATTTTTTATTTTTTGTGTGTTTTTATGAATCTTGAGTTTAATCGAATACTTTTGAAAATACAAAACATTTTAGTGTTTTTTGAACATTTATTTATTTTAATGTTATGAGATTTAAATTATTGATGAATGGTTTTGTTTCTTTATTTCCAATCTTTTCATTTGAGGAATTATAATTGATTATGAAACTCATGTGTACTAGTACTATCCAAAATGAAAATCATTCCCATCCCGAGAGGTTTATAAATATTTTATCATATTATTTATATTTATCTTTCTATATAAAGTCTATATGCATGTATTTAATCTATAAATTTATATTTCTCTCCTTTTTGAAGCTGTTATAGTTCATGGAATGTGTCAAGTATGATTGAAGCACCACATTAAAAGACCAATTTTTTATCCAACTCCATATTTGGCCTACCTTTTCATATGATCATTATTAAGTCCCTAGTAGATATGAAATACATTTTTAGGTATCCATACTCAAATCCATTTATTTATTTTCATCCTGATTTAGAAGTGAAATGCATGATTATTGTTGAACTCAAGTTTTGTGGAGGGGGAAGAGGATCCATATTTTTCTTTCCTAAATAATTTGTTAGAGTTGAAATGAAAAAAGTCGCGTTATCATATTTTTTGCTACTTTGGTTGAAGAAATATCATGATGTAAATATGTATGGGTGGTCCAAACTTCATAACATATATTGAATGAGTATTAAAAAATATTGGAAGATCAAAATATGCCTATTTTTTCATAAAATTATTATTCTAGAGAGATGTTTAGATCTAAATTCAAGATGAAACAATTCTAAAAATGGGTGAAAGGAAGTAAGAAATTGATCATTAATTCTAAAATTACATGTGTAATATTCCCAATAATAGAAATAATTGTTTTTGAGGTGATAAATTTTCAATCTCATTTAGGAGAACACAGTTCTTGAGAAAAACTGTTTTCATTCATTTACTTCACATTAGAGCTTAACCCTCATCATTTTTCCTTGGATGTTATTAATTTTAAAATCATTCAACACTCAGACTCAAAAAACCCATTAAAAAAACCTCATTATTGAGAACATTATGACTCTATGATGTGGATATACTAAGAGGATAACAATCCCATTGAGATCACACTTGTTCTTGAGATTGAGAAAAACTCCACAAAAAATCCTTGAGTGTAGTGAGAAATATTTTTTCGGGGAGGTATGAATGGCATGAAGGTTATGATTATCATAAGATCAAATTGTTTGTTTTTATTTTTTAGAATTCAGGAAATTTTTATCCATGCAGGATTCATGATATTTCGTTTTATGTGGAAATTGATCGGTTTTGTCATTTATGCTTCGGGATGTTTGTATTGACGTTGCTATAAGACGATTTCCCATGAGTGTAATGTTTAAGTGTGCATGATTTATAGAGAAAATATTTACAATTATTTTAATTTTAATTTCAATTTTTTAATCCACCTAATGTTTTATTTTAATGTAAATTGTCACATTTTATGGTTTTAGAAGAATTTTGAGCTCAATTGTAAAAATGTCATAATTTTGGATTTTAACTATTTTAATTTGTTTCTGTATTTTGTCCATAAATTTTTCGAAAATGATTGAAATTGGAAGATTCCTTTTTTTAGTATTGCATAAATATTGGGATTCATTTCATTCTTATAGAACCAAATCTCAATCCATCATTTGAAGGCCCAAAACCAGCTCACATTTTGGGCATTGAAATCTATGCACAAATTTCGACACCTTTGATGATATGAACATATCATATAAATGGATGATCCAAATTAGATGAAATTGGATAGGAATATTTACATAAAATTATTTAACATTTTTCATAAATGTTATGATACCTGATTCTTCTTCTTTCAAGGCCATAAATGCATGGGAAATCAGATTTAGAGAATATGAAGATTCTTCTTGGCTAGAATAAATTTTTAGCGTAAATTAGATGTAGCTCTCTCCACATGTGTCTAAATTAGCTAAAATTTCATAGTTATACATAGTATACATATTGGAAAAACATTTATGAATAATATTTTTTGCAATTAGTCCATTAAATATTTCTACCATGGAAATCACATCAGAAGATGATTTTAGAGCCAAAATATTTCACTAATCTCCCTTTAAATTTGTATTTCCATAACATTTCAAGGGATAAACCACTACACTAAATATTTTACTGATGTTATTATGTAGTTTATTATTTTTTTTGTTTTATTTTAGTTATGTAATTTCATTTAATTTTTTAAATTTTGTGTTCTTGTTTATTTCTTATTCTATTCCTCTCTCATTTTCTCTACCCATTTTAGTTTTCACTATGAACTCTTATTCTCATTATCATGTGTATCTAAATTGAGTAATTTCTTGGGGATTAACACAATTATGGACCCAATTCTTTTAACATTCATTCTTAATATTTCTTATTTTCTTAGAGTTAGATCTAGGGGATCATATTATGTAAGGAACCTTTGTGTCACCACTTTCCACCCAAAGTTTAACTTTTGCTTCTGAAATATTATCCCTCGATCGAGAAGGTGGATGTGTGGTGTAGTAGATTGGGTTCACTATATATTCACCACCAATGTAAGAATAGTATGTTAGGAATTACTATGGAGTTTTTTCATTAAGAAAATTTTAAACAAATAATAATACAATAATGGTTTTAATCATGGTGATTCTATTAGGAATATCATCTTTTTTTCTAACTTCATTCTATTTATGTTCATTGTTTTTTCATTGCATCTTCACTTTTAATTTTTTTATTTAATTATCAAATAATAATAATCATTTATTTTTTTATTATTTCATAAGTAAAAAAAATATTAAAAAATAAAAAGTTAATTTGAAGTTGTAACTTCTTGACCACAACAAATCCTCAAGAGAATAACCTAAGTCTGCCCCTTTGCTATGATTCATTAAAATCATAAATATTTTTAGATTACACATGAAATTGTTTCATAAATATCATTATTATATGTGAATTTATTTTGTATCTGACTATTTTTTGTAAATTCTACGTGGCTTGGAGACCTATAGTAGGTTTATGTCTTCCTTGAACCTTGGGAGTTTGAATATAGATGAGTTATTCTTGGAGACGTGTCATAGTGTTTATATATTTATTCTTATAATTTTTAGATTTAGTGATTTTTTCAATGGTTCTTCTTTGTATGTTCCTCTCTCATTTAATATCCCACCCTACCCCCTTTTTTAATAGGGTTTTTGATAGGCATGTTTTGAGATAGTTTCACTTTTACCAAGGACTTTCTGGGGCGTAAAAAGTGTCATGCTGGGAATATTATAACACCCCATGTCACTATTGTAACATTTATATTAATTAAATTTAGGTTTAATTGTGTTTTTGTTAGTTTTTGGATTTGATTTTGAGACTTAAAAATTTTATGGGCATTGAACGGTTAGCTTGCATGCTTTGCTAAACTATGCAGTAGGCATATATGAGTGAAATAGTTTTTGAAGATGCATTTTTCATGGTGGGTACATAGTATACCTAACTATTTAGTCAAACCATGAAGGGGTGTAGTGGGTCTCTAATGGAGCCCGCATGATTGGTGCATGATTTACCAAATCATGCAATCTGCCCATGTTTTAAAATTTTGAGTTTCCATTTTTACCCAAGTTGGATTTTAAATGGTTTCCCCTTTCTTCCCCCAAATACATTAGACTAGGATAGGGAATGTAATAGGGGGACTCTCCCTCCCTTCATATTTTATCTTTGAGCCTCTAAACATTGATTCCAAGTGGGTTTCCTGAGGCAATCCCCTTATTTCTTCTTATTATTCATCTTCCTTCCCCTTTATCCTATTTCGTTTAGATTCACTTACTCCTCAAACCCCTAGGGGATGTTAGGATGATATTAAGGTTCATGGGTGGTCCTAATTTGTGATTATGAGTGTTTCAGGTTTGTAAGGGTCATCCTCTTTATCATTTTAGCCTTCACCATTGATGGCGTCTTATTGTGTCTTGTCGTGAAGTGTTACCTCTTTGTCTAATGTAGATTTTTTTATGTACTTACATTAATTAACTTTTCATTGTGTGCTCAATAATTTTATGGTAATTTTTTGTTAAATTTTAATTATATGTTATATATATAGTGAGTTTTATAAAATTTCTAAAGTTATTTATCACTTGGTATAAAAGGTATTCTATGGTTTTGTATTTTTCGATGGCCATTCAAATTGTTTTCAAAATTCTAACATGTATTTTGGATTAGAAGTGGCTGTGAGATATTTTTATGGTTTTATTTGAATGTATTTTGATAATAAAAGGAATTTGACCCTATTTTTTTCTGAAATGGATAAAGGCTATTTTTTAATGAATACGTTGTTGTGGTGGAATTTCAAATGTCCTGAAGGAAATAGGATTTTTATTCTTTAATTGATTTTGAAAATGTTTTTACATGGGTTGTTTTAAAGGATTTTTTGAAAATGGATTTCAATGATGTGAAAGAGCATAACATTTAGAGTTGGTTTTTAAGAAGGCCCACTTAGAATTTTAAAGTGGTTCCCTTGTGTTGTGTGTGTGTGTGATACACTCTTAATCCGATAATCATATGTTAATCTTGGTATGGATTATGCCTCAAGAGGAAACTATTTATTATTGATTTTTGGTTTATTTTAAAGGGACTCATTCCTATTATGGAAGTGGATTTAAGGTGATATTTATATTTATTTTTTATTTATTTTTTTACTGTATGATTCTTTTATTTTCTCAACTCCTTTTGGTAGTATACATGAGAACCCTAATATAATAGATAGGTTTATATTAATTCTAAACTAGTTATTACACATGATACCAGTGTCCCTTAGTTGTGATATATGCTAGTACTAGTGTGTAGTGTGAACTGGCGATGCTGGTGTGGGATATTCTAGTGGATTGTGATATTTTAGGACACAATATATAGCATAACTTAGTCCTTTTTTTATTTTTTCTAGGACCGTTCTCACATTAAGACTTAGTGTGATTCCTATGATACCTAGTTTCATATATGAAATTGTATAGGGGATTTCCATTACCTTATTTTATTATCCTCTATTAATATTGGCATGTGTGGAATCATTAGTTAACCACTATTACATGCTCACTCTTATTTATTCATTGAAAAGATGATTTTTAAATGGTGTTTATTTTTTGTGGTGTTCTTAATATTGTGATGAAACTATTTTTTAAAGGATGATTTTTAATTGGTTTTAAAAGGTGTTTTAAAGGATAAATTACTTTTAATGGATTGTGTAAAAATTTAATGAAAGGTTTTAAAATTCTTTTTGAACATAGATTGTTTCACCATTGTTTTCTTAATATGAAAAATTAAGTTCTATAAAAGAGGAAAATGGAATGTTATTTTTTTATAATGATTACTAATAAAAAAATATTTTCTCTATATAATTCAAATTAGCACAAATTAATTTTCCATCAAAATAAATTTCACAATACCCCTAGTGATATCCCACTATGATCATTTTCTCACACCCTACGTACACTAATTTGGGTATGAAGATCTTATATTTTCCTTTTAGGTGATCGACCATGATCATTTCCTGGTTAGTGTTTGAGTTGGTCTGATGGTGGATGACATGGTATGTGGTGAGTGACCTTGGGTAACATGGGAATAGTTAGTAGTAGTTTTGTTTTGGTTTCTATTTTGGGATTATTATGTATCAGCTTAATTAGGCCATAATTTCCTTAGTTTTTTTACTACTCATGTGATTTTCTTATTATTTTATTATTTAGTTCATGTGATAGTTTTTTTAGTTAATTTATTATTTATACTAAATAATGATCTGATTGGATGTCCCTTTTTAGTTTGGTCTATTCATTTGGTACATAGACATACAATATATGAATGGGTCATGCTGGATTTCCGGGTGAAATTCCCTTGTTCAATTTTTGATCATTTTGGGTAGACATTCTCAAGTGTGTTTCCTTGGTTCCCAAGAACTTTTTTCCAAACCATGGGGAATGAGGACCCCCTTCAGGCCTTTCCATATGCCATATTAGGTGGTGGAAAATTGTTGAACTAGGTTGATTCATTAAATACAACTCCCTTGATAATTACCCATTATACCAAAGAAATAAGTGTTGTAATAGTTTGATAAAAGGTAACACCAAAGTGAGGTGATTTAGAAAAAATTGTGCCCTACTTAGGATACGCCATGACATAGCGTGTGTCACCATGTCATATTTATTTTCATATAAGACTTTGTGATATGAATTATCAAGTAGGAATCATCTTCTTCTACCAATAATCTATCATACATTGGTTATAAACATTATAAGATAACGATTATAAGAAGTTTAAAATTTTAATATATTTGTTTAAATGTTGGAATAATTGATGGGGGATCAAGTTGAATTTACAATAGATGTAATATTAAGATAAATTTATGAATCATCTCATGAATGAAGGAAAGATATTTGAGGTTCTTGGGTACCTATATCAATGGTCTTGATCCTCATGAAATATGTTGAGTTTATTAATATTACTCAGAGCTGAATCTATGGATCTTTAAATTCACTCCCACCCTTGAAAAAGGTTCTAGTAGGTCTTGGTTCTTAGAGTGGTCCTTCCTGAGCATCAGGAGATTCCCAAAATCCATGTATATCCTAAGAGTGAGGAACCCTTCAGTTCCTACTTAGTTATCTTGGTCAAACACCTATTTAAATATTTGATATGCCACATCATAAAGGTGAAAGGTAAATTTTTTTCTTTATTTTATTATTAAATCCAAACAAATAGATAGATGTATTTTTTTAGATTTTTTGTGTTATTAAAATATGTATATGATGTTACACATCCATTTAAATTCCTTTAGTGGTGTCCAATAAAATTTATCATCATTTGGTTTGATTTCCCAATGGATGAATAAAACTAGAAAATGGGTTTCCTTGAACCACAATGTAGCCCTTTTAAAATAGGAATTTTTGTTCTTGTTTTTTCTTGAACATGACATTATATATTGGAATATAATAATTTTCATTATAAAATTTAAAACACCATTCAATAAACATCCCAAATAGTTGGTAAGTGCATCCTAAGAAAAACTTAAAAAACAAAGCATCAAAATATAGTACACAATGGTTCGGTCATCATATATTTTTCATTGTCTTCATAGACACCATGATGATATACCACACCATATTGAATGACTATTAATCCATTTTATGGAAGATTTTTTCTTAAAATATGTCTTGGATGGGAAAATGATTTTATAAATAGACTTGGAGCCAAAAAAATCCACCTCAAATGACTTGAAAATGGTCATAGTGCATCTCATGACAAGGGATGTTACTATGGGGAAAACCACAATATAGTGAAATCCATGGAAGGAATTTTTTTAAATATAATTATTTTTGTTAAAATTTAAAACAACCTTCATCAATGCTGGGTCATAGGGCCCAGATAAAATTTGAAGGGGGGATTTAAAACAAACCAAAAATATTTTGGTAGATGTGATCTACGATTAAATTAGATTACATGGATGAATAATTTCAAAATATATTATAAATTATAAAATAATATTGAATATAAAATTATTTATATTTATTTTTTAATAGTTCATAAATTATAATATAAAACTTTTACATTGAATGACCATATTTTTTATTTATTTGATCCATTCCAGAATAGGTTTTTGATGATGATGTGATCACTAGTTTATATAATATAATGTATGTGATAATTAAAATTTTAAATTTTTTATATGAAATATGAAAATTTTATTATTTCAAAATAAAATTTTTCATAAAATATAATATTTATTTGAAAAAAAATTATTAAATCTATGTAAATCATAAAAAGAAATTTTATTATTGGATAAAAGTTACTTTTTCATGTTTATCTATGTGTAAATTATAAAGTGTTCATAATTTAGTTATAAACTATTCACAATTGTTTTTCAAATGTTTAATGTTGAGAATTGTTCATTCATTTATTTTATTTCCTACTTAATTATTCGCAGATATAAATTTTATTTTATGAGTTTTATAAAGAGTTTAACATCAATATGATTTAAACATGTTGATTTGGTTGAAGGAATAAATATTACAAACTAAATAAGTATAAGTATGCACACATGTTAATGGAATACATGGGATAACATTGTGATATTAAATCCCCTTAACAGTACTAAGTGTTAGGTTCTTTCCAATGAAAAGACTTATCAGGACCTCGATCATCCAACCAGGTAGGTAATTCCAAATTTGGGTTCCCCTGGATTATCTTGTGAATGGAAAACATGTAATGGGTGACCCTTGTATAATTACATGTTAATTTTAATCATTTTATTTGGGTTACACTTATATTGGAAACCACAATGGGACTAGGATACCATAGGAATAGATTTGATTTTATTCATATGATAGATTGGGCAATGAGTTGTCCACTCAACTATCCGAGATTCATATATGATATGATTCGAAGGATCATATACCTAAATTGATATGTGATGGTAAAAACACTAAAGTGAACTAAATCATAGTAAAATATAGATCATGGACCACTAAGGGATATAATGGATTTATAAAGGAGTTATCATTTTAATATGAGAACGTTTAATACATGTATTTATTAGATGAATCTAAATCATGATACTCATTTGATAAAAGTTATCAATATAGAAAAATGAATATGTCATCTTAAAACATGACTTTGAGATCAATCCATAAAGTTGATAAGTTTATTATAAATAATTTCCTAGATAGGTATAAAAACATAATAATTATTCTCAAGTAAGAAAGAAAATATTATGTGTCATAAAATCCCGTTTTTGAGTTTCAAAAAGTTCATGTTTTTTAATATGGGGATCTAATAGATGAATATGTGTATCAAGTATTCAGTTAAGTTTTCATAGGAATTGTTTAAATGAAATATGGAACAATAGATTTCAGAATTCACGTATATATTCAAATTACTTAGATAGATTGGATATTTCAGGTAAGGATTTTTTGGGATATTAAATTAATTTTGTAATTATAATTTTAAATTCCTTGACAATGTGAATTAAGTCTATAAAATTTTACCTTCTTTCCTCAAGGTGTTGGGGATTGGTGAACAATAAATGAGATTTCATGGATCTAGTGCTGTATTGAAAGTACATAAATGTAAAAGTTTAATCCAAATGAAAATATGGGATTGTAAAATATCCATCCATAGTCATTTAAGCCTAATGGGTGAGTCAATAAGAATGATAAATAATTCCATAGGATGGAGTTTTCTAAAATACTAGAAGTGATTTATGAAACTCTATAGAAATTCCATGTCAGGTATCAGTGTTATATAATTGAATATCAATTGTAAAGGATATATGATACCAAATTAATGTTTGGAGACTATTTTAAATATATAGGAGTTCCAAATCAAGATAATAATTGATGAAGTTTTTAGTTTTTATTCAAGTGAGTAAGAAAAGGGTTTATAATTCATGTAGTGGAATGCAAAACAATATTCTAAGAATGGATGGATATTAAAATGATATTTATTTTCATCTTATTTCTCAAATATAATAAGATAATTTATCTGTAAATAAACATTTTTTATGGGTAAATGAGATTATTCACATGGTCTATGATTCCTAAAAAAAATATGTCATGCTTGAAAAGAATAAAATGATAAAATGGGTTTTATTTAGTATAAAATAGTTTAACCAAGATATTTGTTAAAAGATGAGGGAAAGAGTTCACACCACCTCACAATGGAATATTTTAAATAATAATATTATTTTCAGAATAATACTCCAAAAACATAGAATAACAAATAATATTTGGTTGTTATTATTTTTTATTTTTTATGTATTCTCACTAAAGGACATATGTGTTTTTTTCTAAACACAAAATATTTTGCGTATATTATTTTTATATTTTGTAGATAATATAGTTTCTAAGAGTATAGTTAGAGTATTTTTACACTTAGAGAATTTCAAAGTGTAAAAAATAAAATATTAAACTAGTCAAATTTAAAGTTAATGAAACATAATGACCTAAAGAGTTTAGGGTGTGTTCGTTAAGAAAAATTTAAAGAGTTAATTTTATTTACTGCAATGAAGTGAATATTGATTTACATACTAGATTATTTTAAGATGTGTTATTAAATAAAGATAATGTAAGGGGTTACATTTAGTTACGAATTTTTCTCAATGAAAAGGTTTGGTTAGAATAATTACAAGAATGATGATGTTGGTGATAAACATAGGAATATTTCTATGTATAAAATTGATGGTATCAATATCATAGCATTGGAAGTTGTGAGGTAAGGATGTTTTGAATACAATGTTAAAGTATTTGAGCATTATTAATATGATTCTCAAGTATCAACATTATTCAAACTATATTTATTCATAGAAACTACTCACAAAAAGATTTATGTGATAGGTTTTTATCGCATGGTCATATAGTAATGTGGAAGTAATCACATATGGTTGTAATGTGTTTAAAACGATTTGAAAAATATAGTAAACATAATGCCTATATATTGGTCTATGATATGTGATATGATTATATGGGAGATTATATATAGTTTTTATTGTATTCTCAATGATGTTTAAGAATATAAAATATATCATGATATACAAAATTCAGTCTCTAATTAATCATTATTTAATGTTGGTTGCATATATTATGTAATTTTTAATGACAATTGAACTCTCAAAATAAGACTTTTAGTTATCTGTAACTTACGTTCTCATAGAGATGAAATTTTAAGGTTCACTGGGTAAGATTTCATATAGATATATAAAATATACTCATTAGGTACAAAGTTAGTTTTATGTGATGGATGACCCACTACATATACAACATGGAATGTCATATACTATATATTATATTTTATAGGTGTTCATGTTTCATATTTAATATCTATACTAGAGTTTGGAAACATAATTATCAATAGGCCCTTCATACTTTGATTTTTTTTCTTACATAACCCATGAGGATTATCTAATCAGGGAGTGATTTGGTATGTTATTGTTCATTTAATCAGTTGAGGCTTAACCAATATGGGATTTTCACTCTCGTATAATGAGTATGAAATCTTGGAAATTGATTGAGATATGATGACTAAGTGTATATATATTCTTAGATATGGTATATTTTATGTTCTTATCAATGTATACTAAGGAAAATTGTTGTGTTTGTCTTATTAGATGAATGACAAGTGATGTATTCATTAGATTATCCATTCAATACTTGAAGAATTATTAATTTAAGAGTATGAAATATGGTATTCACATAGTCTATGACCCATGATCACTTGATTTCATTAAAAAATGGAATATATGATTATTAAAACCTGTATAAGATACAATTTGAGGAAACATGTATAGTGATACATGTGTTTGATATAGATAATGCCAGATACCTTTATAGATCGAGTAATACTGAAAATATTATAGAGGAAAGTACTTTATTACATTTATATATCTGATAATTCATATGTTTTGATGTTATAAAGGCTGGTAGATGCAAGAAAACATGGTGAGTGTCACCAAGTTTTACTTTTTTACATGGAACCCTACATGATATGAAATATCACATAGGCTTGAACTTATTCTCCTACTCAAATATTATACACCAGTTATAATCATCATAAAATAATAATTATAATAATTTTAAACATTCATTATATTTATTTAAATATTAAATGAGTTTATTGAGGGTTAGGTTTAATGTTACAAATATTTGTAACATTAAGATACATTTATGGAACATTTCATGAATGAAGGCCAATTGTTTAAAGTTCTTGGATTCAATGACCCGTTCATTTATGAATAAAATTTACTTTCTTTTAATACCTTATGGATATATAAAATACACATACTTTTTTTTATTGGGTTTAAATGACCATTAAGTATCATTTCCATTGATAATATAGTCGTTGTACAGTGATCACATGACTGATATAAATAAAAGGTTTTTAAAAAAACATTTCTACATAGACAAAGGGGAAGATGACCTCATCTAGTAGACTCAGTCCATACAAAGCTCATTTTTCGGATCTCGGGAGGGAGGTAGCATCATTGGGATTCACTCTTGACCAATCCCAAGCTGATATTCAACCTGTTAATCTTGAACGGAATTGCCTACTGAAGAAGTTTAAGTTAATAGAGATTACCACCTGAGTGATGTTATCTGAGCCACCCCAAGAGTTTTTCACCATCAGACACCTTCCCTTAGGTATTATGCGTGTGTTATAAGGGGTTATTTAATAAGGTATTAGTTACTTATTTTGTAATCCATTTTTATAAATAAAAGTGTTATTCCATCAATTCCTTTATAGGAATAGTCTTTATTAGAAAAATGATGATTTAGATAAATTGATTTTTCAGGTAAAAATGGTACTTTTGAGAAATATATACATTATTATATTAAACTAAGGTTTTTATTAATAATATTATAAAAACAATTCTTATAAATTATGATTCTATCAGTTCCTTATCTATAAATTATTAGGTAATTAGTTTGATAAGAGTTATATATTTTTATACAATAAAACAAAAAGTGCATATTTTAAGGAATTAATGAATTTTTGAAATAATTAATATTTTACGAATATATTATTATCAAATTAATTTTATGAAAAATAAATTATTATATAATTTTTATGAAGTCACATGTAATTTTTATTAAGGTTTGAAAATTGTAAACCCGTGAATTTTTAATAAATGTCGGCTTTAAATTTAAAAATTAAAATTCACATATTTAGAAAATTATATAGATAAAATGAATATTATTTTTTGAATCAAGATGTCGAAATTATCCAATAGTGAATTTTTCATAATTTTCTACGACAATTGAAATTTTCAGTAAAAATTAAATACCGTATAAATAAAATATGTGTTTTATGACATCATAATGACCCCAAAATGATGTAATAAATACTATAATGGTTATTATATGCCCAATATATGTTTTTACATTAAAATAATTTGATTTTTTATTTTTTTTACTTATTTTATGAAACCATAGTGAATCCTCCAAAATGTATAATATAATTAATGATTTTAAATTCATTTCATTCAGAGTGTGACTCACCTACACATAACCAAGGGAAATATTTTATTATGTTTGGCCATTTTACTTATAAAATAATTTTTTCCACAGCTCTTTGGAAAAAATCATGGGCAAAACCATGGGAATGTTTGTGGTTTTGAATATTTAATTATATAGATTCCAAAACCTATGTTTGTGAAAAATTAAAGAATTATCCTCTCATTTCCTATATAAACCCACCCAGTATCCCACTTCTATTTACTAAAAAACCTTGGAGAACTTCCCTACTATCCCCTACCCTCTCTATAATCCTCTAAAGGTTCACCAAGCTCTCAAGAATCCCCTCTTCAATCTTTTGAAATCGCACACTCAGGTAAGGGATCTTCCACCCTCCTCTTTTATCAAGCATTCATTTCATGTTATATCTTTTAATCTCGTTTATTACTATGTTTTTATATGTTATTAAATATACTAATTACTTCCCATTTGATTAATAAATTATTAGATCCCCTTTCACTCTAATTCATTCCTCTTATGAACTCTTGTGTGCACCTGTTACCGCACATGAGCCTTAGCCCAGTTGGTACGGGCTCTGCAAGTGCATCCGGGAGACCCAAGATCAAATACAGGCGGAGGCATTATTTTTGGGGGGTACTATAGCAGTATTGTAGCAGTACTATAGCAGGTACTATAGCGGAACTGTGCATCACTATAGCAGGTACTGTAGCGGGAACTGTAGCAGGTACTGTTTGGCACTGTAGCAGGTACTGTTTGGCACTGTAGTAGCTAGGAATATGCCCCCGTTTGGGCCTTCAGGCCACCGATTTGGTCCATGAGTCCCTTAAGGCCTTAGGGCCACCCAAGCCTTCGGTTCAGTAAGGCCTTCAGGCCACCTCAAGGCTTTTGGGCCACCTTAAGTGAAGATGCAAACCAGACGACCTACGAGGAATAAGCTCTATAAGGAGGATGAGCAAGGAGATTTCACCACAGCAGAAGCTAAACGGATTGCAAGAATGAGATGGTATGGAAAATACCATCGGGACAAGCCTATGCACGCATGGGAATTCCTAGATGAACATCCATGCGAAGGTTGAGAGCTGATTTCACGATGAAGATGCTGGGGAGGAGCAGTTTCAAGTAGTTAGTCTGGGTTGTATGTAATGTTTGAAGCCTACGAGCAAATGAATTCCTCTAAGGCCTACAGTCCATGTAATACTTATTCCTATGGGCCTTTTAAGGGTTCCACCTCACCCCTTGAAAGGTTTATTATCAAAAATCAATAAAAATTGAAGGCCTTCGGTCCATTGGAGGTGTGCACCCCTTACCATGCCGAATTTTTGTAAGGGATCATTACATTCCTTCCTTTCACATTTTTATCCATGTTTTTCTATGTTGTTATACCCTTTTATTTTCAATTAAAAATTATGGGGTATGATTTATAACCTCCCCCATACTTCCATCCTTATTTTTTAATGATGAGAGACCCCTTTGTCTCTCATTAATTCATTCCGTGTACACCCCTTACCATGCTAAAATTCCTTAAGGGATTTCTCCCTTCTTATTTCCATTCAATAATTTATTATATATTATGTATCTAAATTACATTTAATATGTTGTAATATTATGTTCCATGACCCCCTTACTTTATATTTCACGTATAAACTATGAGGGACCCCTTTCTCTCTCATCAACCTAATTTATGAATTTCCACATGACGCCATTATGCTGCCGAAATTGCACTGTGGTTTTCCAAGAAAAAATCATCGTGTAGTGAATACTATACACATTTCTCTATCATGGGTATTCAACTTTATGCTCGTGTAATTATTTATTATAGACATTCATGTATGTATTCCACATTCATTTTTCATGTAATAAATGATGATGATGAAAGAATCCATGTTATATGATCTATGTGGCACGCTTAAGCATGAGATTGAAATGTTTATGAATGGTGTGCCCTGATAGTGCTCCAATGCATTGGGTAATGTTTAGTATCATGATAATCCATTTAAAATTAGGTTTTAATCTTACTAATTCATGTTCAATTAGGTTTTAATCATTATAATCCATGTTCAATGAGCCTTTTCTCATGCTAATATCATTTTGTATGTTTTTTCCACATTTTCATGTTATGATAATCATGTTATATCATGCCTTTAGGTTCATGTTTCTCTTATTCTCCATTAATATTCCTATTTCTTAACATGTATTGTATTATTCATGTTATGGCTTGTTTACTCCATTATTGGGCTTTATAGCTCGCCCTTCTCTTATGTATGTCCTTTGGTTATCCCATGCAATGCTAAGTACGAAGGAATGTTTTGGCCATGTAAAATAAGTTTTCAATAATGATGTTGTATTTTATATATTAAGTTGTCATGTAATGTTCCAAATCCGCAAAGACACTATACCTATCAATCTTATGGGTATTATTAAGTGAAATTTTATTTAATATAACATGTCTAAGTGTGTAATAAAGAGGAAATTTATTATAGTTGGTATCAGAGGGTGGTTTAGTTATTTTTGGGATTTGGGTTACAAAACTCTAGTGAAAGCCTTAGGGATAAGAATAAGTATAATAAATAATCCCTCAATTTTGGTGAGTATATAGTAAGTGGTTTATCAATAAAATACATCCATGTCTGGATAAAAACAAGTATAGGTGGCTCTGGCATAGATGTATCTAGGGGTAAAACCCGAAAACACCGCTTTGAGCTAGACTCGAATGGGAACTGGTGAACAAAAATGGGCATTGTTGCACTCTTGGTTAGGCACTCCGAGGGAATATGATTTGGTAAATCCATAAGCTTTGTATGAACCATTATTAAGGGAATAAAAAAAATTCCCCTAAGAATATATGTTGGTAAGTATATCATGGATAACATAGATTGAATCCTATAAATTCATAAGTTAATAAAATCAATTTAATTTATATGTTTTCCCTTTTTGTCATTGGATTCACCTTTATGTGTTTAATAGTTTAAAATAATTACCCCTAACTTTCCTTTTATTCTATCTAATGGATGGTAATAGGAGGAATCGGGATAACAACTGATGCAAAGATCAACATGATGACTGTTATAATGAGATTCTCAATCCAATGGGAGTGGGAATTGAAAACTTTGTCAAGATAATCTCTCAGTTAAATCAAGTTTTGAAAAGAAACATGGGTCAAGAGGAATGTCTAAACCCACCTAAGAAAGAACAAGCTGCAATTGAGAGCTTCATGAGACAAAGGCTTCCTACTTTCAATGGATCATCAGATCCCTCAATCATGGAATAGTGGATCAACTCCATTGAGAAGATATTCTCTATACTTCAATATTCTTTATAAGATAAGGTTATTCTAGATTCTTATCGTATTTAGGGTGAAGCTGATCAATGGTGTACATTGATCAAAAATATGAATCCTGAGGAAGATATTGAGGTATTGGAATGGAAGGATTTCTGTAAAATATTTTTTGATAAATATTTTCCTCACACCCTTCGACTTAAGATGGAAAGGGACCTCCTTGACCTTAATAAAAAAGATGATGAATCTATTATATCATATGAGGAAAACTTTACAAGGCTTTCATGATACACCTCTGGATTTTTCGTTACCCCGGAATGCATGGTTGACCGCTCCTTTGGTGGGATAAAACCTAGCCTACATAAATCCCTAACAATCCATGACTTTGATAGCTATGAGGAAATTTTCCGATGTGCCCTTAAAGTAGAAATAGAGATCAGAGAATCTCATGGATATCATGGGGACAAGAAGTGGAAAGTGGGCCTTAATTCTGGTAGTCTGATGGATAAATCCAACGGTGCTACGAAATTCTAACACCCCACTTGCCAAAGGTGCAGAAAGAAGCACCCCAAAAATTTATTAAAGGTGATGAGGAATTTCTTTAGGAGTGTAAGATAAGGGAACCTGGACAATAGTTTCCAACATGAAAAACCTTCTACTATGAAAGAGGATAGTAACACTCCATTTGACCCTAAATTCATTTTTCATTGCTACATATGCAAAGAACCCGGACACTTTGTGAACTAGTTCCCTAAGCCAAGGGGTTTCAGAGGCAACCAACGTCCTCCAAGGCAGCAAGGGAGATCTTCTTCCCTCGCTACTGTTTAAGTGAATCCTAATAATGATGTGGTGATAGGTACTCTTGTTATTCATTCAATAATAGTGAACGCAGTTTTTGATTCTGGTTCTAGGCATTATTTTATATCCTAAAAGTTTAGTAGAACAATCCAAACAACACCAAAATTCATGGAAGTAGAGATGTTGGTGAGAACGAAAAATGGGGAAATTATTGAATCCAATGAATATAAATCCTCCCCTGTCACAATTTGTGGATTGAACTTCCCGTTGAACCTTTTCATACTCCCTATAGTGGAATTTGATGCAATTCTTGGCATGTATTGGCTTTCCCTACATAAATCCAACATAAATTTTCGTGAGAGGGAAATCACTCTCCATATGGAGAATCGACCCCTGATTTTGTATAGGTTCCAGGAGTAGGATTAATCTTATTTAGAACCATCATCTCTAGTGTGGATATTACTACCCTATGAGAATGGGTATCTTTCTCAGATGATTGAGTATAAATAAGAAACCATCCTCGAAGACATGCATATTGTGAGGGAATTCGCTAATGTGTTTCTCAAGGAATTTCTTGGTCTTTCTCCTATAAGAGATGTTTAATTATCAATTGATCTTTTACCTAGAGAGTTTCCAATATCCAAGACTCCATATAGAATGGATTTTGTGGAGCTTTAGGAGTTAAAGAAACAACTACAGGAGAATCTAGATAAAGGGTTATTAAACACAAGTGCTTCACCATGGGGTGCACTAGTCCTCTTCATTAAGAAGAAGGGTGGGTCGTTATGCCTTTGTATTGATTATCGTGAACTCAAAAAAATCATGATAAAGAACATATATCCTGTTCCACAAATTAATGACTTGTTTGATCATCTATTTTAAGGACAATACTTCTCCAAGGTGGATCTACTGTCGAGATATTACCAAGTAAGGGTAAAGAAGAGGGATATCCCCTATACTGCTTTTTGTACAAGGTATGGGCACTATGAATTCATAATAATTCCTTTAAGACTCACTAATTCTCCAGAAATATTCATGGACTTCATGAATATATTCTTTAGTGATTACCTAGACAAATTTTTGGTAGTCTTTATAGATGATATTATAATATAATCCAAAACCAAGGAGGAGCATAAGGAGAATATTTGCACTATACTAGAGACCTTTTGAAAGGAGAATATCTATGAAAAGTATAATAAGTGTGAGTTATGGTTGAAGGAATTATCATTCTTAGAGAATATCATCACAAGAAATGTGATATCTATGGATCCCTCAAAGAAAAATGAAATTGAGGGATGGATAAGGCCAACATCTGTGATGGATATCCATAGCTTCCTTGGGTTAGTTGGATATTATCGCCAATTTGTGAGAAATTTCTCACGATTGTCAAACACTATTACCATGATAACTCGGAAAGGAGTCAAGTTTGTTGGGAATAATGAATGTGAAGAGAGATTAAAGGAGTTGAAAATGAGGCTTATCACTTCACCCGTGCTCGCACTACCCACAAGTGGAGAACATTTCATGGTATTCAGTGATACTTTGAATAATATCATGGGTTGTGCATTGATGAAAAATGAAAAATTCATTCCCTATGCTTCAAGGAAATTGAAAGTTCATGAGAATAAATATCCAAAACATAATTTATAGTGGTTTGTAGTAATCTTCGCTTTGAAAATCTTGTGACACTACCACTTTGGGTAGAAGTGTGAAATATGTATGGATCACAAAATCCTCAAGTATATATTCACATAGAGTGAGTTAAATATATTCCAATGAAGATGGTTAGAGTTGATCAAAGACTATGACTACTCAATCCATTACCACCCTGGGAAATTGAAAAAGTCGTTGGATGCTCTAAGTAGAAAGGAACCACAGATTCTATCATTGATGAGAATTGAAAAAGATCGAATCTTCTTAGATTTTATGAAGATGGACATGGGAATCATTAATAATAGAACATCATCAATCCTTTCAAAAATGATTTCTCAGCCGCCTCTTTTGAAAGGTTAAAGGATTCCCAAAAGGATGATGAAAAAATTTAGAAGAAAGTGGAAACTATCATAAAAGTAAAATTCTTAGTGTTCAATTTTTATGATGAAGGAATTGTGAGATTTGGGTGAATAATATGTGTTCCATCAAATCCAGAGTTAAAGAAATAACTTTTGGATGATGAAAACAGTTTGAATTTCTCCATTCACCCAGGAAACACAAAGATGTATTGAGATATCTGAGAGAATTATTGGTAAGATATCATGAAAAATGAGATCAATGAGTATACATCAAATTGCCTGGTATGTTAGCAAGTGAAGGCTAAGAGAAAAAAGATTAAGGGGATGATGCCACCATTACCCATACCAACATGGAAATGGGAGAACATCAACATGGAATTTGTCATCGGATATCCGAAGACATTCAAAGGAAACAATTCTATTTGGGTTATTGTGGATCATCTTAAAAAGACTACACTCTTCATTGAAATTCGAGCGGATTTCTTAGTGGATCAATTGGCATTGATATACATCAGGGAAGTGGTAAGGCTACATAGAGTTCCACTATCGATCGTATCCGATCGAGATCTAGGATTCACCTCTATGTTCTACATGAGTCTCCCACATGCTCTGAATACTGAGATGAACTTTAGTATGGATTATCATTCTCAAACTGATGTTCAATCTGAGAAGACTATCCAAATACTTGAGGACATGTTGAGATAATGCTCAATGGACTTCAAAGTAGGATAAGATCAGCATCTTCCTCTGGTTGACTTCTCTTACAACAATAGTTTCCACTCAATAATCCAAATGGCTCCTTATGAAGGCCTTTATGGTAAGGGGTGAAGAACACCAGCATGTTGGGATGTAGCTGGGGAGAGAAACTTCTAGGTCCACAAATGGTAGAGAAGGTTAATACTATCTAGAAGCACATTAAAGCTTCTTAGAGTCGATAAAAGAGCTATGTGGACAATCATTGATGAGACCTAGAGTTTGATGTTAGAGACATGTTATTCCTCCACATATCACCATGTAAGAGAGTTATTAGATTTGGTAAGAAGGTAAATCTTAGTCCAAGGTACATCAGACCTTTTGATATCCTTGACTGCATCAGAGGAGTGTCCAATCAACTATCACTCCCACTAAACGTGTCTCAAGTACATGATGTACTCCATGTATCACTATTGAGGAAGTACATACCTGAACCATCACATGTACTCAATCCAGAGGTGGTACCATTGTAAAATGACCTCTCTTATAAAGAGAATATAATGAAGATCTTATATCATGGATAAAAAGTTCTAAGAAATAAGACGATACCCCTCATCAAGGTGTTGTGGCGTAACCACAAGTTTGAAGAAACAACATGGGAACCTAAGGAGGTGATGATGTAGAGTTTCCCTCATCTGTTTTAGTGTGTGAAAATGAAATTTAGAGGGTAAAATTTCATAAGGGGTAATGTTGTAATAACCCAATCATTAATGAATAAAATTCACTTCTTTTAATTTTTAATTGATATAGTAAACACATGCACTCTTTGTTTTATTATTGGGTTTAAATGACCATTAATTATTACTACCGTTGATAATACAGTTATTTAAAAGTGATAACATGACTGATATAAATATAAGGTTTTAAAAAAAATCATTTCGACACAGAAAAAGGAGAATATGGCCTCATCTACCAGACTCAGCTCATATGAAGCTCATTTGTCGAATCTTGGAAAGGAGGTAGCATCACTGGGCTTCTCTCTTGACCAATACCAAGCTAATCTTCAACACTTTAAGCTTAAACATAATCTCCTATAGAAGAAGTTAAAGTTAATAGATATTACCACCGTAACAATGTTATCCAAGCCACCCCAAGATTCTATCACCATCACACACCATACCCTTAGTTCTTATGTAGGTGTTATAATGGGTTATGTAATAAGGTATTAGTTACTTATTGTGTAATACATTTTTATAAATAAAATTCTTATTCCATCAATTCCTTTATAGGAATAGTCTTTCTTAAAAAATGATGAATTTTATAAATTGGTTTTTCAGGTAAAAATGGTACTTTTGAGGAATATATACATTATTATATAAAACTAAGATTTTTATTAATAATATTATAAAAAAATTCTTATAAATGATGATTATATCAATTCTTTATATGTAAATGATTAGGTAACCAGTTTCATAAGAGTTGTATTTTTATATGATAAAACAGAAAGTGTATATTTTAAGTAATTAATGAATTTTTGAAATATTTAATATTTTAATAAAATATTATAGTCAAATTAATTTTATTAATAATAAATGAGTATATAATTTTTATTAATTCAAATGTAATATTTATTAAGGTTTGAAAACTATTTTTGTCAAACCCGTGAATTTTCAAAAAATGTCGGCTTTCAATTAAAAATTAAAAATTCACATATTTTTAAAATTATTCGGATAAAATGACTATTATTTTTGAATCAGGACATTGGAATAATCCAATGGTGAATTTTTCATAATTTTCTGAGATAGTAAAATTTTTGGGTAAAAATTAAATACTGTATAAATAAAATATGTGGTTTATGACATCATAATGACCCTAAAATGATGTAATAAATGATATAATGGGTATTATAGGCCCAATATTTTTTAAAAATTAAAATAATTTGATTTTATATTTGTTTTAATTATTTCATAAATCCTTAGAGAATCCTCCAAAATGTATAATATAATTTATGATTTTAAATTCAGTTCCTTGAGAGTGTGACTCACCTCCACATAAGAAAGGGAAATATTTTATTATGTTCAGACATTTTACTTATAAAATAATTTTTCCAATTCCTCTTTGGCTAAAACCATGGGCAAAAACCAAGTTAAGGTTTGTGGTTTTAAATATTTAATTATATAGATTCCAAAACTTAAGTTTGTGAAATATTAAAGAATTCCCCTCTCATTTCTTATATAAAACCACCCAAGATCCCACTTATATTCACTAAAAATACTTGGATAACATCCCTACTCTTACCTCACCTCTCTATAATCCTCCCAAGGCACCCCAATCTCTCAATAATCCCCTCTTCAAGATTTTGAAGTCACGCACTAAAGTAAGAGATCTTCCACCCTCCTCTTTTATCAAGCATTATTTTCATGTTATTTCTTTTAATCTATTTTATTCCTATATTGGGATATGTTATTAAATATCCTAATTAATGACCATTTTATGTATAAATTATGATATCCACTTTCAGTCTCATTTATTCCTCTTATGAACCATTATGTGCGTCTGTTGCCATGTCGAATTTTTGTAAGGGATCCTTACTTTCCTTCCTTTATCCTTTTTGTCCAAGTTTCTTTATGTTGTTATACCCTTTTATTTTCAATTAAAAATGTTGTGGTATAATTTATCACCTCCCCCATACTTCCATACTTATTTTTTAATTATGAGAGACCCCTTTCTCTCTCATTAATGCCTTCTGTGTACACCCATTACCATGCCAAAATTCCGTAAGGGATTTCTCTCTTCTTATTTATATTCAAGCATTTATTCTATATTATGTATCTAAATTCCATTTCATATGTTGTGATATTATGTCATATATTCCCCTTACTATGTATTTCATGTATAAATTATGAGGTACCCCTTTCTCTCTCATCAACCCAATTTAATAATTTCCATATGACGTCGTTATACTACCAAAATTGCACCGCAGTTTTCCAAGACAAAATCATCATGTAGTGAATACAATACCCATTTATCTATTAAGGGAATTAACATTTATGATCATGTACTTATTGATTATATAAATTCATGTATGTATTCCACATTCCTTTATTATTTAATAAATGATTATGATGAAAGAATTCATGTTATATGATCTATGTGGAACGCTTAAGCATGAGATTGAAATGTTTATGAATGGTGCACCCCGATAGTGCTCCTATGCATTGGGTAATTTTTATTATAATGATACACCATGTGAAATAAGGGTTTACTCATGATAATTCATGTGAAATGATGTTTTACTCATGATAATCCCTATTCAATTAGCCTTGGATCATGCTAATATCATGTTGCATGTTTTTTTCCACATTTCCATATTTTGATAACCATGTTATATCATGACTTGATGTTCATGTTTCTGTTATGCTATATTGATATTTCTATTGCCAAACATGTATTGTATTATTCATTTTAATTCTTTTTTACTCCCTTACTGGGCTTTATAGATCACCCTTTTCTTATGTATGTCTTCAGGTTATTCCATGCAATGATAAGTGCGAAAGAATGTTGTGGTAATGTAAAAGAAGTTTTCAATAAAGATGTTGTATTTTATATCTTAAGTTATCATGTAATGTTCCTAAGTCCCAAATAAACTAGACCTATAAATCTTATGGGTTGTATTAAGTATACGTTTATGTAATAAATCATTCTTATGTGTGTAATAAAGTGCAAGGTTGTTATATTGGATACCTATGTAAATTGGTTCAATCATCATATAAGAGTTTTCAATGGTCAGAACACCTCATATATGAAACTATCAAGTTATAGTTTCTATACCACTATTAAATAGTGTTTTAGTAGTTTTTTGTGTTGAGATAGGTCCTTCTCAAGCATCAATAGATTATCACGATCACTAGATACCCCAGTAGGGAGGAACCCTTTACTTTCTCCTCATTGATCTTGATCAAACACTAGTTTGAAACATGGATAGGCCATATCATCAAGGTGAATGGTATAATTTTTTTTATTCAATATAAAAATTTATAGAGATGATTTTTTTTTTTGTTTTGGTGTTTTCTTCCCCTATATTTTGGATTTTAAACATACCTCCAAAACCACTCACTAAGGAAATGAATTATTAGGGTAAACCGGGACCATAATATATCCAGGTCTCTTAAAAGGATTCATAGGACGTATTTTGAAATATATTAGGCAATGGGATGAATTTTAGAAGTGATTTTACAAGGGGGTTAGAGTGTATATTTATACATGGAGGGGAGGGGTATTTTGATTTAAAATATTTAATATAAAATTATTTTAAGACCAATACATGAAATAGTGTTATTATTTATGATAATAAATAATATTTCATTATAAATAAATATTTTCATTACTTTTAAGACCTTTCACCACGAAATTTAATTATTTTAATAAACTAAAAAAAATAAAGAAACTAACGAATCAAAATAAATTAATACAATAAATTATATTTTTAGACTTTGGAAATTAATTTTTCGGATTGGAAATTGAATTAATTATTTTACATGGATTTTTTATCTAATTGAACTTATTTTGAGTTGGTAAAGTCATTTAAAATTTCATTTTGACATTATGACATTTATATAATGTCGTATATATTTCATATTTGAAATGTTATATTTTTACTATTCACTTCAAAATTCAGTTTTTTCATAAAAATACCAAAAAATTATTTTTGGATAATTTTGATATAATGATTTAAAAAGTGATATTTTTTCATGGTGACCAAAAATATTTTCACTTTATAGAAATAATTTTCAAACATAGCTAATTGTACTTTTTAATTATTAACATAAAATTTATGCTCTTTATAAAATAAATTAAATCATACCTTATTAAAAATATACATTATTTGATTAACCTAATTTGAATATTTATTCTGTTCTTTTATTATATTTATATTTAGTTATTTTATTCATGGTGAATATTAGTTACTAGTCATTTTACTAATCTAATGACCAAGTTACTCTTATAATGGTCAAGTTACTATTATAAAGCATAGGTTACTAATTAAATGATCATATTTCCTTCATTCATCATTCAATTAGATTTATTCAGGGTTTTCTGTACATCATTTACATCATGATTGTATTATTTTTAATCATTTTATTTATTATTATAATGTTATCTGGGGCTATGATATTTTTGTGAGACCGTAGCCCTGTGGATTTTCAAATACTATTCATGTTATTTATTTATTTTCATTATCCCAGTGTTCTATTTTTAATTTTATTAAATGATTTATAATATACCACACATATATATTAAGAAGGAAAATCCATATTAAAAGATATGGTTCATCACATTCTCCCTCCTTTTGAAATTTCATTCTCAAAATTTCAATTTATATCCTCAGTTGAGAATAAGTGGGTAACTTATATTTTATCACATCCTTTGGTTCCCATGTTTCTTCTTCATACTTATAGTTTCATTTAAGTACATTGATAAGGTGATTGGTCTTGTTTTATAGAGTTTTATCTCTAAAATCTATAATATATACATGTTTCCCCACACAAGATAGAACATGCTCTACTTTTTCCACCTCTATATTTAGTAGTATAGAATATGAAAATCTCTAGGAGAGACACATGTAGTATGTTATGCACTTAAGTTAGGTTTGTTAGAAGTTTTAGTCAATAGGACACAACTCTAATGTGATCAAGAATCTTTATGGGACCAATGTACCAATGGGATGAGCTTTCCCTTCTTTTCAAACCTCACAACTATCTTCTATGGAGATATTTGAAGTGATAATATTTCTATAATGTCTAATTCGAGGAGTCTTTGATGATTGTTAACATATATATTCTATAAATATTTTACTAATTTAATGTGTTGCTAAATGTATTGAACCTTATCACCCATTTCTTGAACAATTTTGGGTCTCAATAGTATCTATTCCATAATTTATCTAAACATGGTGGATTTTTTCATCTATTCCATCAATGATCTTCATATATGGTCATTTGTATATGTGAGTGGAATTTTTCATTCTATAAGAACTTTTCCAAGGGAATATATTGATCCTATTCTCCTTTAAAATCCAATGATAAATATCAGTGTCCAAATGTTTATTTTAGATTGATTATTTATCTAGGGATGATATGTCATACTAAAGTTCAATTTTTTTCAAATCATATTGATGAACCATCCATAATATTGAGGAAACTTTAGATATTGAACAATATGATTGAAAGTGGTTCCCCACACAGCCTCACAACTCTAATGGAATATATATTGAAAAGTTAATAGAGTGAGAATTATTATTGAATGTAAATGAAGTAAATAATCTTGTCAAGTTGATCGACTAGAATTTATATGGTATTATAACCTTTAGATGTATTTGCGAGGTTTTTGAAAAAATCCATGGGTATGTTCTACCATTTCCAAAAAAAATTAGATAATGGTTATATCATCCCATTTAACTTTTGATTTTTTGTGTCATGCTAGCATTATAAGAACTTTGGTTTGTACTCAAAAATTTCCTTCTTCTTGATTACCTATAAAAATTACTCTTGATGGTATTGATAAATCTTGGTAATTCCTAGGTGGATGGATAAATGTGAGTTATGTAAATTTTACAATATCTTATTACTTATCTATGGTGTTGACAATATACATAGTCTAGTTCAAAAATTAAGGACTCTGTAGTTATTTATATTAAATTCCTAAAGCTTCCCTTTTTTGTTTTCTCTAAACCTCACTCATAGCTCTAAATATTTATGTTGTGCCACCTCAATTTTCCTTTGGATATATGGTTGGGTAATAATTTTGGAAATGTTAGATTTCTTCCCTACCTTTATAATTTCAAAATACATACTTTCCATATATATGAATATAGGATCATTATAAATCATCATAACAGATAGGTTATAAAGTTAATTTCTACAAAGGAAATTGATTACCATATCTATTTTCCTATGGTGGTAGTGTATTGAGAATTCATAGCCTTTGATTAACTCCAAACATATTCATTGACACTTATTTAGATCAATATATTTGAATATATACTTTATGATCTTATTATCAAAATATTTTTAACATTTCTCTATGTTGCGGTAGTGTCTCCAAAAAGTAAATAAAAATATCATAGAGACCAACACTAGAATATACATCAGGTATTTTTTATAGTTGAATCATTAATTTTCATGAGGAATAGTCTATCACATTATTATTTTTCATGAGGATAAAACCCAATCCATTCTTTGATGCATAATTGTATGTTAAAAAATATTCTCTACCCAAGGGTAGGGTGAGAACAAGTGAAAAGACTATCCTCTTATTAAAATTATTAATGATTGATTTCCAGTCATCCATATAGACATACTTTACTCCCTTGTTAACATCATTAGTGGGACAAAAAATCATGAAAATTTTATAAAAAAGAATTGATAGTACCTAGTTAATTCAAAAACAATGAATCTATATTAAAATTATTAGTAAATGGAATTTTTAATCATCCTTTTTATTTTACGGATATATATAAATTCCCTTACATTTGATCACATGACCCTATAATGTAACTTTCTATAAATAAAAGTCACACTTACTGATTTTTTCAAACAAAACCTCTTTCATTAAAGTGTTCACCATAATCCTTATATGTTCTTCATTATCTTCATTTATTTTAGAGTATATATGAATATCATTTATAAATATAAAAAAAATTATATATTTAATCTATAAAGGATTTATTCATCATGTCCATGAAAGATACTCAGGGTGTTTCTAAGTCTAAATAGCATCACTATTAACACATAGTTTTCCAATACTTTATATAATTTTGTATATTTAATATCTTCTTCATTAACCTCCAATTACTGATATCCAAAATAAATATATACTTTTGATAAGTATTAAACTCCATGTATTTGATCAAAAACCAATCAATTTATGTCTATTGATACTTTTTATTTATAGTGATCTTGTTAAGAACTATGTGATATATAAAAATATGAATTGGACCATATTATTTACTTAAAAATAGTATTGGTTCAATTTGATGTGATAAAATATGGAATATAAACCCAATATTCAAATGATCTAGTAGTACTTTCTTTAATTCTTCAAGTTTTATCATGGTCATTCCATATTGGGTCTTTGATTTAGGTGTCAAACAATGTATAAATTCTACTGAGAACTATACATCATTATCTTGGTTAAAACTAGAAAAATATTTGGATGATACATCATTATATTCCCTTAGAATATAAATTTCTTCAAGGTTTAAGTTTTACTTTATCTCAAACATTTGATAAATATAAACTAATTCATTGGGTAGTGATGCCTATGGGGGGGGAGAATTAGGTGTGACAAAATTTAACCAATTAGGTTAAAATTAAAATATTTATTCATACATGATTGGGAAATATCTGTTATTATTTTAGATGTTTGGATCATTGATTTGTTACCTCAACACATACCCCTCATGAAATATAGATAAAGGAAACATCACAATGGAATATTTATAGGGTTTGGAGCCATTATAGGAAACCCACTCCATGATATGAAAAATTATTATCTTGAGTCATATATTTTCACTACTCTTGTAAGTGATGAAATGATAAAAGTATCAATTATTTAACCAAGAGAATGTTTCAACTTGAACTCAGATCCAACTGTATTACAATAGTGGTAAAACTATCTCCTGAAAATCCTCTTCTACCTCTGGATAGGAATGTGGTTTTTTTATACTAGAACTATTAGTCTTTAAAGGTACTTCACAAACTTACTCATTGATATAACTTTTATTTCCTCCTAATCATACACTATAATCACATTCTAGTTAGCATGTCCTTTACTTCTATTAAAATTAATCTAGAGAACTCATTATTGTTGCCTTCAATGTTTGGAACTTCTACAAGTTAGAACTTTACACTGGTCTATCTTCTCAACCTCTAGTCACCTAAATTTTGTGACCTTCCTCTATTTCCTCATAATATATTATTCTAGGCTCCTTACTTATTTAACCCTTCTCATATTTTGGGATGTACATGGGATGTTATTCCCTCTACAATTTTCTTATTAAGAATTAAAACAACTATATCAATAATTTCTCATCCGTATTTTCTAAATCAAATGATGTTACCACATTATATAGTAAAACTTCCTTCAATAAATGGGGGGGAAATGTAAGTTTTGATTCTAAACTCCCGCCAACTCTCTATTTTCAGTCGACATCCATAAATATTTTTGATTATAACAACCCTGCTCTTTTAATTACAATCATAAATTATTTAGTGACATAAAATTACACTTAATACAACCCAGAAGATAGATAATTCTAGTGTAATGGGAAATTAGTAACATTACATAACAAATTAAAACATGGAATACAACATCATTATCTAAAACATCCTTTACTTGACCACAACATTCCTCCATACTTAACATCTCATGGGATAACCTGAGGACATACATAATAAAAGGGTGAGATATAAATCCTAAAAAGGTAATAAACATGTAAAAACATGAGGAATACAAAAAATGTTTGACAGCAGGTATATCAATGGATAATAAATTAAACATGAACATAAAGGCATGATATATCATGATAATCAAAACATGGAAATGTGGAAACAACTTAAAACATTTCATCATAGGTCAAGGATAAAATTACAAGACATCATTGTGGACAAAGTCCTATAAAGGAATTAGATAAACCCATATCCCAATGTGTCTTATCATGATATTAAACATTACCCAATGCATTGGAGCGCTATATAATTCTGGGTGCACCCGTCACTTTCATTTCATTCTCATGCTTAAGTGTGTCACATAGATCATAAAACATGGACTCATTCATCCTCAAAATTTATTCCATTGTCACGGGGTATGTAATACATACATTTATGTCTTAAATAAAAAGTTATATGTGTATAAAATTGAATACCATTAATATGGAATGGGTACAATATTCACTAAACAATTGTTTTGGAATGTAAATTCACATTGAAATTTAGGCAGCCTAACGGCGTGACATAAAAATTCATAAAAAGGGTTGATGATAAAGAAATAGGTCTCTCAACATATATAAATGAAATGGATAATAAGTGGTTCATATAAATACATGTCCCAACATAATAAATTAAAAAATAGAAGGCATAACATAATAAATAAACTTGAAGAAAGAAGAGAAATGGAATTAATATTACAAAAATTCAGCATGGTAACATGTGTAAGTGGAAGGGAATAATGAGAGAGAAATGGGTAACTCATCATTAAAAATAATAAGGGTGTAAAAATATAAGGAAACCTGGATAAAAATGAGAATGGAAGGAACCCTTACTTGAGTGTATGACTTCAAAAGCATAAATATGGGATTATTGAGAGCTTGGGGAACCATGGGAAGATTATAGAGAGTATAGGATAAATTAATGACTTTATAAAAGTAATTTTAGTGAAGATAATTGAGAGATTGGGTGGGTTTATATTGGAAATGAGAGTGGAATTATTTAATATTTCACAAACTTAGGTTTTGGAATCCATATAATTACATATTTAAAACCACAAACCTTCCTAGGGTTTTCCCATATTTTTTGCCAAATAGGAGTGGAAAACGTGATTTTATATTGTAAAGGGTGGAATATACTAAATTATTAGCCTTGTTTATGTGGAGGTGAGTCACATTATTAAAGAAATGAATTTTAAATCATAAAATATATTATACATTTTGGAGGATTCATTAAGGATTTATAAAATAAGTCAAAAAAATATAAAATCCCATTATTTTAAATTTAAAACATATATTTTTCTAAATATCCATTTTATAGTGTTTATTACATCCCTATTGGTCCATTATGATGTCATAGAACACCTTATATATTTATATGGTATTTAATGTTTACCCAAAAATTCGACTGTCTCAGAAAATTCTGAAAAATTTACCATTGGATAATTTGGATGTACTGATTATAAAAACAGTATTCATTTTATCTAAATAACTTTATATATATGTGAATTTTTTATGTTTAAAATGAAAACTGATATTTATTGAAAATTGACTGGTTTTGACACAAAAAAATAGTTTTCAAACCTTAATAAAGACTACATTTAACATTATAAAAAATATATGATCATTTATATTTAAAAAAAGTAATTTAATGATAATATTTTATTAAAATATTATTTATTTAAAAAATCCATTAATTCAAAAAAATAGATTTCTTAATTGAATTTGAATATTGACCAAAGATACTATTTGTGCTCTAAAAATCATTCACAAGCTAACAATGATAGAATGAAAGTATATTAATTATTTTATACAAAAATAATGTACATAACTAGAATGATTGTGTCTTAATACATATTTCTTTATAACACCAGCATACACCCTAAGTGTAAAGTGTGTGATGGTGTGGGTTTCATGGGGTCGTTCGGTGAACATGGTTTGTGTCATGATCTCAATGATATTGAACATATCCTATAAATGGTTTCTCTCATGCTTAAGTTGTTGGATCTCATCTTGGTCTTGGTCTAGAGAAAATTCCATAAATTCTATCTCCCTTTAAAGCTCTGATAAATCGGATTCATAGGAAATGATCCTACAGGTTGAGGCCATCATTTCCTTTGTCTGTGTCAAAAATATTTGTTAAAACCCTATATTTATACTAATCATCTGATCACTCTTCAACAAAAATATTATCAATAGTAAAGATACATAATGTTCATTTAAATCCAATTTAATATAATAAAATAAATGGAGTGTATGTGTTTTATATATCCATTTTACAATATGAAACATTTAATTAAATCAAAATAGGAAATTTCATTTATAACAGTTTGGGTCGTTAAAATCATCCCCCTTAAAAAAATCCTTAAAAATTTTAATTTCCCATATTAAAACAAATGATGGTAACTTTGTTTCATTGCCTCCTCTTGTTCCCACATTTATTCTTCAAAGTTTTGGTGTCTTCACAACACTTTGACCAGGTGCATTATTTATTTCGTAGAACTTTGTCTCTATGATCTAAGATCTTTACTGGATTATCCTCATAAGAGAGGACATTATTTAGTGGTACCAAATCTATATTGAGTACATGATAGGGGTCTCGTATGTATTTTCTCAATAGGGATACATGTAATACATCATGTAGTTTAGATAGGTTAGGTGGGAGTGTTAGTTGGTAGGCCACCGCTCCGATTCAATAAAAGATCTCAAAAGGTCTGATGTACCCTGAACTAAGCTTTCCCTTCTTTCTAAATCTCATTCATCTCTTACATGGAGATATATGGAGGAATAACATGTCTTCAACATCAAACTCTATGTCTTTTAGATGATTGTTAGCATACCTTTTCTATCGACTATGAGTAGACTTGATGTGTTGTTGAATGGTCTTAACCTTATCCACCATTTCCTTGACCATTTCAGGACCTAGCTAATTTCATTCCCAAACTTCATCCCAGCATGTAGGTGTTATTCACCTCTTCCTATAGAGGGCTTCATAGGGAGACATTTGGATTCATGAGTGGAAGCTTTTTTTGTAAGAGAACTCAACTAGAGGAACGTGTTGATCCCATCCTCCTTTGAATTCCATTAAGAATGCTCTTAACATTTCCTCAAGTGTATGGATAGTCTGCTTATATTGGACATTAGTTTGAGGGTGATGGGCCATGATGAAGTTTAACTTAGTATTCATAGCATGTTTGAGGCTCTTCTAGAATATAGAGGTGAATCTTGGATCTCGATCGGATACTTTTGATAGTGGTTCACCATGTAGCCTCACCACTTCTCTGATGTATATCCATGCAAGTTGAACCAATGAGAAATCCTCTCAAATCACAATGAACTGTGTAGTGTTTCAATGATAATCCTTTAAAAAATAGATAGAATTGTTTCCTCTAGATTTATTATAAAGCTTTGTGAGAAATTACATGGTGATTTTTTCCCATTTCTATGTAGGTATGGGTAATGGTTGCATCATCCCCTTATATTTTTTTCTTCCTGAATTCACTTTCTGGTATACAAGACATCTCAATGTATATTCTGCATTCTCCTTATTTATATTTTCCCACCAATAGTGTTCTTTGAGATCTCGATACATCTTTGTGCTTCCAGGGTGGATAGAGAAGTTTGAGATATGTGCATCATCCAATAACTCCTTCATTAACTCAGAATTTGATGATACACATAGTCATAACCCAAATCTTACAACACATTCTTCATGAACATTGAAGTCTGAGGATTTTAATTTTCTAATAGTTTCCACTTTCTTCTAAATTCCCAAATCATCCCTTTGAAAATACTTTAACCACTCTATAAGAGATGGTTGAGCAATCATTTGTTAAAGGATTGATTATGTTCCTTCCATTATGATTACCATGTACATACTCTTCTGGTCTAATAGGATCAGATCCTTCTCAATTATCATCAATGAAATAGTTTCATGATCCTTTATACATAGAGAATCTTCCACTTTATTCACTTTTCTCAGAATGTAATGAATTGAGTATTCATAGTCTTTGATCAGCTCTAACCATCTTTGTTGGCACATATTCAACTCGTTATATGTGAATATACAGTTTAAGATGTTGTGATATGTAAATATTTCATACTTCTCCCTAAATAGGTATTGTCAACAAATTTGCAAAATAAAGATCACTACAGCCAACTCTAGATCATGTGTTGGATAGTTCTGCTCATGAACATTCCACTTCCTTGAATCATAATCAATGACTTTATCATTACACATTAGCACACATCCCAGACCCTTCTTCGAAGCATCACTAAATACCACAAAATGCTCTCCACTTGTGGGTAGTGTGAGAACAAGTGTAGTGATAAGACTCCTTTTCAACTCCTTAAAGTTATCTTCACATTCATTATTCCAATAAAATTTGACTCCCTTCCAAGTTATCTTGGTTAGAGTGTTTTAAAATCTTGAGAAATTTCTCACAAATCGATGATAATTCCATTATAATACAAGGAAAAAATGGATATCTTTCACAGATGTTGACCTCTTCCATACTTAAATTTCCTCAGTCTTTAAAGGGTCCACATATATCTCGTTTCTTATGATGATATTCCCCAAGAAAGAAACTTCCTTCAACCAGAACTTTCATTTTCTGTATGTGGAATAAAGATTTTCCTTTCTCAAGGTCTTTAGCGTAGTACTTAAATGCTCTTCATTATCCTTCTTACTTTTCGAGTATATTATAATATCATCAATAAAGACTTCCAAAAATTTGTCACAGTAATATTTAAAGACTCCATTAATCAAGTCCATGAATATTTCTGGAGCATTAGTGAGTCTGAATGGCATCACTATGAACTCATAATTCCCATACCTTGTACAAAAAGCAGTCTAGGGGATATCCTCCTTCTTCACCATTACTTTGTAATATCCCGAATGTAGATCCAACTTGGAAAAGTATTTTTCTCCACGTAGCTGATCAAACAATTTATAAATTCATGGAAAAGGATACTTGTTATTTTTCATGATTTTGTTGAGCTCATGATAATCAATTCAATGGCTCATTGACCCATCCTTCTTCTTAATGTAGAGTACTGGTGAAACCCATGGTGAAGAATGTGGGAATATAAACCCTTTCTCTAGATTTTCATGTAGTTATTTCTTTATCCCCTCAAGTTCCAAAAAACCCTTTCTATACATATTCTTCGATATTTCCAATGACCTAAGGGTAAGATCAATTGATAATTCAACAGATTTATTAGGATGAAAACCTGGAAATTCCTTAGGAATCACATCAGTGAATTCCCTAACAATAGGAATGTCTTCAAGGATGGTTCCTTCCGTAGACTCAATAATTTTAGCAAGATAAACATGATCATATGATAGTAATATCCATGATTGGGATGATGGTGATAAAGAAGATTCATCCTCCTCCTTTCACTTGTATAGAATTGGGTGTTGATTTTCAATATAGAGAGTGATTTCCATCTCATGGGAATTTATTTTGGATCTATATAGGGAAAGCCAATCCATGCCAAGAATTGCATAGAATTCCAAAACGTTAAGTATGATAAGGTTCACTGGGAAGTTCAATCCACAAATTGTGACAGGGGAGGAGTTATATACATGGGATTCTATAATTTCCCCATTCTCCATTTTCACCAAAATCTCTACTTCCATGATTTTTTGGGGTGTTTGGATTGTTCTACTAAACATTCATGATATAAAAGAATTCGTAGAACAAGAATCAAAAGGTAGGTTTTTTATTATTGTATGAAAAACTAGCGTATCTATCACCACTTCTTTTTCGGGATTCACTTCGCTGGTAGTGATAGAAAAAGATCGCCCTTTGTACCTTTGATTTTGTTGGTTGCCTCCGAAAACCCTTTGAATTGTGCATTGGTTGGATAAATTTCATGGTTCCTTGCAGTTATAGAAATGAACAATGTGCTTAGGGTTTACCATAGCATTCCTTTCCTTCGTTTTAGTAGAGAGTTTTTCTTTCCATCAATCTATGTCTAGTTTCCCTTCCTTCCCACACCTAAATCATTTCCTTGTCTTGTTTAGGAAGTTTCTAGGGTGCTTCTTTCTCACCTTTGGAAAGTTGGATTTTGATATTTCTTGGTACCATTAGTTGTCTCTATAATACTACCACAATTTGACTCCACCATTTTATTCTTATCCCCATGATACCCCTAAGATTCTCCAATCTCCATTTTGACTATGAGTGAACATCGGACAATTTCATCATAGCTATCAAAGTCACATATCTCCAGGTCTTCATATAAGATAAGTTTTATCCCACCAAACAAGAGGTCAACCTTTTAATCAGGGTTAATGATAATTATTGAGGCGTATCGAGCAAGCCTTGTGAAGTTTACCTTGTACACTCTGATGGATTCATCATCTTTTTTCTGGAGGGAAAGATAGTCCCTTTCCATCTTAAGTCAGAGAATGTAAGGAAAATATTTATCAAAAAACATTTTCCTAAAATAATTCCATCACATATCCTCGATCTCTTCATCAGGATTTTTATTTTTGATCAATGTTTAACATTGATCAGCTTCACCCTCTAAAAGATAAGTAGCCAGAAGAACCTTCTGTTGTCTGGAGAATTTATGGATGGATAAGATCTTTCAATGGATTCGATCCATTGTTTGGAGATTGAGGAATCTGATGGTCCATTAAAAGTGGGGTGTCTTTGTCTCATGAAGCTCTTGATAGTGACTTATTCTTTCTTTGGGGGGTGGAAATTCCTCTTAATCTAGGTTTATATTCAAAATTTGAGTTAAATGAGATAGTATCATGAAAAAGTTTGTGATTCCTGCTCCTATAGGATTGGGCATCTCATTAGAGAAGTCATTACATTGATCTTCACATCGGTTGTTAGCCTGATTCCTCCTATTACCGTCCATTGGGTAGAATAAAAGAAAAATTAGGGTTATGTATTTAAATCTATTAAACACATAAATAGGAATCCAATAACATTAAAGGGATAACTTATAAAATACATATATTTCCTTAACTTATGAATTTATAGGCTTCAATCTAAGTTATCCATGATCTATTTCCTAACATATATTCTTATAGGATTTTTTGTGCCCTTAATTATGGTTCATACTATGCTTATGAATTGATCAAATCCTATCCCTCAGGACTGTCAAACCAAGAGTACAACAAGACCCGTTTTCATGAACTAGTTTCCGTTTGAGTCTGGATCAAAGTGGTGTTTTCATGTTTTACCCCAAGATACATTTGTGCCAGAGCCACATCCCCTTTCTCATATCCATATAGGTATTTATTTTCCTAAAAAACCACTTACTCTATACTCACTAAGATTTAGGGAAGTTTGTCTTATACTTAGTCTAATCCATAAGGATTAAAATAGAGTTTTCTAATCCTGATCCCAAATAAATAAACATTCCTCAGATACCAACTATAACAATACTTTTCATTTTATTACATTCATAAACGATTTAATGACATAAAATTACATTTAATACAACCCAAAAGATTCAAAATTTTATTGTATTATAAAATTAGGAATAATTCATAACAACTTAAAACATGAAATACAACATCATTATTGAAAACTTCTTTTACATGACCACAACATTCCTTCTTACTTAACATTTCATGGGATAACCTGAGGACATAAAGAAGAAATCGGTGAGTTATAAATCTCATTAAGGGAATAAACATGGAATAAAATGAGTTAGAAAACACAAGTTAGATAATTGGCATTTCAATGGAGTATAAAAGAAACATGAACATAAAGGCATGATATAGCATGATAATCATAACATGGAAATCCATTAACAATATAAAAAATTGCATCATAGGTCAAGGATAAACTTCCAAGATGTAATAGTGGAAAAATTCCCATAAAGGAATCAAGTAAACCCTTTTCCCAACATGTCCTCTCATGATACTAAACATTACCCAATGTATAGGAGTGATATACAATTCTGGGTGCACCTGTCACTTTAATTTCATTATCATGTTTAAGTGTGCCACATAGATCATAAAACATGGATTCATTAATAATCATAATTTATTTCAAGATCAAGGGTTGTGAAATACATACATATATGTACTCAATAAAATGATATATATGTATAAAAGTGAACACGCTTGACACGGAATGGGTAGGGTATTCACTACATAATTGTTTTGGAATGGAAATTCGCAATGTAATTTCGGCAGCCTAACGACGTGACATAAACATTCATAAAAAGGGTTGTTGATAAAGAAAGAGGTATCTCATAATATATTAATTAAATGTAAATTAATAGGGTGTTATAAATAAATTTACTATCATAAATAATTTTTAAATAAAAGGCATAACATAAAAAAGAAACTTGAAGAAATATGAGAAATGGAATAACTCTTATGAAATTTATTCATGGTAACAGGTGTACGTAGAAGGGATTAATGAGAGATTAAGGGGTATATCATCATTAAAATATAATAATTGAAGTATGGGGTAGGGTTGAAAACATAACCCATATTTTTTAATTTAAAATAAAAGGGTGTAACAACATAAGTAAACTTGATTAAAAATGAGAAAGGAAGGAACCCTTACATGATTGTGTGACTTAAAAAGATTTAAGAGGGGCTTATTGAGAGCATTGGGTGCCTTGGGAGGATTATAGAGAGGTGATAATAGAGTAATTACGTGCTCTAAGTATTTTTGAGTGAAGATAAGTGGGATCTTTGGTGTGTTTATATAGGAATTGAGAGGGGAATTCTTTAATATTTCAAAAACTTTGGTTTTGGAATCTATATAATTAAATATTAAAAACCACAATCCTTCCCATGGTTTTTTCCAAATAGGAGTGAAAAAAATTGTTTTATATATCCAAGGGTCTAAGATATTAAAATACCATCTTTACTTATGTGGAGGTGAGTTACATTATTAATGAAATGAATTTAAAACCATAAAACATTTTATACATTATGGGGGATTCATTAAGGCTCTATAAAATAAGTCAAAAAAATAAAAGATAACATTATTTTAAAGGTAAAACATATATTTTTTCAAATATCCCTTTTATAGTGTTTATTACATCACTATTGGGGAATTATGATGTCATAAAATACCCTATATATTTATATGGTATTTAATTTTTACCCAAAAATTTGACTATCTTATAAAATTATAACAAATTCACTATTGGATAATTTCAAAATCTTGAGTCCAAAAATAATATTTATTTTATAAAAAGTATTTTCTAAATATGTGAATTTTCACTTTTAAAATGGAAACCGACATTTATTGAAAATTCACTGGTTTTTGAAAAAAAGAGTTTTTGAACCTTAATAAAGATTACCTTTGACTTTATAAAAATTGTATGACCTTTTATATCTAATAAAAGTAATTTAATGATAATATTTTATTAAAAAAATATTTAAAAAATCCATTAATTCAAAAAAATAGAGTTCTTAATTGAATTTGAATTTTAACTAAAGATATTATTTTTTCTTTAAAAATCATTTACAAAGTAACAATAATAAATTGAATTTATATTCATTATTATATGAAAAAAATAATTTAAATAACCATAATGATAGGGTCTTGATACATATACCTTTGTTACATCCGCATACGCCCTAAGAGTAAGGTGTTCTATGGTGGTGCTTTAATGGGGTTGTTCGATGAACATGGATTGGGCCGGGATCTCGATGATCTTGAAATTCTCCCATAAATGGGTTCACTCATGCTTATGTTCCTGGATCTCACCTAGGGATTGGTATAGGTAAAATACCATAAATTCTACCTCCCTAGGAAGCTCCAATAAATGGGCTTCAAAGGGAATGATCTTACTAGTTGTGGCCATCACCTCCTTTGTCTGTGACAAAAAGATTTTTTAAAACCCTATATTTATATTAATCATGTGTTCACTGTTCAAAAACTATATTATAAACAACAAAGATACATAACGGTCATTTAAATACAATTGGATATAATAAAACAAATGTAGTGCATGTGGTTTCTATATCCATTTTACAAAATAATACATTTAATTAAATGAAAAAGATAAATTTTGTTTATAATAGTTTGGGTCATTACAATGATGGTATTAGAATTTGACTTCTCCAAATCCCTTTAAAATATCATTGTCAACAATCTTCCACTATTCAAAAAATATCTAACAGAATCATAAACCTCACTTTGTGATCTTTGAGGTTTTTAACATTCAACTGAAAACCATTTAAATGAATGTGACTTATAAATTCTCATGTGATGTCATTAAACATATTCTGATGAATGTAATTCAATAAATATCACTTTATGTATATTTAGGTTTTGCCCCTACTTCTGATCAACTCAATATTTTACTACAGTACTTCAAATAGTTCTGAAATGAATCAAGAGCTTCAAGGTATCTGCATCCATTATAACAATTTTTTTTAGAACACTATCTCGCAATGTATTCTTCTGATCAACTTAAATTTTGATTGTATCATTTAAAAAACTCAAATAGTCATTTATACTTAGATTAATTTTAATTTTCATCTGCTAATGTTCTAAAAAACTACCTTTTTATCTTCCAATAATACCACATTTGGTATATATCCAACTTCCAATGAGCTCGTATTCTCTTCTCTTTGTTTCTTGTTAAACATCAGCCTAAGACATTCAATGTTCTCACCTTTTCTTTATATTTGGACTTTCTCATCACTCACTATTCTTCATACCTTATATCATCCACTTGTAATTTCACTTTCTTTGAATCTTTGTATTTACATCATGAACATTTTATCAACATAACTGATTATATTTACTTCTGATGCACTGAACTTCAATCTCAGTCCACTGATATGAAATACGATGTAGTCAAAAAATGCTTATTTTTTTGTAACATGATTTTGGAGTGTATATAATTAGATCATTTTATAATTTGATTGAATAATTTAGAATCATAGTTGGTACTATATTAATTTGATGTATTAATGATGAAAGAACTTTTCATACATTTAGTAACTTATCTCTAAGATTTTAGCATCAACTCAAGAATCTCAACTCTCTTAGTATATTTCTCTTTAAGAGAGATTAAAAAAAATTATTTTTAGTATATTTTCCTATGATGCTGCTTCAATATATATAGGTTATACTACAATTCACTTCATATCTTTCCCAAATTCATTAGTATCAATTCTCTTCGTAATCTGAAGTTCATCCTACATTACTCAGGGATAAATCTTGGGGAAATTTTTAATTCTTTAATGTGGCGTGTCCTTTTATCATCATGGATTCTTCTTGCTTTACTGAGTGACTTCCAATCATCTTAGCATTCCCTTTTCAAGGTTCACTCCATCTAAGAAGCTCTTATATCTATGAATGTACATTTTGTAAATTTTGGTCAAGTTATCTTGAACCATTGTATCTCAAATATTCAATCTATATAATTGGATATTTAATCTCCTCATATACTAGATTCACCATTAAATGGGTGCTTTTAAATCTCCCATTTACTTAGAAACTATTGTTGATATTACTTTGTAACATCTTCAATACTGGTTTTAAAATGAAGAATAGTTCAATAAATATATGATCTTTTCTTTATTATAGATCTACACATTAGGGTAACTTACTTACTCACATCAATATATAAGTGAAAGTGCTTCTCTATCCTTAAACACTTATGATGAACACATTGAAGTTCATTTTAATCAATCCTTTGATCTCTGGTCTACTTTTTTATATAATTGTCTTCATGATTGAATCCTCTTTTTTTATCAACACTTTATTCACTTTTATTCATTAGTTATGGTGACATGATTCTTCATATCATCTAGTCATTAGGACCTTCTTTTATAGTGTTCTTGTAACTAATGGTTCCACTTTCTAAAGTGTGAAATTTTGGTGTTTTTACTTCCAAAACACTCATACACACCTCTACTTTCAACATACATATTGACTTGTTCAAAATACATTTAAAAAATATACAATATTTCATCATCACCTTTCGATGGTATCTTCAATATCCTCCTTTGAATTTGTTTTCAATGCCCATTCAAAACTACTGTAAATGATATTTCTCCCCCTTATTGAAAATAAATTCAAAGTCTCTTTTATCCCTATCCTCCAAGAACATTGAGTGATGCAAATTCATCATTTATATTCTTCTCAAATTATCTTCCATTGATCGGAATGAAATATTTTAATTTCACAAGAGAAGTATTATATCAATTTTCACAAATAAATGATTTAAAAATCAAACTTCTTTATGTCTTTGTCAGTTATTCTTGTTGTAAAAAACAAGCATGGTTTAATTAGACACCAATGTTTTCTATAAAATTTTACCAAGTGATACCAACTTGAAAACATATTCTAGGGTAATATAAATGGATATTCATACAACTTATTTCTTAAAACTATCTTAACAAAAAAATCAAAAAAATTCAACCCTAAAAGTAGATCTATTCTCCATTATAAAATTACATTCACTTTTTCATTTAATGATAATGTCCTCCCCCTTAATTCCATTATGGTTTTTTATACATGGACATGAGATTGTACCAATGTTACTAAAGGATGAGAAATTATTTAGTGATTTATATGTTTGATATCTGGAACTTCATCTACCAGATCTATCTTCACTCTCCCTAAATGGGTGATCTCCATCAGTTATTTATTTAGAAATTCCATTTAATTATACTACCTTCAATAAACATTTCCATTAGAAATCATCAAAACATATAAGGGAATTAGGTGGTTTTCCTTTGTCAATTTGATAGAGCAGTAGGGTTGACAAATATTTCTCAACCTAGAAAATCCCTTCACATTAGATTTATTTTTCTTCATTCTTTTAACCAATCTTACGATCACTAAACTTCTAGGGTAGAATGGACTTCTTAAGTTCATTTTTATTTTTCTCTTTATGTGTGGGTTTCTTGTTAATTTAATCTCGAAGTGGAATTGCACTCTTATTTTCCTTTAATTCCAAATCCCTTGATAATTTTAGTTGTTCTTCCCAAAAATTCATACAAACCTTCATAACATGTTTTAATTTTGTTTTTTCTTTGATTGAATTATTCCAAGAAGATTTTATAGCACAAGTGTCTTTCTAATAATACTTCCTTTTTTTACAAAATTATCTTGAATAAGCATCATTGTCTTTCATTTACTAGAAGTTTGAATATATTTTTTACAAATTCCACCCAACTTCAAAACTTTTAGTAAGTTACCCATATTTGGTAGCTTCCAATGTGTTTCTACTTCTTTTTTGGTGACTCCTTCCACTAAACCAATCCATTTTTTCTTTATTAGGTTGATTCCCATGGTTTCTCTATCTCTCTACCATTAACATGAACATTCATTAAAAGTCGATAATTATATCTGAACATAAATTTCCTTATATAGAATACATTTTTATTCTTTAGTATGACATATTCCTTAAAATTATTCTTCAGTTCTTTCTTCTTAGTTGAATCGATTTTTTACACCTCAACATGGACTTACATTCCATATTCTATTAATTTTTCATCAATTATTGTGGCCATATTCCATTGATTATAACTGAATTATTCTTTGTAGTTGTGAAATAGTATTTATTAATATAGTAATCACTCCTTGTGTAACCTTTACAAAGTATCCTTATAAATTTAAATTTTTTTATTATGAATTGATTTTCCTTCTCCCAGGAACCTTTATTCCAACTAGTTTATTTCCTTTGACTTTGATTCTACTCTCCCTTTGTTTCAACCTTATAAATTCTTTATAATTTGAAATATTATTCCAAAATCTAAAGGACTGATGCCCAAACTTTACAAAATACTATAAAGATACAACAATTCCACTATTCTTATATTGAGTAAAGCTCTACTTGGTGAATTTTTCTTCCAATATTAATATTTTTACTTCTTTTTCCATAAATATTAAGAGGAAAAACTTTTGTTTTCCATTAGTAATTATAATTTCATTGAATATGTGGATTATATAATTTATTTCTCCCCCAATTTTTTTTCTAGAACTTATATTGTAACCTACAATACATAATTAATCAAAGTTAGTGAAAAATATTTTTCTTGAGTTTGGGGCTACATTTGTCTTCAAGATATAAAAAAATGTTTCTTAGGATTGTTTCAAATTTAGTATTCCACTGGATTGAGTCTTTTGTGATGTAAGGATATTCTTGGGATTCTCCATTACAATACCACTTCTGGTAGCTTTAGGTGAAGATTCAACTTGAGTAACTTCTTTTTTTCTCAATTTTATTTCCAAATCAAGAAACATTAAACTTAATGTGTTTTTCTAATCTTCAACGAAGTTCACATTATCATCAAATTCATCTTTTAGTTTCAAAATTTTTTCTTGATACATATTTAGTTCTTTTGAAGGAGAGTTGTAAATCTCTTTTACCCTTTTGGATTTTATATCTAATAGATAGTTCTTGACATTTACATTTTCTTTCAATACATGAACCAATTATTCAAAAACATTCTTAAACACTTATTCCTGAGAGACATTCCTATGGAACATCTATTCCACTAAAGATAATTATTCATTGAAAAGTTATACATATTTTTCCTTTGATTACACTATTTTTATGAGTGTTCTACACTTTTGGAACTTCTTAGTCAATGTAAATTCTATTTCAGTGACTTTTTATTCCATCTGTGTGACTTATTAAAATTTTCAATTGAAAAATGTAAGTATATATTTGACAAACTCAATAGGAAAAATATTCATGTATTCCTTAATTTTGAGTAAAAGTATTCAATAATAAAAATAAGCTCATACTCACTGCATATTAAACACGGTTAATCTAGAGGATTAGTTTTAACAAGATATAGTAATGTAACTTCCACTCTAATTTCCTTCAAGCAGCCAAAGATCCTACTTCTACTAATATTGAGAGACTAATTTCCACTTCTTTTGAGCTTATTTATTCTTCTAGTTTTTCAACATTTTTGAAAAACCATCTACATTTTTAGTACTAATAATAGATTATAATTTCATCATCTCAAGCATAGCTTTATTCTCTTCTGGTAGAGACATCATTGTATCTTCTATAAATATTCAAATAATATAGATCATTGAAAATAACCAGGAAAAAACAATTGATCCAAATAGAGGGAAACTGTATTTGATACCACTTTTTATTCCTATTGGATAGTGTGGTCACTCTAAGGGATGGTGTGAATTGGGTGTGACCATATTTTACCAACTATATTCAAATTAAACTCTTGATTCATTTAATTTATTTGATCTTTTGTTATCAGTTAAGATGTATGAATCTTTTATATATTCCCTCAACACATACCCCATAAACTAATGTAATTAAACTAAAGGAAACAATATATAATTATTTTTACAAGGTTTGGCCCCAGTGTTGGAAACTTATTCCTTTATATGATTAGTAAACATCTAAAGTCGGATATTTTTACTATTCTCATAAGTGTTATAACGGAGAAAGTTATTATCCTTTACCCAAGATTAGGTTTGAACATGAACTCTGACGCCACTATATTACACTAGTGGATATTCTATCTCCTAACAATCTTATCCTACCACCTGATAGAAATGTGGAGTTTTTTATTCCAGAACCACTAGTCTTAAAAGGTTCTTTTCAAACATCCTCAGGTATAGTACTTTGAATTTTTTTTGAAATTCCTCTAGAATCACATGAAAGTAATCCAATCATATGATTTGGTAGACTAAATATGGAGCACTCACTATCAAGTAATTTTACATACATAACTTCTATAAGTTATCTCTTGACTCTGGTATAACTTCTCAACATTGGTCACCAGAATTCAATGACTTAATCTGATTCCTCAGAATATGTTGTTCCATCCTCCTCACTTCTTCAACACTTCTGATATTATGGGATGTACTTGGTCAGATGATCCCTATACCTTTTTCTTCTCAATAATTATAGCATCTATGTCAATACTTTATCATCAAAATTGTCTCACTAGAATGATATTCTTCCTTTATATAGACAAACCTTCTCTAATAAATGTAGGGAATGCATTGGATTTAATTAAACCCCCCCCCCCTCTCACTCTATGTCTTTAGTAAATAGACTTCAGTAAATTATAAAGATATTGGAGTTTGGCTTCATCAAATCCTTCACAAAACATAGCATCAACATTATTCCACTCTTCAATAAATATTGGTTTGAATCAAATAATTTTCTTCATGATATTTTATTCTTTAATCATCAAACCCTATCACAAAGATTGGGATTTCACAATTTTCATGTGAAGTCACTTAAAATATTTTACAAGATTTAATTTTTTATAATTCAATCTAAAAATCCATTGGTTTTACCAATTTTTTAACTCAACTAAATCTTATATAGACTTATGTACATAAAAAATTAACATGAATATTGATCTTCTAGTAAACCCCATACACTACACCAACCTTTGTTCAATATTTTTCATGGGGTATCTTCTTTCAGCCAACTCCACTTCCAATAGTCACAACTTCAAAAAATAAATAATCATTTGTACTTAGATTAATTTTTAATTTCATTTTATAAATATTTCAACACAACTGATGTCCTCATCTTCTGGTTATACAACATTTTCAATTCACACAAAATCCGATCAGCTCATCTTCAGAACACAATATTACTTGTTAAAATTCAGACTCTATCATTCAGTTTTCTCAAAAAAAATTAAATTTGGACATCCACATCTCTCATTCTTCTTCATACATTGGATCGACCGCTTATAAATTTGTTTAAATTGATAATTTTGATATATATCAACCAATGTTTGTTTGATTCTTCTTTTTTTCACCTACTTCTAGAGTGTAAAACATCAACCCCTTTCTTCTTCAAATCAACATAGACTTCGATCAACTCATCCAGGATCATAGTTGCTCATCTTCTAATGTGGTGTATTGATAATGAATGAAATTTTCATATATTGACTGGATTGTCTATAATCCATTACATCATCTTGGAAATATCAACTCTATTAGAAACTTTATATTATAGATATCTTCTAACTTATTATTTTCAGCACATATTCTAATGATTCTACTTCTATAGATGTAGCTTATACTACACCGAACTTAATTCCTTTAAGAAATTATTTAGAATAAATTTTCTTAATAAGGTTAAGTTCACAATAAATTTCTCATGGATCAATCTAGGGAACTTTGTTAATTATTTAATCTAGTTCATTCATACAATCATCATATGTTTTTTATTTTTTTATTGAGTGACTTTTGATCATCACAGCTTTCCATTTTTTTGATTGACAACATCTCAGAAACTATTATATCACTAAAAGTAAATTATGTAACATCTTGTCAAATTATCTTATTTATATTTAACCTTTATCACCAATCTCTCTAATTAGATATTTAATCTCATCATCTACTAGATCAACATTCATTGAGTTTTTTTAATCTCATATTTACTTATATGTTGTCGTATATAGTACCTTGAAAGATCTCCAGTACTTGTATTTCACTTGAGTAATAGTTGAATAATCATTTGATGTTTTTTATTTTTTGGATCTCCACATCCCAGAAACTTAATTCTTCAAATCACTATATAAATGACAATGCTTCTTCATCCTTCAACACTTATCATGAATAATTTAAAGTTTGTTTTAATCCAAACTATGATATCCAAGACTCATCTAAATAGGATAGTCTAAATTAATGAATACTTTTTTTATCAGTATAAATTTCTTAACTTATCTTCAATAGTTCTGATGACACGAATTCCTCCCATCATCTAGTTAGTAGGAAATACCTCTATGGTGTTCCTGCATCTGATGGTTCCACATTTCAGAGTGTGAAATTCTAGTGGTCTTACATATAGAACACCCATAGGAACTTTTAATTTCAACTTACTCATTGAATTTTCAACTTCCCATTGACAATGAATAAAATAATTCATTATCGCCATCAAAATGGTTCATAAAATAAATTCATAATCCTCCCTGTAATTGTATAAGATTATGAGATATTTAATGATATAGAAATAGATTTACTTTTCCAAATGTATGATATGATCTATATATAGAATGATACAATACATAGATAATATTGCATCCGGTTCTATTTAAATATGAATTATGATATTTTATAGATGAATCTTTCCAAAAAATTAATTAGGGAAAATTAAAACACTTATATTGCAAAAATTACATTACTAGGAATTTTAATAAACATATATACTTTAATGTATCAAGAATAATATTCAATATTTATTATAAACATGTATGATATAAAGTAATTATTCAAAACAAAACCAAAAAATAATTTTTATATTCTTTACTGAATATTTAGTATACCTTTTACAATATTATTTTTTTGCTCCACCTTAATGGTGGTGATGGAATAATCCCTTACTTAATCCCTTTTCTTAGAGGGTTATTTCTTTTGATTATCCTCAAAGACCCTTTATTAGGTGCATTGACTTGTACAGTTACCATGTTTCTTGCAATTGAAGAATTAGACCAAAGGTGGTGTGTTGAGTGAAGCCTTGCCTTCCTCCAATTTATTAAGTGACCTATTCTTTCCCTTAGTAACCATTGTTCTTGATTCCTTCCCTTTCCATACATGAATTGTTTCCATTTTCCCAAAGGTCAATTTCTCGGGTGTTTATTTTATATTTTATCCTTATGGTTTGTTGGACCTTATTACCTCTATGTACTATATAATTTGATCATCTAGTATGAAAAATCATCCTTATTTTCTTATCTCTGTATCCATGGTTATATTCTCTAAACTCCATCTCTACTTTGAGTTCACATTAATTTACTTCTACAAAACTACCAAATTCATTTAAATATATCTTTCCAGTGGTTTTTTTTAAACCACTATAGAATTTATTTGTTTCAAAACCTTGGTTGATAACAAAACCAAAGGTATACATTGAATGACTTGTTAAATTCACCTAATATTTTGAAAAAAAATCATTCTTTATTTTCTCATGCCCTATAAATTCTCTTTCCATATTGGTATGAATATTTCAAGGAAAACACTTATTAAGAAATATTTTCTTATACTCATCCACTCTAAAAATTAAACTTAATACTCAATCTTCATATTCCTGATGAATTTTTTCCATTGATCAACTTCTATTTTTAAGTGATAGAAAACCAAAGTAACCTTTTATTACTCAAAACCGTGATTCATGGAAAAAAATTCCAATGGATTTTACCCATTGTTCCAAAATGAATAGATTGGAAGATCCACTAAATAATTTTTTTCATTCTCAATGAAGGGTCCAATTGATAGTTTATATTTATTAGGTGAATGTGGGAATTCCATATAGTTCATGTAATTTTTTATAACCTAGTTAAAGTGGCTAAGTACTACCATGAGGTTTTGAACTCTGTCTCCCATTTCATTAAAAATGTCATTCGCACAATCATTGAATTATACATTACATGGGTTTGAGCTCAATTTCTCTTGGTTATCACCATCATCTAAAATATAATGTATAGTGGGAAAAAAATATAAGTCAATAAATCACGTATAAATAACTTATTTATATTAAGAAATGATTAATTCTAACTTTTAGGTTATATTTTACATTCTAAAATAATACAATAATTAACAAAATATTATTATAATACGAAAAATAATAACCATACATTAATTATATAAATATTTCATCATTTTATAGATAATTATGCATCATAGTAAAGTTACCAAATTCAATAGGTTAAGTTTCTTGGAAAATTAGGTTCATAAAATATTAATACACATAAAAAATTAAAATTTATTCAAATCATTAATAATATTCCTACTATAGGAATTCATAATTTTTATAATACATTTGATCACATGGGGAGATACATAAATGAAATGGTGAGTTAAAATCCCAATAAGTGGATGATTAATAGGAATGAAAATGGTATATAGATCAACATGAGTATGTGAGTGATCATAATACAAGTTATCACATTATAACAATTTGATAATGATCATAAGAATCATATGAAGGATACAAATAATGTGTCACATGTATAAAAATAAATCATCATAGACATAAGTTGTGAATTGATACCAATATGTCATATCATAGTTAAAAAATATAACTACATTATGTCCATGCACAATATCATGGAAAAGGAAAACAGGAACATGTCCATGCATACTACTCTCATGAGATATAAATAATTACCAATGAAGTTAAGGGTTTTATAATTATAGGCCCAATCATAATAGCATATTATGTTCAAAATCATATGTTCCACATAAATAATAATGTATACCATGCCCATGCATTAATTAATAAGCATGACATAGATAACCCATGTTGGAAAAGAAACTGGTTGTAGTGATTTATCATATATCTTTCTATAACATCAATCATGGATAAAATGGTTGAAATATAGGAAAATGACCTTTAATTAAATGATATATTATTAGGTTATATATTTTTCAAAAAATAAATAAAACATTGACTATAAATAAAATAAAGTGAATCAAAACTTGAAGTGAGAGAAAATCAATAGAAGTCCTAAAAATATCATCCCATAAAAGTTTTATATTATTTAATGTAAACATAAAAAAATTTAAGCTGTATTTAATAACATGTAAATCCCAAAAATAATAATATAAGAAAAGAATATGGAGTATAAAATTTCTTACAATGCTTATGAAAGAATATTTATAAAAATGATATGTTATTAATGAAGAAATGAAATGATGTTTTATAATATTTATGTAATAATAATAAAAGGGATATTAATAAGTATAATATCCCAAAAAAATATTCAAATTTATAAATGGATATTCATGGGGAAGAATATAAATAATTAATGAATAAATGTTAAGAAGATAGAATTTAAATAGAAATAAAAAATAATATATGGGAAATCCCTTTAAAAACATTCTAAGGCATGAAATGAGAATAGTGTTGAGATTATAGAAATTATATTTGTAGATTCCTATAAAATTTTAATAATATAATTAATTTTATAATTATAGTACAAAATACAAAAAAATATTTCCAAATAATATTAGACAAAGAGAGATTATCCCAAAGAGAAATATTGATAGAGTTCCCCATACCTTCAGTCCTATATTACTTATTTACACTTACACTTCCTACATAAACAACTTATTTTTATGGAAATATTAAAACATATTTATTTTAAATTAATTTATATTATTCTATATCAATTATTATCATTGGAATTCATTTTCAAGATTTTTATTAAAGATAAAATGTCTCGATTGCGTGTTCGTTTTAATTGTTACATTTTTTGTTTCAATATTCTGGTGATATTCATTGATATATATTAATTAGTTACATTACCTATGGGATATTATTTTTTAAAAAATACATAAAAATATATTTTATATTTCCTACACCAACCAATTATGAAGGTGGTAATAAATAGAAAATTAGAAAATGTCCTTATAAGTGGTAGAATTGACTAGTGACAGGGCGTGTGAAAATAGGGAGGGAGACAATATATATATATATATATATTATAAAAAATTTACTTCTCTATAAACATAATAACATTGATATAATGTATATTTAATAATAATTTTCATAGGGAGGTTAAAATAGAAGTGATAATAGGATAATAGATGTATAAAAATGAAATGAAGAGAAAGAGGAGTTACCTCTTCCTTGATGATTACTCCTTTTTTCTAAAGGATAAAGACCATGAATGCTTGGAGTGGCATAAAAACATAACATATCAAAGATCCTTAAGAATACTAAGAGGAGGTATTTTGGAAAATATTTTACAACGGGTTGAATTTTGGAAGTTCTTTTCTATGGGGATGAGAATACATATTTATACTAGGAGGGGAGAGGTCGTTTGAGTTAAAATATTGAAATAAAATTAGATCAAGGCTAGGAATTTTATTATTGGTCTTATTAAAAATTGTGAATAATATTTTATTTTAAAAATATAATCTGTATATATTCTAAATTTGTGTTGTTTCTTGCTAACGTGTCATATTTAAAACCCTCTACTTCCTTCATTTTTCATTACCTCCCTCCAAACCCACCCCCACTCACGATTTCCCTCCCCTAATATAGGGTTTGAACTCACAATTCCCCTACCCTCATCATATAGTTCAAGTAAAACACCTCTCATGTCATGCTCTAGGTTTCAATACTCTTCTACTTCAGTTCCTCATTCTGAATCCTCTCAACTTGTCCTACAGATCCCCTCACTCCCCCATAGAATACTGCCAGCTTGAAACTCCAGAAAACTCATTCTCGTATAATTATACTATCTACAAACTCTCTTAATATCCTTGGTTTCTCGTGCCTCTTATTTTTACTTCATCGTCAACTAGGTACTCATCCTTTATCTACTACCGCTCTCTATCAATCCAAACCCTACCCTCCAGATCTCAACTTCCATTACCTTCTCATATGGTTCATGGTTACTTTTGTCTCGTCCATGTTGTCTCCCAACAACATCTTCGTGAATCTATTTAGCATTTTTTGACATCAACTAATTCCATCGAAGATATATATTCCTCTTCATTTTCATATCTCGATGATGGGGGGACATTTATGCTTTGGGAAAATTGAACCTGCACAGAATTCATCCAGTATGAGGTGAGTTTTCCATCATAACTTATCTCTATTAATTGTATCTTCTTTTAATCCTTCCATTTAAATATATTCATAAGAAATCATCATATTGTATTTGAATACTTTCACTTTCATGAATTAGTAATTAGGGATCCAATAGGTTTAGTCCAGAACCAAATCTTTAACACTTGTTGTATTCAAAGACCCTAAAGATCATGAGCTCCAAAAAAGGTGTGTTCTTCTCATCAATCCATAAATAAATATTTCTAGTTACACATGAACTTTTCAAAAATTAATACGATACATTTCCATTTCATGTTCTCCAATTATGCTCATCCTTCTTTTTTTCTTCCAATGTTAATTCATTTATAATTTTTACCATGGATATTATAGATTTCCACCACTAAAACAGAGCATCTTGTCGTTTCGGTATTCATACCTAATTTCATTTAGCACAATTATTACACATTCATTCATGAAGATTAATTATAATTTTCATATATTTTATTATTAATGTATTTCTACATGCATAGTTGACTTAATTCTTACCATTTCATTCAACAAAATTATAATAACTTCATTTATTAATATTATGTATAATTTTCATATATTTTCTTATTAATTTATTACTACATGCATAATTTTCATTGATTTTCTTATTAATGTCTTATTATTGTCTTACTACATATATAGTTTATTTCTTTACATTTTCATTTTACTAATAATGATTCCATTAAACCTTTAATTTTTTAAATTTTATTATTCATGATTCAATTAATCATTCAATTTTACAAAAATAGTTATAAATATACCATTTTATATTATTCATAAAAAGATAGGATATGTTATTCATGGTTACATCAAGACTCATAAAGAACTCGAAACTAATTTCTACATATTTTTTGTCATTATTACGGTCTAATTAATCAACTCATAAACTATTGATCAGGAAGTGGAGTATTTAGGTAATTATTCATACTATAATTTAGGTATTTTGGTATTTTCAATATTTGATTTTCCAAGCTTCACATATTTTTCATTTTAGTTTAACATATTCTATTTCGGTGCTTTCTTAACATTTTATTTATTTTAATTTTTTTACCCTTATTAAGTCTGTTATATTTTTTCCAATGTTATTCAGTTATAACATGTGATGCTTACTAACTCACTCGCATTTTTCTTGACTCTTATTACATTGAGACATCTAAAATGCAGAAAAACTGCTATTTGTTGATGATTTAACATTATAGTTTGATGGTTAGGCAGTGAATCCCATGTATATACTTGATTTCATTTCTATTTATTCACTTGATTACAAAATGAAAAATATTAATTTTTTTAGTTCTTTTCCCCCAATCCTTTGATATTTTAAGTTTATGTCAAATACATGGCCAGATGTGCCAATAACTATATCTTTATTTATTGAAGATGGGATGAATGTTCATGGCCTAAGTTTGGAATCTAAAAAGTTGTAGAAGATAGAGAAATGGAATGGTTATTCTTATCTCTACTTTTTTCACTAATTATGTAACTTTATTGTAATGCTAGAAGTTTTAGTGAAATATAGTTTTCAAATATTCCATGAATTCACTATTTTTTTTTGAATTTTCTATTATAGTAATCACATTATTATTGAATAACTTAACATTTATTAAATTTAATGACCTTACACTTTTATAGAGAAGTTATTTTTTTCATAAACTCATTTTAAGAGTCTTTTCTATCTATCAAATGGAATTTTTCTCATCTCCAGTTCCTTTGACATGATGTATTCAATTATTGAATGTTTATATAATGTATCCAATTTTTATTGCTAATTTTATAAAATGAATCTTATTACATATGTTCTTGTGAAACTGGTATGAAATCCTTTTCATTTTTCTCAGTATTTGGTTTACATTAAAAATCAATGTGGATATGATGTATGTCATGTATTAATCACATTATGTGTCATGTATTTTTTAAATTATGTTCTTTATATTATTATTTTTTATCTGGATTGTCTACTATATTAAAATACATATCAAATGATCTTTGTAATATTTTTATTTTTACATTTTTTTCATTCTAATTTTTTGTACTCTAAATTCATTTTTTCAAATGTACAAAGTAAATTTAGAATCCTAGTTCTAGGTTTCCACCAAGGAATGATATTAAAATCATAGTATTAGAAAATTAAAATTCATTTAAAAATATACTCCTACTTTTTAGCTCTCATTGATGAGTTCACCATACCTTTTACATTTTAACATGTTCCAATGTATTTATCCTTCCTAGGTTGTTCTAACATACATTTCAGACACCCTATTTTTCAACATTAAAAAATGCTGATAAAATGGTTGATGGTTCACATTACCAGATATGTTAATGAGAGTATATTGATATATTTCCATTATTGTGTCTAGATTTTCGTATAGCAACACCGTTTACTATAAAATCATGAAAATGATGCGAAATTATAATTATACATTACTACTTTAGGTATTAGTGAATGTAATAAAAACCATATATTAATAGAACAAACACCATTATGATTTGTGAATTATACAGATTTAGTCATTTTCTAAATGATCCACACAAAAATCAAACTGTTTATTTTGAAAGATTTTGAATGATATTTTTCAGCTTTCTAATACCAGAATACGATACTATAATTTAGTTGGTTGGGTGGGTGTCTTTATTTTTAAGTAGTTTTGTTACTTATTTTGATCCCCCTTTAATATTTTCATGCACAATTATGTTTCTTTTCTTTCCTCGTTGATAATTTGATGAGAAATTACGTTCTAAATTGTCACCTATACATTTTTCTCTCTCAAAATTAAGAGTTTCATGTGAGGTTATGTTATTTAAATGTGCACTGCTCATAAGTGACTATAAGGTTGGTTTTTTTATAATTTAACTGACTACTATGTTTTGAAAACATTTTTCCAAACCTTGACAAGGTAGTATTTTTAGACGACGATGTTCAATTTCTAATGTATTTTTTCATCACACATGGTTTTCGTTTTTATTTTCAAAATTTCATGCTCACATTTCCTTTGGTTTTTTAGTTTAATCTAGCTTAAAATAAACATGCTGAACATGTTTCGTAAGCCCATTTTTCTAGTTTTTAAGAATTTTTATGAAATTTCTTATCTTTCTAAATTTCTATCAATCCTGGTTATTTTATTTAATTATTTTTTATATTTTAAAGGTAGTAATTTTATGCTGGCTAAAATTGAACATTCTAAACATGTTTGGTAAGCCCAGTTTTCCCAATTTTTAAGCATTTTAGTGAAATTTCATATCTTTGTAAATTTCTAAATATCCTAGTAATTTTCTTTAATCTTTTTTAGATTTGAAAGGTGGTCATTTTATAAAGACTTAAATTGAACTTACTGAACATGTTTGGTAAGCCCAATTATCAAGTTTTTAGGAATTTTAATGAAATTTCTTATCTTTGTAAATTTCTAACTATCCTGGTTATTTTCTTTAAACTTTTTTATATTTGAAAGGTGGTAATTTTATAATGTCTGAAATTGAACTTGTTAAATTGTTTGGTAATCCCTATTTTTCTAGTTTTTGTATATTTTAATGTAATTTCTTATCTTTTTAAATTTCTAACTGTCCTTTTTAATTTATAACTATCATGTGATTCTTTAGTTTTACTAGATAGTACTTGAATTTGACTTATATGTGAATGTATGAGTTTTTTTTGGTTCTTTTTTCCTATGCATAAATGTTCAATTTATAATGTATTTTTTCTTCACGCATGGTTGCCTTTTTTATTTTCAATATTTCATGCTCGCATTTCCTTAAGTTTTTTGTTATTTTATGCTGGATTAAATTAAACATTCTTAACATGTTTGGTAAGAACTATTTTCTAGTTTTTAATCATTTTAATTAAATTGCATCTATTTGTAAATTTTTAACTATCTTGGTTATTTTCTTTAACCATTTTTTAGATTTGAAAGGTGATCATTTTATGCTGGAATAAATTGATCTTGTTGAACATGTTTGGTAAGCCTAGTTTTTCTATTTTTATGAATGTTAATGAAATTTCTTAACATTGTAAATTTCAATCTGTCCTAGTTATTTTATGTAATCATTTTTGATATTTGAAAGGCTATCATTCATTACTTTTGTCTATTTTTCACAATTTTTGAAATGAAATTTGACCAAGGTTCTCTTTTGGAGAGGTGAATCATTTTATTCAATTTTATTTTAGTTATTAGTTTATTTTAGAATAAATAGCCTCACCTATTTTTTTCTTTGATATATTTTTGTTATATGGCTTGATTCAGTGACTTAATTGTACCACCATAGTCATGAAGAAATACTTCTTTTGTACCACGACATGGTATAGCATTCAAATCACTACAACACTTATTTCATAAACAACATTAATTGAAAATGAATATATAATGATTTATTTTTTATTGGAAACATATAAAATGAATGTGATTCAAATGAACAAATCATGTTAATAAAAACTATTGAACATTTGGTAATTTGAAGAAATATTATTTTATCTTCAAACTTGATCATTCCTAAGCAAGGGATCAAATTATTTTTGCTGAAAGGGTTTGATAAAAGGTTTTGATTGACTGAATTTTTATATATTGAATGTCCTTAGGAGTAAAATAATTGGTCTGATTTTTCACTCACAACTCCTTTCTTGGGTTCATTTTTATTTGGAAAAAATTGAGTTATGTTCGGATGATATTGGAACTCATGTCATTCATCATATTTTTCCTCTAATTCCTCACTACCATCTCATAGTAATAGTGAATATATACATATTTCTTCATCTCTTGATAAAATTAGACACAGTTACTAAAAATTGCATAGAAAACTCATCACTTACAATAAGAATATAGGGATTTTTTTAAACATTTTGATTCAAACCATGTAGGAAGAGTTGGATAAGATACTGCTTGGGAAATACTACCATTAACCTAGGAAATTAGGTCCCCTCCCATGCTACCTACTTGGATATTTGATCAGAAGATTCAGCATAATCATTATGTGAGTGATGATGGAGATGTGGTGTACTATGAAACTAAACATGAACTATAAAAATGAATGATAATTATTTCCAAGTTTCATTGATAGAGACATTGAGGTTTTTTTGAGGAATAGCGGACTAGAAATGATCCCTAAAAGCCATTATTTCTGTAAAAATTAATGAGAATCCGGTTGTGGATTCTGGCACAACTTATTACAGATGAGACTGCTAATTTTATCCCTCTTTCACTATAGGGAATTTAGTGCAAGGCTCAGAATTGAGAATTTTGATTATCCTAATTATTCAAACACTAGATATTTCATATTATTCTAATTGTATAAACACATGATTACTCATTCATTAATATATCATTCTTCTTTATAGATTGATTTTCCACTCCCACCAATTCTATAACTTCTATTACATTATTATGTATCACTCATTTCTGTTTTAATAATTTTCAATATTAATATGACTTATTAAGTTTAAAAAATGTTATTCTATTAATGAAAATAAGAATTGTTTTATATTGTTGTGTGAATTCATGGTCAGAGTACTAGTTTTTTTAACATTAAACTCTTATAACACCAAATTTATTTATTTTAAAAATATATGAAAAAGAAAAAAACTAAAGAATAAAAAAAATACCGAATAAATTATATTTTTAGAATTAACAAATTATTTTTAGGTTTGGAAATTGAATTTATTGTTTTTAAATCTATTTTTTATTGAATAAAAATTATTTTGGGTTAATCAATCCATTCTATAATTCATTAGTTCATTATTACATCAATATTTTATTATAAAACATATAGTATTTTAACAATTGTATTTTTATTATTCACCCCCAAAATTCAATTATTTCAGATTAATATGGAAAAATAACTCTTAAAATGATATTTATTTTTTTGATAATTTCAAAAAATTATTAATTGTAATATTTAATTATTAATATAAAAATTAATATTTTAACAAAATAATTTGAAACATAACTTATTAAAAATATAAATTCATCGAGTTACCTAATTTTAATATTTATTTTATGGAATTCTAATATTTATTTTTTCTTATTCTATTCATGTTAAATATTAATTACTAGACATTTTACTATTTAAATAGTAAAATTACTATTCTAACGACTGAGTTATTATTCTAATGTTTTGGCTCTTATTATAATGATCATGTTACTATTACAAAAATCATATTTCCTTTATACTTATAATAAATACCACTTATTTCTTTCATCCATCAATAAAATAGTTTTCTTCAAGGTTCTTTATACATCATTTATAGTATTCCAACCTTATTCCTAATCATTTTTTTCTTATAACAGTGTTTTTCACAGTTGTGATATTTATGGGAGACCATAACCCTTTGGATTTTTAAATTATATTCATGACATTTATTTGTTTTTATTATACCATTATAATTGTTTAATTTTATGGAATACTTTTATCCTTAATATGAAATGTTCTATATTGATGAAATATATTAGTGTTTTTTATTTTTTATGTGATTTATTTATACTATATCACACATATAAATTAAGAGAGAAAATTTCATATTAATAATTCTCGGATATTACACCTCTTAAGTTTATTCATGGTAGTCCCAAGTCAAAATCATTGGATAACCCTCTTAGAATAACCCATAACCAGCATGGTTACTCCCATAACCACTCACAAGGATCACCCTTGTCCCATAGCTCTAGAAGAATATTATTTTATAATTTTTAATACCTCCTTGGGTCAATAAAAACAAATATCAAGCTATATTATTTTTATAGGTTCCAATAAAACTTAATTATATATCATTATAAGGAAACATATCCATTGATATTCATGTGTTCAAACACAACACTTAGAGGATTCACTATGGGTTTTACATAACTCACTATCCACACCTCTAATAATGGAAACTGACCTATGATTCTTTCTTAAGTCACCCAAAAATACATAACCCTATATACATATCAACCAACATAAATAAATTTCGTATACAACATTAATATTAGGCACCACCTACATCAAATGAGACTTACCCCTTGAATTGATGCCCACTTTACTTTTTATATTCCCAACCACCATGCCCAAGCCCGCGCTAACCAACACCTATAGTCACAAGCCCCATATGGCCTCCCATGGAAAAAATATCATAAAATAGAGTATAAACCACTCTTAGTGTATATCCACACCTCAACTGAAATAGAAATAAATTAAATGCTTTCATCACTCCCAAAACTCGCCTATCATTCTCTAAAGAAATCCTCATCAAATCAGTATGATTCTATTATGCTATGGTAGAATCATTGTAAAATCCATCTATTTAGAATGAAAAAATAAATGGATTCTTAGATCCTTGAAAAAAAAGATAACATAGGTGAGGGATGGATATCTACCCATCCCTTTTAGTAGGCTACCTATGAGAAACAACCCTGAGTGGGGAGTTTCAAAAAACCCCCTAAAACCCCTTCTCTATTTCATAAAAAAACTCATCAGATCTATGGAGTACCCAATACACTATTACCAAGTACCTGGTGGCCTAGTTAGTGTCTAACCCTACTGGTTACCTCCAAAAAAGTACCCAAAACCCTACCATCAAGTATCTTGTGGTATTTGTAGAAAATTATAGAACCACCTAGTCCACAATGGGTACCTAGAGTACCCATACTATATATATGGTGGTCCAAGACACCCTTGGAAGCTAAAACACCCTGAATAAACCACTATTATAACTTATGAAATATTCTCTAAACCTTAAAACATATAAAAAATGCCATTATTAATAGTTTATTAACTATAAATATCTCAAAAATAAAATTTTTAAATTCACATTAACATTTGTCCAACTGGATTCTAGGTTTCTTCTGGTTCCACCAACACCCAAAAACATTGTTTTTTATAATAATCTTCCATATATACCTTCATAAAAATCATAAAATTGTTGATTCTAAATTTAAAAATTTTCTTGCAAGAATATCATCCAATAATATAGCATCTAGAATTCAATTCACCTCTATTCTGACCGAATAGAGGCCACATACCTCATGTAAATTTCCTAATATTCTATAGGCTACCAAATAGTGGAAAGTGACTATATAAGAAGTGGGTAGACTATAACCTCTTGGTATAGATAATCAAAAAACATAAAATAATTAATATAATCAAAATTCATCAAAAGATAAGAAAAATAAACTCACACATCACAACTTTAAACCATCATTAAAAAACACAACCACACTATATCATAATGAGTATCATTATATACATGAAGACATACATAAATCAATAGTATCCTTTGTGGTAATATCACATAACATACACCCCAAAATCAAGTAGAGACTAGAGATGACATCAAAAATTGACATGATTCTATTCTTGGTCCCATCTCCCAACTCTAACTCTGCTCTGTAGATCTCCCGTTGATAGTAAGTCCCTAACCCCCACATAGAACACAAACCATAAAGTCTTCTCAAGTGTCAAGGCACTGGGTAAGGGTGTGATTATAACTTAGTAGACCACCACTAATGGTAATAAACATACCCAGTATAATCATGTGCACGTATAATGTGATATATTCTTAAATAATGTAAACAAGAAATGACAATAATCATAAATGATTCACATCGATGAGTACTACACAACCACCCGGGTGTGACCATACCTACTTCAGCCAGTGTTGAGCTTTCTCTGAAAAAATCTTATAGATACTAACATTACATCCCATCCCATGTCATACACAAAGTTCATGTCATCTCTCTATAGCATACAACCCATGTGTGTTCAGTGTATCCTGATAACACAGTCACACCAATGGGAATAACAAACCCTCAATATCATAATAATCAATACATGGGAAATATGTTTTGATAACAGAGTCCAAGTAGTTAGGATAAAATCCCTATACAATCGCATGCACAAGGTAATCACGTCATGAATACATCATTAAGAGATGGAATATTGTCCCTAGCCTCGAGCACCATAACAATAAGGGAAAATTTCCCAAACCCTAGTCACATCATAAGAGAGGGAATAAAATACCATAAGTATCCATTCATATCTTGGAACCACAACCACTTCCTTGGACAAATCACATCATTGGTGGTACATACCACTTCAAAGGGAAATGAAAAATGAATGGGAATCACATCCCCTTACCATCATCATCTAGACCATATAGTCATTATGTTCCATGGAATGGTGTGATTTACCTCACACTATAACAGGTATAACATACATGGTCATGATCTAATAACATAATGATTATATATTCCCTCAATAACATGACATAAGTATAAATCATAAGAAATCGTGGATTGTATTTAATGTCAATAGGGAATGTTTTCATTGTGATTAAGTTATCAATATGTGTTGAATGATATGAGAATAAAGGATAATAAGGTTCTTCTCATAAAATTGTGAGACATGTAGAAGAGTAAGTGGAGTTGACCAACTTCCATTATATAATTTAAAGGAATATGGTGATGAAGCTACTACTTAGAACATTTGAATGGATAGCTTATTGGATAAAACCCCTCAAATGAGGTGATTTTTGAACAAATATGAAATTAAATACATTATATGTGTTATTATTGATATAATAAATATCTAAAACATGAGATTGAAAGTTTTAGGAAATAGAAATGATGAATATCATGCCATGGTTTTTCTATGGTGGACTTTTTTTAAGGTAGATGAAAAATAATAGAATCAATAACTAAAATAAAATGAATAAAAAAATATTCTAGCCTTAATCTATACACATGAGCTAGGATCTATAATTGTGAGGCAGTGACTGGTCTTAACCATAGCTATCCTATGAGGTATATAAAGAGAAGAGGGCCAGTTCAGAGAAGTTAATAGAATGAGTAGTGTGAGCACCAATCACAAGGTGGTTCCAAGTAGAGTAGGAGGAGTAGTGGTTATTGTATAGAGTGGAACCACATGATTTCAATGGTGGATTGTTTTACACTATGATTAATAAATGGTTTCCTTCCCAAATCAATGCCTAATGTAGGACTCTCTCAACTAGAAATTGTTCAATATATATTATCAAGAAATATATTTGGGTAAAATGTAGTCAACCACAACATGAATAAGGGTACCATGATCATGGTGGTTTCAAAATGGCTAGAGGTTTTCAAAATGATGTGGAGAATAATGTTCTTTCATTATGGATTTCCCTATGTAAAATGGGTAATCCCAACTAGGGAATTATAAAATTTTTAGTGGAATATATTAGTGGAATAAAAATGGACAATTATATATTGGAGTTTGTAAGATATCAACTGAGAATCAAAAAAGACTTAGAGGAGCTAAAGATGGAATTAATTCCATTTTACTGAGTGTGGTGAAAATTATGGGTTCAACAAAGGAAAACTATGAACATCACATTATGTTAGTGAGAATTTTATGAGAAAAAGTTTCCTATTAAAAACTACAAGTTACATCCACACCCTGGTTAATGTCATGTTGGTGTATGTTTCATTAAGAGGTGGAAAAATTAAATACAATAGATTTAATAGTGGAGATAAAGTTTTCATATTTTAATATTTCATGATGGAATTATCCTCAACAATTTTTTCATTGAAATTGAAATATTTAATCGTTATTTTGTTATTTTTTTTTTGTGAGAATTCAAATTGGATAATATCCATGAGTTTAAATTATGAGTTTTCTTACCATTGAAATTTATGGGAGGTTCCTTATTTAAAATATGAAAATAATATTAAAAGTATTCACATAATATTTTATAAATATAAAATTGAATAATAAGGTATAATAATAGAGAAATGGTCATATGAACTTCTATGAATCTGAAGAACCCCAAAAACTATTGAAGAAAAAAAATTAAGAATGAAAATATCATTTATATCAGAGTGAGAAAATGAGACTAAATCCTAGAGTTATAAAAGAGGGAGGAAAATAATCAAATTTCTAGAGTATTCATTGGATTTAAGAATATCCACATAATTGAATATCAAGAGAGACTGAGCAAGACTAAATAATTTTATGGTGATCATCAAACATCAAAAATCATGTATTTGTGAGAACAAAAAAATCTAATCATCAAAAAGTATCATGAAGGAATATCTTCATAAACTTTTGTAGAAGCAACCAAGAGTAATGAATAAATCTTTATCATTTTGGTTTAAGTAGTTTTAATGGTAGTGAGAAACTATTATTTCTAGTGGGACTCAAGAAATAGAATAGTGTGACTCTATGTTGATTGCATTAGGATGATTCTTGATATAACCACTTGCATTTATAGTAGAGAATATATGATTGATAGGTTTAGCTAATCACAAAAAGGAGTATTCTCTCACATCAAGGATGAACCTTGAAAAAATTATTTTTTCCTATCCCATTTACATTTTAAAATAGTTGGGTGAGACTATGAGACACACATTGACATGATGCAGATCATAAGAGATCACAGGGGTTTAAAAGGAAGAATTTATAACAATAGATCCATAATTCACCCCCTACTCAGTAATTAAACCAAATATAGGAAATAAAATTCATATTAGAGATAATTTAGGTACCATTTAAAATATCTGAGAACATTCTGAATATAGATAATTTGAATTTAATCAATAGTAGGTATTTTCCTATGTTCAACAGTAAGAACTACCACATTTAGCTAAATATGCTGTTTTACTATATTTTATCACTTTTCCTATAAGTAAGATGTGTTGCTATAATGGGATTTCTAAACATTATTGAGGTTTATTATATATCCATTTATTATAAGAGAAATGTGAAATTTTATGGAAAATAATAAAATGTATTGTGCATCTTTCAGAAAAAGTTCATAAAAATTAATGGGACTTTAAATTTCTAAATATATTTTGGATAAATTAGAGAGCAGTCATGAAGGTAATATGAAATTCAAAGAGGAAAAATTTTAGATTTAGATAATCATGTTTGAGAATATTATTATCTATTATAAAGAAAATATTATTGACTAATTTTCTAGGGTCAATGAGATAATCATCAATATTTATGGATTTGGAGAAAAACTATATGATTCCACAATTTTGAAAAAAGATTATGATAACTTTTCTAGATAGGGTTTTTCTTAATATTTCATCATTAGAAGATATATAAAATATTTCTCTTGATGGATTACATAATATTATCATTTCTTATAAAATAATAAAAAATAAAGTTTTAAAAAACAATATTAAAGAGTAAATGTATTTTAAAGCCACGAGATTGTTAAAAATCAATGATATAAAATAATTTTAAGTAAAATTGGGAAACATTAAAAGTTGATACCCACCATGATGTTATAACTCTATTGAGATTAAACATTTTATAATAAACTATCCAAAGAAGAAAGATGAATATATGATTCAAATGGAGATAATAAGAAACCTTAGGAGAATGAATGTGGTTAAAGACCACGATAAGAAAAATATATAATGAAATAAATAAGAAGCTCTGTAGAATAAAAAGAATAATTCTGACGAGTAAAAAAGAACTCTATGTATCCTCAATAAGTAACCAAATAAAAAATATATATGGTGAGAAGTTACTAATTTTTGGATCCTGTTGAATGATGTTTTGATACCTCAAGAAGTAATGTGGATGTATGTGAACTAACAGATCTTGAGTACATGTTGATGAATGAAATAAAATCATGTCTTGAGTAGAACACAAAGCTCAAGAAATAGAAGAGGCTGGTGATAAAATAAAATGGAAAGATAACTGAAGGGAAGGAAGAGTATGTTAAGAAAGAAGAAACATACATTAATAAGATCAAGAAATATCAATCAAGAGTGGTTGATCAAGATAGAATTGTTAGAGATCTTAAAGAAAAACTTTTTCTAAGTGAAGAATAATTTTTCATTACACAATTGAAGTGTCCAGAAGCACAAACAAATTCTAAAAAGTTCATTAAATAATTTAACAATTTTGTAATGTCCCAGACCTCTCTGGTCCATTCCTTTGTGAAAATTTGGTGTTTGAGGTGTTTCGGGAGGTCAAGGTGACTTATCCCCAACACTTTTCCAATTTTCCAGTTCTGTGAACAGTGCATCGGTAGCCTTAGGTGAAAAGTGAAACGGTGACCTTATGTGAACAGTGACATCGGTATCCTTTTGTGAATAGTGTTTCCAGAATGGTGAGGTTACAACGGTGACCTCTTTCCTTTGAAAATTTTTGAGTTCATGAACAGTGTTTCCAAAATGGTGAGGTTCCAACGGTGACCTCTTTGCTTTGCCAAATTTTGAGTTTATGAATAGTGTTTCCAGAACGGTGTGGTTCTAACAGTGACCTCTTTCCTTTTCCAGATTTTGAGTTTATGAAAATTGTTTCCAGAATGGTGATGTTCCAATAGTGACCTTTTTCCTTTTCCAAATTTTGAGTCCATGAACAGTGTTTCCAGAATGGTGAGGTTCCAATGGTGACCTCTTTTATTTTCCAAATTTTGAGTTCATGAACAATGTTTCCAGAATAGTGAGGTTCCAACGGTGACCTCTTTCCTTTTCCAAATTTTGAGTTAATGAATAGTGTTTCCAAAATAGTGAGTTTCCAACAGTGAGGTTCCAACGGTGAGGTTTCAAAGGTGAGGTTCATGAACAGTGTTTTTCCTTTACCAAATTTTGAGTTCATGAACAGTGTTTCCAGCTTCCTATAGTTCGCCCCTTTAACGGTTCCTTTGATGTAAAATGCATTTAAAGCCTCGTTTTAAGGACTCCAAGTCTGATTCAAAGTCCATAACTCCTATAATAATTTTCATAAGGCTCGGGGTGTTTTTAATTTGTCAAACCACGTGGTTTAATGCGATCTTCTTTTAATGGAAAATCCATCATATCTTAAACCAATGCTCTGTTAGATCTTTTAAAGGGATGAGATATCTTCCTCCCTAGTTCTTCCACCTTGTTCTCGGGTGTGAGACACTCGAACCTCTCATTCTGTTCCATAGGAGTTGTGCGATCAAACTTTCCTCCATGGGATGGTTTCCATCTATTTTTTATACAACCAAGCAGTATAAATCAATCTTAGATATAAGGTATGATCTATCGTCCTTCTTTTGGGTTCATCTCCTTATGTTTATCCTTTCCATTTTATGGAATTATATCTTAATGTTTCAAATAGAATTTGCGTGGGTGTTTACCGGTGTGGTGGTGTTTCTGCATCCTCGGGTGGATACAGTTGTCACAGTGGGGGGGGATATCATAACACGTTGTGTGACTCGTTCTCGTATAAAGAACGTCAAGAACTGTTTGAGGTAGAGGATTCATTGCTTCTCTCTTCTTTTATGTGAAACTGTATAATTAGCATGTTTTAACCCACTAGATCACAATGCAATTGACATAATAAATATTTGAACAGGATAAATAAATTGACATTGATCGTATGTTATGGCCTATTGTTTTTATAGACAGTGTAATGTTTATGCTTGCTTTGTTTAGATTTTAGTTCTTGATGTAAATCGGTAAAGAACGTACAGTCGGAATTAATTGATAATTGTTTGGCTAAAGATAAAGGTGAATGTAAATAAATATGGTTCTTCTAGTTGTAATTTTATGTTAATTAAATTGGTGCAGTAATCATGTTTAATTATTTGTGATAGCTTACTAATTAGTTTTCCTGAAGTTGGAACCTACGAATAATAAATTTGTTAATACAATATGGATTAAAGAACTAGTTGTTTGATAAAAGATAATTCCTTGTAGGGTTTTGAGTTACCCTCTTGATTGTTTAAGGGTCAAGAGCTCAATTGATATGATGGTTGTTTTCCTGCTTCTTTTGTTGTGATGTGAGCCTGGATGGATGTTGTGATATGTGGGGGTAGGGAGGCCTACTGGTTGTTTCAGAAATTGATTCCTAGAGTGGAGAGATGCATCGGTTGATGCATATGGGTGTTAGGGAGGACACCAGGGATGATGAAACGGGTTGGATGTGAATGTTTGGATGCTTGATGATTCTTTGGTTGTTTATCTGCTTTACATTCCCCACTGCTCAAGGCAGCTGGTCTTACTTAATCTTCTTTTGAAAGGGGTGAAGACGCGTGGGGTATGCCACGTGCATTTTTTGTTTAGCTTCTTAAGGGATAATGGGTTTACGCTCTTGATATAGGCAGTATAGACTCGACAGGTAGTTCATCTACTCACCGTGTTGAGCCCCCTTGTGTTTAGTAGCATAGAATATTTTTCTAGAATACCTGGGAATATGGGAAAGTAATTTTGTAAATAAATAATTGAATAAATTATGTTAACCCATGGGGTTTGATCTTGCTGGGACTCAATGCTGAGGACAATAGACTTTGGGTGTGTTGCTAATGAAATATAATGTGGAATTTTTAATGATTAATTAATGTTTAAAGAATTAATTGACGTAAATTGAAACTGATAAAAAGGGAATGGAGTAATGTAAAAAAGATCTTTAAATTGTTGTGTGATTATAGGATACCTAGTCTTAGAAGTGGTAGACGGGATTCCGTGAGATGTTAGCTGCAGTTGAGTCTAAGACTAGGTTATTCCTAGAGTGTGGTTGTGAGCTATATTTTATTCTGTACTTTTTGTGTTTATATACACTACTCCACCCAGTTAGTTAGGGAAACTGACACCTTGGGGATTATGAGCCCTGGGGTGTGTTTTCCCCAACATTCAGGTGGGAGGATGGATGGATGAATACCCCTTTTTTCCCCACTCTCTTCTCTTGATAGTTACTTGTGCTGGTAGGCACAGCGGTTATTTTTCACCATATATGTGTGTAGAGGGCTATAATGGCTTGTGTTTATTCACACACATAAATTCTGGATATAGTTTCCTATGGACTACTATAGGTGTAATTTGTATAGGTTGTGATGGCTTGAGGATCCTTACTCGGTGTATGGGGTGTAATGGCTTGAGGTATAATACCCGACGTATGATACACGTTATGTGAGTTGTGGTGGGTCCCAAAAACTACCTGGTTATTTTGCTTACATGGACATGGTGTTTTTTTTTGTACGAAGTTCATGTTGTGGTGCTTCGTCTAGGTGTCTTCAGGTAAGCCTTTTTAGAGAGAGATTCTTAGGATGTGCGACATTAGGGAAAAGTGGCAAACCAGTTTGGAAGTAGTAGCGAGGTACCCTTGATATTATTTATTATATTATATACACTTTTATGAAATACTTGTTGAAAGTAGCCATGTTGAGGTTGGGAACTTAGTATACTTGTTTAGGTGACGAGTTAGTTTCACTTGTTGTTCACTGTGCTTTAGCATGCTTTGTTTACTTTTGCACGAGAGGATTCGGGGAGGATCCTACTGAGTATACTGTTATACTCACCCTATGTGTATATAAACTATTTTTCAGGTAACTTGGAGTAGGATGGAGATCAAGCTGGTTTCTACTAGCTTGGGGTTGCAGGAGCTATTTGGGCTTGTGGTTTTTGTTGTCCTTACTTTCTTTTGGTACTTGCAGTTTTCCCCTTTCAGTTGTAGTAGTTTTCCATGACATTACATATGTGTACTTGGTATTTTATTTATTTTAATGTCTAATTTGGAGTTGGTTGGTGTCTATCTTATCTCTCTCTTTCACATGTGTTCTCTTAGAGGGTAATTCCTCCCATTTGTGTGTTTATTATACCCTTGGTGCTAGTCGCCAACTCGGGGCCTACTGAGTTGGGACTCGGGGGGTCATTATCTCCCTCCTCACATTGTCGGCCCTAGAGGGGTACACTTTCTGGGGAGGGGGTCATGAGAGAGTGGTATCAAAGACAGGTTGAGGGATAGGATGGAGTTTGGTGTTAGGAACATGTAAGGTTTCATGGGTTGGTAGGGAAACTGTGTCATTCAAGTTTAGCAAGTGATGTAAACACTGGAGACCGGCTGAGACATAGGCGTTTAGGTCCCCCTATGATCTGATGTTTGGACCTTTAAGTTTACAATGGCTACTAAACGAGGTGATACTAGTTGTAGGGTAGAGACCTAGTAAAGGATCTTGCATCATTATTCCTTATGCCTATGTTTGAATGGGTAGAGCTTGGGATAGTTTAACCTAAAATGAATAAAATAAAACAATTAATTAATTAATGTTGAGTCTTCAATATTCTAGGTCTAAGAGCTCTAACTGTTTGTTATTTTACATGTATGGCTCCAAGTCGATGTCTTTATCAGGATCTCATAGAAGATTTCCAGCAGGCTGTGGCATCAGATCTTCGTAGGGTAGAGGTTAACGAATATGACACTTAGAGGAGGACACTCAGAGAGTTTCAGTGCTAGAGTTTGCATAAGTATGAGGGATCCATTTTAGATGTAGTCACAAAATACTCATTGGAGGAGGTCGAGATAGGCTTTAGTTTGATCTGTTCTTGGAAGTATCACTAGTTTTCCTTGGTTGTGATGATGTTGTGTGGAGCAGTGAGACAGTGGTGGTTCTTGTTCCTCAGGGATCGCGAGGAGTCAGCGATCTCATGGGAGGAGGTTCGAGACAAGTTTAGAGTTGAGTTTCTTTCCTCAACCGTGAAGGCATCCAGTCTCCAAGAGAGTCTTACCCTTCGACAGGGGAGCTCCAGTGTGCTTGTTTGGAATCTGTTTCAGGAACCTTTTACAATATTCTTCGGACATGTTGCCAAATGAGGAGGCCAGAGCAAGGAATTTCGAGGAGGCCTTGTGTCCAGAGATCAAGTGCCAGGTCACCCCATTTATGCTGAAGACATATCTTGAGGTGCTGGCGAGGGTAGAGGTCGTCGAGAGGACATTGTCCAGAACCAAATCATCATGAGAGGGTATTCGTCATGATTCCTCACGAAGTAGAGCTGTGGTTTGGGGTTCTAGGTTTTCTGGGTAGAAGAGTTTCCGTTCGGCCAGGGGTAGGTCCTAGCCCTCTACATCTCGTTTCTCTAGGGGCGACAGCCCTTAGTACTATGCCAATGGATCAGGAACTTGTGTTTATTTTGCTGGTCAAGGTCATCATCAGCTAGAGTGCCCGAGCTTTCAGAGAAGTCATCGTGCACCAGGTGTTCCGATCCAGGTTCCTCCATAGAGATAGTTCCAGCTGAGGTAGCAGTAGCAGGTTGCACCAGCTTTAGATCAGCAGAGGGTAGATGGGGCAGGCAGAGGACAGCCCCTTGACGCTCCCTGTCCTCAGAGAGAAGAGTTCGGGTATGGTGGTGGTCATCATTAGGGTCAAAGAGGTCGTGGAATAGGTCGTGGTCCGCTTCATGCATTAGTGTTTCCAGATCCAGGCGATCCAGACATCGTTCGAGGTACCCTTTGCTTGTTTTCTACCTTGTTATATGCCTTGTTTGATTCAAGAGTGACACACTCCCTCATATCACCTACCCTTGTCCATGCTTTGGGACATTAGGTATAGAGGCTCTCAGTGCCCTTGGTGTTGACTATTCCAGTTTGAGGCTGAGCTGACTTGTTTGAAGTGTATAGAGACTATGAGCTAGTGTTGGGGAAGCACCACTCTTGGAGAGATTTCCTATGTTTACAAATAGAACCATATGATTTCATCCTCGACATGGATTGTTTGTATTCAGTGTAGGCTATCGTGAATTGATTTAGGAGGAAGAATGTGTTCTTCAATGTAGATGGAGAGTCAGTGGTGCTCATTGGCGAGCGATACCCTAGATGGGTAAGAGGCATGTTCCTTCCTTATCATCCATGATGGTGGAGCTAATGCTGAGTTCTTCTAAGGTTCAGCAGTTGGCGTTTCCTAGGGTCGTAGAAGAGTACCCTGATGTCTCTCCAGAAGAGTTTGTAGCATTACCCCCTCGACGAGAGATCAAGTTTTGGATCGAGCTATAACCAGAAGAATCTCCTATCTCTTTGTCTCTATATAGGATGGCCCCTTCTGAGTTAAAATACCTATGTATACATATTGATGGTCTGGTATAGTGTGGTTTTATTCGGCCGAGCGTGTCACCGTGGGGTGCACCAGTTTTGTTTGTGAAGAAGGTTGATGGCAGTTTACGGTTGTGTGTTTATTATCATAACTTAAACAAAGTGATAGTGAAGAATCACTATCCTTTTCCGCATATTAATGATTTATTCGATCAATTGAAGGGTGAAAGTCGGTTCTCAAAGATCGACTTATGGTCAGGATATCATCAAATGCGTGTGAAGGATGAGGATATCCCAAAGACTGCTTTCCATTGTCTTCATGGGCATTATGAGTCCATTTTAATATTGTTTGGTGTGACAAATGATCCATATGTGTTAATGGGATTGATAAAATTTGTGTTTCGTGAGTTCCTGAAAAGTTCATGGTGGTTTTCATCGACAAAATCCTTGTGTACTCCACATCTGAGGAGGAGCATGCAGAGCATCTACACACCATTTTGGGAGTTCTTTGTCAACATCAGTTGTTTGGGAAGTTGTCTAAGTGTGAGTTTTGGGCTGGATAAGTCTGTTTCATGGGGAATGTTGTGTCCTAGCAGGGAGTAGCTGTGTATCCATCGAAGATAGAATCATATGTGTCTTTGGAATCCCCCAAGACAGTGTCAGAGGTGCGAATCTTCCTTGGTCTCGCAGGCTACTACAGGAGGTTCTTAGACGATTTCTCTCGAGTTTCGACTCCTCTGACAGCTTCGACCAGGAAGGATCAGGTGTTCATATGGACTGATCAGTGTCAGACATCTTTTGAGTATCTAAAGGAGAAGTTAGTAAGTTCTCCAGTTCTTTGTCTTCCAGAAGAGGGATTTCAGTTTGATGTTTTCAATGATGCTTCACATCTGGGGTTAGGCTATGTTCAGATGCACAAGAGATTAGTTGTTTCTTATGGGTCTCGGTAGTTGCATCCCCATGAAAGTAACTATGCCACCCACGATCTTGATTTGGTAGCTGTGGTGTTTTCTCTAAAGTTGTGGATACATTACCTCATTGGCGAGCGCTTTTTGGTTTTCCCCAATCATAAGATCCAAAGGTATGTTTTCTCCCAGCATGACTTAAACTTGAGACAACGTCGGTGGATGGAGTTCTTATAGGAATACAAATTTGAAATATCATATACTCCGGGAAAAGGGAATGTTGTAGCTGATGCCCTGATCAGGAAGTCACGTGGTGATGCAGTGCGTGAATCTTGTGATTCATAGAGTGTAATGGAAGAACGGTCAAAATTACATCTTGATAAGAGAGAAGTTGGGGGTAGAGTTTGTCTTTTCCAGATGACAGTGCAGTCATCTCTGATGCAACTGGTGGAAGAGTCCCAGTTAGGGGATCTAGAGGTGGAGGTCTGGAGAGATCGAGTTGTTTATGATGAGGCCCCTAATGGTTAGTCTGAGGATGAACAACACCGAGTGCTGTATCATGGAAGTATATTTGTTCCTTTAACAATGAGTGAGATGGTTCTCAGAGAGTTACATAGTTCTCCTTTAGCGGTGCATCCTGGCGTGAAAAAGATGTACCGAGCCTTGAGGAGCTTGTTTTGGCAGCTTGGGTTGTAGCATGCGGTTGCGCAGTTTGTGTCTCGATGTTTGGTCTGTCAGAAGTTCAAGGTTGATCACCATGTCCCCGATGGTTTTCTCCAGCCATTAGATATTCCTCAGTGGAAGTGGGAGGACATATAAATGGACTTTGTTACTGGTTTACCTCGAGCTCAGGGTGGACATCATGCTATTTGTGTGGTACTGGATCATTTGAAAAAAAACATCCCACTTCATAGCAATCAAGGAGTCAAGCTCAGTGGAAGTTTTGTTGAGGCAGTATCTAGAGGAGGTGTTGAGACTCCATGGAGTCCCAAGGATGATCATTTCTGATCGAGATCCTTGTTTTACCTCTAGGGTGTCGAGAGGTCTCCAGAATGCTTTTGGTTCTCATTTATGCCTTACCACTTCTTTTCATCCTTAGACGGACGGTCAGACAGAGCGGACCATCTAGACTCTTGAAGACATTTTACGCTCTTGTGTCCTAGATTTTGGAGGTTTGTGGATTAGGAACTAACCCTTGGTGGAGTTCTCTTACAACAATAGTTTTCACTCCACCATCGGTATGGCACCGTTCGAAGCCATGTATGGTCGGCCTTTCCATTCTCTGTTGTGTCGGACTGGGGTCGGAGAGTCAGCAATTATCAGACCGAAACTAGTGTATAATACAACAGAGATGGTTTAGGTGATTCCTGAGAGGATTAATACCGCACAGGATTGTCAGAAATCATATGCCGATCAAAGGAGGAGACCCTTAGAGTTTGATTTTGGGGATCACATGTTTCTAAAGGTGACTCCCCATCATGGGTAGTGAAGATTTGGTCATGGGAGTAAGCTTTCTCCCAGATTTTTTGGGCCTTTCAATGTGTTAGCTTGTGTTGGAGCAGTGGCGTATTGTGTATCACTTCCCCCACAGATGAGTCGGATACATGATATTTTCATGTATCATAGCTCCATCATTATCTTCATGATGAATCTCACATCATTGATTGGGGATAGATCGATGTTGATGATGATGTAACCTTTGAGAAGCGACCTATGGAGATCCAAGACAACAAAGAGAAGGTGTTGAGCGGGTGTTCTAGTCACTTAGTTCATGTCTTGTGGAAACATGGTGGCATAGAGAAGAGTACCTGGGAATGTGAGTCACAGATACATGCTCAGTACCCAGAGTTGTTTGATGTTTAACTCTTTTCATGTAATGATGTACCCTTCATGGTTATAGACCTTTCATGTTTATGATATAGATTTCTTTGGTTTCTTTTTGTGGCTTTATCTCTTTTGAGAGGTATCTCGATGGGTAGTTGTTCAGACTTATTTTCTGATCCCTTTTAGATTGGATTTGAATTCTCGAGGACGATAATGTTTTGAGAGGTATCTGATGTAATGCCTCAGACCTATTTGGTCTATTCCTTTGCGAAAATCCGGTGTTTGAGGTGTTCTGGGAGGTCAAGGTGACTTATCCCCAACACTTTTCCAATTTTCTAGTTCTTTGAATAGTGCATATGTAGCCTTAGGAGAACAGTGTCATCAGTAACCTTCTATGAACAGTGCATCGATAGCCTTAGGTGAAAAGTGCAATGGTGACCTTATGTGAATAGTGACATTGGTGACCTTATGTGAACAGTGTCATCGGTAACCTTCTGTGAATAGTGTTCCCAGAATAGTGAGGTTCCAACGGTGACCTCTTTCCTTTTCAAAATTTTGAGTTCATGAATAGTGTTTCCAGAACGGTGAGGTTCCAACGGTGACCTCTTTCCTTTGCCAAATTTTGAGTTCATGAATAGTGTTTCCATAATGGTGAGGTTCCAATGGTGACCTATTTCCTTCGAAAAATTTTGAGTTCATGAACAGTGTTTCCATAAGGGTGAGGTTCCAACGGTGACCTCTTTTCTTTGCCAAATTTTGAGTTCATGAACAGTGTTTCCAAAATGGTGAGGTTCCAACGGTGACCTCTTTGCCAAATTTTGAGTTCATGAATATTGTTTCTAGAATGGTTAGGTTTCAATGGTGAGGTTCCAATGGTGAGATTTCAACGGTGAGGTTCATGAACAGTGTTTTTCCTTTTCCAAATTTCGAGCTCGTGAACAGTGTTTCCAGCTTCCTACAGTTTCACCCATTTAAAATTCCCTTTAACATAGAATGCATTTAAAGCCCCGTTTTAAGTTCTCTAAGGCTGATTCAAAGGCCATAACTCCTATATTAATTTTTCTAAGGATCGGATGTTTTTACTTGGTCAAACTGCATGTTTTAATGTGATCTTATTTTAATGGAAAATCCATCATATCTTAAACTGATGCTCCGTTAAATCTTCTAAAGGGACGAGATATCTTCCTCCCTAGTTCTTACCTTTTGTTCTAGGGAGTGAGATGCTAAAACCTACCATTCCTTTCCGTATGAGTTGTGCGATCAAACTTTCCTCCTTGGTTTGGTTCCCATCTGTTTTTTATGCAACTAAGTAGTATCGATCAATCTTCAATATAAGGTATGATCTATTGTAATTATTTTGGGTTAATCTCCTTATTTTTCTCATTGCCCTTTTATGGAATGATATCTCCATGTTCCTGATCGTATTTTATTGGGTGTTGACCAGTGTCGTGGTGTCTCTGAATCCTCAGGTTGATACAGTTGTCATGGGGGGAGGAGATCGTAACTCATTGTGTGGATCATTCTCGTATAAAGAATTTCAAGAACTGTTTGAGGTAGGGGATTAGTTGCTTCTCTTTTCTTTTATGTGAAAATATATAGTTAGAATGTTTTATCCCATTAGATCAAAATGGAATTGAAATAATAAATATTTGAACTGGATAAATAAATTAACTGTAACACCCCGACCCCAGTTACCCCAAGTCGGTGCATTATTACGTATCATTGGCATGATCAGAAAAGATCAAGTCTCGAAAGATCGATTAGTTTAGTAGCCTTGGAACACTAGATATATTCATAAGTCTTAAATTACATCATAAATTGAAAATACTACAACAACATCTTTTCTTCATATTCCCTCATAATATCCTTGCAGGTCATTCATAAAATACTTCTTCACATCCTGGGAAAAATAAAACATATAAAGGGGTGAGCTCAGATGCTCTGTAAGGATAACAATATAGCGGAAACTTTCATAAATAAGCATAAATATTTAATTCAATGTATAACTAAAACAAAATCCCTTTAAACTTGAACGTCAGCACAATATGGAAAAGATAAAATGAAATAATTTCATTTACTTATTCACATAGATATTCTACAAGTCGAATAATCACATGCAATATCAATAACCACATTTATAATAATGGAATTCATAATTCCAGACTATCATAACAACATAGTCAAGGACTTGTGCCAATACTATAAATAAGATTTTTCCAAGACCTTGTTCCAAGACACTAATTTGTCTCATGAGACCTACCGAGGCATCGAGGAGTAATAGCGGGCTCCACTCGTCACTTACTAAGTCCAATGCATTCCTCCTATGAAAAGGTTTAAACATAACATAAACATTAATATTGAAACTAGCATACGAAGTGTCAGCAATTTATCCATAAACCATGAATGGTATAAAAATAATGCATCCACAGTCAAACATATCACAAAACCATCAATACAATATGGAAGTTTTTTATTATAATAAATCAACTTAAAATCCATCAAAGGATGTTGACATAGATTAAATCAAAACTATTTGAGAGAAATATCTCCTTTTTGAAATCATTTAAATGCCACATAATTATAAAATAAAACCTTTATTTTGAAAATACTCTTATGATCTTGTAAGGTAACCTTCGACTATTTTGTAACGGAGGAAAACAGCTGCACCCACCATATAAGTAAAAAAACAATCTTACCTTAAATTTATCGAAAAGGTCAAAAAGCACCTTGTTTGGAAAACGACAAAAAGATTCCATTCAAAAACGTATAAGGTCAAATAAGGGTATAAATGACTTTAACCCATTGTCTATTAAATAGTAAAAAAAATTGAAATGCATTTTTAATAAACATGGATTTGGATGATAAAGAGGTCCCAGTAGATACTTACGTAAAAACAACCTCAGATAATAATGAGATCGTGAAATTAACCCTTACCTTGTACTTTTCCTTGTTTGAGAGTAGGTTAAACTTATGTATAATGGTTAAATAATTTTTATTAAATTATAAAAGAATCATATACATTATTATGATATCATATATGATCTTTTAACATGGCTTTGTTAATAATATCTTAGTATTATCGTTGTTTCCGGTGTTAACTGATTCGTTTTCCTTTATATGATTTGTTACGTAAGTCGTGTTTATTATGGATAGGTTGTATCTTATTCATATCCAGAATTATATTAAGTATTTAAGCATTATTTTTAACCATCAAATTAAATTTATTCTCGAATGGATATGATGGGGAATGAATCTCATCGCGTTCATGGAGATGGTATTCCGTACGTACGCACAAGCAACAATATCATTCTTTTGATATTAAAATAATATATAATTGGATGTTATATCATATATAAATAATAATTATCATGTTTTATTTATTATTTATATAAATTACATGTCATTATCATACCCATCCAAATAATAATGTTTTGAATAACAATTACACCACGACGTGGAGACGGTAATCTGTACGTACGCATGTATGATGACATGTCATTCAAAGGATGGATAGAATACTGAATATGGTTGTACCATATTTATAATAACATCACATTATATAGAAGATACTTGATTTATTATTTTATAATGTAAATAACAAATAAAGAAGAAGTGGAAGAAGAAAAGAACTTAAAAGAGGGTGCTGAAATCATTGCCTCTTCTTCGGGTTCTTTCTTTTGATTTGATCAAAAGGGATCCTTAGGATTGCTTTATAATCACACTAAGGCCTCTAGGTTGAATTGAGGGAAGTTGAGAGGATATTTGGTCAGGTTTTGGCTGAGCCAAATGTCTTTGAAGGTGTTAAATTGAGAGAAGGGGGAGTGCCCTTTTATAAGAGGGGTGAGGGGCACCTTAGGAAAAGCTAGAAATATTATTTTATAATAAAATCATTTTCAGTTTCTAATGGTTACAAACTAATTTATTTCGATACTAATTTGGGTATGGGTATAAAAGCACCAAACCAATAGGTTTTAGATAGGTTTGGGTCACTTTATTAACCTTATCTTTTAGTTTTAACTCTTGGTTAATTAGTTTAACATTTACAATGTCTCTTTGTATTTTTATATTATATGGTTAATAAACTTACTATAAACTTCCAAGAGAACCACAAGTGGTTTATTAATGATACACCTATGATTATATAAGTCTCTTGGCTGATAATTAGATTTTTAGGAATATAATATCAATTAATAATATAATATTTGTTTTAAAAACTCTTTTATGTTAATTTTGACACTATTTGGAAATTGATTTTTGTGAAAATAATAAAAACACTATTAATTCAAAAAAAGTTAATTAAATAAATTATAACATGTCATATTAACCTATAAAATTAGTACAATTCATAAAAAGTCTCAAATTATATTTATTTGTGTATTTATAATATCAATTATTTTAATATTTCATTATTTAGGTAATTATTGTATCATCGTTGTGTCATAAATAAATTAAATTATTTAATGTCTAAAAATTATAAATAAAATACCATTATGTAGGAAATATTTTTAAATTTCTAATTAATATTTATAATATAATTTATCTTTTGTATAACCCTACATTAAAAATGTTTTAGTTATTAAACTTTGATTTTAACTCTTTTAACTCTTCTTTGAAATAAATAATAATAAATGTCCTAATCTAATCCATGTAGACCAAAGCGGTTAATATTTTATTCCTAAGGTTTTTTTTGGTCGAATTATACTTATCCAATAGAATTAGTACATGTGTCAGGGTGAAAATAATACCATTTTTACCTTTAATTACCCTATTTAATTTTAATCATGGTAAATAAAAGTAAAAAAGTTACTATTCACCAAAAATTATTTTCATCTCATTGAACCACATTTTACTTACTAATATCAACCGTGTCTCTCGAGTTTTTGAAATTCCACTCACAGAAGCGGTAAAATTAAGTTTTATGAAAATTTACAAAATCTCCTAGGAGGTGGGTAAAAGACGGTGAAAAGTTCAATAAAATGTTAATATATATAAAATTAATATAAATTGACTCTAATGAATTAAATTGAAATTATATAGGAATTATATATCTATTTTTACCAAAAATAAATTTAAATAAAATAAATAATTATTTAAATAAAAAGTTGGTTTTAACTAATAACTCAGTGTTTTCACTATTCATCAAAAATTGAATGTTTTCAGAAAAATACCAAATATTCATCCTAGGCTAATTTCGAAATCCCAAATCCAAAAATGAAGTCCATTTTGAAAAATAAAATTTATAAAATTTCAAAAAGTGGGTATTACTATTCATAACGGCTAGTTTGATTGGTTGTAGTGTGTTAGAACTCGAAGTTACGTACAACACACGCTATTGTATTATTCAAAGAGAAGTGTAACGTGGAAGCTTGGGATGTTACATTCTCCCCTCCTTCAAATAATTTCATCCTCGAAATTTCTAGAGTATTACTGTGTAAAAGGACTCGGGTGGTTCTTCATCATAAGTTACTCAGGTTCCCACGTTGCCTCTTCCATCTTATGGTTTCTCCATAGAACTTTTACCAGACGAGTAATCCGGTTTCTCATCACTTGTTCTTGGGTATCTAGAATCCTGGCGAGCTCTTCACCATAAGACAGATCAGGTTCCAGTTCTAATTCCTCATAGTTGAGTACACGCGTTGGGTTGGGAATGTATTTTCTCAACAGTGATACGTGGAACACATCGTGAACTTTGGAGAGACTTGGCGGCATTGCCACACAGTAAGCTACAGCCCCAATTCGTTCTAGAATTTCGAAAGGCCTGATGTACCTGGGACTCAATTTACCTTTCTTACCAAATTCGTATAACTCCCTTCCATGGAGATACCTTCAGGAAAACATGATCACCAACTTGAAATTCCAAATCCTTCCTTCGATTATCGGCATAGCTCTTATGCCTACTTTGAGCTGCTTTGATGTGGGTTTGGATTACCTTCACCTTTTCCATCGTTTCCTCCACAAGTTCTGCGCCTGTGAGTTTTCTTTCACCAACACCATCCCAACAGGTTGGTGTGAGACATCTATTTCCATATAATGCTTCATATGGTGTCATCTGAATACTTTAATTGAGTCTATTTTTATAGGAAAATTCTACTGGAGGAAAATATTGATCCCACATACCCTGAATGTCAAGTGAGCAGGATCTCAACATGTCTTCTAAGGTTTGAATAGTTCATTCTGATTGTCCATCTGTTTGGGGGTGGTAGGCAGTGCTCAAACGAAGTTCAGTATCCAAGGCTTTCTGAATACTTTTCCAGAATCTTGATGTAAAACGAGGATCATGATCAGAAAAAATTGATAGGGGTACTCCATGAAGTCTCACAACTTCATTAATATATAGTCTTGCTAGACGTTCAAGTGGTAGATCTTCTCTTATAGCGAGAAAATGTGGTGACTTGGTAAGATGATCAACAATGACCCATATTGCATCGTTCCTTCTAGGAGTATTTGGTAGTCCCGTTAAAAAGTCCATCGTAATGTTATCCCATTTCCACTTAGGTATGGGAAGAGGTTACATGACCCCTCCAGGATATTTCCTTCCAGATTTCACTTGTTGACACACCATACATCTTAAGAAAAAAAATCAGCAATCTCCCTCTTCATGTTGTCCCACCAAAAATGTACCTTCAAATCTCTATACATATTAGAGCTACCAGGGTGTATAGAGGAATTGGAACTATGGGCATCATCCAACAATTCCCTTTTTAGATCAGTTATATTGGTAACACAAAGTCTCTTCCCAAATTTCAAAATTTCATCTTCATACACAAAGTCACTCAATCTCCCATCATTTACAGCTTTAATCTTATTTTGAAACTCTTCATCATCGGCCTGAGAACTCTTTATCCATTATAGTAAAGATGGTTTGGAAACCATTTGAAAAAGCATTGATGCTTCACCTTCCATGTTTATTCCCATATCCAACTTTACTAGATCCTTGTATATAGTGTCCTTTTCAACTCTCATCTTGTTCAAAACTCCATGATCATTTCAGCTCAAAGCATCTGCCACTTTATTTTCCTTCCCTGGGTGGTAGTTTATAGTGAAATCGTAATCCTTGAGTAATTCAATCCATCTTCTTTGCCTCATGTTGAGTTCCTTCTGTGAGAAAATATACTTCAAACTCTTCTGATCAGTATATATCTCACATTTTTCACCATAGAGATAATTTCTTCATATCTTCAAAGCAAAGATTACAGATGCTAACTCAAGATCATGAGTGGGATTGTTTTTCTCCTGAATTTTTAGTTGTCGTGATGCATAGGCAATAACCCTATCATTTTTCATAAGGACACAACCAAGTCCTTTCTTTGAGGTATCACTATAAATAACAAACCCATCATTCCTTGATGGTAGAGTCAATATAAGAGCATTGACTAATCTTCTCTTTAATTCTTCAAAACATTTTTCACACTCTTTTGTCCAAACAAATTTAACCCCTTTACGTGTGAGATTGGTTAATGGGTTAGCCAATCGGGAAAAATTCTGGATGAAACACCAATAATAACCTGCTAAACCAATAAAACTGTGTACCTTGATTATACTCGTTGGGGCTAGCCATTATTGGATTGCTCTTGTCTTAGAAGGATCAAAAGAGATTCCATCCTTAGATAAAATATGTCCAAGAAAAGAAATCTCTTGAATCCAGAATTCACACTTGCTAAACTTCCCATATAATTCATGTCTTATAAGAGTCTTTAGAATAATGCGCAATTGATTTTCATGATCTTCATAGATTTTAGAGTATACCAAGATATCATTAATAAATACCAAAAAAAATTCATCAAGATATTACTTGAAAACTCTGTTCATTAGATCCATGAAGATAGAGGGTGCATTAGTCAATCCAAAAGGCATTACTGTAAACTCGTAATGCCCATAACTGGTTCGAAATGCTGTTTTCAGAATTTCTTCCTTATTTACACACAACTGATGATATCCATATCAAAGTTCAATCTTTGAAAAGTATTGAGCTCTATGAAGTTGGTTGAATAAATCATCAATGAGATGTAGGGGATACTTGTTCTTTATTATTATAGCATTGATCTCCCTATAGTCAATGCACAACCTCATAGATCCATCTTTCTTCTTAACAAAAAGAACGGGGGCTCCCCATGGAGAAACACTAGGGAGAATAAATCCCTTATTACTCAATTCCTCTAGTTGTTTCTTTATTTTCACTAATTCCACAGTGGCCATTCTATAAGGGGTCTTCGATATGGGCTGTGAACCTGGAATTAAGTCAATGGGAAACTCAATTTCTTGTTCTGGAGGATGTCCAGGTAAATCTTCTGGAAACACATCAACATATTCTTGCACAATAGGTACATCCTCTATTCGAACATTCCTTTCCTCAACTATAGTAATTTCATTCTCTTCCTCCCAAATAATTGAATTTAGTTGAGCTACTGGGGGTGGATCTAGATAAGAATTAGGTGGTGACGTTTCTACTCTAAGGATAAGGTACTCCTTATCATCATCACAAATTGGTACCTCATTCTTCTTACAATAAATTTTCGCATCATGGTCTGAAATCCAATCCATACCAAGGATTATATCAAATTCCATCATGGGTATGACAATGATATCAGTAGATAAATAACGTTTATATACATAATGGGAACTGATTCACAAAACTTTGTTGCAATGATAATTCCATTAGGATTTTTGATTGAAAACTCTCTTGTTAAATCAAATTGGAAATATCTAATTTTCTTAGCAAACTGGGAAGATATGAAACAATGTGATGATCCAGAATCAAATAAAGTATTGGCTAAACTTGAGGAAACCATTAAATTACATGCCACTACGTCTTTAGGAGCTTCAACCTCAGCAGTAGTGATAGCATAAGCTTGGACTTGATCCCTTTTCCTCTTCTGAGGTAAGTTTCTCTGACGCTTAGGACATTCATTTGCATAATGGCCCATATCCCTGCATTTGTAGCATTGAACATCGGTAGCTTCTTTCTTCCCCTTGCAATCACGAGCTTGATGGCCTTTTTCACCACACTTGTAACAGACTCTCATACCCTTCAGAAAAGTACCAAGGTGTTTCTTCCCACATTTACTACTGGATGGATATTCAACTTTTCTCTTCTTCCCCTTATTTCCATTTCCAGAGTGATCAGCAGATCTCTTCTTCCCTTGCTTTGATTTAAATTCATAAGACTTAGAGAATTATTTTTCTGTCTTGATGTCACATGAGACAATATCTTCGTACGATGAGAAGGATTGTAAGACTAATGCTCGACGAAGAAATGACTTTAACCCATCAAATAAATGATCGATCTTACTTCTTGGGTTACGTATATAATCTACAGCATGCCTTGCTAACCTTGTAAAGTTAGCCTCGTACTTTTCAACATTCTCATCCTCCTTTTGCCTCAGACTTAGAAATTTTCTTTCCATATCCACTCGATGGTCATGAGGAAAGTATTTTTCTAAGAAAATATCTTTAAACTCCATCCATTTCATACTTGATACTTCTTCATCTTCCTTTTTATTTTTAATCAATGACCACCATTGATCAGCATCTCCAGTGAGGCGGTAAACTGCCATGACAACTTTTTCTCTTTCACTACTCCCCAAGACGTGGAATATTATCTCTAAGGAATTGATCCATCGCTCAGCTACTAGTGGATTTTTAACCCCATTAAACATTGGTGGTTGTTTCCTCATTAAGCGATCTAACATTGATCCTCCATGCTGCGGATCAGGGTGCTCCATATAGGTAAGGTTATTATTCATAACCTGAATGAGTTGTCCCAGTATAGTGATAAGCTGATCAGCACCAGTTGTATCACCAGCTCAACTATAATTATCTTGAGCAGGAGGTCAATCCCTACATGGAGTTCGTGCATTGATACTATTTCCATTTCTTCCACTAGGCGCCATTTCTAAAAAAATGGCATAAAATAGATTAGTTTATGAATCGAAATACATAATTCCATACTTTTAAAACACTTAACATAAATTGAACAGTTTATGGATATAATCCATAATCATAAAAAGGTTTTCTTTGAGTAATTATATACTCATAAACCCTTTATAATGGTTTGTAAATAAAATGAGAATTATCCTAAGCATATCCCTCAGGAGTGTTGTAACCAAGACTGCCGCAAGGCCCATTGTTGTGCACCAGTTCACGTTCGAGTCTAGCTCAAAGCGGTGTTTTTGGGTTATACCCCTAGGTACATCTGTGCCAGATCCACCTCTACCTGCTCGTATCTAGACAGGGATGTATTGCTCGGAAAACTCTCAAAATCTCTACAATACCAAAATTATAGTAAGTTCTTCTATACTAATCCTCAAAGTCCATCTTAGGGATATGTTCTCTAATTAGAGTTAATCTAAATCTAGTTCCAAGGTTTATTACTAAACTTCCTCTGATACCAACTGTAATGCCCCGACCCTAGTTACCCAGAGTCGGTGCATTATTACGTATCATTGGCATGATCACAAAAGATCAAGTCTCAAAAGATTGATTAGTTTAGTAGCCTTGGAACACTATATATATTCATAAGTCTTACATTTCATCATAAATTGAAAAAACTACAACAACATATTTTCTTCATATCCCATCATACTATCCCTATTGGTCATTCATAAAATACTTCTTCACATCCTGGGAAAAATAAAACATAGAAAGGGGTGATCTCAAATGCTCTGTAAGGATAACAATATAGTAGAAACTTTCATAAATAACAATAAACATTTAAGGAAATGTATAACTAAAAAAAGCCTTTTAAACTTGAACTTTAGCATGATATGGAAAAGATAAAATGAAATAATTCCATTTAATTATTCACATGGTTATTTTATTAGTCGAATAATCACATGCAATATCAATAACCACTTTCATAATAATGGAATGCATAATGACAGATTATCATAACCACATAGTCAAGGCCTTGTGCCAAGACTACAAATAAGATTTTGTCAAGGACTTGTGTCAAGACACTAATTTGTCTCATGAGAACTACCGATTCATCGAGGAGCTGTAGTGAGCTCAACCCATCACTTACTAAGTCTAATGCATTCCTCATATGAAAAGGTTTAAACATAACATAAACATTCGTATTGAAACTAGCATACGAAATGTCAAAAATTTATCCATAAATCATGAATGGTATAAAATTAACACATCCACAGTCAAACATATCACAAAACCTTCAATTAAATATGGAAGTTTTGTATTATAGTAAATCAACTTAAAATCCATCAAAGGATATTGACATAGATGAAATCAAAACTATTTGAGAGAAATATCTCCATTTTGAAATCATTTAAAAGCCACGTAATTATAAAATAAAACCTTTATTTTGAAAATAATCTTATGATCTTATAAGGGAAGCTTCAATGATTTTATAACGGTAGAAAATAGTCGCACCCGTCGTATAAGTTAAAAAACATTCTTACCTTAAATTTGTCGAAAAGGTCAAAAAGTGCCTTGTTTGGAAAAAGATGGAAAGAATCCTTTAAAAAATTTATAAGGTCAAATAAGTGTATAAATGACTTTAAAAAATTGTATATTAAATATTGAAAATGTTTTCAAAGACATTTGTAAGAAACATGGATGTGGATGATAAAGAGGTCCCAGTAGATACTTATGTAAAAACACCCTCAGATAATAAAGAGATTGTGAAATTAACCCTTACCTTGAACTTTTCCTTGTTCGAGAGTAGGTTAACCTCCTGTATAATGGTGAAATAATTTTTATTAAATTCTACAAGAATCATATATATTATTATGATACCATATATGATCTTTTAACATTGCATTGTTAATAATATCTTAGTATTATCATTGTTTCGGGTGTTAACTGATTCGTTTTACTTTATATGATTTGTAATGTAAGCCTTGTTTGTTATGAATAGGTTGTATCTTATTCATATCCAGAATTATATTAAGTCTTTAAACATTATTTTTAACTATCAAATGAAATTTAGTCTCGAATGGATACGATGGGGAATGAATCTCATCACGTTCGTGGAGATGGTATTGCGTACGTACGCATGAGCGAAAATATCATTATTTTGATATTAAAATAATATATAATTGGATGGTATATCATATATACAGAATAATTATCATGTTAAATTTATTATTTACATCAATTACACATCATTATCATACTCATCCAAATAATAATGTTTTGAATAACAATTACACCACGACGTGGAGACGGTAAGTCGTACGTACGCACGTATGGTGACATGTCATTCAATGGATGGATAGAATACTGAATATGGTTGTACCATATTTATAATAACATCATAGTATATATAAGATACTGGGGTTATTTTTTTATAATGTAAATAACAAAGAAATAGGAAGTGGAAGAAGAAAAGAACTTGAAATAGGGTGGTTAAATCATTACCTCTTCTTCGGGTTCTTCATTTTGATTTTATCAAAATCGATCCTTAGGTTTTCTTTCTGATCAAACTAAGGACTCTAGGTTGAAGTGAGGTATGTTTAGAGGATATTTGGGCATGGGTTTGCTGATCCAAATGGCTTTGAAGGTGTGAAATTGATAGAAGGGGGAGTGCCCTTCTATAAGAGGGGTGAGGGGCACCTTAGGAAAAGATAGAAATATTATTTTATAATAAAATCATTTTCGGTTTCTAATGGCTCCAAACTGATTTATTTCTAGGATAATATGCTTATGGATCGAAAACCACCCAACCAATAGGTTTTAGACAGGTTTGGGTCACTATATTAACCTTATCCTTTAGTTATAACTCTTGGTTAATTAGTTTGACATTTACCATGTCTCTTTGTATTTTTATATTACATGGTTAATAAACGTAATATAAACTTCCAAGAGAACCCCAAGTGGTTCATTAATGATACACCTATCATTATATAAATCTCTTGGACGAACCTTATATTTTTAGGAATATAATATCAATTAATAATATAATTTTTTTTTAAAAACACTTTTATGTCAATTTTGATACTATTTGGAAATTGATTTTTTTGAAAATCATAAAAGCATTATTAATTCAAAAAAAGTTAATTAAATAAATAATAACATGTCATATTAACCTGTAAAATTATTATAATTCATAAAAAGTCTCAAATTACATTTATTTGGGTATTTATAATATCAATTATTTTAATATTTCATTATTAAGATAATTACTGCATCATCGTTGTGTCATAAATAAATTAAATTATTTAATGTCTAAAAATTATAAATAAAATACCATTATGTAGGAAATATTTTTATATTTCTAATGAATATTTATAATCTAATTTATCTTATGTATAACCCTATATTAAAAATGGTTTAGTTATTAAATGTTGATTTTAACTCTTTTAACTCTTCTTTGAATTAAATAATAATAAATGTCCTAATCTAATCCAAGTGGACCAAAGAGGTTCATATTTTATTCCTAATGTTGTTTTGGTCAAATTATACTTATCCAATAGAATTAGGACATGTTTCAAGGTAAAAATAATATCATTTTTACCTTTAATTACCCTATTTACTTTTAACCGTGGTAAATAAAAGTAAAAAGTTACTATTCACCAAAAATTATTTTCATCTCATTGAACCACATTTTACTTACTGATATCAACCAAATCTCTCGAATTTTTGAAATTCCACTCATAGAAGTGGCAAAAATTAATTTTTATTAAAATTTGCAAACTCTCCTAGGAGGTGGGTAAAAGACGGTAAAAAGTTCAATAAAATTTTTATATATCTAAAATTAATATAAATTGACTCCAATGAATTACATTGAACTTATAGAGGTATTATATATCTATTTTTACCTAAAATAAATTTAAATAAAATAAATAATTATTTAAATAAAAATTCAGTTTTAACTAATAACTCAGTGTTTTTCATTGTTCATCAAAAATTGAAAGTTTTCAGAAACATACCAAAAATTCATCCAAGGCTAATTTCGATATTCCGAATCCAAAAATTAAGTCCATTTTGAAAAATAAAATTTATAAAATTTCAAAAAGTGTGTATTACTATTCATAATGGCTGGTTTGATTGGTTGTGGTGTGTTAAAACTTGAAGTTGCGTACAACACACACTATTGTATTGTTCAAAGAGAAGCGTAATATGGAAGCTTGGGGTGTTACATTGACATTGATCGTATGTTATTACCTCTTGTTTTTCTAGATAGTGTGATATCTATTCTTTCTTTTTTTAGCTTTTTGTTCTTGATGGAAATTGGTAAATAACTTAAAGTCGGAATTAATTGATAATTGTTTGGCTAAAGATAAAGGGGCATGTAAATGAATCTGGTTCTTATTGTTGTAATTTGATGTTAATAAAATTTGTGCAGTAAGCATGTTTAATTATTTATGATATCTTACTGACTAGGTTTCCCGAAGTTGGAACCTACAAATATTAAATTGGTTAATCCATGGTGGATTAAAGAACTGGTTGTTTGATAAAAGATAATTATTTGTAGGCTTCTGAGTTACCCTCTTGATTGTTTAAGGGACAAGAGCCCAATTGATATAATGGTTTTTTTCCTGCTTCTTGTGTTGTGATGTGATCCTGGATGGCTATTTTGATATGTGGGGGCAGGTAGGCCTACTGGTTGTGGTGGCAGTTGATTCCTAGAGTGGCGAGATGCGTCGGTTGATGCATATGGGTGTTAGGGAGGACACCAGGTATGATGAAACGGGTTGGATGTGAATGTTTGGATGATTTCTGATTCTTTGGTTGTTTATATACATTACATTCCCCACTTCTCAAGGAAGCTGGTCTTGCTTACCCTTCTTCCAAAAGAGGCAAAGACGTGCAGGGTATGCCACGTGCTTTTCGTGTTTATCTTCTCAAGGGAGAATGGTTCTACACTCTTACTATAGGCGACAAAGACTCGATGGGTAGTTCATCTACCCACCATGTTGAGCCACCTTATGTTTAATAGCATATAATTTTTTTATAGAATTCTTGGGAACATGGGAAAGTAATTATGTAAATAAAAAATTGAATAAATGATGTTAACCCATGGGGTTTTAGCTTGTTGGGACTCAATACTGAGGACAATGGACTTTGGGTTTGTTGCTAATGAAATATAACGTGGAATTATTAATTATTAATTAATGTTTAAATAATTAATTAAGGTAAAGTGCAACTGATAAAAATAAAATGAAGTTATGTAATAAAGATCTTTAAATGGTTGTGTTCTTATTGGATACCTAGTCTTAGAAGTGGTAGTCGGGAGTCCGAGATACGTTAGATGCAGTTGAGTCTAAGACTAGTTTATTCCCATATTGTGGTTGTGAACTATAGTATATTTTGTACTTTTTTTTCTATACGCTACTCCACCCTGTCAATTAGGGAAACTGACACCCCGGGGATTCTGAGCCCTAGGGGGTGTTTTCCCCAACATTCTGGTGGGAGGATGGATGGCTGACTACCCTCTTTATCCCCACTCTCTTCTATTGGTAGTTACTTGTGCTGGTAGTCACAGCGGTTATTTTTCCCCATATATGTGTGTAGAGGGATGTAATGGCTTGTGGTTATTCACACACATATATTCTGGATGTAGATTCCTATGGACTACTATAGATGTAACATGCATAGGTTGTGATGGCTTGAGGATCCTTACTTGGTGTATGGGCAGTAATGGCTTGAGGTATAATACTCGATGTATGATACACGTTATGCGAACTGTGATGGATCCCAGAAACTACCTAGTTACATTTCTTACGTGGACGTGGTGGTTTTTTTGCACGAGGTTCATGTTGTGGTGCTTCGCCCAGGTGTCTGCGGGAAAGCCTTTTTGGAGAGATATGCTTAGGATGTGCGGCGTTGGGGAAAAGTAGCAAACCAGCGGCGAATTAGTAGTGGGGTAACCTTGATATTATTTATTATATTATATACTCTTGTATACGATACTTGGTGAGAGTAGCCAGGGTGAGGCTGGGAACATAGTATACCTGTTTAGGTGACGAGTTAGTTTTAATTGTTGTTCACTGGACTTTAGCATGCTTTCTTTACTTTTTCACGAGAGGCTTCGGGGAGGAACCTACTGAGTATACTATTATACTCACCCTATGTATATATAAACTATTTTTCAGGTCACTTGTAGAAGGTTGAAGATCAAGATGGTTTCTACTAGCTTAGGGTTTCAAGATCTATTTTGGCTTGTGGTTTATGTTGTCTTTACTTTCTTTTGGTACTTTTAGTTTTCCCCTTCCAGTTGTAGTAGTTTTGCATGACATTACATATGTGTACTTGGGATTTCTTTTTTTTATGAGTTGGATTTGGTTGGTGTCTATCTTATATATCTCTTTTTCATGTGTTCTCTTAGACGGTAATGCCTCCCATTTGTGTGTTTACTATACCCTCGATGCTAGTTTCCAACCCGGGGCCTACTGGAGGCGGGACTCAAGGGTCATTATCTCCCTTCTCACATTGTTGGCCCAGGAGGGGTACACTTTGTGGGGAGGGGGTCGTGACAAATTTAGTTTATGTTAATGGTGATTCATCACATGTAACACCTAGAAATTATAAAATAATAACAATTTATTTTATGGTGTATTTGACACACAACACAAAGCTTAAACAACCCACAAAATATATATCCTTAAAATTTAATCTCTTCAATTGCATGCAGAGCTTGAATGCTTTAGTCGAAATGAACCATAATATAGTATACCAATATAACATAAAAATTAAATTGTATCATATAAATAATAAAAAATAAATTATTAAAATTATGGTTATATATTTATTTTAAATAAAATAATAATCATTTAAAAGAAAAATAAATGTTTTCTGAAAAAACTTTATTTTTTTAAAAGCTAGTTTAATCGCACTTTGCTCACATAATGTCAATTTTTTTAACAATTTTAGAATATATAATTGAAAAAAAATTAATATTTTAAATCATCGTATAAAAATTTCTTAAGGTGGATTTTTTTGATTTTTCAAAACTTTTTAACTTTTCGATGAATATTGGAAAATACTCAATTTTAATTAAAAAAATCCTTTTCATTTAAATTATTTAAAAGTTAAATTATATTTTTGAATTTTTTTAAAAGTAAAAAAAATAAGTAAATTATATATTTATTAATCTAATTTATTTCATTTTAATCTTTTTCATATCAAATTTTGTATATAAAAACATTTTAAACTTTTAAATATTTCAACATTGATAACACGATTTCTCATCAAGTCTGTGGGATTAATATTAAATTAAAATTTTCTTATTATGTGAATTGAATTTGAAAAAAATTGATTCCATATTTTGAATCAGAATAATTTTTATTATCTAATATGTTCAACTTAATTTTTTATCAAAATTAATAGTGAAAATAATAAAACAATATTTACCGCAGTTAATATAAAAATGGATTTATCAGGGGTTAAACTAAAAATAGAAGGATTAAACTGACAAAAAAACTTGTATAAAATATATTTAATAGAAATATTTAATCCCTATCATCTATAAGTCTCAATAATACCCCATTTTTTGACCCTTTTGTCTTGGGAAAAACATGGTTACATGTTTTTTTTCTAAAAATTACATGTGTGCCACTCACCTCACTTATAAAACGCAACCTCTATCCTCTATTCTTTACATATTCACACCCTTTTGGTCTAAAAAATCCTTGAAAAACCCACATCATAAATTCACTAATATCATCCTGAAAGACTTATTTTTTTATGAAATCTATCCTAGGATTACGTTTGGTGTAAACTTAAAGATTTTACCTGAAGAAGAGGTATCGTTCTTCAACGAGCGTTTTTATTTTATTTCATCCTCTACATGCCTCAATTATTAAAACATGATGATATAATAAAATAATTAAATTAAATATAATTATATGTTTTTATAATAATTTTATGACCTAAAACCATCCACAGTTCCATCAAATGGGTTATAGAATCATCATTCATGTGTACGGAAGACTACCACCTCCTGAAATGATATCATTCATTTTTTTCATTACCACCTCTCATAGTTGGGTATGATGATGGATATAGAGTATATATTTTATATTAATATCATAATTATTCCTTCTTATTAATCATATCGTATATAACTATTTTAATTTTCATTCCTTAGGGGATACGATAATGCCACTCATGTGTACGGCGAACTACTACATCATGAAGCGATGTGATTCACTTTTCACTAACGCTTTACATGAAATGTAATAAGGATAAATTTAATGAATATATATTATATTCATGAAATAAATATGATATTAAGGAAAAATTTAGGGTTATGAAAATATAATATATCATTTTATTTCTTACCTTTTCACTCACTTAAAGATTATAACATCGTTTGTGTATGTGTGGACTACCACCTTCACGAAGCGATGTGACTCTATTTTTATCGCCACAGCACATGGATGATATATGTAAGTATATTTAAATAAATAATATGGTATATAAGATATTATTATCATCCTATAATGATAAAACATTACTCACCTCCTTTCCATAATGATCATTGAAAAATTGAAATGTTACTCATGCATACTTACGGCCAACTGTATCCATAATTGTAGCATGGTCCACTTTTCATAACCATCATTCATTATCGGTTTTAAATATATAATTGATATTAAAATATGATAAATATGTCATGATTATTTTTTGGAGATAATGGAACTATATGATATGCACAATAATCAGAACATTCATAACAAAACACAAATGATAAAACAAGGCAATTAGCACCTGAAATAATGATAATAACGAATTATTATAAACATACGGGCCATATAATGTTATAAAAGGATCATATATGATATTATAAATATTAATTTTTTTTATTAATAATTAAATAATATTTTTAAAACCACTATAAATGATGTTAAATAAAGTTCAACCAAAAGGAAGCGTGAGGTAAGATATTTCTTAACTCAATTTCCATTCATTAGGTTGAACTTGTACTTCATTAATTATATCATGATAAGATTATGTGTTTAATGGAATTTTATTATTTTATATTTTATTTAAAATTATTTCCAAGGATTTACATTTGATAAACATAATAAATTATTTGATTAATCTCCACTTCAATTACATGATCTTTATAAGGGATTCAGTCTCAATTTCCTTTCATTGAGACAGATTTGTTGGTTATGTACCTATTTATCTCATATGGTGTATATACTACACTTTTCCTTACAAAATAATGATTCCTTAATAATTCATGGAATTTTGAGTTTCAATTTTTATTATTTTATCCAATTTTATTTGATTTAAATGTTACCAAGTGGTAAAGAATTTCATAACTCAATTTCTTTTCATTGGGTTATATTATTTATTCATCATTTTTGATATTCTATGATTATGTATGAAATTAATTTTGATTATATTATGTTCTATTTTCAATTATTTTATTTTTATTTATAGTGGATACATATAATTGGTTCATTTATTAATTCTCACTTCAACATTATGACTATATTAATGGTTTATATCAAAATCTCAATCTAATCGAGATTGATTGTTCTTAAAACATAGTTGAAGGAAATTATATGAAAATTTTCTAATAATCCCATTTAATTTTCTTATAATTTGGTTATTTAGTATATTTTAATGTAATAATAATAGTTTCCAATATTTTGTACTTAAATTTTTTGAAAAAATGTTTTTAAGAAAATCAGACTTCATTTCTATCTTTGATCGAAAATATGTTTTCATCCAAAATAAAGTTTTCAAAAAAATGGTTTTTTACCTTTTAAAAATGATTTATAAAAGAAATATTTAACTATTTTTACCATTTAATTTTATTTTAAAATGAATATTAATGTCATTTTAAAAACAATACCTATTTTATTTTTATAAAAAATTGAATGGAATATTTGTTTTAATGAGGAAGACTTGAAAAAAAATTCCAGTCATCATGACCACGGAAATTTTTTAAAAATTTAATTAGAATTTTAAAATATAATTTTCAATGAAAAATATTTTCAAAATTTTCTATGAACTTCCAGTTTTAAAAATTAATTTTCAAAATGAAAAGGATATTTTCCTCAATAATGTTTTAATGTACTTTTTAAAGTATTTTTATTCATCAATTAGAACAAAATGTTTTTTTACTACAATGGGTATATGTTCTATTGATACCATCCTTATTATTACATTGTATGGTTTATGATCATTCGGACCAAGGAAAGTATTTCAAGTCACTTTCTTGATTTTTTTTTGTAGTCATTAAATTTCCCTTGAAATATTCACATTACTAAGATCCTTAGATATTAAATTTACACCAAATATCCATATTATTTATCTTGGATATTATTATTTCATAAACTATATCTCATTTCTACATACAGTGTTTTACTTTGAAAGTTATTTGATTTATCAGGGAAATATTGATAATCTATATTATTTATTCAATACAGATATTTAATGGTAAGGCATGTTGTTGATGAATTAAATTTATTATTAGATATATGGGGAATTTTTTGGACATGAAGATATGGGAGAGGCCTGGTTATAGATAGTCCATTGATGCATCAGTAGTCTAATGAGATGAATCAATTGGATAGCCTTAGTTAAATGGGTTTCCACACAAAAATTATTTTGAAAGGTATTTAGGGTAGAGGCATCATGATCTTATGTTCATTATATCCAATAATAAATCATTTCCTTTATTAAAAATTCAGTTATTATTATCCAAGATATTTTCTCAAGGATATTGTCTCTAGAAGCATTTCATTCTTGATTTATGATTAAATGGAATGTTTTTTAGTTATTTACCTTTTCATAGTTATTATGCCTTATCCATTTATGATATTCATGTTATCTATTAAATGTCACATGTTTTCATTTATTTTAATTACCATTGATTATTCTATACAAATATTTAAATGGAATGTGTTTTTAGATATTTACCATTCCATATTTTTCATTCCTTGTCAATTATTCTCCATTTATTTGTGATAGCTTCTACTATACTTAACCATTACTAAGAATTTGATCTGACCCTTATTTTGTTTCTTTCCCCAAGATTACATAAGTGTACTATGATTGATATGCAAGGATATTCTAGAGGTAATAAATTATTCATGAAAAAAAATACTTTTTTAATTTTTTCTTTCAAATCTAATTCAAGACTCATGTATGTATCTAGTTTACCAAGACTACTAATCTATTCATTCCTTTTGGATGAAATTGCTTGTAACTTATACTAATGTAATAAAGTATACACCAGCTCCATGCTACCATGGTCATGGTCTTTATAATTTTTAAAAAAGGAATTTTAGTAGAAACCTTAAGAACAATATTTAGGAAAACATAGATTGAGGAACATAACCCTATGATATACATTGAATATAAGTATAGAAGAACATCCTAATTTTTGGGTAAGGAATAGATTATGTGGTTTTTCTAAGATAATATATCATGGTATGGATACTACAAGTGGTCATTTTATAAAAACAGATGTACCCAGGGGTAATAACTCTAAAAATGGTGCATTAGGACTGACCCGATCATCACTTGGTGAACCAAAATGGGCCTTACTGTGCACCTTATTTGACACTCCCAAGGGATATGCATAGGATAATTTACATTTTCTTTAAAACCCATTATAATTTATTTGAATAGATTATTAAAATGATTTACCAATGTTAAAACTTAGGGGTATTCTGTTGTAAACAAAGTGTCATGATTTTGAAATCCTATAAATGATTCTATGGTTTTACAATTATGGTTAGTTTTACTCACACAATGATTTATGGTTTTAGTTAATGGTTGGAACCCAAAGTAATCGTGTTAGCTTTGAACATGAAAGATAATGTGGTAAATATGATAAAAAAATAGGATTTTGAATAGAGTGAAAGATATTATGATTATTATTAATTAGTTATCCCAAAATATGGTTAAAAACCAACACATTAACCAACACTCAGACTCCCCAAAAAAGAGAAGGATGGAGTTCTATAAGAGCATGAGTGATGGAGACTATGGATGAATTTTTTTCATTCCTTCATGTTATAAATGTGGAAATATACACCTAAAAAAGTGTCTTAATAAAATGGAAGTTGATTTATTCATGGAAAGGAATGGTATAAAGAAAATAATTGTTGGGGAAAAATGAAGATTACGATGGAAGGAAATAAATATCATCATGGGGATACATTTATATTTTGTTGTATTAAATGTGGAAAACAAGGGAATTATATGAGTCAATTCCATCATCTAAAGGTTAACTCTTAGACCAAGGAAGGACTTATGGTGAAATAAAATAGTTTAAGTATTCCTTGGGAGTTGAGAATTTTATTATAGAAGTAATTTGACCAATGTTATTTTGGTATAAGAATATTGAAACATTTAATTATTCTATTAAATTCCAAAATCATATATTTCATTATTAAATTAAGAGTTATGATACCATCATGGGTTAATGAGTTTAAGATTGATCATAAATTCAAAGTATTAAACACCTCTTTTTTGGGTTTTATGAGATTGGATTCCACCAACACTGAGGATATTTTTGGATAAATTTATGGAAAGAATATGTTTTAGTGGAAAAGTTATTTTAGGAATAATTAGTTAAAATTTTATATACATAAGTTTAAAAATATTGATAATCCTTAGTGTTAATATGATCAATAATGACATTGTAATAATAGTCAAATATGCATATTATACTTTGTGAAAAAAAATATTGTATTGAAAACCTTAGTAAAAATATTAATTAATAATTGATTTTATTTTAAGGGTGTCTATCATATTTATTTTGGTAATGTTATTGTAATTATATTAATATGATTTAGAAAAAGGGTCTCACATTCTAGCTGACAACCCGTCACATCTGGTAAGACAGTAGGGCTTGAACCCATGACCGAAGTAAAATAAGGGTTTAGCACCCACCACTAGCCTAGGTGATGTCCTGGTAAATATGTCATTGTTTTTAGTAGAACTATTTGAAAAATAAATATTAATGATGAACTTGTGGTTTCATTTTTGAGGTTTAGAGATTAATTTATTATATTGGATATCTTTTTCTAACCATATTGGTTTTTGAGAATAGTTAGAGATAGGAAAAAATAATTGCCACACCTTTATGGATCTAACATTTCCTTAAAAGTTAGTTTTAGTACTTCATGAATAAAAAAATAATTTTTTATTCATTTCTTGAAGTAAGATATGAATTGGATATAGTCCAAAGAATAATAAAAGGACTAAATTGTACTTGTGAAATAGAAATGTATTATGTAATATTACTTCCTTTTATTATTAGGTAGTAAAAGAATTCTTAAAATTTAGGAATATATTATTAAAACAAAAAAAATTATCCTATTACATTAATATATAATGAATAAAATGGTCTTTTAAATCATCATATATTTATAGTTTGGGGTCCTTTACTTTCCATTGATCATTCACTTTCTTGTGATCAATGAACTCTATCACTCTGTTTAATTATTTATACTTTTCTTCCATGTACATGTTTTTATTTCCCACCTTTGTTCTCCAAATTTTAAACCTAGTTATGTTTAATTCCATATGAACTTCATACTTTTTTATCTATAATTAATAATGAATTTTATTAACCCTTTTATGTTATTAGTTTTTCAACAATGGTATTTCCAAATTTCAAACCCTTAATTACTGATATCAAGATTAAATTGAGAGGATAAAATTTATTTTATTTGGGGAGAATCTAACATAATGAAATTAAAAAATAAAAATACTTTATTCGATATTTTATGAGACGTGCAACATGAATCTTAAATAACCCACAAAATGTATTTCATTAAAATTTAATTTCTTTATAGCTTATAGTACATGAAACCCCAAGTCTAAATCAACAATAATATATTATACCACTATAACATAATCATTAAATTATAGGGTATGAATGGTATTAACTAAATGATAAAAAATAATTTTATCTATTTAATAAAAATAAAATAACAATCCTTTAATTTAAAAAAATGTTTTCTAAAAAACAATATTTTTTTCTAAAAGACGGTTTAATCGCATTTTGCACAAAAAATTTAAAATTAATATTCATCAATTTTAGAAAATTTATTTGAAAAAATAAAATTCATTTTTTATGTAATCATATAAAAATTATCTTAGGGTGATTTTTTTTATTTTTATGAAATGTTTCATATTCCACTGAATTTTGAAAATACTAATTTTTAATTGAAAATTTCCATTTAATTTAAATTGTTTATAAATTTAAATTACATTTGGAATTTTTTTTTAACTAAAACTAGATCAATAATATATCTATCAATCCAATTTAAGTTGTTGGATTCATTTTTATATTAAAATTTTGATATAAAAACTTTGTAAACTTTTCAATATTTTCTATTTGAAAATATGCATTCGCATCTAATCTGTGGGATTAATTTTAATTTAAAATTTTCCAATTATGTGAATGAAATTTGTAAAAATGGATTCCATATTAAAAATAAGAATAATTCATATTATCTAATAAGGTCAACATAAATTTTCATCAAAATTAATATTGAAAACATTAAAAACTTTTTACAGCGATTAAGGTGAAAATGGATTTAATAAGGATTAAAATCAAAATCCAAGGTTTAAAATTTCCTAAAAACTTGTATAAAATCTATTTTATAGACATATTTATACTATATAATGTATAATCATTAATAATAATATATTTTTAACCCATGTCTCATGTGAATAATGTGGGCACACATATTTATTTTCAAAAATTACAAGTGTTCCACTCACCTCAGTTATAAAAGGTTGCCCCTCTCGTCTTTTCATCACACATTTACAACCTTTTAGTTCATCCAATAATTAAAAAAATCACTTCACAACTTCTATACTAACATCACAGAAGACTTATTTTCTGATGAAATCTAACCTAGGATGACTTTTGTTGGAAACCTAAGGAGTTTACCCGAAGAAGTGGTAAAGTTTTTCATTAAGCGTTTTTATTTTATTTATTCCTTCAAATCCCTCAATTGTTAAATAATAATGATATAATAAATTCATTATATTACATATATTTATATGTTTTTATAATAATTTAATGACCTATAACCATCCCTACTTCCATCAAATGGGGTACAAAATCATTATTCATGTGTACATCGGACTACTACCTCGCAAACCAATGTCATTCATTTTTTCATTACCATCTCTCGTGGTTGGGTATGATGATGGATATAAAGTATATATATGATATTTATAAAATAATTATACTAATATATTTATTTTATCATATATACCATTTTTCAATTTCCATTCCATAGGGGATACGATAACCTCACTAGTGTGTACAGTAGACTACCACCTCGAGAAGTGATTTGATTCATTTTTTTCACTAACGCTTTACATGGAAGGAAATAAGGATAATGTTAATGAATATATGTGATAAAAATGAAATAATTATGATATTAAAGCATATATATCATTTTATTTAATACCTTTTTACACACATAAAGATGATGACATTGTCCTTGTACGTGTGGACTACCACCTTCACGAAGCGATGTGACTCTCTTTTCATCACCACACTACATGGATGATATATATATATATATTTCAAGAACTAATATGGTATATATGATATTATTATAATTATGGAAATATAAAATATTACTTAAATCCTTTCCATAATTATCACTATAAAATTGATATGTTACTCATGTGTATGTATGCCCTTTTGTCTTCATGATTGTAACAGAATCCATTTTACATAAAAAAATAATCATGATTGGTTTTAAAAGTATAATTGATGTAAAAATATGACAACTATGTCGTGAATATTTTATTTATATAATTTAACTATATAATATTCACAATAATTATAACACTTATAACAAAGCACAAATGAGAAATCAAGGAAATTAACACCCGAAACAATGAAAACAAAGAATGATTATAAATGAACGAGTGATATTATTTTATAAAGGGAACATATGTGATATTATAAATATTAATATGGTTATTTAATAAGTTAAAAAGTTTTTAAATAACTATATAGGGGGTTAAATAACCTTCAATTAAAAGGAATCATGAGGTAAGGGATTTCTTAAATCAATTTTCACTCACTGATTTAAACATATAATTCATTGATTATACCATGAAAAAATTGTCATTGTAATAAAAAGTAATTATTTTATGTTTTATTTTCACTTTTTTATTTGTATTTACATTTTATAAAAATAATCAATTCATTGATTGATTTCCACTTTGATGATATGATCTTTATAAGCGATTCTGTCTCAATTTCCTTTCATTGATGCACATTTGTATGTTATGAAAACATTATATTATATGGTTTATATAAGGAACCTTATACATGTAATATAATAATTCCTTAACAATTAATAGTATTTTATGTTTCAATTTGAATTAATTCATCCAAGTGTATTTTAATTAAAAGTTACCAAATGGTAAATAATTTCATAACTAAATTTCTTTTCATTGAGTATATTTCTTCTTCATTATATTTGATGTTCTAATATTATATGTGAAATTAATTTTGATTATATTATGATATATTTCCACTTTTTTATGTGGACTTACATTTTATACACATAATTGATTCATTTTTTAATTCTCACTTCAACATTATGATCATTGTAAAGGTTTATCTCACAATCTTCTTCTAATTGATATTGTTTGTTCTTTAATTTATGTTGAAGTAAATTATTTGACCATTTCCTAATAAACCCATTTTTTTATTATAATTTTGATATTAATTATATTTTAAATTAGTATTACCATTTTCCTAGTCTTTGGTACTTAAAATGTTTGCAAAAATATTTTTAAGAAAATAAGAATTAATTGATCTCTTCGGTCAAAAATCTATTTTCTTACAAAACCATGTTTTCAAAAAAATTAAAAAATGTATTTAAAATTTTCAAAATTATTTATTAAAAAAAATTAACATTTTTACCATTAATTTTTTTCTAAAATGAATCTTCATGTTGTTTTCAAAAAGATTCCCATTTGGATTTTACCGAAAAAGTGAACGGAATCTTTATTATAACATGAATGACATGAATGAAATTTATAGACATTATGACCACTAAAATGTTTTAAATTTCATTTATATATTTCAAATATTATTTTCAAAGGAAATTATTTTGAAATTTTTTTGTGAACTTTTAGTTTTAAAAATTGATTTTAAAAACGAAAAGGATATTTTCCTCAAGAATTTTTTTAAAGATCTTTTTATCGTATTTCAATTCATCAATGAAAAAACCCTTTATTCAAACTCCAATGGGTATATTTTTTCTTTATACCATATTTATTCTTCATATTGATGGTTTATGATTATTTTTTCCAAGTAATGTGTTGAAATTTACTTTTTGATTCATTTTTGTAGTCATTAACTTTACCATGAAATATTCTCTTTCATATTATCATTGGAAATTAAATTTCCACTAAATATCCATAGTATTTATCATGGATATACTTATTTCTTAAACTGTATCTCATTTATACATATTTTCTTTTATGTTTAACATTATTTGATTGACTGTGAAAATATTGATTACTCATATTCTTTCATTAATAAAGATATTAAATGATAAGGCATGTTATTCATCAATTAAATTGATTATTCAATATATGAGGAATGATTTCATCATGTAGACATGGGTGGGTCTTGGTTATATATATACCCTTGATGCGTAAGTATTATCATGATAAGAATCAGTTGGCTAGCCTTAGCTAAATGTGTTTTGACCCATCTGTTAAAAATTGTCTTGTGAAAGGTCTTGATGGTAGAGCTATGATGATCCTGAGTTCATGACATCCAATAATTATGTATTTACTTCATTAAGAATTATATTATTATTATCTATGATATTTTGACAATGATATTATCTATTAATGTAATTTATTCTTGGTTTATTGATTAAATGAAATGGGTTTTCAGTTATTTATCTTTTTATATTAATAATGTTGTATCCAATTATGATAGTCATATTGTTGATTAAATAGAATCTATCTTCCAATATTTATTATACCATTGATTATACTAGTTAATTATTTAAATGGAATGTGTGTTCAGATATTTTCCTTTCCATATTGTTCATTCCATATTGATCATGACCCATTTATCAATGAAAGCTTCTATTATACTTAACCCATATCAAGAATTTGAGCTCACCCTTATTTTGTTTCCTTTATCTAGGATTAAATGTAGTGTACTATTATTTATATTCAATGAAATTATAGAGGGAATGATGTTATTATATAAAAATATTATGTTGTAATTTATGCTTTAAATTTAATGAATGACTCAAGTATGTATCTAGTTTACCAATACTTTTATACTATTCGGTCCATCAAGATGTAATTCCTTGTATCTTGTGCCAATTTAATATATTAGAGACCATCTCTAAGATAATAGGACTGGGTTTCTATATCAAAATATTGTAAAAACAAGGTTCCAAAGAGACTTGTTATTCTTGTTCCTAATAAATCTCAAGGAAAACATGTTTTATCTAATAGTATAGGTTCTCAAACCAAATATGGACCAATTTGGACTAATAATACAAGTGATAAACCCTCTTCTACATTAAAGTGATAAATTAATATCTCCAAATGATTAAATCAACATAAGAAAATATATTGTCGCTTTCATGTATGAAAAAAATGAATTTATGGATAGATTTATTACCAGTACGGGTGATCAAGGTTTAGAGGATACTGCTAGTGTCATAGGGTGTTTGGAAAACAGTTATCCTCTTTAAAGTCTAATATTTCATTACTAGGGAAGATTCATTAATTTAGGGGGAGGTTATCTAAGAATAATATAATTTTTTTTCAAAGAAGGAATGGCGGGAAAATGAATTCATTAATTCTTCCAACTAAAAATTGCTATTAATATTTAGAAGAAATATGAACCATTTATGATCAAAATGGTAAAATTATTGAGGAATTAATGACTATCCTAATGGGAAATATTCCCTATCATTTGAAAGGTTAGGTAATTTAGAATGGGAAGAAATAAAATTCATGTTTTTCTAAGTCTATAAAGAAACAATGTTAAAAACCCAAGAAATATGAGCATGATAAAAAGTAGTTATTAACTATTAGGAAAATTGAATTAGAAATGGATAGATATATAGATAAATAAAAAAAGAACTTTATTGATAAAAGTAAACAATTTATTTCACATGACTAAATTGAATTATATGTAAGGTTGTCTAAAAGTGATAACTCAAAGACTTAAGAGAATCTATGTGGATGGTGAAAACAAATACAACATGGTATGATAGATTGTATGAATATCATACTAGCTAAAAATAATTAATTAAATAGTTGATTCAAACACTATGTAATACATTTTCCCTAATGGATAATGTTAAGAAGAAAAATACACACACAAAAATGATTAAAGGTAAAAAAATTCCATGAAACCTATAAAGGATCGTGATAGGAACATAAGCATGAAGAATTATTTTCATGATGACAGTAAAAATAATGAAAGATCTTGATTTTTATGAAACAATCAGCCTTTTTAATAACTACTTAACTAAGAGGTTACTTCTTATTCCCTTGTTTCTTTTATTCTCACCAACTTACATAGAATTGAAGGATATTAATTTAAAAATGAGTTAGATGAGGCTGGAATCATTGAAAAAAAACTAAGCTACTCATCATGGAGTTTTTTTAAATATAATGATGAAGATATTATAAAATCCATCCCTTGAGGGGGATTTACTATGGCGTATAGGCTTTATGTTTTTTCAAATATTTAATCTGGGAAAAACTTAGAGAAAATTTGAGTTGAGGTTTTTCAATCCTACGTTATATGCTTATTTTGATAATGATAAATATGTTTATAATGCTGTAGTTTTTATTAATGAGTAACCTAATATAAAGTGGGAATAATATGAATTATATTTGAATTGTTCTAATTAATTTTCTAAAGATGAGTATAGGATTCCATTTATTGTTAAATATAGTTTCATAACCCCTAAAATGATAAATCTGATATGTATCACATGCCAAAAAAATTAATGGACAACCTTGATGACTTATTTAAATATATTTTGTTATGTACACTAGTATTTCCTATATATACATATAATTGATTAACTAAAATATCATTTCTAAGAAGTGTGTGGTCATATCCTTCCATTTAAATATTGAAAATATAACATTGAGAAAAAGAGGGAGAAGAAGTTTTGTTGGTAAGAAATTATAGAAGGATTTTGAAGATGGTATGAAGATATATTTCCTTGATTTCACAACTATTCATTTATTATCAATAAGGGAGAGAATAAAAATTCACACATTATAACATAAATATTTGTACGTATTGAAAAAAATAGAAAGGCGGAGATTTAAGATCCCAAGAAAGAATTCATTTTATTTTTTTATCAAAAGGGAATGCTATAATTTTTTTAAAATATAACAATATATGTTGAATTATTTGAGAAGAATGGATGATAAGGTTATTCTCAAACATAAATGAGAAAATCATAAAAGTAAGACAATTTTATCCATCCCCATTACAAATGGTAATTGAAGATGGTGATAAAGCTTATGTTTGGAAAATTTGGCTAGAGAGGTTCTATGGTTTTAGTCCTAAGATGAGATGATTATTGGACAAATTTAAAATTTAATACATGAAAAGTTTTGTGATTTATAGAATCACTTTCAACAATGATGTATTTGAAGTATTGGAAAAATTAAATAGAGAATTCTATGTCTTTCTTCATCTATTATGGGAATTTTGTGAACCATTTAGTAAAAGGGGATGTTGAAAAACTAAAATAAAATGGGTAAACAATATTCCATCATTAAGAAAACCATATTATTTAAGATCTACCTTTTTGAGGCCACAACCATGCTCAAACACAGCTAGTATAGGTGGTGGAGAAGGAGTATAGGGATAGTGTGAAGTGGCGCATGGAATTAGTAACATGAGCACATGGTGTGGGGAAACACCGAGTAATGCAAGAGGAATAGTGGTCATTATATAGGTAAGTACTATATGATTTCAATGGTGGATATTTCCATGCTATGGGTAATAAAAAAAGAAACATCCTAAATAGAAACAAATTATGGTACTCTCTCAAGTGGAAAATGTTCAAGGTAAATTGGAATGAAAGATATTTGGGGATAGCGTAGTTGAACATTAAATAGATAAAGGTACAATGACTGAACTATTTGAAAACATCCATAGATTTTACACCATGTTGTGGAGAATGGAGTTTCACATTGGGGATTTCCCAATGTGAAATGTGGAATCCCAACTTGGGAATTATGGATGATATAGTAAAAGGAAAAACTGAAATAAAAAATGGAAAAGGAAATATTAGAGTTCTTAAGAATTAAAAATGAGAATAACTAAAGATTTAGTTGTACTGAAAATGTATTTCCATCTATTTAACTGAGTGTGTTGAAAATCATGGTTTTAAAATGGGAACATTGTGAACTCCACATTGTGGTAGTGATCATTTTATGAGAAATATTTCCTTATACAAAATAGAGAATCACATCCCCATCATAGTTGTTTCTATGTTGTTACATCTTTCATGTCGATGTGGATAAAATTATATGCTGTTGATTTTGTAGAGAAAATGAAGTCTCAGTATCTTAATATTTCATAAATTAAATAACATGGGTCATTTTTTCATTTAAATTGAAATATTTTTCTTATATTTTAAGATGATTTTTTGATAATTCAAACTAGACAATATCCACCAGTTTGAATAACAAGGTCGCGTGTCCCCAAATTTATGCGAGGTTCCACATTTAAAATATGGAAATATATTTAAAGTATTAACATAATATTATACAAATATAAAAGTGATGGTGAAGTAATAATAATGGAGATATGATCTAAAATACTTTTACAATATTAAAGAAGCCCAAAAAATTTCTAATAATATAACTAATAATGAAATATCCTTTTATATTAGAGTAAAAAAGGAGAAAAAAACATGGAGTTCAGAGAGGAAGAAAAATGCTTGAAGTACCCAAGAATTCAGTGGATTGAGGAAGAACCATATCATTTAATATATGGAGATATTGAAAAATAATTTCCAATATAATTGTGATTATGAGATGTTGAAGATCTTAAAGAAGTGATCACATGGAGATATGATCATTTTGAAGGCTTGTAGAGAAAGATCTACATCAACCATTAGAGATGAAACTAGAAGAAAAATATGATCTTTCTCATTATGGTTCAAACTATTATACTGGTAGTGAGAATCTATTATTTATAAGGGGACTCAGTGTGACACCTATTAGGTCACTATAGAGTATATTTTATGTAGTTTCATTTAGTTGTGGGTTATTCTAAATTTCATTGTAGTTTTTTTCTTGAAACATAGAGATTTGGATTTTTCCTTGATGTTCATGGTTTCCATTAATGGTTTAGAGGAAACTTTCAGGATACCTTTATAGGGTGTAATTTTAATTTATATTTTTTACACATGGTTTTTCTTCATTGGTGGCACATAGTTGAGTCTCAAACTATGCGAGTCCTAGGAGAAACCATGTGTGAACTCTGGAAAGTTTGGTTTTAATCACATTTCTTGCACACAATTTGGAAAACTATGTGGTAAAGAATATGAACCCCTATTTTGATTGAAAGTAACCTTTTTCATGGATGGGGAAATATTTTTCTAAATTTGATACATCCATGGAAAAATTGTGCAAGTGTGTTTTTAAAGGTAGTGGCTAGCGTAAGGTTTGCACATAGTTTGATAAATCATGAAGTTAAACCTTATGGCCTACCCAAATTCATTAAAAGTGTAAATTACACTTTTACCCTATTTGATTTTAAGTCTCCAACCCCATATCCCCCTCACTTAAATGGACCAGGAACACCCTCCTTCAGAGATCCCTCCTTTCTCCTTCCATTTTTGTGGTTTTTTACCTCATATTCAAGTGGTTTTCTTCATGGTAAGCCCCCCTAAACCTCCTTATATATTGAATTATTTATTTTCCCTTGATTTTTCTCCTTCCCAAGAACCATAATCTTTATTTTTTATAATTTTAGTGTAGGTATTGGTTTAAATCATGTGAATTTTTTATGTGTAGGGGTTGTAGAGGAAACATATACAGGTTGAAAATTTTAAAAAAAATTATAAATACGATGGGAAAAAAATAGGAATAAAAACTACCAATAAGGGGGTTATGAGGGATAAAAATAGTGAAAGTCGATGGAATCCCCATGAACAATTCTATCACAATAAATAGGAAAATAAACAATACTCAAACACACCACATTCCTGTCAACTGGGTTACCTTTGGAAGTAACAAGATCCACTGACATGCTACCCTCATGCCACGTGTGAACAACATTCACATTCAATTGAAAATTGGATATATAAGTTTTGATGTAATATATGACATTCCCAGGACATTATAAATGTTCTTTTAATGTTTTAACCACAATTAAAGAATCTAATTCTACTTCAGATAAAGAAATATCATTAAACAAACAGAGATTAATACCTTGGCACATCTCCAAAGCCACAACCGCCATTGAATTACCGTCCTCTCAGTATGTTTAAAATTATTGGTTGACTAAGACCAATGAGTATTGAACAATACTACCACCTTTCATGATCCCTTTAATACAAGATCCATCTGTGTTCAATTTTTAAAACCATTATAGGGGATTTCTATTTAACCCAAGAACCCATCTCCATTCATCACTATCTATTAAATGTCCTTAATCACTTTGTGGTTTGAGAATGATTTTTCTTTTAAATTATTCCAATATATATAACCCATGAGGGTTAAAGATAATTTAAAAGTGATTTGAATCCCTAGAATGGGGTGGGAGTTCATGCCAACTGTTGGTGAAAATTCCTAATTTTCTTATAAATAAAGATTTTTTTAAACTGATGGAGATAACCATATTGAGGTTTTAAAAAGTTTTATTATATTAAATGAATGTAAATATAAGTGTTTTGTTGTTTTGAAAGTTTATAAAAAAAATTATTCTATTTTTTAGGTTTTAAATGGGTGTGATAACCCTTTTTCACTATTTGAAACCTTTTTATAACCTTGGTTGATTTTTATATCAATGGTTTGAAGTGTTTAATTCTTTTGAAATGATAAAAGTGGGCTATTAATTTTCAAAATGGTGAGTTATCCCATGTGGATTTTGTTTTGAAACTCATTAGTGGTTTTGAATGTTTTTAAAGGTGGTATAAAGTGATGAACGAGTCCCCATTTGAGTTTTAAAGGTAATTTGATAAAATTGGTCTCAATAGGAGATTGTGATGGATTTTTTTTAATGATGAAATGGACTGTAATTCCAAGAAAGTTTTTAAAAAATCCAGCCCGTTTTAAATTTATTATAAAATAGGTTCTTATAAATGGTTTTATACCCTCTTAATCCCATTGTGTTTTTTTTATTCCCATGGTGGATTATAATACTTGAGGGGATTTTTATTATTGATTCATTGTATAAACTACTTTTTGTGAGGGTGTGGGAGGTGATACGTGAGTTATTTAAAAAAATGTTTTATATTTTAGCTATGAAATGTTTGATTATTCTCACAACCATTTGAGTCATTGTGGGAGTCCTAGGTAGATAGTGGGTAACCTGTGTGAGGGAAAACCCTAGTAGAGACAGTGGGTTTACTAGGAAGAATTTATTGATTACTTAAACATGGTTATACTGTGAGGAGTAGTAGGTCCTTATGTTAGAAATATATTTTTACACGATCCCATGGAAGAATATATTCTTGGGACATTATCATATTTTATCCCATGGATGATGTTTTTTTAGGGAAACACCATCCTTTATCCTATGGATGATGGATTCCTGGGTACATTTATCTTCAAGTAGCTCGATAATACTTCCAAGGGTGTGGAAAGGATTAGTTGTGCCAGCCTAGGTTCCTAGTCTCCAATTTATTTACTTTATTAATAGTTTTTTAGGATGATACCCATGAAACTAGGATCCTATTTAGGATAATTTAGGGGATTTATAAATGTTCTTTTATTGTATACCCTACTTCTTATATTATGTTTTTTCACATATGTTCTTAGTATTTTCCCCTTATTGTATAAATTTACACAATTTTTCTTGACTATGTGCATTATTTTTCTTGGTGTAGTTTACTTTTCAAATGTTTGATAGTGGATTTTGAAAGTCATATTAAAGAAGGGAAAAAAGGAAAGTGTGATTTTAAAGTGTTTTTAGACTATTTTAATAATGAGTTTGAAAAATGTTCTGAAATGTGTAAAGTGAGAATGGTTTTTTTAAAACCAATGTGTATGTGTGTGTGTGGAAATGGGGTTTTAGGACATCATGCCTATTTTTATGGAATTCTTGGTTTTCAATAATGTTCTGGAAAAACTTTTGTAAATTTGAAACATATTTTGAGTTGGTATTTTTCATTTCAAAAAGGGGTGTTTATGAAATGGTCTTAAATTGGGACATTAAAATGCTTATTTGTCTAAGGGGTATTGGAAAAGTAAAAAAGGTTTACAAGTGATTGTTTTCAATTAATTAAAATCATTGAAAAGGAATTTAATGAAAATTTTGATGATTCATTATTTCTTTTTAAAGAATTATTGTTTTTTTTCTATTATATTTCAAAATGGAAATGTTATGATGTAATATGAAAATTAATTGTTTGATAAGGTGGGTTTTGGTGACCTATTGGGTTGTTTAGATTGCACCTATATTCTAAAGGTCTCAGTTCATTCAATAATGTTTCACCTCCTTTGATCTTCTTGGAGATATATTTAGTTGGATAGTGATGATGGGTCACTTGGGGGATTATTGTAGATAGTATGTTTTTTCCTCTCAGTTTCATTTTTATTCCATTTGAACCATTTTTTTTGTTCTCTGAATTATATGTATTTCTTTCAACTTTTTATTTCAGTATGTATTAGTTTTACCCTGTCTAGATGTTTTATTTTTCCCTTTATGTTTCTTATATATATTAAGTTATGAGGGTGAAATAATACCCAAGCTTCTTCCTATGATTCCCAAACACTAGTTGACTACCCATGGGGATCGAGGACACCCTTAAATACTTGTGGAGTATTGGGTTATATAATAGGTTACATGACAGACCAGGTTGGTTCATTGCACTCTTTAAGAATCAGAGATTGAATATTTTCTAATGGTATCACAAAAATCGTTGATATAACCACATATAGTTTAGATTATATAATTATGGGTTTAACCAATAACATCAAGGATTCAGCTCTCACATCAAGGCCAAACCATGTAAAAATTGTTTTATTCAATTCCATTTGCATTCATCAATATTTAGGTGAGGCTATATGGAACGCATTGAGAGGATCAAGATCTTAATTGATCAGAGAGGATGAATTAAAAGGAATAATTTTAAAAAATGATCAATAATTCACCCCCTCCCAATGATCTAACCATAGTTGGTCACTAAAATAATTTAAATGGAAATGTCATCCAATGGTATCATAATAGATGGAAAGTGGTAGTATCATCCCACACCATAAGAATTTTAAAGATTTTGAGAAGCACATACCAAGCTATAAAAAAATTCATAAGGGTCATATCATCCACAATTACATTATTATATGATAAGTTGGAAATGCATCCCATGCCACACATCACATTATCACATTAGGAATATCATACCATGCCTTAGGCATCATCAGCACAAGTGGGAATGTTATCCGAAGAAATAGGAAATATCATAGTGAACGAGAAATCCCACATAAAATTGAATAACATATTAGGAAAAGATCCTATATTCCACCCATTAGCAATAAAAATACACCAAGGCATAAAATCCCACAACATGAACAAAAAGATGTAAAAAAATATTAATAGCTTAAAAAACATTATATAGGAAATGAAAAATTATGTTGGAATAATATCCAATATAACTAACCCATATCAAAATAAGTCATGATAAATGGATCTGTCAATAATATATTAGAAATTTTCATTAAGGTTGGTAAAGAATCCAACCCACTATGAATTGAATCTAGGCCAGTCCTAACTCACTAAACCTACATTTGAATCCAAAACTGAGGTATAATTCACTCAGATACCACTTCGAGAAGGGGGGATAAATATTCACCCCATACATCATTCATATATTCCAAAAGGATACCTAGTAAACATGAATGTTCCACTTGGGTCAATTTATAGTTTCCATAATATCATGCACTCAAATCCTACTCAAGGTAGGAAAAGGGAACCTATTTTAGGTCCTTTTCATTATGTTATACCAAGGATACTTTCCTCTTAGTACTAAAGGAAATATTTTTTTTATGATTTAATTTACACCCAATGTTCTTCAATGGCCTTGGAATCAGAATAATTCTAAATGGAAGGCTAAGCATATACTCAAATGTACATCATTGTTCTCAAGTGGTGTAAGAAATAGTCAGATAATTTTTCACATTTAGGGAATATAAGGCACCTAATCATGTTCCTAAGTATTAAAAAACAACTCAAGGAAAACCCAAAAAGAGTCCCATGTATAAGTCCATACCCTTTAGTTCAAGCCTCTAACCATCAGTGGTCAAGGAATCTAGGAATAGAAATATAAGGGTCCATCACATCCCTCAACATTCTTACCCAACTCATAATGGTCAAGGGGGAAATTTTTTATTTAGTTTTAGGTCAATCACATAATGGTGACATGACTATATATCACATGTCACATGAAACAATTCATAAACCATTGGGAAAACATTGAGATCAGCTACCTCAAAAATGAATTTATCACCTCAAGTGACACCCAACCACCACCATCTATGATCATCCAAGACTGTATTGGTCATCGATCATATCCATGTCACCCTAGTTCCATAAAAATCCATTTAATTAATTATAAACTATTATAATTAACTAAAACATTAAAAACTATAATTAATTATTTTTGGTATATTCAACGAATATATCTCTAGATGAAATAATGATGTTTTTTCATCAGGAAATGGGGTACATTCCACCCTTAACACCTCCCTAATTCCATATATAAAAATCCATAAAAATCAAAATCAATTCATCAATAAATTAAATTGTAATTATAATCCCAAAAATAAATTAGGGTAGTGTCTTAATCCAAGATAAAATGAAAAGAAATCTTGAGTTTTCATCTTCCTGGAACATCCTTTAGCCAAGTAGTTACAAAGCCCCATTATATGAGCCTGATTCCACCATGATTTAGTGGAATGGGAATCATAAACCTAACCCAACTATTCCATGTTTGAGGAAAAGTGAGAGAAACAATACATTATAAGGAATAAGCTAAGAACTAAATATAATCACTAAAATAAAACACCTTAGGTCGATTTCACGCCAATGAGAAGAAAGGAGGGAGAAAATAGTAGAATGGGTTCCACCCATTTTCCTTTGGATATAAAAACCAAGAGAACCCTGTAAAGGGGTTTAAAATAAAACCCATGAAAAGTCCAAAATATTATCAGTTTCACAAAAATAGTTATGGGATTCACTAGGTACCTAATTAACCTAATTCGACATCCAAGTGGCCCGAGGCTATAATCTAGTAACCCCAGGAACCCTTTTGAGTATCTGATTATGTAAAATGGGTATCTAATGACCCTCTACAGTAACCAACCTCTTTATCCCATAAAAAAGTTACAAAACTCCTCATCCCAAGACATCACATTGGAAACATACCCTCAGTTATTTGAAATGCATCTTCAAACACCAATTCACAATCTGAACTGAAAAATTCAAAAAATATCTAGATCCAACCTCATTAGAACCCTTCATTTATCTAGTTACACTGACAAGAACTAGTGTAGGGTGTTATAACCTCCCTACCATAACACTTATCATCCATGTGAATTAACTGAATTAATATCTCATAAGATTAATTAGTCACCAAAACCCGATGCATGGTCTAAATAAATTTTTCTACTGACAACAATCGTAGAGAAGCCATAACCGGACCAAAAAAACTATTCAACACCCTTGTCTCCACAAAATTTAGTCAATCATAACCGTTGGATGTCACCCAAATGATGCATTTAGATCCTTATATTAGTTATCGCTATTGATTACATGTGAAATTTACTATTCAATACCTCACTACACTGACTAACCCTAAAAACTCGATGGAATAAGAATCACAACACTATTTAATTACACTAACTATACTACAATTTCCAACCACTAATGAAATCCATGAATTCAAAAATCATTGATGTTATGCACCCAAGATTGATGTCACTATACTAAAATAGACCTTGAAACACATGATATCACACCCAATAAAATCCATGACATCTTGGCCTCAAACCCATAGTCTCACACTTGAGACTTGACCAAAACATAAAGCCTCTCCCCATGCCATAAGTTATCATACTAATACTTCCAACAAGTAATGACATCTACAATCGTGGTTCTTGAACTAGTCAATTCCATGTATTCCAACTATATCATCACTGAATACACTGACTATCTTCATTTCCATGATCTGATACTATAATATAGTGTTCTCAAATTAACCTGATATGTATACTTATAGGTCTATTGTATTTTAGTGCTAATATAGAATCCTTACCACTTCTAGTCTAGGTCCACCATATGCATCAAAACTAAAAATTTCCATACACCACCTGAATAGGGTTTGGGATAAAAATAATCTCAATGGTGGATCCCCACCATCAAATTTCTCACCCCATGGTTCCTATATACATAAATATCTATATCACGTAATTAGTAAAACATTAATGCTCAGAAGTAATATCTTTTTACATACACACAAAACTACCTTATAAGACTTGATCTTAGGCATATGGAATTGTGGTGATCCATCCAATCACTAACCAAAATTAATAAAAATCTATCATGAAAAACAAAATCTCACTAGAAAGAACACTAAAACTAGAAATTGATTTCATTTCCATAGATCTCTCACATTTCTACCCACTATGGACTCCCTAAGACTCCACTAACACTCTCATAATTTAACAGGTGTCCAAATTCCAAAAAACATTGTTGAGGAACTAACCAGAGAACTATTGACCATGTTGTGATTTTCAAACCCTTAATGTCGTGATAAATCCATTTTTCACCTCATTGGTTCCCACATCATATTAGTGGATATATTTATTATCGCTGCATTGACCAACAACTAAATAATGCCATGGGTCAGCACACATTGGTGAAATGAGGTGTCTTAACACTTTATATTCACATATTCTACCTAATAAAATCCTAAGGGTGATCTTAAAAAATCAATATACATTACATGTCCTTGATCTTAGAATTCAAGAAAACTAAGGAGTCATAAACTCCGCCACTACACATTGTAACATCACATTGTCCTAAACCATATGATCCTAGAGGGGATAAACATGAAGCCTTATCAACCTAAAAAATACCATGAATGAATCAAAATGAACCACTATCTATAAAAAAAAGTTACTATAACATATCATCAAAATTCATGATACCTACATACACACTCTCCCTAACTTAGTGAGTTTCCATAGATCTATCTTTTGATATATCTCACATTTCCCACAAGGTAGATCCCACCAATAAAAATACTATTCTCACCATTAATTGGATATGATAGACCATGTCCATCACAAAAATCCACAAACAAAGATTTAAATACCATTAACCTTAAAAAATCAATGTAGCAGTCATAAATCTTGACCTAAGTTGGTTCACATGGCTATTGTGGCTAATCAAAATGAAAAAATAAGTAGGTTCACACCCTAGTGTTAACATTTTGATAAACTAGATCACCTCATCGAGATTTAAATCCACACAATCATAGGCTCAACATAATACTAAAAAATTAACCATTCTTAACATTTATGTTGTTCAAACCAACACATGACACTCAAAACATGCTTCCATAACAATATATCTCAAGGAATTTCTCATTCCAACCCAAAACTCGATCACATATCACTCATGTGTTGTTAATATCATATATATAATATAATAATATACCAATTATTATTATATAAGTGGAATACACATGCATGGGTCTCACCCTACTCTTGGGATACCCTCACATCATCACAACCCATCCTATGTATAAGAAAGAATAATTCCCTACCACATGGAAAAAGGAATACTAGCTAAAATACAGAGCCAAAAACATCATCACTTGGCTTTATAACCTATTCTATCAACCTTAGCCCATTAATATCAAAAAACAAAAACAAAAACTTATTCTATGGTCCTAAATATTGAAGTAAACCCATGTTCCATCACTCTATTTCATTCCCTTATCAATATTTGTATCCCTATGCTTATACAAAGATACCCATTATAGGGTTTCAATCCTCACTAGGAACCAACATACTATAATACCACTCAATTATTACTATAAAATTCATAGTAACATATATGGTTCTAGCCCAATAAGTAAATAACTTCACACACTCAAAAAAAATGTTAGTAATAGGAAATTTTTCATGTTATTATATACTCACCCTATAACAGAAGGATCTAACAACACTAGGGAATAAAACTAATAAACCTACTTTCTCTTGATCCAGGTATCAGATATAGGTAAGATATTCCTCATAATGTACTAAAATGTAATAACATATTCTAAATATTATTCCATTTAAGTATAATGGAACTATAAATTTACATAGGAAAACACTATATAATTTGTTACTGAAGATTTAAATAACAGAACCCTAAATCATAATCATGGTACTCAATAATAGGCATGCACAAAAATTTCATGTGAATACTATGTGAAAATAAAATTCATAGACACACACCTATTCCCACCCTACACCAAGATAAACCCCAATAAATCAATAATACCAAAAACCTTATACTCGAAATATTCAAAACAACTCATCTGTAATAGAAAAATAAAAAAACAATCCCAACTCCCTGGTAACTTGGATTTTATCTCATGCAGGTGATGGACAGTAAATATAAATAACATCCATATAAAGTTCTAATAACTACTATATTCATATACCATATCCAAAATCGTAATAGAAATAAAAAATATTCTTTGATAGCTAGTTGCAGCATTCTTTATCTAGTTTTCCTTTACTGCAAATTAAACTATTTCCACATTCCTAAAGTGTGCCTCCTTATACACCAGAGGTTGAAGACCGATAGTGAGGGTCTATGTAAATTTTGGTAGAATATACCCTCTTTTTATAAATATATATAAAACAAAACATAGGAAATATAATAAATATTTATAACAAAATAAACAAATAAAAGAAGACATCACAACTATATGCGATCAGTAAACAAATAACAACACCCATGAACTAAAGTCATTCTTCAGTGCCAAGGCACCTGAGTAGGGTGTGAGTACAACTAATTAATCTACCACTAATGGTGCACCTAAACATATCCACAATAATTAGAGTTATACTATAGACCTGATTTACTAATTAGAGGGGTGGATAAGTGGTCACTTTTATAACTTCAATTTTTTAATTCAATCCCTTGAACTTGTTATGATTAATTATCCGCTCAATTGAATCCCTCAACCTCACCTTGTGTGCCTAAATAATATGATATAGGGAGAGACAAAGAGAGAAACAAAAACTATTTATAGGGTTCTAAAAGAAATACTCTTTTCCATATTGGTTATACACCCCCAATATATATTCTCCACTAACTTCAGTTCTCATATACAACATATATTCTATTACACTCTCTAAATCTTCAAAATCCCTTTAAAGGATACAATAAATCTTCTATAAAGGTGATCCATTAAAGAGAGACATCTTATTTGATCCAGGTAAAATATAAAACTCTTGACGAAGGTCCTCCTTCTCAAGCAGATAGATCAAATGATCATCACATGTACAATCATTCATGTCTTGTGGACATAGTCCATCTTTAGGACATAGATATCCAACTTTATTAGCACTCTAGTTCATCACATGAAATGTTTCTCCTAATCTCATAGAATTTTCAAGTAAATCAATATTCATCTTTGTTAAATTACTCTCAACTATTAACACCTTATCCTTTCTTGATACAGATATATATCAAGATCTCAAAACGCACTCCCCATTTTCACTTGAGAGTTCTAAATATTTTCAACTTATATTATATACTTCTTCTTTGGTACCTACGTTATTTATAATCAAGGAATAATATTATGTGAATATTTAGTTTCCAATTGAACTATGGAAACCCCCTCATCATTGGATGTAGTTATGATATTCTCATTCAAATATTGTTTCCAAAACTATTTTTGAAACTCTATAATAATTGTGGGATAATCCAATCATTAAATACTCATTTGTTCCCAGTTAATCATTCCTCTTTATTCTACAAAAAACTAATTCTTTACTCTGATGTGAAACATAAATTATCATAATATCAACTCCCAAAAATATAAATCATTTAAAATATCTTATACATCTACATGAATGCATGCAGAACAACAACATAGCCTGCAATGTTTTGAACGTCAGCATTTCTCATAGGTGGATTACAAACTCACCATGAACCTTAACCTAACATTCACACAACTCATGAAAACCTTTATAAAATTCTTTTGACCTTTACATAGATTAATACATATACAGATGATGGTGTATCACCCAATTCATGCTTACGTAGTGAATAATGTTTATGAAGTGATAGAATCATGTTTTTACATGAGTGTGTGATGCTTATGTCATGCTTTTTTGATGTATACATATCACTTGTATGATGTTTACATATAAATTCTACACCCCATCATACATTTACATATCTTATCATTAATTCCATGCCTTCACAACCAAGTAAAACACACTTCCATAATATAGTAGACAATTTTCCTTCATCCACCAACAATTTCCTTTTTCATTTAGATCAATGAAACTATAATAAAAATTAATCATAAGGATATATTCATAAAAATCCTCCAAGAATCTCCAATTTAAATTAAAAAATACTTATGGACATATTTCAGACTTCCTTATTGATAAAAAATACAACTCAATATATGGACATAACAATCTCCCCCTTTGTGTTTATTTTTAATACTACCAAAACTTTGTAAGTCAATTTGTGTGTTCTGACATCCTTTTATTCTCCCAATTATTTAATTTAGTAAAAAGGATAAAATAGAGGTATTAATACCTAATATTATTTATTTCATCATTCTTAAACTAAATTACTCTTACCCCTTTTTTATGTTTTAATAACGGCCTTTATCTTCTTGAGAGAAGGATGATACCATATGATTCTCTTTGCAAAGATACTTTACATAATCTAATCTAAGTCTACACAGTAAAACCCAATGAAGATAACAAGAGATATATAACCAATATAACCAATAATGTACATAAAATTATTTATCTCTGATACCATTATAAAAACCTCAATTTTAGATCTACAAAAAAACACAATAAAATCACACTCTTTCACACACTTAAATAAACACATCAAAAAGTTCTTGTGAAAGATGAATGAATCCCCCTTTTTTATCATTTATTCTATCAAACAACACTCTACCTTTATAAAAATACTTCATACATTAAAAAATAAGGGATGAATGTGTAATTTAATACCTTATTCTATAAGAAAAGTATTAGATTGAACATATTCATATTGGATGGACCTTAGGGAAAAAATTTCAAAGTCCTCATTCAAAAGTGAATAGAAAGTGATCCTGAAGATCGACCACATATTGATCCCAATAGACCATGATTTTCAATAAAATATAATTGAAAATATTTCAAGGATCTAGATAAAATGAAAGTTTATTCCATTATATTTTTCTAAAGTATCATGCCTTTAGTTCTTTATGTTGTAAAAAAATTACAAATTATCTGTAAGTTTGAAAGCATGATAACTCCTACTCAAAATTTATCCACCTTAATAGAAGCCTTATAATTCTCTTCATTATGGTAGTTTTTAAACAATGTAACTCCATGAAAGGGTAATCTTACTTGTTTTCCATAAGTTAAAACCTCAACTCTTCCCCTTTAACACCCTACAAGTTATCACAAATAAACAAAAAAAATAGTTAATAAAGAGGTACATCTTTTTTAGAAGAAATATTCAGGGTGATAGTTTCCTATAACCCTTTCCTTTTTCTTTATTCCAATATTAGTTTGGTAAAAATTATTTTCCTTTATGAAAACCTTTATAGTTTGTGCATTTATCTTCTTCCCATGAGTAGAATCTTCATATAGAGTTGTATTCTCCACCACAGTAACCAAGGTAGTTTCCTCATTTGATGCTTGGACATGCCTCCTTTTGAATTATGCTTTAGTTGATAATATTTTCTTTTAATTATTCATCCCATTCACAATTTATCCAAAACATTTATATAGATTATTTATAATATTCAATTCATCACACGTTGATGGTTCCTAAAGAATTTTTAGATTAGAATTTGTGGAAATATTCTCATGAATTCCAACTTATTCATGTGTAACCACCTATTTCACTTTAACTTTAGCATCCATGTCTTCTTTATCCATTATGTTAGATATTTCCAACTGGTCTAGCTATATTTATAAGAATTATTTGGACTTCTCATCTGAATTCTTAAATGTATTCATGCTACATAACTCCTCCAATTTATCTTTATTGATTTTATTCCTTTTCATAGAATAAGGAATCTCTCATGGAAGTCTGGTTATGTAATCCTCAACCTTGTTACCTTACTATCAATATCAACCACATACTTCTTGTAAGCATAAAAATTTGGTTTGATTATACATATTTAGTGAATATCTAGTCGCAACATTATTCCTTTAAATTTTTTCTCCAATTTTCTCACCAAAACTCCCCCATGATCTTACGTCATACTAGGAAATTACATATTATGCTAAAAATAATAGTATTTTTGTCCATAACGTCCACACTACCAATTAAAACCTAGAAAATTGGATATTCTATTTTGATAATAAATCACCCAAAAATTTATATATTTTTGTTCTACTACAAACCATGAATCCTTTTTCCTAGGTGATTTTGGTCTCCTTAGTATATTCTTACCTTACTTATATGTGGAAGAGTTCTTTTCAATTATTTTGGACCAAACCTCCACATATTTTATTTTAACTCCTACACTGTTAGAAGTAATTGATTTGTTTTCAACATCAATTTTATCTCCCAATCAAGTTACCTCCTATTTTATCAATCATCATATCTACTTAATGTATCAAATCCTTTCTCAACATGAGTAAAGAAAGTGACTTAATTGTCTGAACTACTATGTGGATCATCCTTTACTTTCTTACTTACAAATAATATTCATTTGATTCCTAGATGTTTATTTTTTATTCTTACTCTTTTCATATTTAATATCTTCTCATCTTCCTTGTTCGATTTAGATGCATCAACTTACTTATTTTGGAAAAAATGAAATATGAGAAATATAATCATAATTATAACATAGATGCAATTTATTACATTTTACTTTCTATTTCCCTTAATAAATATTTTTCATAAAAGAGAAAAAATTTAGTTTAATTCTTCCTCATCCTCTTCATTATCTAGATTTCCTGGTTCATTAACCACTTATGCAATGAATTTCCTTTTGTTTTGGATTCGAAGGATATCTCATATTTTTAGTTATTATAGAAACTTTGAGAATTTCTCATCTCATAAGTAATGAGTATATAATGTTGATAATCAATTATTAGATATTATCTATCTTCCATATCTAATACTTTTGGATCAAATCCTTATAGAAAATTCCATATAATATTATTTACAATGGTGGATTCCTATAGATTATCACCAAACCCTCAAATATTGCAGACTATTTCATTTACCTAGTTGAAATAACCATTAATATCTTCATCATGAACCATTTTAATGTCCTTAAACCTACTCCTACAAACATTATGTTTGTATTCCTTAACATTGATGTTACCTTCATAGTTTCTTCTCAATTTAAACCATATATCTTCTATTTTTTTATGGCCCATTACCTTTTGGAAAAACTTTTCTAATAGAGAAATCAAGATGTAATTTTGATCCTTAAAATCTAAATCCAAATTTCTCTTGTCATCTTGATTCATATAAACATCTTTAACAATGGGTTGAAAACTCACTATAGTAGTATCTCTAACTTCTATGATCAGAAAAAGGAGGTAGGACAACATCCTATTGATTCTACTATAGTATTTTATACCATAAAAGGAGATTAATCCCAAAAAAAATTTATAATTTTGATTCCCCTTATCTTATAAACTTCTTCCTTGAATCTTTAGAGGGATCCTTAGACCTGATACCACTGGTTATACCCCGCAGGCTGATTAATAACTGAGAGGGGGAGTGGATCATTGGTTAATTTTAAGATTTTTTATTGAATGTATTAACTTTGTTATGTTTATTGATCCACTCAATTGAATCTCACAACCTCATATCATGTGTATAAATTTTACGAGATAGATATAATTACCAAATATTTACAAGGTTCGGCTGGTAGGACTACTCCTTACAATATTGATTATAGACCCAATATGGATTCTACACTATATTCAATAATCATCTTTAACATATATTCCATAGTTGTCGTCATATCTTATAGGGTCCACTAGAATATTCAACAACTCTTCTAAAAAGATTATCCAAAAAAAGAGGGACTTATGAGTTGCTCCTTGTGAACTATGAACCTATTGATAAGGGTCCTTGTCCCTGATTGGATGGATCAACAGATTTGTATGTGTAGAATTATTTAAGTCTTTTATACCCAATCCTTCTTTATTATGTTTATATATATCTTTCTTAGTACTATAGTTCTTCGCATGAATTGGTTCTCCTTATTTCCTTGAATACATGTGAACAATAAGATTCTTCTTCCTCGAATGACTCTTGAAATCAAACTCCTTTTCTTTCCTTAATACATATGTGTTTCAAGATCATATAATTATCTCACACTTTTTATTTGAGTTCTCTCAATATTCTCAAATTCTCTCCTACGCTTCTTATTCAATACTTACATTATTTATTCTCACAGAATAATATCATGTGGATATTTAATTTTTATTCAAACTATGGAATCTCTTTGATCATAAAATTCATGTGTGATATTATCATTCAAATATTTTTTACAAAACTATTTATGAAACTCCACAATAATCATGTGATAATCCTCTCATTAAAAAATCATTTAATCCCAGACAACAATTCCATTATAATATCAAAAGGATTCGATCTTCACTCCCATGTGTGTTTTTAAATTATCACAATATCATAACACACAAAATACACATAATTAAAAATTTCTTCCTCATCTATATGAATGCATCAAGAACCATAGAATATCTTGAAACATATAAATTCACTATTTCTCATTGGTGGATTAAAAAATCACCACATACTTCAAAATACTGTGAGAAATTTCATAATGACATGGGAACCATTACAAAACCTCTTGAACCTCATCTTGGCCTTCATGTAGCTCAAATAAACCTACTTATAGTGCATGTGAACTTTACATAGCTTGAATCATATACATATTATGGTTACATAGGAACGAATTCATGATTAGGTAGAGAATTGTTTTTAGGTATTGATATACTCATGTTTGTGTAGAAGTGTGTTATTCTTACAAAATTTGTTTCATATTTACACAGCATTGTTCCAAGTCATATTACCTTTACAGAGATGGTAATTATTTCTAATCCTTCTCAACCAACTCAAACACACTTTGAAATTTATTAGACAATATTCCATCATCCAGTAACAATTTCCTATTTATTGAAGAATAGTAAAATAATTATCAAAATTAATATTCAAGATGTGTTCATAAAAATCCACATCACAAAAAATATATTGACATATTTATAACTTATCTATTAATAAAAAATACAAATCAATATATGTTCATAACAAATAAGACCATGTATTGTGTAATATGTTCTCAAATAAATTAGACAGGAAATGGAAATAAGCATAAATGAGTTGTATCCATGAGTACTACACAACCACTTAAATGTGACCATACCTACTTCAAGTAGTTTCAAGGTGTCTTTGAACATGTCACATAGGTACCAATTTGGAATCATGATGTGAACCGAGACAAAGAAACTAAGTTGGTTGTTTATGGTGAAAAGTTATATTTTTAAATTCGAATGACATATGGTATGATTAAGATCTTACAAGAGATCATGTAATCCCATATCGATGCATTAAAATCACAATTAATCTCACCTTTATGGATGGAACACTTCCCATAATATCAGTTATTCAAGCCTAGTGTGACTAAAAAATTCCATGACACATGTTTCTATGAATTTGGATCTCTAACCACATTAGATAATCCCTAAAGTCATCCATGGGGACAACAAATATAATTTTGATGGGCTATTGAAATAAAGTCAGTAATTATGTGTGGAACAAATATTTTACACCTTATTAATGTCAATGAAATATGGGTTAAAACTAGGTGTTACTTTCTATAAATTCTTCATTCAACATTATATTTTTGACTGTAAGGATATGATTACGTTTAGACTTTATGACTTTAGGGTATTTGATCCTTGGTCATTGTATTTCTCTTTTTTTAATAAATATAAAATTACATGGATCTTGTATGTAATTAAAGTTCTCATTAGGGAAACTCTATGTGTATAATCTCTCAATTATGAGGAACTATATTTTCTATTACCTTGATCTTTTTCATTCTTACCTTATTGGACAACTTATCAAATCAATGTTCCAAGATAATAAATCCCTCAATTCATTCCTCAACCAGAATGTATTGTTATTTGAATTGGATTCCTCATCCTATCACTTGAGTGTGTTTTCTAAGTAGTAGGTCACACTTCATATGTCGTTGGTTGAATACATTCATTCACTATTCACACCCATCATCCATCACATAGCCCAGAACCAAATACTTATTCCCCCATCTTATGCCATGAAGATCAGGCTACCCCATGAATCTTGCATCATTTGGTATAAGAAATCTCATTGATATGGTATACACCTCTCATTTTATTTATATTAATTTCTTAAATTATATTTTTTTCTTTCAAAATTATCCACCCATTAAAAAACTGTTAATTGAAATCCTCAAGAATTTGGCCCATATTTTCAAGATTTAAATTTTTATATTCAACCAACATTTATACATATGTATTCCCATTTCTCTTTTTCTATATTAATTTCATCCTAAAAATAGTTCTCTCAATCTCAAACTTTTTATTCACTTAATTAAGAACAATTATTTTGTAAGATACTAAATAAAAAACAAACAAACAAAATTATCAAGGACTCATTTTCTCTCCCTTGTGGTTTACATAGTTAACAGAATTCATTTTAACCTCATCTTACACCATCTATAGCTATTATTATCTTAAAAGTTTTATCTTTCATAATCCCTGTGAAAAAACACATTTACTACACCCATCTACCCTTTTCAAACCCTTAACAATCTTCTAACCTCTCTTTTATACCCTATAACATTTTTTAACCCTTTACTGCTTAAACAAGGTGTGTCGCTCTACTTACAACATAATCTTGGTTGGTAATGGATAGGTGGAACATGATCTCCATGAATAATAAATTATATTTTATGAGATATTTGGATTTCAATTGAGCATTGAGAGTTGATAAAAATAGAAATATATATTCTAGAGTGTATGGATTTATTTTTGTGAGTGTGTATCCTTGTGTGTGAGAGTGTGTAAATTTTTTTAAGTGTGTGTGCCTTTGAGTGTGTGTGTGTGACCTTTCCCATATTTATTACATTTCATGTGTGTGAGTGTGTACATATTGATTGTGTGAGTGATACTGTATATTTTTGTGTATTTTCTCCATGAGTGTGCATGTGTTTGGGTTATTATCATGAAATAAGATCATGGAAAAGGAATTGCTCGTTCAAGTGATAGAGAAAGCTGAAGTAAATCTTCTGCACCAGAATATATATAGTACCAAATGAAATATTCAGTTATCCATTTTGAAGAAGATTATAAATTAGATTTCAAAGGTGATACATGGGAGTATTGAAAACTTGGAGAATCAATCTATCCAAAGGACAATTCATCTTATCCTACAATGTGGTTTGGCATAACATCACCCCACATCATGGAGGAAGAGATAAAAAAATTTCATGATGAATGTGAGGATTTATCATTAAGGAGGAGGTTCTTCCAAAAACCTAGAAGAGGATAATTGAAACAACCTGGAAATTAAATAATTGTAGGTATTAAAGTTAAGGTCCTCTATTTTTAAGGAAAAATCAATCCAAAATCATACTTGGTGTGGTAAATATTGACTAAGAATGTATTTTCATGTCTACAAATTATGAGGAGAAATTTTTCAAACCTACTTCCCTTAACATTTTTTATTTTTCTCACATTTTGTGTGATGTAATGAAAATCTAGTGATCCTAATATAGAATGATACCAATCCTTACTTGGGAGGATATGAAGTTCACCATTCGGAAGCAGTTTGATACATCACACCACTATAAAGATCTCTACAAAAAGGTTCAACACCATACCTAAGTGAGTGATAGTGTTGAATATTACTATGAGGATATTTTCCCTTAATATTAGGGTTGAAACCACTTTTTATTCTGAAATAAAATACCACATTTTATCTAGGTAGAGGGATACCCATTATATAGATCGTAGGGCCAGTGTAGTATCCAACCTGCATCATGCCTATATAACCACATACCCATGTCATGCATGCGTCACCGATTGTGATGTAAATCCCCCAAGGGGCATGCTAGGATTAGAAATAAATTCATTTAGAAGTAGTATTATGGGTTTTACCACTCAGGAACCACCCTCACTGTAATATTACTATAAGTATATGAAAATTTCCACGATTTAAGTAAACATTATGGTGGATTTAGAGGAAACCATGAAATGTTTTTTACATGGACTCAATATAGATATTTAAGATCAAGTGGAGATATACCACTAATTGAAGATAAAAGATATGATCCACCAATCCACTATGATTGATAAATAAATCCAATGGAGGAAAATAAAGAAATCCACTACCCCATCCACTCCATAGAGAAATTAGAATAAAAAGATCAGAGAATCATCAAATCCAAAATAGGTGTTGATTATAAAAGTGATAAGGTAACTCATTGAGTTAAGAAACCTACTTTTAAAGCTAACCAAATAAATAATTTAGATATTTTATCTTTCCAATGTCAAGTACTATGTCACATTTCTAGAAAATTCAAAAATCAGCACACCATGGTCATCATCAAGTATAGAGAATGTAAGATCTATGGAGATAAATCAAAGGAAGAGGAGGAGGATTCCGTATAAATTAGAAATTGATAATTTTTGGAAGAATGTGTGCTTCTCATCATAAGTTAGGTTTTGAGTGCTCAAATGATGACCAATGATAATGTTCATAGGGGAAAAATATCTACATTTGATTCCAAATCAAAGGTAATGTATGTAGTTTCGTCATTGGTGGGGTTAGTTACAACAATGTAATGATGACCAAGCTTTTGGAGAAGTTTCAACTCTTGAATTTGAAGCACCAACATCCATACCAACTTTAGTGGATGAATGACTGTAGATATATGAAGTTTATAAAATAGGTGAATGTTTTATTCTCTATTTCGATGCATAATTATGAGTTAATATTTAATTTAGTACTAATGAATACATTCCTCTTTATTTTTGGTCGACAATAGAATTGTGATTAATGTTTCACTCATAAAGGTTTATTAAAATATTGTTCTTTTGTATCCTAAGGGGAATGTATAACCCTTTTCATGATGTCCTGTGAACAAATTTTAAGAGATTTCATTTTAATAGAGAATAAAAATATGAGTGATCAAGAAAAAATAGATAAAAGGAAAAAGGAATGAATGAGGGAGGAGGATAAAGTTCCTGAAGAAAATAAATAGGGAAAAAAGAAACATCAACCGGGAAAATTATTTGAGAGATAATAGAATCATGATGTTTGAAAAAAAAAATTGAGGTTGATGATTATTTTATTTATTATAAAAACCTTTTAGTATTTATGTACAAAGAGGTGATATTGAACACAAAAAACTTAACATCTCCTCTACCACATGTTTTTGAGAGTTTATTAGAATAATTTTATGATGTAATTACCAATGAGGTGTTATCCAAATTTCCACCAATCTATGGGTTTGAAAATAAAATTGATCTCATATTGGGATAATCCCTCCAGAATAATCCAACATATCACATAATCCTTGAATAGACCAATGAAATTAAAAGGTAATTCCAAGTGTTGTTGGGAATATGATATGTTTTAGAGTGCATATTACCTTGTGTAGTAGTGGTCTTACTGGTTACAAAGAAGTATGGTCTATGGAGAATTAAAATCAATTGTAAATTCATTAACAATATCACTATGTGGTATCATCATCCTATCCCTATGTTATATGACATGCTTAATAAGTTAAATAGTTCAATAATTTTCTACAAATTATATTTAATGAGTAGATATCAGAAAATAAGAATTAAATTATTTTATGAATGGGAGACAAATGTTTAAAAAATATTTTATTTATGATTATATAGTGATTCATTTTGGTATTATAAATGAACTAATAACATTTATGAGATTAATGAAAAATTTCTTGTACCCATTTATCTTTAAATTTGTGGTGGTCTATGTCAATGAAATTCAAGTGTATAGATGGACATTACAAGAATATATTGATCATTTAATAAAAGTATTATAGTTTTTCCTGAAACATAATTTTTTTAAACATTATTATATTTTAATTTTTCATGGATAAAATTGTATTCTTTTATTTTTTTTGTGAGTATTGATGGAGTTGAAGTGGATAATGAGATGATCAAATCCATCAAAGAGTATCCAAATCCAATATCTATCGGATAGGGGAGAAGTTTTCATGGTATTTCTTATTTTTAAAGTATAATTATGAAAAAAATTAGCCAAATTGTGGCAATACTGAATGAGTTAAAAAAATAATAGCATTCCCTTCAAGTGGGGAGAAACTCAAGAGAAGGATTTCCATGCTCTAAAAGAGAGACTCACCCACACTTCGCTAATTAAACTCTTAAACTTTAGTATGACTTCTGAAATTGAATTTTACGTAAGAGGTATTGGAATATATAACACCACAAGATTTTTTAATATACTTATATTTAATAAATTTTAAGTGTTTTATAGATTTATTTACACGCAACACCAAACATAGATGAACTATGATATACTATTAAAATATTATTATCAAATGTGAATATATCTCATAACTATTGGAATGACGGGTATGAATGAGAATAAATAAGTTATGAAAAATATATATATTTTTTTTCTTAATGAAAATTTATTGATTAATTCATAGGAAATAATTTCTAAAATTTTAATGATAAGAATAAAATAATATAAGACCTAATTTTTCATGATTTGTATTTTCTACATATTATGTATTTTTTATCAAAATAAAATATATTTATCACTACTAGTCAATGATAGATATTGTATATAAACAAATAAATAATCATTTATATATTTATTATTAATTGGTTATAAATGTAGACAAAATGAATTTGAAGGTCAAGATAGGAATTTTGTTTTTCAGAAAACTGTTTTTATTGTGTGAAATGTATTTTACATTAATAAATTTTATAAATAACTATTGATGAATGGTTTTAATGAAATTTATATAAAATATATTCAAAAATATATATTATCCTCAATCTAAATATTGTTACTAGGAAATGATTGATAATAAAATCATTTTTATGATTAAAAATACATCTTCTCTAAAAATGGGTATTACACATTTTGTGCACATATATTAGAATTAATTTATTACACTTATATGAATTTAATCTTGTAAAATTAATTAAATATTTAGAAGAAACATAATTAATATTAGGTAATAATTTCAACTTAATTTTCATCCATAATTAATAGTTATAATGGTAAAAATCTTGTTTACCATGGTAAGGGATAAAAGGGTTAAAATATGGGTTAACCATAGAGATAAGGTTTAAAATAACACAAAACGCTTACTTAAATATCATTTTTTTATAACATAACATTCTTATATGAAAAATATGAAAAAAAATTACCCTCTTTACTTGAGTAAGACATATATTTTATAATAAAGTTTCATGTATCTATATGTTTTCCACCCACCCTACTTATAAAAGGGAACATCATATTTTTACTTCACCTCACCACTTGAGAACTCTAGTTAGGCCAATACCTACCCAATATCACATAAAAAATTCCCTTCCCATGTTCTATAGTTCATTATATAACTAAAATACTATATCAAGAGGGATTAAGTTGTAATCTAAAGGAATATACCTCAAGATGAGATAATTATCTTTTCTGATCTATTTCATGTTTCTTTCTACCTCAACCTTCTACAAATCCTATATAACTATATTGACATAATTAAATGATTATATTTAATATAATTAAATGTTTTTATGTTAATATTATAATATATTTTTTCTCCATTATATGTAATGGGAAATAAAAACATTGCTCAGGCATACGTACAGACTATCGTCTCCATAAAACGATGTATTTTATTTTTCATCACCATCTCTCATGGATGGTAATATATATGTATTTAATGGATATATATAATTTTAAAAAATAATTATGATTATATGAAGATAAAATATTATCTACCATGTTACCTTCCAATATATTAGAAAACGATATTGTCCCTTGTGTGTATGTGTTGACTACCACCTCCATGAAGTGATGTGATTTATTTTTCAGTTCCGATTAACATGGATGGTAATAAGGAAAAATTTAAATAAAATATTATAATTAGGTATTTATTATGATTATATAATGATATATTATTATTTACCTTTCTTTATTTACATTCATTAAAAAATGAAAACATCACTCGTGCGTACATACGAACCACCATCTCTACCAAGTGATGTAATATATTTTCCATCACTACTTTATATGAATGTTTATAAAAGGTTTTATAATGAATAAATATGATACTTATGTAATTTTTAATATTCTATAGATTATGAAATCATAACCAAGGTGAAAGGACTATAATTGTTAAACTGAAATATGTATGGGAAATTGAATAGTTAACACCCAAATATTGACTTTAATAGAGATTTATTAATAATTGGGTAATTAGAAATTATAAGGGAATGATATATTATAAAATAAGTATGAATATGGTGACTTTATAAATTTATAATAGATCTAAATTAATTACACATGTGTTTAATAGAACGTATGAATAATGTTTGGACCTAACTTAAGGTTTTATATGATAATATCAATTTTTACAGTACTGTCTATGTTAAATTTCCACTGAGATAAATTATATGATCCTTATATTTTAAAACACACACATATTCATATCCTTTATTTATTTCTAGGGTTTCATGAATTCCTTTCATTCTTATCTCTTGGTTACTTAAAATTATCAACAAAATGTTTTTAAGAAAATCTAACCTTATTTCTTATTTTCAGATATTAATCTTTCTCTTCCATATCCATATTCTTAAATTTTATTTATGGAAGTGTTTACTTATACATAAATGTTTTAAAAAGGATATTTTTACCACCACTTAATTTCATTACAAATTTTTAATTTTAATCATTCAATTTTTTTTCATATAACTCGCTTTTGACTTTTTACAAAAGTGTGGAACAAATATTATCATTTAATGTATATGGAATTAATGGATTTTCCCGCAGTCATATCCTTACATAACCATGAAGCTTCCATTAAAAATTTCAATGATTTAAAAAAATATTACCATTTTTCTAGGAATATTATTTTTCAAATTTTACTAGAGTAAAATTGATATTTTCTCTTAATTTTTAATGTATATTTTAATTACTTTTGTTAAATAGATTTCTCATCCATGCCAAAATCCTTTAGGGATTGTTATGTTTCACTAAGGATATTCTATTTTGATAACATACACTTTATTTATATGGATGTATTATTATAGTTATGTTTTAAATATTATTTCATGAAATATATTCTTTCTCACATCCAAATTACACATTTATGAAATGATATATAAGATCTCATGTCTGGATGGACTGGAAATTTTTGAGGAATTTGACTTTTTCATTACCGGATTGGTGGAATCGTTATTCAAGAATAAAAGTGTAGTTATGAGGGTTTTAAGGACTCAAATTGTTTTTTTGAGATGAGGAATGATTCTTTGGATGTATATCATGTGTTCAGATGATCTTCAAAGGCTCCTAGTTAAGTTTTTGAGGTTTTGGAGTTTTCTAGAATGGGTGTACAGTTTGGTGTGCAATGTTTTGGAGAAACCATGAAACCCCCTAATGATCAGGAGGTTTTATATTTATTTTGATTTAATAATGGTTAGATTTAATATTTAGAGATTGGTTTTGGGTGAACCATCCAAGGAACTATGGGGAAAAGTGTGAGTTGTGAAGGTTTTGATAATGTCACATGGTCTACACACAGTTTCATACAAATCGTGTACCTTATTGCGGGAGGGAGATGGTGATGATAGCACAGTTAGAGAATGTTTTTTCAAACCATTTAACCTAACCATAAAGGGTACGAGTATTGAATAGTAGGCGTATACACGATTGTCTCACGATTTGACCAACCGTGCAATTCAGTGACTTTGGAGAGAGCCAACCAAACGGTATGTGCCTGGTTTTCCAAAATGTGTGTCCAAAATATTTGGCTTAAAAAGTCATTATTAAAATTGTATTTTTACCATTTTACCTTATTATATTTTATCTCACCACTCCCCTGTCCTTTCCCCTCATGCACACGAACCATGGGAGGCTTCTCCTCCATTCCTCCCTTCTTTAATCTTCACCAAGGAGGTGATTTGGTGGTGTTTGTTCAGTGTTTTAGGTGAATAATCCTCCCCTGGTGATTTTTTTCCTGCCTCATCTTGTTTATATATAATTTTAGAGTTCTTTGGTTATGATTTTGTTGACAATTCCATCAGATAATGGTGGAAGCCTCTGTTTTTTTTTTGGGTCTTTTGGTCAGCTTTAGTATAAGGGATCTTAAGAAGGATTTTTCACTTTGTTGCATGATTCTTCATTACAATATCTATTCATGGTGTAATTTATTTTGTTCTTTCCAATGTTTTAGTTTATTTTTTTGAATATTTGGTATCTCCTCTTAGGTATTTTCCCATAAATTGTGTCGGGGACCCATTGTGGACCTCCCATGATGGTTTCTTAGAGTTTTGACAAATTTTATCGACCCTGTGAGTTTTCTAGAATTATTCCAAGTCAGATTTTTGTTAATTAATTAATTATAACTATTATAATTAATTAATTATGGCTAATTTTTCTGAGTCCAGATCTTGGGTGATCTTGACGAGTTTGGTTGGGTTCTAAGACGTTTGATGGTGCTTCGATGGGCCTTATAATGGTTGTCGTGCTTTGGAATTTTTTTAAAGTTCCAGTAATGAGGTAGTTTGTCTAAGATAATTACCCATATTCTTAATATTTGTTTTATATATTATCTGTGGAAGATGTCATAGATCCCACGGGTGTTATTATTTCTTCCTTGTTTCAAGAAATTGGTTTTTACCTTATATTAGATCCATGGACCTTCCACAGATCCAGTTGGATCCATGCAGATGTGAGACTATACTTAGGGCCACCCATGGGGTGTAACAACTTTGTATGTGCTATGTTTTATGTGTTGAGATTTTATAAAAAATTTAATGAGGTTTTTGAATGGATTAAATGCATTCATTGGGTTTTGATTTATTTTGGATGAAAAAGTGGGAGGAGATATGTTTTGTAGTGAATTTTGTTTTTAAACGATGTTTTTAACTCAAGGTGATTATAAATGGGGTTTAAATGGATTTAAAATGATGATTTGAAATGAGTGTGTGGTGAATCATTAAAATATTTATATGGAATATGAAGGTCTTGGACCTTGTTTTTTTCAAGTGAACGACCCATGTTTTAATGGGTGGTTTCAAAATGGTTGATGAAAATGGGCGGTTTTGGTGTGGATGGTATTTGAGAATGTTTATGTTTTATTTGATCCATGTGTTGATTTAAAGCTCCTTAAGTCCATTATAAATGTTCTGAATTGGAGGGTAAATGGAAATGTTTTAAAAAGTGTGTGTTTGATTGTTAAATGTTTTGAAAAACCTTTAATGAAAATGTATTTGAGTAAAGGATGAAATGGTTTAAATTATAAAATTGGTTTAATGTGATAAAAGTAATAAATTTTGGAAATGTTGAAAAAAATGGTGATGATTAATATTGAAATGGATTGGGGTGGCTGAACATAGTGTTTTGAGTCCTTGTTTGATTTATGGACTGATGATCTATGATTTCCAACCTATGATTAATGGTTTTGGGATGTTAGACTGATGCTACACTCCCCAATTTTGGGAGGTATAGATTGATTCTACATGAACCCCGGTGCACCATAGTTATTTGGGGGAAGGACTGACTCCCTTAAACCTAAGGGTATGGACATGGCATTCCATATCAATGTTGGGATGGTTAGATATGACTTTCGGATTCCTGGTTGGATTCGGGGACTGATTTATGATCTGTGACCTAAAGGTTGGGATTTTCATATAGAGAATTATGATTCATGGTTGGATTCATGGATGGATGCCCTATGTTTGTTGACTAGTGACCTAGTGGTCAGGATGGCCAGACATGACATAGCAGATCCCGGTTTGATTCTTGGACTAAGAATCCATGATTTTGGACCAGTGACCACTACAATATATGGATCAAACATCCATCATTAGCCAAGGTGTATCTTCATGGAAATGGATATCCTTTGGAATAAATATTAAAATTTATTAATTGCACACTGATGAATAATGATACCTATCATTTGCTATTATTCCCATTTCTTTCATGCACTATTACAATGTCTAATATTTTCTTTATACAGGATTGGTGGTGGCCTATTGAGTTTTACACACACCCTTCCTGGGTGTCCATTACACTTGGTTACCTAAGAATCCCTCAAATGCTATTGGATGAATAGGTTTGGGTTGATGCAATGTTGAGAATTGATTGGTTGAGAGAGGTTGCTTAGGTGGTATTTGGTTACTGGATGGGTTTGGATCCATGACACTGTGGAGATTTTTATAGTTTCTTTTATTTGGGTATGTATGTAACTAGTCTAGTTGGTAGTTTTCTATATATATGACATGGATTTTTAGGCCATTATTTCATTTTTTTTATTTATAGAATGTTTTAGTTTATTTATTCTATTTTCTTACTCTAATGTGTATGATATTTGGTTATTTTATTCAAGCAGTGCACTCTGATATGGGGTTATATTCTATTTAAATTTCAATTTTAGACCTCCTCCAACAGTCAGAATCCTATGAAATATGTAGAGATGTAAATGAGGTCTTGTGGAGAACTGTCCTGGGGAACTAGTTTAGTGGGTTCCAGGATGGGGCGTTACAATGTTGTATTAGAGTAGTTGCCTTCCTGTTATTATATTATTTGGGTTTTGGTAGAAAATAGATATAGTAATGTGTTCGAGCTTGAGACAGATATCAGGTCGGTGTGTTGCGAACACTTATTCCAGTAGGAAGTCCCACTTAGTAGGGGATTGGGATTTCTAGTTTGGTTTGTGATGTTACAGTTTTATATGATTTTTTCTTTGAGTGACACACAAGTTGTTTTTATTTGATGGTTTATGATGGATTTCAAGGTCTTGTCCTATTTTCAAGAGGCATGTTATTTGGTCTTGACTAATGGCTTGTAGATACAATAGAAATCTCAGACATCATGTTAGGCATGTTGGATCTACATGTTATAGGTCAGATAGTGTGTGATTTTATGGATTTTCTTTGGTGGAAGGTTGTGTGGATTTACCTAAGGAAATCAGTGGTGAGGAAACTGATATAGTCCTCATGTATGGTTGTTTTAGTGACCCTAGTGGGTTAGAAAAGTGTGTTTAAAGGATCTTTGGATGCCTTTTGGGTGGAATTTGTTGAGGTTGGTTGTATGTATGGGTCCTCCAGGGAGCGGTCTGATATAAAGATGATCATAGAGGACGGGTTCCCTAGTTGTGGGAAGCAGGTTGGTACATGGAACTTTTTAGTATGAGAACCTAGATGAGGGTGTTTCAACTTTATAATGTCATGTGATGATGAGAAGAGTACATGATTGGTGCCTTTTTTGTTGTTACCTTCTGTGAGTTGGCATATTGTTTGGGTGGTTGGATGTAGTGAACTTTTTGACGTGGTTCCAATTTTTGGAGTTGATATAGTATGGATTTTTAGGGTGAACCGTGAGAGGGTTATACCATGTTATGTGTGATGTGAGTTCAAGGGACACACATGGATACTTCGATCTTTCAACAACAATGTATAATGGGTGCATCCTAGTATGGGGTTTTGGAAATTAGGATGACTTTGGTTGGGGAAAAGAACTTGGTTTCTAGTGTTTTATCCTTGGGGTTGGTTTTTAGAGTTTTGTTCTTGTTGGGTTCATAGATTAGGTAAAGGATATGACGATGAGTGTTCCTAGTGGTTTTAGGCTAGACTTCATGTGCATGTTTCGTTTGGGTGGTGACCACGCATGTGGGTTTGTTTTGGGTATGAGGCACAAGTAGGTGTTTAGTTTTCTTGAGATGGGAAATACATGGAGTTCTAGTGAGGCGGTAGTATTTGTGGTTTTTGAGGGTATGACTAGTTTGGTTATAGGATCATTTATCTCTGAATTCATCTTCAGGAATGAAATTTTGGTTCTTTGAGTTGATTTTAGTATTGGGAAGCACTAAGGGTTCTATATGATGGGTGAGATGGTCATACTGGGTTTCCAATGTCAGTGGAGTGGTCTTTTTAATTGAGTATTCATGATATGTGACTATATGAGGATGTAAATGGACTCTGTGGTTGGGTTACACAAGGTCATGTACCGATTAGGTGTTGATGGGATTTTGGAGGCATGAGTGGTTGATGACACATAGTGTTGTTTGGGTTTTTGGATCAGAAATTTTGAAAGCATGCACCTGAGGTGCATGAGTAGTGTGAGAACCCATGAGTGGTATTAGAACCAAAGTGAATGTGATTACATTCTTATGGATAGGGTGTACTGAGACCTTTGGAAGAGTTTTTCATGTCCCTGTAGTGAGATTTGACATTAAGTATAGATGATTGGTGGTGGTATTCATCAATGAAATCTTAGCATACTCATAGTTTTTGGTGATTATTTCCAATTACTTGACATCAACCAGAGTATGCTGAGAGGGTAAGGCTTTATTCCTAGCTACCATAATGTTCTTGGTTGGTTATGGGCCCTCTCAAATGATACTCCCATGGAGTAGTGTATGTGGAGACGTATGGTGGGAAGTTCACTATCGAATGCTTCCAGATGAGGTCTTTAGGATGGGATGGATGTCGATAGATGCCATGGGTTCCATTCCCTGATGTTGTGGATGGGATATGGATGATTTTTTGTTTGTTTGTTCTGGTGTAGGTGAGATGGCCATGTCCGATTCTTTAGTTGACAGTGGTTGGAACATGGCCTGAAGAAGTTGAGGTTGTTTGGGTGAGTCGGTGATAATGACACTCCTAAGGTGGGGAGTTGTGTAGAAGTTTCGAAAGTGAGTCCCTCATATCAGAAATGTCACAGGTGTATGGAATTGGTTTTGGATCAGTGGTTGTGGATTTCTGATGTTAGAGAAGGATCATAGAGGTGAATGATGAATTTTTAAGGCAGTTCCATTAGAGATCATTGGTAACAGAATATCAAGCTGATCATTTGCTTCGAGATCATGGTGGCTCGATAAAGAATCTTGGGTATGGAGTCTGGTGGGTATGTCTTGTTGGTTGTGTAATGCCTCTGAGTGTGAGGGCATGGTGACCTAATGAGTTGAAAAAGTGCCAGAATATGGGGCCAGGTGCTTTGGAAATTAGTCAACGTAGGATAGTACAACTTGGGATAGATCATGATGTTGGTGTGTATGGTTCCTAGCTACATTCTTTGTGTCGTTTCCAGAATGACAGGTTTCTTTCAGGTTTGATTGGGGCCTTCCCTGATTAAAATGGTGTTAAGTATCAAACTTTGGTGGTTATAATTTTGAGATTGTAGTGGGGATAACCATGGATCAATGGCTTCATGAGTGGGTATTTAATAAATTATTCTATATTATGGGATTTCATAAGAGTCTTCATGGTGTTTCAGTTTTTCAAAAATGAGTTAGCATATGTTTTTGGTTGGTTAAGGGCCTTGAGTTAGTGGTTGTTCCTCAACATTGTTCTGAGATTTCAGAGGCAGAATGGGGCTGATGGTTAAATTTTATGACCAACATAGATTGGGTGGTGTGAATGGATGACCACTGATACTTATCAAGGATGAAAAGTGTTAAGGTGGTGACATTTTAACATACCACATCTAGACATATTAAAAATTTATAAATGAATTTGAATTTTTCATTACCAGATGGGTTGAATATTTAATCAATACATAGAATGGAGTTATGAGGGTTTCAATGCCCTAAAGTGTAATTTTGAGACATTTAATGATGCTCAAGAGGCATATCATGTGTTCTGATGGGATTTGAAGGTGTTAGGATATGTTTCATAGGTTTTGGAGTTTTTTTGTAAAGGGTGCATAGTTTAGAAGAAACCATTCAACACCCTATTCATCAGGAGGTTTTCCAATCAATTTGAACTGGCCACTTTTGGTTTTCATGGTTAGATAATGGTTTGGGTTAAACTATGAGATGAAAGAGGAGAAATTGAGTTATATTGTGGATGTTTTGAGGAATGGAACACGGGCTACACAAGGTTTCAGAAAAACGGTGTGCTTTGCTATAGAAGGGAGGCAGCACTGATAGCATGGTTGGTGCACAGTTTTTCAAATGGTGTAGCCTAATTGTGCATGGTATGGGTGTTGAATAGTAGTGGTATGCATTATTGGTGCATGGTTTTTTCAATTGTGCTTCCAAACCATGTGAGTGGGTGGATTTGGAAAAATCCAAAAGCATGGTTGACTCACAGTTTGGAAAACCATGTAACCAAACCTTACAGCTGCCTAGAACATCAATAAATGGTGTTTTTTACCATTTTCCCTTCTGATATTTCAAATCACCCCTCCCTCTTCTCTTAAACTTTCACACATTAATCAAGGGAGGATTCTCCTCCCACCCCCCTTCTTCAAGATTCATGAAGGAGGTGATTTTGTGGTGTTTCTTTGGTGTTTTAGGTGATTTAACCTCCTTCAATGATTTCCTTCCTAACTTTTATCATTTATCACAAATTTTGGAGTTCTCTGGTTTGGTTATCATTGAAGATTCCACCAGATCATAGTGTAATCATCCATTTCTATTGGGTCTTTTGGTCTGCTTGGGTATAATAGATCCCAAGAAGGATTCATCACTTTATTGCATGATGCTTTATTAAGGAATGTGTTTTTGGTGGACTTTCGTAGTTTTCTCCAAACACTTTAGCTTATTTGGTTAAATATTTTTTATTTCCACTTAGGTATTTTCTCGTAAATGGTTTCAAGGATTCATTATAGACCTTCTGTGGTTGTTTCTTAGACATTCGACAAGAGTTGATCGACATGGTGAGTTTTTTGACATTATTCCAAGTTGGGTGTAGATTAATTAGTTGATTATAAATATTATTATTAATTTATTTTGGTTTCTTTTCATGAGGATATATTTTCCATGATCATGATGAGTTTGGTTGGGTTTTGATAGTTTGGAAGGTTCTTGGGAAGGCCTTAGCAAGTCCTCCCTTCTTTGGAAATGTTTTTTTAAGTATTCATTAATGAGGTAGGTGGTCTAAGAGCTTTACCCATATACTTAATATTTATTTTATATGTGCAGTGAGGTAGATTCATTAGAGACCATGGGTGTTATGCTTGCTTCATTTTTTTAAGAAATTAGTTTTTACATTGACACCATGAACCTTCCATGGATCCTGTTGGATCTGTGGTGATGTGAGACTGAACTTAGGGACACCCATGGAGTGTATCAACCATGGAAGTGATATGTTTTATATTTTGAGTTTTTATGAAAATTTATATGAGGTTTTTAAATTGTTAAAATATGTGAATTGGGTTTTGATTGGTTTTGGATGAAAAATGGGGAGGACCTATGTTTTGAAATGAATATTTTTTAGAAATGAGGTGTTTACCTCAATGTGATTTTAGATGGGGTTTAAATGGATTTAAAATGATGACTTGAAATGGGAGTGTGGCTACACTTCAAATTATTTTTATGGAATATGAAGTTCTTGGACCTTGTTTGGTTTTTATGTGAAATAAACATGTTTTAATGGGTGGTTTTAGTGTGGATGGTATTTTAGAAGTTCTATGTTCTATTTTATCCATATTTTAATTTAAAGTTCCTTTGGACCATGATAAATTTTTTTAATTTGATGGTAAATGTAAATATTTTAAAAATGGTTTGTTCGATTGTTAAATTTTTTTAATAACATTTAACGAATATTTGTTTGTGTGTTGGTTGAAATGTATTAAATTGTGAAATTGGTTTAATGTTTGAAAGTAGTGTATTTTTGAAATGTTGAATTAAAAGGTGATGATTAATAATGAAATGATTTTTGGGGATGGCTGAACATTGAATTATGGGTCTCAATTAGATTCCTAGACTAATGCTCCATGTTTTCCAACATTTGATTAATTGTTTTGGGATGCTGGATTGATGCTCCGCTCTCCGGTTTTAGGGGTCAAGACTAATGATCCAGGAACCCGGTGTGTCGTAGTTATGCAAGGGAAGGAATGATTCTCTTGAACTCAAAGTTATGGACATGGTATTCCATATCAAAGTTGGGATGGTTAGACATGACCTTCTGATTCTTGGTTGGATTAATGGACTCATGCTCTATGTTTTTTATCTATGAAATAAATGTTGGGATGGTAGGACAAAACTTTCTAAGTATCAATTGGATTCATGGACCAATTCTTTGTGTTTGCTGACCTATGAGCTAGTGGTTGGGATGGTCAAACATGACGTACCAGGTCTTGGTTGGATTCTTGGAATGAGGCCCCTTTATTTTTTACCAGTGACCTCTATGATATATGGATTAGAAATATGAAAATCACTTAGGTTTTTTTAATGGAAATTGATAAATTTTGGAACAAATAATAAATTTGATTAATTTAACAGTGATAAATAATGAAACTTTTTTTATTTATGTGGTGTTTACTATTATTCCCTTTTCTTTCATGCATTGTTTCACTGATTGGTATTTTCTTTAGAAACTATTGGTGGTGGCCTATTAAGTTTTACTCACAACCTTATCTAGCCACCCATGTACATGGCTACCCAAGTATCCCATACATGTAATTGCAGAACATGTTTGGTTTGAGGCCCGTGATGAGTCTGGCTTGGTCGAGTGAGATTGCTTGGGTGGTATTAGGTGACTGGATGGGTTTAAATCGATTATTTTGTGGTGATTTTTGTAGTTTTTTTTATTTTGGTATGTATGTAACTATCCTAGTGGGTTTTTTCTGTATGTATGGAATGGATGTTTTAGACTTTATGGAAATTCATTTATTTATAGTGTGCTTCAATTTATTTATTCTTTATTTTATTACTCTAATGTGTATAATATTTGGTTATTTTATTCTAGTTGTACAATATGATGTGTGGATATAGTATCCTCCTAGTTCCATTTTAGACCTCCACTTCCTATCAACAGCCTCTGGAATACAAGGGGGAACAATTTAGGTCTTATGGAGAACTGATATGGGGCACTGGTTCGGTGTATTCTAGGATAGGGTGTTACATGATGAACGTTTGTATGATGGTATGACACACTTATATATGTTTTCCATTATGTGATGGGTAGGGCCATAATTATATATCCCTTCACTGTATTGAATAAAAATTTATGACTCATGAGATAATATTAATTGGAATAGGGAGAAGATATTTTCCATTAGTGGAAATCTATCCACTATGATAGTCTTGGAATTGAGCATTGACTAAGGAAATGATGGTAATTGGGATTAAACCCAATTTACTATGGGAATCATTCAACTATTATAGTCTTGATAGTGATCCTTGACTAAGTAATAATTTTTGATTCTTATGTTTATTCCAAAAACTTATATTTTATGTTTATGATATGCTCTCATGGATCATGATTGATTATTGATGATTTTGAACTCTTGTGACTCTTTTTTTGTTATGAAAATGTATTATTATATGAATCATGATTTATAGTCTATGATATTTTGGGTATGTTTTTGTTATTTAATATCATGTTATAATACCCTTATGCTTATGTTATTATCACTTATGATCATAAATTAATATCTCCCTTATTTACCCTTATTGAGCATTGGAGTCCACCATTTCTTATGTTTCCCTTTTCCTAGGTTATGGAGAAAGGTATTAAGTAAGGAATGTCTAAGAATGGTACTATATGAGTTGAAATTTCTATGAGATATTTAAGATATTTCATAAAATAAGATGATTATGTATCTAGTCTTCAAGGACACAAAACCTTCATAGGATTTGGGAGTGTATTATTGTGAGATGTATTGAGTATTCATCTAAAATGATGTAATATTTATATTTTTAATTCTTGGGACATCGCAATGGGTATTAGAATAGGGTTCCATTTTTTATAAATTAGTTTATAAGTAAAATGGTGATAAAATCTAAGAGAACCTATAATGAACTAAAAGTGATATAGGATGAACCTAAAGTTTCATAGGTTTATTAGAAGGTGTCCTAATTTAGGAAATATCCCAAATTATTTTCATTATCATATTATGGATCGATATGATTATTAATGTTGATTGATACTAACACTAATCATTTTGGTGTATAAAAATTATGATAACCTCAATCAAATAGAAAAAGGTACACTTTTTATAAAATCATCAACTTTAAATGCCTTCTTTTTATGTGGTTTTTCCCAATCCTTTATATCTAAAAATTTTTATATGGGTATCACATCACCACCTCAATGATTAGATGCTAAATTATCATTAAATACTCCAAATGGTACAATGATCGCATCTTATGTCTATAGATACTCTCCCATATAAGTTTGTGGGAATGTGCTTCCTATAAACCTTGTTATTCTCACTTTAGTTAAATTTTATGTGATTTTGGAAATGGTTTGGATCTCTTTATATAGATTCTGTATGAATTGATAAGGAATGGAAATCACATTTTATATTACAAATAAAAAAATTATTTTCTTTTAGTGTGAGTATGAACGTGAAATTCCAATGGAAATTACTTCTATTATATGGGGTTTAATAGCTATTCACGAGGTGTACTTATCTCAAATGGTTGGGGTGAAACTCAAAATTGAAGAAATACCTATTATTATAGAGCATGTCAATGTAATTTATAAATATTTTCCTAGTTTTACCTTGATTTATGAAGTTTATTTTTGAATAGAACTCATACCTGGTGTCATGCCAATTTCAAATAATCCTTATAGAATGTACTTAACTGAGTTGTTGTAATTAAATAAACAACTCTAGAATAATCTAGAAAATGGATTTAGACACTTGTGTGTGTCACCATGGGGAACACCTATTCTTTTTTTAAGAAGAAATATGGTTCTAAAAATATTTTTATTGATTATAGATAAGTTAATAAGATCACTATTAAAAAAGTATCCTCTGCCCCAAATTGATGAGTTAGATGACTAACAGTGGGGAGATCAATGCTTTCCAAAGACCAATTTTCATTCCATATATCATCAATTTAGAGTCAAAAAGTAGGATATAACCAAGAAAAACTTTTCCATAAGGTATGGAAACTATTAATTTATAGTGATTCCATTTGGACATACCAATTCCCCTGATATCTTCATGGATCAAATGAGTAGAGTATTTATATATTGCATTGATCAGTTTTTGAAAGTATTTATATATGATATTCTTATATATTCAAAGAGTATATTGGAATATGAATATCATTTGTGGATTTTATTTAAGACCTTGAAGAATAATAAATTGTATTTAAAATTTAGCAACAATGAATTATGGATATAAAAAGTATCATTCTTGTGTAATGTGATCACAAGTGAGGGTAGATATGTGGATACTTCTATGAAGAATGTTATTGAACAATGGACTAGACCATTAATAGATATTGATATCCATATTTTTCTTATTTTGGATGGTTACTACAGATGATTTGTGATAAACTTATCCTATATATAAAATCCAATAACCAAGATGAGATGAAATGGATCCAAGTTCTTTTAGACATAGAAATGTAAAGAAAATTTAAAGGATATAAAGCGGTGGTTGTTCATTTCAGCTATGATTACACTATCTTGTAGGAGAGAAAGTTTTTTGATATATAGTGATGAATTGAAGAATGGTATGAGAATTTTTCTTATGTGTAATTACATGGTAGTATCACATGTCTCACGTTGATTAAAGGTTCATCAGAAAAATTACCCGAATCATGATTTAGAACCAAAAATTGTAATTTTTTCTTTGTAAATATAGAGGCATTATGTACATAGAGAAAGGTTTTATATATAATAATTATAAAATCATGAAGTAAATATTAAAAAAGAAATATTTGAATATTCACAAAAGAATATGGTTGGAGGTGATTAAATATTATGACTACTCAATATGTTATAACCTTGAGAAGGAAAATAAGGTGGTTGATGCTTTGAGTCGAAAGGACCATGCTATTTTTCAATAATGAGGATTTTAAGAGATACAATACTTCTGGATTTTAAAATAATGGAAAATTAAATAATAATAAAATTATAAGTATCCAGTATTTCTTAGATGAATGATCATCCATCAATTTATGTAAAGATGAAAGAGGAACAAGAGGAAGATACAGATCTGTAAATAAAGGTAACGATTTTCCCAGAGTTCAACCTTGACCATTATAGAATGATCAAATTCAAGAAACAGTTATGTGTCCCAAAAAATTGAATTAAAGAAGGATATTTTGGATAAATCACATATATCATAATTCTCAATTTATCCTCAAATCATAAAGATGGATAGAGATCCCGAAGAGTATTTTCGGTTGGACAATATAAAGAGGGATATTGAAAATTATGCATCTCAATGCATCTTTTGAAAAAAAATTTAAGGTTGAACATTACAAGTCTAAGTTTATTTCACAAATATAAACCATACTAGAATTAAAATGGTAACATATCACCATGGACTTCGTCATAGGAATCCCTATGAAATCTAAAGGCTATAATTCATTTGGGTTGTAGTCGATCACCTTAAAATGTCAGAAAATTTTATGGATATAAGATAATATTTCTCTCTTGATCATCTTGTTAGGATATACATTAAGGAATTTTTAAGGATTCATGGAGTTACACATTCTATTTTTTTTATTGAGAAATGAGGTTTACCTCAATAACCTAGAGAAGTCTTCAGTAAGATTTGAATATGAAGATGAAACTTAGCACTGAATATCATGATCAAATATATGGTCAGTCATATAGGAGTATTAAAACCCCTAGAAGATATATAGATAGTTTTGTCTATGGATTTCGAAGGTGTTTGGGATCAACACTATCCTTTGATTGATTTATATTACAATAATGTCTTTCATTCAAGCATTCAAATGTCTCTTTATTAATCCCTATATTTAAATAAGTGTAAAAATTAAACATTTTGGGATGAATGTGGTAAACAAAATCAATTGGGACATAATACAACTAAATAAAATTGTAATAAAGGTTAGATCAATTCAATAGAACATCAAATCCTATCAAAGTTGACATAAAAGTTTTTTTATAATCATTGATGAGATATAGAGTTCAAAGTTACTGATAAGTTATTCCTTTGAATATCTCATCAAAAGTAAGTTATGATGTTGTTAAAGAAGATAATGATTAACCCTAGATATATTAGTCCTTTTATATTCTTTACCGTAATGGGATGTTACCTTATCACTCGGAACTTCCACTGATCCTCTCATATGTTCATGATGTTTTCCTTGTATCTATTTTGAGGAACTACAATACACTGAAATCCGAGTTTGTTCCACAAAATCATGTTATTTATTATGTGTATAAATTGGTAGAGATTAATTATTGAAGAGCTAAATTGCTTCAAAACAAAACCACTCATCTAGTAAAATTTCTATAGAGAAACCATCAGTTTGGGGAAGCTATGTAAGAACCTAAGGATGTGATAAGGCAGGGGTATCATCCTTTTTTTGTATCAAAGTAATAGGATTTAAAGGTATGTATTATTTTAAGGGGGGGAAATATAACACCCCGTGATTTTAGAATATATTTATCTTTGGTAAATTTGAAGTGTTCAATATAATTTTTTGAAAGAAACACCGAGCTTAGACAAACCACAATATATTATAAAAATATTATTATTAAATGTGGATATTATCACATAACCGTTGGATTGGATGGTATAAATAAGAATAACTAAATTATGAAATATATATATGTGTGTATAATTTTTCCTTCATACAAATGTAATAATTAATTACTAGGAAATAATTACATAAATTTTATTAAAAACAGTAAAATCATATAAGACTTAATTATTCAGGTATTTTATTTTCTACGTATTATGTATTTTTTAATATAAATAAAATATATTTATAACTAATAATAAATGATTGATAATTTATATAACCATTGGAATAATAATTTTTAGATTGATTATTAATTGATTATAATCAAAGATAAAATCAATTGAAGGTAAAAAGATATATTTTTTCATAAATTTTTTTTATTGTGTATAATGTATTTTACCTTAATTATTTTAATAAATCACTATAGATCAATGATTTCAATGAAATTTTTATATAATATATTAAATAAATTATATTAAAATTAATCTCATTATTATTACTAATAAATTATTAATAATGAAATAATTTTTATATTTAAAAATACATTTTCACTAAAAATGGTTTTACATGTTTTCTATGTGGTTATTAGAATATATTTTTACCACTTATATGAATTGAATCTTGTAAAATTTATTCCTTATTTGGAATAATAATTATTAATATTAGGTATTAATATCAACTTAATTTTTATCCATAATAAATAGTTACCATGATAAAAATAATGTAATCATGGTAAGGGTTAAAAGAGGGGTTAACCTAATAGATATGGTTCAAAATGACACAAAAAACTTCATTAAATATCATTGGTGGATTTTATTTCTACCAGAACATTATTATCTTAAAAAATATGACAATTTTTAACTACTATACTTTATTAATACATATATTATATAATAAATTTTCAAGTATTTACATGTTTTCTTCTACCACACAAATAAATGGGATCCTCCTCTTCTCACTTCTATACACCACTAGAGAAATATCATTTATAAAAGACCTTAAAAATTACTTCCCAAATTGATTCCCCACATTATAGAGGTTATGTTATCACTAAAATTCTAACTCAATAAGCCCTAAGGTGTAAGCTAAAGGAAGATACCCAAAGAAGATGTAAATATCATTACCGGTCTATATTATGATTCCTTCTTTATTAACCTAATTAAAATATTAAATAACCATATTAACATGATAAAATAAGTATATTTAATTCATTTAAATTCTTTTATGTCAATTCTATTGACGTTTTCAAAATACAATATATCTAATGAAAAATAAAAACATCGCTTTTGCGTACGTAGGGACTACCGCCTCCATGAAGAGATGTATTTTATTTTTCATTACCATCTATCATGGATGGTTATATAGAAAATTTTAATGGATTTATATTATTTTTATATTATTATTAGGATTCAATAAATATAAAATAATCTCTAACTTCTTACATTCCCATCTATTGGAAAATGATAATGTCTCTCGTGGATACGTGTGGTGTGCCACCTCTATGAAATAATACGAGTCATTTATCATTTTTTTTCTTGAAATGGTTGGTCATAAGGATATATTTAATGAATATATATGATATTTTTGATATTACAAAGATTATATAAAGATATATTACTATTTAACTTACCTTATTTCCATTTTTTGGAAAATTAATACATCACTCATGCATACGTATGGACAACTATCACCACAAAATGATGTAATTCATTTTTCATCATCACATTATATGAATGGATATAAAATTGTATTTAATGAATAATTATAATAATAATAAATTGATAAATATTATCTAGATGATGAAACCATGACCAGGTTTGAAGGATCAGAACCATCGAACTAAAACACGTATGGGAAATGAAATAGTTAACAATCAAATGTTGATTTTAAAAAATAATAGTTAATAAATGAGTAATTGTAAATTATAAGGGAATGATATATAAAAATATATTTATTAATATGGTATGTTATAGATTTATAATAAATATAAATTAATTACATTGGAGGTTAATATATCTTATAATGAAAGTTAGGGCTTGAGGTAAGAGTTCATATTACAATCTAATTTCTTTATAATATTTTCTATGATATATTTCCATTGAGAGAAAATAAATCAACCTTATATTTTAAAACCCATATTTTTTATTATCATATATTTATTTCTGGGTTTTTCATGTTTTTATTTCATTCTCCTCTCTTTGGTAATTAAAATGATTAAGAAATTTTTTTTAAGAAAATCCAACCTTATTTACACTTTTTGGTTGAGAATATTTCTCTTTCATATCTATGTTCATTAAATTGTTTTATGGAAGTTTTTTCCTACTCATAAATTTTTTAAAAGGTTCATTTTCAATACCTATTAATTTATTTAAAAATGGTTAAAAAAATAATTTTGATGGCTTTTCATAAAACTGACTTTTGACTTTATACAAAAGTGTGAAAAATTGTTCTCTTTTAACATATAAGATAAAAATATACTTTTACATCATGATGTCCTTCCTTATTCATGAATATTACATTGAAATTTTCAATTTTTTTTCAAAGAAAATTATTTTCCCATTTTCTATGAATCTTAATTTATAAAAGTTACTAAAATAAAAGGGATGTTTTCTATTGATTTTCAAATTGAATTTTAAATGCTTTTATAAAATATATTTTTCATCGATGCCAATATATTTTAAAGATTATTATGATTCAACAATGATATAATATTATTATATCATACATTTTATTTATATTTATTGATTATGATGATGTTTTAAGGATGATTTTTTTAGAACTATTTCTTTACCATGGGTTTATTATATTGTGATGAAATGATTAATGCTTTTCTGATCTTGCGGCACACATAGGTATGTTTTTCATTATGTGACAGGTGGGATCAGAATTATATAGACCTTCAATGCATTGGGTGATGATTTATATTTCATGAGATAATATGAATAGGAATATGGAGTGCAATCAATACATTATGGGGCTCATTCCACTATGATAGTCTTGGTAGCAATCCTTGACTATGGAAATGATAGTAATGGGTATTGAACACAATCCACTATGGGAATATTCCAACTATTATAGTCTTTTTTATGATCCTTCAATAGGGAAATGATTTTCTACACTTATTTGTGTTCCAAAATCTTATGTTTTATGTTTGTGATATGATATCATTAATCATGATTGATTATCGATGAATCCAAACTCTTATGACACATTTATTTTTTATGAAAAATTCTTATTCCAGGACTCATGATTTATTATTTATGACAAGTGGGGTATTTTTCATAAGTTGTGATTATGTTATCAAAACTTTATTCTTATCTTATTCTCACTTATGATCCTTGATTGATATCTTCTATTTTTACCCTTACTGAGCATTTGAGCTCACCCATTCTTATATTTCATTTTCCTTATGTCATGAAGAAAGGTATTATGTAGTGTATGTATAAGAAGGGTACTTTAAGAACCTAGGTTTTTAGAATGGGCCAAAATCCCGACTCTCGTTGAATTTTTGACTCGTTTCTGAGAAAATTGGGAAAATCTGGGAAGTTCTGGAAATTTCTAGATTACACATCGTGTACACCAAAGTACATTTTGTATATGGGTGAGGCATGGACTGGCCATGTGCTCGCTAAGTACATATCATGTGATGACCATATAAGAATTTCCTACTACACTGCATGTAGTGTTTCTTGACACGTCGTGTATTCTCCTTTCTGCGTATCAGCTGAGTTCTAGCCGTGTGTTGACCCATGTGGTGCTTTCAAGCCGTGTGTCTACCTCCGCTTAAGTCAGAGTATAGACAAGGATACTAAACAGAATGTATTCCTTTATACACATCGTGTATTTTTATTTTTATTCTCTTAAATGAAAGAGTTTCGCGTCTAATTTTGGGAAACACATTCTTCTTCCCTAACATCGGAACAGGTCCGTTCTAAAAACCCGAAGAATATACCTTGCCCTAGATTCTCCATTCGGAGTCCGTTCTTCAATTTGTTGGTGGTTATGGGATCACATTGTCAAGGCTAAACCCACACACCCTATTCTTTTCTTGTTTCTTTTCCTCACTCGCTGTAGTTTCCATTCGAGCAGAACTGCCGGGATTTGACAGAAACGTAGATCTACAAAGATCAGCTGCGAATTGGAGCTCAATATCGGATGTGACTATGGGTACGAGTCTCGGGTAGGTGGTGCATACCATCTTTTCTGTTTTCTTGTTCATTTGGGGGTTGCGTCATTTTGGCGCAATGTCGGGTACTGAGTGAGACTCATGTTTCTTTATATTAAATTGATTGTTTGTCTTGTGGGATATTGTTGGGAATTCCCTCACCTGGTTATGCTTGAGCGAGGTCGGGTTAGAGGTCATTTCTCATTTGGGGAATTTTTGTCGGGGGTGCCAAAATGGCAATAATTGAACCGTTTCTTAAACTGATGAGTTTAGATTGTTTATTAAATGATGATATGAATTATTCGAGGCTTCCAAGTCCATGGTGATGGTTTGGAATAGCACATAGTTAGTGCAATTTAGCTGTTTAGTTTTTTTCCTGTTTAAAGTATTTTTTTTGACTATATATGTGTGATGTGTGATATTTCATATGTTGGAACCTTCGGGTTGTGTTAGGTGTGGCCTGGATATTGGTGAGTGATGTTTATCACAGGTTGGGCTTGGACCAGGTTACATTGGGTAGTTTTGACCATCAGATTGGGAATCATGGAAGTCAGCTTGAGGCATCGTGACTGTCAAGTTGGGCGTGGCCTAGGTTACTTGGATGGGGAGGCTGTCGGACTTGAGCAGCATCATCGTAGGGACACGAGGTGTCCGAGGTGTTGTGGTTTGGGTACTATTTTGGTGATTACCGCTCACCCGGAACTTTGAGTAGTGTGCACATAGAGAGACTCCATGGTGAGGTGGTTTTGACCACTCATGTGGGTAGAGACCCCCATTAGTTGTGGTTTACGTACTATTGGTTTGGGGTGCTTGTTGTAGGAAGCCATGTGGAAGGTGAAGACACTTTAGGGAATATCTTGAGACTATCGGGTTAGGGGTAGAGGCTCGCCATGATTTGAGGGTAGATATTGATGTCCCTCCAATTACATTATTTGAGGGCAGACATTCTTGTCCCTCTGGTTACCTAGTTGAGGATAGGAATTGTTGTTTCTCCGAGTTACTAATTCTTGGGCGTGTCTTCAGGTCATCGGTACTTGAGACACGTAGTATCAGGGGGAACATTGTATCGAGTTACATGATAGAGATTCTGACGTTGGCCGAAGCAGGTGACACTTTATGGTGGTTTCTGAGCACCAGTGGAGTTTATGTTTATTTGTTCATTGTAAAGTTTACTGTTTCCCGTATAACAGTATGCTTTCTTAAACACTTATATTAGGTACTCACCATTGGGTGGTATCTTAATGTGATTCCTCTCACACCCTGCATGGGCCCTTCGGGATGCATGTAGACTTTATGGATTTCCATGTAGGAAATAGATCATCTTCATGAGATGGACTGTATTAGTTGTTGCATGGAGATGGTATGGACCTTGAGGTCTTGCCTAGATGGAGTTTACCTTATTTTTCTTTCTTTCCTGTATCATCATACTTACCTTGTTAATTGTAGCTACTGTTGGTTAGCCATTGGTGCCATTTTTATATATTGACTTTCTATAGACACATGATTGGTTTGTTTAGTAGTTACAAGTGGTTTTTAGCATGCTGTTCTGTTTACATTCTGTTGTTTTTGTTTATATTTATTGCTTCTTCTATTTATTGCTATTGATTGTGCTTCCGCTATGCGGGTCTGGTTTGAGTCTGTTGAGTCATTTATTTCCAATGCATGTTATATATTATTACTCAGACTAATACCATTATTGTCCTCCAATAATTTATAGCCTCCCCATTATACCTATTCCGACCCTCAATGTTAGTTAGAAGCCTTTGGCATTCAGGGAGGTGCGCCTAAGGAAGTGACACCTAACCCATTTAGCACTGTTCAGTGGTTGTTCAGGTTTGGGTTGTTACAAAGTGGTATTAGAGGGGTTCTTGATAGGGATTTAGTAGTAGTGTTTTTCTAGATACTAATGATATTGATACATCTTTTTTATTTTTGTTAGTTTTACTATTTGGGATATGGTATACTGAAGATACGCTGTTACTATAACTGGGTTTCTAGCTTGTTCTTGGGTGCCTACAGCCCCAGGTACGAGCGATGGACCAAGTTCCCATGGGTGGGAATTGTTGTTTTCTTTTTTCTCAGATTACAGTTTAAATTATTTCCACCTCGGTGGCTCACTTGGTGTGTGATGTAATTGATTGTGATATGTAACCTTTGACATGGTGTGGTAAGGGAGAATTGGACCTTGTCCTGGTATGGAAAGGCGTGATTGTTTGGATTTTGATAGGCACATTTTTAGGGTATTTCAATTTCACAACTGCACTTTTGCTTTGTGAAGTGATAATTCCATGTGAATAATATCAATTTTCATGCTTTGTATGCTTTAAAATGTGAATAGGTGAAATTACTGATATAATTTCTTGTTTATTTCAATGTGTTATGCCATGATTTATATATTTGTATAATTTTCATGTGGCAGGGTATTTGGGTCTGGCTATTATAAGAGAAGGTAAGTATTATGGTTGAGGTGATTTTGATCATTAGGATTGGGCAACTCAGTCATCAGTTTGAGGCAACATTAGTTGTCAGGACAGGCATGGCCCAAGGTACTTTTGATACTTGGCTCTGTTGAGGGTGGGTAAGGAGGCCATGAGGTCGGGATGTTGTGGGCATGGTTTGCGGTGGGGGAGAGTAAGGGTAGTATTTTTGTTCTTCCTTGTACTGATTTTCCTATCTGTGTGAATATATTTTTATATATATATATATGGGTTTTCTGACCATTTACAGTATCCAGAGGGTTCCTTTTAGACGACTCAGATGGAGCGTCAGGCGGGAGATGGTACAATGTCAAAGGAGCAGGATCAGATTCAAGATCTGGTGTGGTAGAGCATGAGCCGCAGGTACAGGCTCAGGTATAGGAATAGGTTTAGGATCCAGTACAGGCCGGGCAACAGCCGAGTTGGAAGCGTTCGGACCATGGATCGATGAGTAGCACTAAGTTAGCCTGGTACGTGTCTTGTAGGGGATCGATAGAGGTGTGCAGGGTATAGATCCATCTATGGAATATCTGATGTGGGAGTTACAATCGCAAAACCCACTACTTTTTTAGGGTGAGGGTGGTCCATAGGTGGCTTAGAACTGGATAGAGATCATGTAGATGATTTTCGAGCAACTCGAGATGCCTCCAGGGTGGAGGGTCAAGCTGGCGACGTACATGCTGCGAGGACCGGTGAAGCGCTGGTGGGATGTGCATGTTTAGGTTCGCAGGAATGAGGGAATAGCATGGAAAGACATTGAGGATAGGTTCTTTGATCACTTTTACCTAGATACACTGAGTGCAGAGAGAGATCAAGAGTTATTGAGCCTTCAATAGGGAGACATGTCTATCAGGAACTATGCCGCTACTTTCACTGAGTTGTCTTTCTTTTCACCTGGTATCGTAATTGATGATGCGGCAAGGGTGAGGTGCTTATAGGATGGATTATGACACGCCATTCGGATCTAGGTGAATATCTTCAGGCTGGGTTCATTCGCAGAGGTGGTGAATCAGGCGCTCATAGAGGAGGGAAACCATAGAGATAGGCCCCACGTTTGTCAGGCGACAACTTCAGGTGATGGTTTAGATAGCAGGAATTGAGTACTGTACGAGTTACAATAGGGAGGTCAGGACAAGGACTCAGCTAGACCACCTCATAGTAGTTCTTCAGTGGTTTGCATTCAGTGTGGATGGTCAGGGCATGTTCGGACTCAGTGCGCTAGGCCTCCAAAGAAGTGTCGGGCATGTGGATAGGTTGACAATCTTGAGAGGTTTTGCAGGCAGCCTTCTCAGATAGCTGGAAGGTAGGGACCAGGACAGACAGTGGCATCTGGAGTTGATTTAGGTTTGGTACCATGAGAGGGTAGCTGAGGTCCAGCTACACACAGAGGACGTGACAAAGATAGCGGGACCCAGTTTAGGGGTCAGTGGCTAGTGACTAGAGAAGCACCGTAGGGAGTTCAGGCATCATGCAGTCATACTTCAGGCTAGGTGCATGCCTTGGAGCTACTAGAGGCTGAGCAGGCTGGTGAGCCAGCGACAGTTAGAGGTACATCGTAGGTGTGTTAGTGATCTATTTTTTTTTACCTATTTTTTCATGGCCTGTGGGGCATGTCCGCTTTGAGTGAACAAGCTACACAGGATTTATTTGGACCGACTAGATGCTTGTCAGTGGGATTGACACCATATCGGGTGTGTGATATATTTATATATGTATGAGATGCGTGGAATCAGGGCATCAAGGATGAAAGTTACTTGAGGTTCCTTGGGCATTAGGGCATTGAGGATGTGGGTTACTCAAGGTTCTAGGCACCAGGTTCGTTTTGAACATGCATGGGATACAGGACCACGTGGAGGCAGACACTGATGTGGTGCGGGATACGTTTGGGTGTTAGAAATGACACGGGAGAACCAATGAGGCATAGGGGTAACGATGTGTCACGAGAGGACCATTAGTCCGGAAACAGGTTAGTGAACCTTTTCTTGGTTTGATTTTTGTCGGGTTGAGATTTATTTAGGCAGTTCCTAAGGTGGGGAGCCCCTTGAGGAATTTAGCCAAAAACTTTGAGACCAGGGGAGTTTGGGTTAGTTTGATCGGGGTGGTATATACAGTTCCATCTCTAGGTTTCGTTTGATATCTTGGGGACAAGATATGATAATGTGGGGAGATTGTAAGAACCCGGGTTTTTAGAACGGGTCAAAATCCCGACCCTATTTGAATTTTCGACTTATTTCTGAGAAAACTGGGAAAATCTGGGAAGTTCTGTAAATTTCTAGATTACATGATGTGTACTCCAAAGTACACGCTGTGTATGGTTTGTAAGTGCACTGGCCATGTGCTCGCTGAGTACATGTCGTGTTATGACCATGTAAAAAATTTATACTACACAGTGTGTAGTGTTTCTTGACATGCAGTGTATTCTCTTTTCTGTGTACCGGCTGAGTTTTGGACATGTGTCGACCCATGTGGTGTGTTCAAGTCGTGTGGATACCTCTTCTTAAGTAGGAGTATGGAAAAGGATACTACATGTAATTTAGTCCTTTATACACACTATGTATTTTTATTTTTATTCACTTAAATGAAAGAGCACCGCATCTAATTTTGGGAAACACCTTCTTCTTCCCCAACTTCAGAACATGTTCGTTCCGAAAACTCGAAGAACATACCTTGACCTAGATTCTCCATTTGAAGTTTGTTCTTCAATACGTCAGTGGTTGTGGGATCACATTGGTAAGGCTAAACCTGCGCACTGAATTTTGTTCTTGTTTCTTTGCCTCACTTGTCGCAGTTTCCATCTGAGCGGAATTCCTGAGATTTGAAGGAAACGTAGATCTACGAATATTGGATTCAAATTGGAGCTCAATATCGGACGTGCCTACATCTACGAGTCTCAGGTATGTGTTACATACCTTATTTTTTATTTTTGTGGTCATTTGGGGTTTTTTTCCTTTTGGTGCAACGTCGAGTATTGATCAAGACTCATGTTTCTTTATATTAAATTTAATGTTTGTCTTGTGGGATGTCGTTGGGAATTCCCTCACCTGGTTATTCTTGATCGAGGTCAGTTTGGAGGTTGTTTTTCATTTGGGGAAATTTTTCCAGGGGTGCTAAAATGGTAATAATTGAACCGTTTCTTAAACTAATGATTTTAGACTGTTTATTGAATAATGATTTGAATTGTTCGAGGCTTCCAAGTCCTTGGTGCTGGTTTGGAATAGCACATAGTGAAATTCAAATGTTTAGTTTTTTTTACCTGTTTAAAGTATTTCTTTTGACTATATATATGTGATGTGTGATATTTCATATGTTGGAACATTTGGGTTGTGTTAGGCGTGGCCTGGATATTTTTGAGTGATGTTGATCATAGGTTGGGCTTGGCCCGGGTTACATTGGTTGGTTTTGACCATGGGATTGGGCATCATAGATGTCATCTTGAGGTAGTGTAACTATCAGGTTGGGCATGGCCAGGGTTACTTGGATGGCGAGGCCATCACACATGAGCGGCATGGTCATAGGGACATGAGGTGTCAGAGGTGTTGTGGCTTGGGTACTATTTTGGTGATTACCGCTCACCCAGAACTTTGAGTAGTGTGCACATAGAGAGACTCTGTGATGAGGTGGTTTTGACCAATCTTGTGGGTAGAGACCTCTATTAGTTTCGGTTTAGGTACTATTAGTTTGGGGGTGCTTTCCATAGGAAGACACGTGGAAGTTGAGGAGCCTTCAGGGGATTGCATGAGACTATCGGGTTGGGGGAAGAGGCTCACCGTGATTTGAGGGAAGATATTGCTGCCCCTTTGGTTACTTTATTTGAGGTAAGACATCGATTTCCATCCGGTTACTTAGTTAAGGATAGGAATCATTTTTCCTCTAAGTTACTACTTCTTGGGTGTGCCTTCAGGATGATGGTACTTGAGATATGCAGTGTTAGGGGGCACATGGTGTCGGGTTACATGATAGATATTCTGGTGTTGGCCGAAGAAGGTGACACTTCATGGTGGCTACTGAGCACCAATGGTGTTTAGGTTTATTTGTGCATTGTATAGTTTACTATTTTCCTTATAAACACATGCCTTCTTAAACAATTATAGTAGGTATGAATCGTTGGGTGTTATCCTACTGAGATTAATCTCACACCCTACATAGGCCCTTCGAGACACGTGTAGACTTTATGGATTTGCGTGCAGGAAAGAGATCAGTTTCAGGAGCTGGACTGTATTAGCTGTTGCATGGATATGGTATGGACCGTGAGGTCTTTCCTAGCTAGAGTTTACCTTGTTTTTCTTTCTTTCCTGTATCAGCATGCTTACCTTTTTAATTGTAGCTACTATTGGTAAGCCATTGGTGCCTTTTTTATATTGACTTACTATAGACACATGCTTGATTTGTTTAGTAGTTACAAGTGGTGTTAATCTTGCTGTTTTGTTTACTTTCTGTTGTTTTTGTTTATATTTACTACGTATGCTGTTTGTTTCTACTGATTGTGCTTCCGCTATACGGGTTTGGTTCGAGTCTTCTGAGTCTTTTATTTCCGTTTCATGTTACTAATTATTACTCGGACCAATACCATTATTATCCTCCGAGAGGGTATAGCCTCCCCACTATACCTATTTAGACCCTCGCTGCTAGTCGGTAGCCTTTGGCATTCGGGGAGGTGCACCTAAGGAAGTGACACCCGACCCGTTTAGCACTATTCAGGTGGCTTTTTGGGTCCGGGTCATTACAGATACTATGTGAGAAGATTATTCATGGGTATGTTGAAGATAAATCATGAAATATGTTGATTATGTATCCAATCTTCAAAGACACTAAATCTTCATGGTTCTAGGGTGCGTATTTTTATGAGATACCTAGAATATTCATCTTAAAAGATGTAATATTTATGTATATAATTATTAGGCCTCCTCATCATAGTTAATGTACTCATACAAGAAGGATAGACTATAGATTTTTTATAGGGGATTTAAATAGAACAACTCTAAACTAAGATATATATGAAAAGGAATTGTATATATTGTTTAGATTATTAGAAACCTGGAAGCATTATCTTTTTTCAAAATAATTTTTGATCCATTTGGATCATAATATCTTAAACATTATAGGAGAAATTATAAATTAAATAGAATACATACTAGATAATGGAATTTATTGTGACATTCCACTATTCCAAAAATAATGAAAGGGTAAATAAAACATTGTTGTCGATGAACTTTAACATAAATATGATTTTTTATCATTGTTAAATTATAATTTCCTTGATTTTTAAATTTTTAAATTATTATATTCCACTAATAGTATTTTTTGTGAATATTTTAGTCATCATATACCTAGAAAAATCTAGAAAAAATTCTTATTTACATGATGGATTTTTATTACATATTTATAATCATTGTATTCTTAATTTATATATTTATTTATTCATACTAAAATTAGTATATTAATGTGGATTAATGGGTCATTTTACTTTTTCAAAAAAATAATTGTTATTAGTGAGCATTTCTATTAGCTTGGGATATCAGAGCATGTTGAGAAATTTTTAGTAATACACATTTTCTTCCATAAAGAAAAATATAAAATGAACACACATGGATTGTATCTTCCTCTTAAAATCCTTAATACCTCTTAGGATGGCATATCTATGAAATTTATTTTTTGGTTACCGGAGACTAAGAGGTGGATGAATTCCATTTTTTTGGATCGGTTTAAAAAATGGAACATTTTATCTTTTATTATAAAATTGATAATTCCTCTAACATACATACATTATTATTGAGTAAAAATATGAGGCTACATGGGATTCCAAGGATTATTTTTTCGAATCAATATACCAAATTTCTTTGTTACTTTTGGAAAATAATGTGGAGTAATATTTTAAAGAATTTATTATTCTCTACCCAATATTATCTATAAGTTTATGGTTAAAGAGAGGAGGTGAATCAAACACTGTCCTCACTATTTTGAATGATATCCAAGAAAAATTTCATGAATTTGGAGTATTTTCTTCCACACATAGAATTAAAATATAGTAGATATGCATTTAATATCGATGGGAAAATAATGAAAAATTCATCAAGAAGCTCCATGATATGGTAAGGAAAAATATTTAATGAATGGCCCATAAATACATTGATCATGCAAACAAAGGTAACAATAAATTAGTGTTTATTCCCCGTGAATTAATATAGATTCACATAAAAAGGAAATATTTTCTGAAATTTTTCATTTTGAACTCAATCCATAGAGAGATTAACCATTATATGTCCTCTAGAGAATATATAGAAATGATTAAATTTTTTTACTTTCAGGTGAGTATAGTGTTAGTTCTAAAATCAATGTTTCCTATCTTTCTTTGTATTTGGGTTTATATAATAAATATACAAGGTTGAATCCTTTTAAAATGGGGGAGGATGTAGAAAACTAATTCAATGACACTAATTCAATTTCTCATTTTGAAGATTTGTATTTGGGAAGCCCAATGACACATGGAAGTATTAGGAGGCTATAAGAGATAATGGGATCCTACATAAATGAATTAAAATCCAAATTAATCTCATATTACATGGATAGAGAACTTCATACCACAATATCACTTATTCAAGAACAATGTTACTAGAAATTTCCATGACACATCGTTCCACTGATTTGTATTCAAAACCATATTAGAGAATCCCTAAAGTCACCCATGGGGACAACAAAGTCAAGTACAATGGGATACAGAAATAAAGTCAAGACCTAAGTGTCAAAATAATATTTTACGGTCCTTGAAGTAAAAAAACATTTTTTAAAACCATGAGATAATTTACATAAATTCTTCAATCAACATTATCTTTTTGACTTTAAGGGGATAAATAGATTTAGGCTTTATGAATTTAGGAAATTTTATCCCTGGTCATTGCATATCTCTTTTTCTATAAATTTACAATGACATAGATTTTGTTTGTAATTAAAATTATCATTAGTGGAACTCTATGAACTTATTCTTTGAAATGTAAGAAACCCCATTTTCTATTCCCTTTCCCTTTCCCTTATGCATTCATTCCATGTTGTACTACTAATTATATCAGTGATCCAAGATCATAAATCCCCTAATTCATGCTAAAAAACTATTGTATTGTTGTGTGGATTAGATACCTCATCCCCCCCCCCACTTGAGTGTGTTTTATAAGTATTAGGCCACACTTAATATAGTGTTGGTTGAATTATTGAATCTACAATATAAGAAAATCATCTATCACATAGATCTGAAATGAATACTTCACCTATCATCCTATGTTGTAAAGATCATTCCACCTAATATATCTCACATCACATCAAATACTAAGTCATACCAAATGGGAATATCATTACTACATGGAATAATAACCAGTGTGTGGGTAGTGCATCCTGATAACATAGTAATAATAGTTTTTATAATGTATACATGATATCATAATAATAAATACATGGGTATAACATCCTAATAATAGAGTCACGAACATGGGAATGGTATCCAAAGATAATAACATACATACGAGAATCATATTTTAAATTAATCATCAAGGGAGGGAATATCCTCCCTAGCCAAGAGTTTTATCATAATTGGGGGGCATACATAGCCCTCATTACACCATAAGATAAATAATCGCATCCCATAAGCAACCATTCAAATTTGGGAATAAATTCCCATTCCTTGTAGAATCATATCATGGGTGGTATATCCCAATTCAAAGGGAAATAAAAAATAATTGGGAATTGTCTACCCTTTCCATAATTATCAAGGCCATGAATTCATTATGTTCCATAGTCTGATAGGATTTAAATCCCAATATAAATGGCATAAAATCCCTAGTCCTGACCTTATCCCATAATGGGCTGAGTATCCATCAATAACATAACATAAGGTAAGTGGGAATTTTGTCCCACGGTATCACAATTTATGGAATGTGGGAGTCTCATCCCATAATATAAGAATTGAAATCTAGATGGGTAGTCATACCATGCTACAATACTATTACATAAGGGTGTTATTATCCTTATTCATATAATCATATGGTAAGTGGGAAATGTGTCATAGACCAAACATCATAGTATCACATTTGGCATTTTTTTATCACACCTTAGGCATCATCAACAGAAGTGGGAATGTTTTACTAAGATATAAAAAATATATGGGTTAATGGGAGGATCATCCCTTAATAAAATAAACATATTAATAAAATGGAATCTTGTTCACCTCATAGAAATAAAAATGTTATTAAGTATAGATTCCCATAACATAAACTCTAGAACACAAAATAAAATGATTAATAGATTATGTAAAGCTTTATTCATAAGACAAAATTTGGTTTCCATAATTTCCAATATACATAATACATATCATTACAAGTCATTATAAATGGTATAATAAACCATATTTTATAAATTTATATTAAGTTTGGAAAAGTGTAAAACCCAATATGTGTCCAGGATAGGTCGGTCCTCATGCATCCAACCTTTATCCATATCCAAAACGTGGTATAACTCACTTAGAAACTATAATTAGAATGGGTTGAAACACTAACAAAATACATCATTCATATAATGTAAAAATTTTATCAAGGAAACACTAATGTTCCACTTGGTTTAAGACCTAGATAACTACACATAATAAACTTAACTCTTACTCAAGAGAGGCTGAGAGAATCTATTTCAAGTCCTTTTAATTATGTTCATAGTAATAGGAGGGTCCATCACAGACTTAGAGCTCATTATCCATATCATACGGGTCAAGAGAAAACATTTCAATTTAGTTTTAGGTAAATCACACTTGGTTGGTGATATTTTATATCACATGTCACATGAAACAATTCATTAACCATTAAGAAAATTTAGGGACCACCCATCTTTAAATGGATTTATCCCCAATAATGGTACTCATCCGCCATAGTCTATTATCTTCACCGACCATAATGACCATCGATCACATCCATAAGTCCCTAGTTCCATCAAAAATCCATTTAATTAATTATAAAGCATTATAATTAATTAAAAAAAGAATTACATAATTAATTTGTTATGTTATAATCAATGGATAACCCACTGGACAATGTAATGGAACTAAACCCAAATAATTGGGGTATGGTATACCCCAGACACATCCTCATGTCCATAGAGAAAAAAATCCATAACACTATACATTGAATCATCAATAAATTCAATTACAATTTGATGAAAAATCAAAAATAAACCAGGGTATTGGATTAACTCAAGAAAAACTTCAGGAAACCATGAGCATTCATCCTCACAAAACCTCCTCTATCCATGTAGAACCAAATACCCATCATATGGGATTGATTTCACCATGCACTAAAGGAATTGACATCATACCCATAACCCCATACATGCTAAGTATAAGGTAAATTGATATAAATAAGATAGGGTAAAGAAGGAGTAAAAATCACCTTAATCATCAATAAAAAACACATTGGGTCAAACCCACACCAAAGTGAAAAAAACATAGATAAAGGAGGAGAATGGAGTGGATCCCATTTTACTTTTCCACATGAACCAATAGAACCCTAAATGGGGTTTAAAATAAACCCCATGATCACCCCCAATTAAAAAAATCTTCCTGGATCCATCGGGTACCTGATGAACCTACAACGGTCAACTGGTTCCCCCAGGCACATGAGCCTCAGCCCATTTGGTGAGGACTCCTTATGTGCATTCAGGCGACTTGGGATCAAATCTAGGCGGAGGAATAATTTCTAGAGGTACTGTAGTAGAACTATAGCAGGTACTATTGCAGTACTATAGTGGGACCTGTAGCATGTACTATTTGGCACTGTAGCTACCGGGACTATTCCCCATTTTGGGACTTCGGGCCACCGATTTGGTCCCCGATTCCTTTAAGGCCTTCGGTTCAGTAAGGCATTTGGGCCACCTCAAGGCCTTCAGGCCACCTCAAGGCCTTCGGGACACCTTTAGTGCAGATGTAAACCAAACAACCTATAAGGAACAAGCTTCAGAAGGAGGAGGAGCAAAGAGATTTCACCATAGAAGAAGCTAAACGTATTGCAAGAATGAGGGGGTATGGCACCTACCATTAGGATAAGACTATGAATGTATAGGAAAGCCTTTCAAAACATCAATACAAAGGTGGAGAGTTGATATCATGATGAAGATGCTGGGGAGGAGCTGTTCCAAGTAGTTAGTTTGGGTTGTATGTAATGTTTGAATCCTACGGGCAATGAATTCCTCTAAGGCCTATGGGCCATGTAATACTTACGCCTAAGGGCCTTGTAAGGTTCCACATCACCCCTTTAAAGCTTTATTATCAAAAATAAATAAAAAAATTAAGTCCTTCGGTCCATTGGATGGATGGTTCCCCTAGGAAGTGGACCTACACCCTAGGCACCCCACTAGGTACCCTACACTAATTAAACGGGTACCTGGTTTCCATCTATAGCCACTAACCTACACCATATATCCTCTCAAACCCCCAAAACATGCTTATAGACTTTTACACCCATTATACCACCTTAGAAACATCCCCTTATTCAATTAAAATACATATTCAAAGTTAAATTTTCAATCCAAACTCAAAAAATTAAATAGACCCCAATTTTAGCCTCATTAGCACGTAGTCTTTATCTAGTTCCACAGACATGAAATGGTGTGGGGAGTTACAACCAACCTATAATAATGTGTAATATAATTGAATATCTCAGTTTTTTAGTAATCAAAATGATCCATGTCATCCTTCATTAAATATCGACGATTTGTATATAATAACTTCTAAAATCAATAACTCTTAGAGTGATGATCCCACAAACATCTGCATGCACTAATTTGAGGAATCTTGATGACTATTTGTCCAATAATTTATTGAATTCCAAATTACTTTCATTTTTACAAAAAAAAACATTTATGTGTATGATTTGTACAAATAGGAACATCTTGGTCAACTTAATTGTTCACCAAATCATTCATGTATTGTGTCTTAAGTAAACAATATTTTTTTCCATTATATGTTTTTGTCTTCCTTGATGAGAAAACACGTATCTATTTAAAATAAAAATAAATTATATATTTCCTTTTATATTCTTATCTTGAATTAAAATTTCACTATATTTTCTCTTGACATCCCATGTATTATTATTAAATTTAATAGCATAACATGAGTCACACAATTGGATTACTCATAAAAGATTATGACTAAGACCTTCCACCACCAAGATATCTATCTTGCACATGTCCTTGCCTATAATTTTTTTATCATAGAGAAATAAATATTAAAGAATTATTTATTATTTAATTGAATGAATAATTCATTGTCGTACTTAAAATAATTCAAGAAATTATTTTTTTATCGTTATGGAGAAAGTGCATCCAATATCATGAATCCAAACTCTCATATGATCAGTATCTTTTAAAGCTATATTTTCCACTACATCTTTCTCAAGCATGTTATTTTTAATCCATGCATCTTACATTAAATCGTTTTATAGTTTATAATCATGACCTTCTTCTAGATATGATGGATTTTTCTTATCTTGAAATTTTGTAAATCAATTTTGAAAATCAATTTTTTTGTATGCCTTATTAGGTTATGGATTATGTGTAATTTTATTTTATTTTAACGGAACTTTTTACTACCAGGATGGGAAATAAATATATTTTTTCCCATATCCTAAACACGAAATATTACCCAGGTAAAAAATAATGTGAGTGTCCTATTTTTATTTTATATATTAGTTTCTCTTATTCCTTGAAGTTCCCTTTCTCTATAGAACACACATTTTATGTGTTCCACATATTTCCAAAAAATAACACCAAATTTTAGTTTTATTATTATGTATTTTAATTTGTTATGTAGTGGAATTTTGGTTCTCACCCAAATTAAACCCCCTCCCATGAGTTATAGCTTTGTTTCTTACTTTTATCTATATGAAATTTTTCTCATATCAATTATCATTCATGCATTTCCTTCATGATGAAATTGTTATTATTGTATACAACCCTAAATAATCTTTAAGTTATCTCAATGGTTTTCATTCACCTTCTCAGATACCCAACTGACCCATCTTCCCAACATCATTATGAGAGTCATATATCATTATTGAACATCACTATTTTCCTTATGTGAACAACTTCTCCTTTAAACTCTTAAATTTTTTTATAATTTTCCTTTATTATAGTAGTTATTCCATAAATGATTCATCCATAATCCTCTACCTTGATATTGATCTCGACTACCTTTTTATATTATTTAGCTTTACATATTTTAAGTTTTCAATCGTAGACTTCAACTCACCCTTCTCATTGTGTTGTTTCTTCAAATATAGTTTAGTGTCAAGCGCTAAAACATTTTATTTCTCATTATTTTCTCTATATACATCTTTCACATCAAGTGAATCCTCAAAATAAATAGAGGAACACAATAACCTCAATTAAAAATTATTCTTCTTTATTTTCCTCTCGATTTTTTCATTTATCAATGAAAACCAAAAAAAATTATTTTCTAAGTTAATTAAAATCCTCAATCTATTAAACTTTAGATTATTTTGAACCATCATCTACCAATGAGAGTAAATTTTTACTTTTAAAAAAAATTTACGTGGTGTTCATATTATCCTTCACATATGTTTAGTCTAAATTGAATATCTAACTATGAGACACCTTGAAATGAGGGTTGAATTAGGGTATCAATGTATTAAAACTTTTACTCAATATTTTAATCAATTAAACTTATAAAGGTGTCATTTGATCTTGATACATGTGTTGGATGGATCCATATATTATTAATTCTATTATTAATATGTACATACATCCAAATACAACCACACATATAGATATAACAAACCAAAATTGGAAACAGTCACCACTCATTACAACTGAATACATCTTTGGCATGGTTGGAATCACCCATTCCCAAAAGATTAACTATCATCACAATAGATTACAATCAAGTAGGGATTATCTTATACATGAGTATATGTAATGTTTATAAAATCAATTAGTGATATTTTTTAACCAAATTATATAACCAACAGTTGATTTACCTCATTCCATTATATAATAATATCATGTACCTTCTGAAGAAAAACATCATTACAATACAATCCATCTCCAAGGCTTAGTGAAAATGTGTTATTCCCATCTAATGAATATATTTAATAAATAAAAATACAATATGATATTTTATATGATAATATTCATTCCCAATATACTTACTTTTATTCTTCCTTCAAAAAATAACTTATTCACTACTACTTATCTATGTTTAATAATATATCAACATTGATCTCTTATGATCTTATAATATCTTCTTCTTCTATTTATGGGATCATTGAATATTAAATATTATTTCTCAAACAATATATTTTTTTATTACACTTAAATAATACCCCAATATGAAATATCTCTCTACTCTTCCTCTCTCCATCTTTCTCTAACCCTCATAGAATATTCAATATATGCAACGTTCATCTCTCTATATTTTTCTTCTGACTTATTATCCTTTTTATAAATTCGATAATATCATTTCAATATTTCTCAATTATTCATTCTCAAAAGATATTTAAATGTTTAAACTCTCTATAAGATATGAGAAAAAAACTCTATAAATGGTATATCACTCCTTATTTCTCAGCTCAAAAACTATATTCATATTTATTGATCATCACACTATTATGTATAATAGTTTTGCAGTACCAAGTATTTTTCAATATTAATCTATAATCTTATAAATTTATATTATTACTTGTATTCTTTACATGCGTAGAATCCCAACTAACACCAATAAATAAATCAATTAATCTTATTACCAATCAATATATATTCCAAAAATAGATCAAGTTTCCACAACATTCTCATACTTTTTTCATTCTGTAAATCTATCAAAATGGTTGAAGCATTAATTATTTTGATTAAAAACCCTATATAAAAATATTAAATATTGTATTTCCTCTTATACATTTAATATATATATGGAAAATATATACAACAATATCTTCTAATGTTTTTATCTTCATCATGAAAATATTGTTATCTATAATATTTTAATCAATATTCTCTAACTCATAATATTTCAACTACATTACTACACAATAATAATAATCTCAATTTTCCACTTATGTAGCTTTGTTTAAATCTTATGAAACATTGGTAAAAATCTATCTTCATGAACATAATGTATTACAATTATTACAAAAACATTAAGTACCACCTACACAACCAATTTATTTATCATTTTACCTTTACATACCTCTTGAAAATTCAAAAACTAACATATTCATATTCATCCAGATATTACACAATGTATTTAACTTTTAGTCATGATTAAGGTAACACTTACACAACCCTATAATATTTTTATTCTAACATATTAATGTTTTAAAATCATTAAATCATACTTATTTAGTTTTTTCACATCTATAAAACTATTATGAAACACTTATATGACTCTAAAAACCTTTATGTAAAATTAAAATAAACATTTTAAAATTATGAAATGTTTAAAATTAATTATTTAATCTTACACATACTTCATTATTATTTTCCCATACACACACAACACCCAATAACTATAAGAAAACTACTAAGTTCTACATTTCACAATTATGTATATCATTTAAAACAAATTTTTATTACACAATGTAATTTAAATTATTTCAAAAAATTATAAATAATATTTCAACTTATTCAACTATACTTCAACCTCGATTTATGAAACACATTAAATATCCATGTATCTTATTAATCATACAAAAATGGTTTCATATTATTAACTCTTTACTATACTTATACACTCATATAAACTTCTCATAGTTTTTCATAAACTCTATGTTAGTGTAACATATCTTTAATTCCAAATTACTCTTTCTCCACTTATAATCTATTAATCACCCTCAACATTCAACTAACATATCAATACCTTTTACTACTTATAAATTATTAAATCTTCAAAAAAATTATTGAAAACAAATTCAACTTCAACTAACCATGGGATGTGACAATATCCTTATTTGGATTATTTGAATATTAGTACCAATCCTTTCTCCCCTTTTGACATCCAAATTCAATGAATTTACTATTTATTAATTTTTCAATCATTCATTATTTTTCATAGTACTATACTCATTATAAGTCGATAGTGAATTATAAGTTATCTAGAAAATAATTATTTATTCCCCCAAGATTACTTGAGTCATGGGTCAACATATAAAATAAGAATATTAAATAATAATCCCATTTTCTTCATATCAAACTTACTTGATTATTTATCTCATATGAAAATTTACACTATGATATCATTTCACTCATATATCCATTGATTTTAATTACCCCCTAACTACAACTCTTTTCCTTTCAATCCTTATAAAAAATGTATACACATTTACTAAATAAAAATCAAATACACTATCAGTTAAAATTTCACAACATGTTTTTTAGAATTAAAAATTCTTCCTTTGATATTTCATTACATATTCATATATTTAAAAATATCTACGAATACTTTCACCATTCATATAATGTGAAAAGTTTCCAGTAGTATCCATAATATATATATATATATATATCATTAGTATTTATTTCTTAAATTTAGTCAATTATTATTATCATAGAAATACTCCACATTATAAAATTCATATTAATTGAAATATTTTATCATTAATTTATTTTTATTACATAGTTTATTGGGGATGACAATATAATAAACCCTTGGAATATATGTAATATCAAGTTATAATTGATTGATGATCATCTTGTTGGATTGTGATGATATGTTAAGATCATTATTAATATGATCAATTGTACAAAGATAAAACTGATAACTCATGAAATAAAAATTTGTGAACATGAATCTAGATTAATTCTATTAGAGTACACCATATGAATTACCACATATATATCATTGGTGTTACTAAAGTGAACATTGTCTATGGATAATTTGACTTTAGGTTGTTAGAAAATCTACCTACTTTTATGGTTTTGTACATTGATAACTATCTAATGTCATTTGATAATTTTTTTTAACATGAGGGTATTATGTATGATACTAATCCAGTATATAGATTAGATTAACTAAGATAATATGCCTCCATGAATATGACAGGACATAACATCATGGACCTAAATTTATTTTGGACTACATAAGTTCATATTCGTGACAATATAATTACCAATGATGTAATTTTATAAGTTTCATTAACTCTAGAATTAAGAAAAACAGATAAGTTATATGATGTTTCCATTTTCCATTTCCCATGCATTATATAAAATTTCAATGAAAAACTATTATTGTTAGAGTACCTATGGTAGAATAGATAACACCAAAACTCATTATAATTTTCGGTTATTATGATGTGTTTCTAAATATCACTCTTATTTTATGATTATGAATTATATTCATAATATTTTCCAACATTACAAAGGGGATGCATGGTCGCACATAAGATAACACTAATTTGGATTCATTGGACAAATGTGATTAGTCTATGTATTAAAATATTTATGTTTATCACAAACAAAAATAGGAATTTTGTTTAAAACATTTATAATGCTTAATTAAATAATAATTGTCTAATTAAGTAATCAAAGATAAGTTTAAAAATAAATTAAAAATTATTTATATTATAAATTCATAAACATTATGAAATAACAAATCCTAAGGAGGATTTATAAATGGGCTCAATATAATGGTATTACAAGTCCCATTACAGCTTGGATGGCGCCCCACTCGCCTGATGACTCTCATCTTCTCTCTCAGCTATGCCACTCCTCCTAGGGTTTTGGCCCTACTCAGTGGCAGCAGTTCTCACCCTTTTTTCTCCTGATTCTTCATCCTTCTTCCTCTTCACTCCTATTCTTCACTCTCGTATTCTCCTTCTTTATGGCGGCTTCGAGTTTCTTCTCAGTCGCTTGCGGCCATGGGTTTTCTTCCACTGCTCTTCCACCCTTCCCATCGACAGTTGTGTGTTGGGGAAACTCTCAGCCATCCAATCCCTTATCTAAACTAAATATCCTCTATACATCTCCAATTCGGAGCTGTCATAGTGGGAACAAGGAGGTTTTGGGTAAAGTATTTTGGGGGTTGATTGGTTTTCCAGTGCTACCATGGTCGGCTTTTTATGGCATATTCTGGCTCTCCGTTGCAGGCATCGTTCAAAGCCTTCAGTCATTCGGACCCCTGAACTGACCTCTCGTTCCTCTACATCTCTCTCTATCGGACCTGGTGCAGAGGTAACCATGTGGTTTTGGGATGTGGTGTTCGGTGGACGTCGGTGCTTCAGGAAATCCTTGAGTTGGTTTGCTCCAATAAAGATGGTAACTGGTTTGTTATATATACTTAGTGTTTCTTCCTCAAAAGCATCGGTGAAGGTTTGGCTTATTTTTCTTTGTGATATAGATCCGTTTGATACTAATTTTAAGTTAAAGTATAGTTGCATCTCTAGATTTCGTTTATTTTTCTGGTGCGGTGATGGGTCTCAGCGTTGACGGCCGAGGAAGGTGAAGCGACGACGGCGTAGATTTTTCAATAATGGAAAACGTGTTGGGAGTTCTTCGGTAGGATCATCACTGGTGTAGTGGCGATATAAGGGGGCATCGCTCTAGTAACCCCGCATCTTGAGATTACACAACCAAAGGATTTGATTCACAGATCTGCGTTTTGAATTTCAAATTGGGTTAAGCGGTTTTGTTGTATGGTTTTGCTGTTTCATGGTTTTTGGATTTTGTTTTGGGTGGAGGTTTGTTTTGAACCGATTGGATGTTTCATGTGAGTTTATCACTACCTTAAAGTGGTTTTTGAAAATATAATAATGGATTTGGACTGATTACAAGTCCCATTACTAATATAATATCATATTCCTTCATAAAGAGTTCATTTAATCACCTTCTTTAATAGTTTAAACATATTTAGAGGCTCATTAATGCACCTACCACTGTGGTTTAACACCTAATCCACTTTTTGAGGCTATTTAATTCTTCAGATGAAATTTAGAGGGTCCTTATTACACCTCAATAGGTTTGTTATTGGTTTAAATTTATTATATGATTTTAAATTAATCTCTTCTTATAAATAAAATGGAGGAGGTTTTTACACTTCATTCCATTGTGAGAAAGATAAGGTGGTTCTTAGAGTTATCTTTCTTTCCTCATCTGAGAGAGTTATCTACTTTTCCTCATCTAAGAGACTTAACTAGTATTATTCTTATCCATTTTCCATTATTTTACTTTGGATTAACTAATATCAGTTGGATTGGAATAGGACTTGAACATTTCATGGGTGCTTATCATTATTATAGGATACCACTGGAGGATTATATTGAATAATTAAATCTTTATCTAAAAATTCTGAACCTATTTAATGAGGTATTTTTATTTTATTGTTATATTTTTTATTTTTTTACTGATTATGATCTTGGATGGGTTTTATAAATTCTTTTATTTCATTCCAATTATAAGTTTAATTTTTAAAAATCTGCAGTGGCCTTATAGTCATGCTTGATTGATGAAAATATATAAAATAAATGATGGAATATTATATAGTTTAAATACATAAACACATTATTTTAAATTCAATTATGACTCACAAGAAATATTAATTGAAATTATGAAGTTTTGATTACCTTTATTAAGAGTAATACTAGGTCACGGGTTCCTGCTCATCCCATGTATGAAATATCACTTTCCTTATGCTTTAGTCTGATGGACCTCAAAAGATTATTAGATATTTTCTTCATAATAAAATCAGTATAGATGATATAATTTTTCTATGCCATGTAATTAATTTATTGAATATTTTTAAGATACAAAATTAAAGTAAATATTTATATATTTAATTAATGTTTTATGATGCATATAGTATGTATAAGATACACACTATTCAATTATTGTAAATATTATCTTATAGGGTATGCATGTGATATATATAATGTTAATATTGAGAATAAATATAAAATCCTTCATTAAATATCTAAGCATTAGATTCCTTCCCATAAGAATCACATCCTTCAACACCTTGACCAATCAAATAAATGGTTCATCCTTATTCAAGAATCATCGGTGTATATTTTATTAAATAAAAGGGAAATAGTTATCATTCCATGAATATTGGGTGACACTAGACTAGTTAATCGAATCATATTGGAAACAAGAGGCATGGTGTTGAGTAAATAGATTAAGTGAATTGGGGACTATGGTGTTCACTAAAAAAATATAAGATTCATTTTTTGTTAAATCGAAATGATTTATCTACCTAAATGTATATAACTTAAGAGACATGCATAATAGAGTTAATACATGTAGAAATGTAGATCTTTTCCCACTAGATTATCATTATACATTAGTGGAAAAAAAATTGTTTGAGTATATGTATATTCAATAATAGACTATATTTAATAATGGTATATATGATTCAAATAATGACATGTATTTTATTCAAATATTAATAAAATTAAAAAAACATAAATATATCATTTATATCATTACTTGAGAAGGAAAAATATAATGGTAATAATTTAATGAATATTATTATACATTCAAAAAATATATAAAACATGTGGAGAAATTGTTTTCTATAGAGATAGAATTCCATGATGAATCTACTTCCAAAATACCCTATACTATTAAGGATTCTTATAAGAATTATATGCAGGATTGTTTAGATATATCATGTTTGATTCAAGATATCATGATTCCTGAGCATCAGAAGATACATGAATCAATATATGCATTTAATATTATTGATCATCTTAAAAGGATATATCAAGAGTGATCTATAATTAAAATTTATGATAAAATGAAATCATTTTTCCCATGTAATATATCATAAATAACCTTATTTTCTGCCCATGTGCTCAAAATAATTGGGAACATAAAGAATATTGTGAATCTAGGATTCCCTCTCAATAAAGATATGTTCATTGATGTGGTCCTTAAATCATAATCAATATAACTTAACTAATTTATTATAAATTTTATTATGTACAAGATTGATTGTACCATTTATAATCGTTTAAATATCTTGATAACAACTAAGTGAACCTGAAAAAGGTCATGCACAATCATAGTGATGATTAAGGGAAATGATGAATTAATGTAAAATAAGAAAAAATGATAAATATTTATAAATAATTAATATCTGTATTATAACCTAAGAAATCCAATATAGAAAATGAATTATAATGTTTCTTTTTCAAACAACCTAGGCATTGAAAGAAAAATTTTACACAGTACCCAAAGATTCTTGAGAATCAACATAGTTATTGTTTGACAACATAAAGTATTTATTTTATATAAAAAAATTATAAAACATTGAATTATGGGTATTTGATTCTATATTTACATCATATATTTTTGGTAATGTATAAATTTTCATAGTATAAAGGAAGTTGATTAAAGGATAGGTGGACATAAAAATTGGTAATATAGGAGTTTCTATATTATAGGTGGGGATATTTAATCTGGTTATTATTATTATATAATAATTAAATCTTAAAAACTATTATCGTGGACCATTAATAAATATAAATTTTTATTCTATATATTTTTAAAATAAAGTGGGTTTTAATTTTCAATAATGAATATGTTTTGTTCTATTAATATGAATGAAATATTTTATAGCTTTTTTATCATGTTTAATGGTTCATATATATTAGATCTTAAAAATATTATCTATAATGTAAATCATAAGAGGTCTAAAATTAATGATTTTAATTCCACTTAACTTTGGCATTATCACCTAGAGCATATAAATAATAATTTCATCCAATAAATCATGGATGATAGATTACTAAAATAAATTATTATAAGTAATTTGATGTATACAGATATTTTTTATTACTTGAAATGACAAAATAATATTTTAATTGTATTGAGGAAAAAGTTAATAGTTTATCAGAACTCATACAAACTGATGAATGTGTTATTTTATATAAAGTAGCTCAAGGTGGATAATAGTAATTCATTGCCTTTATTGATTACTTCAGTTGGTATGGGTTTACAGATGTTATAGAATAATATTATAAATCCTTTTAAATTTTAAAATTATTTAAAAATAAAGAATAAAATAATCTTATAAAAAATATTAAAATATTTTTACCTAATTAAGGTGGTGACTATTTGATCAATGCAATTCATAACTATATTGGAGATTATGGTATAGTTTCAAAAATCACTCCACCTGATACACCCTAGTAAAATGGAATATCTAAAAAGAGAAACCAAACTATATTGGAGAGTTTTTAGTCTATGATGAGTCATACATACCTTTAAATTTTATTTTGGGGTTATGTTATAGATACAGATTCATTTTCACTAAACATTGTTTCATTAGAGGCAATTCAAGATACACCACATGGGATGTGGGATTTAAGGCCCCCTAATTTTTATTTCATGAATATTTAATGTTGTGAGGATTATTTATGAAGTATTACTTCAAGTAAACTTGATCCCAAATAATATAAACGTCTATTTTTTTGTTATCATAAAGTGATAGTGGGTTGTTCTTTCTTCAATATATTAGAGAAAATGTTTTTTATTGACATATTATAATTCTAGAAAGGGAATTAATTTAAAAAATAATTAATGGGATAAAATTTGAACTTGGTGAAGTTCAAGAAAAATGGGAATATGTTATTCTAAATATATATACCACAAAAACACAAAAGGTTATAGAAAATGATCCAAATAAATATTGAAATATATTATAAAGTTATGTTATATTTTATAAATACCCTAAGAGGTTTAAATTTATTTTTTATGATTATGGTTGTTCAATGGTCTTAGGATATGATTCAACATCTTAACATGAGTCCATATTAATTTTTAGCTCTGTAGAATTGTTAACAATAATGGAATTTGAAATAGAATCAATGTATAGTAATCAGGTTTTTAACATGGTTGGTTCAAACCTATTGGATGAAAGTGGGACATTTTCATGAAGATTAACCTAGATAATGGAGTTTTTATCTATAAAACACTTTTGGTAGTTAGTTTTTTTAAACAAATTTATGGTATTAAATATTAAGAAAACCTTTTCTCTATTGAACATGATCAAATAAATTTAAATTATTTTACTTATAATGAAATATTATAATTATGAAACATATCAAATATATATATCAATGTTGAATTAATTTTTGTGAATTTGTATCAGGATTTATATATGATACAACCTAAAGGTTTTTATGATCCATGAAAATTTGCTGATATTTTTAAGCTTCATTGATCAACTTATGGGTTTTAACAAACATCAACATATTTGAATATTCATTTTTATGAAGCTATCAAAAAGTTTGATTTGATAAAAATGGAAATAAATAATTTTAATAGAAATTATTTTTCGTGTGCACACTTGTATTTTTGATGTTGTATATAGATCACATGATTCTAATTAGATATGACATCCTAACATTACAAGCAATTAAAATTATTTTGGAAATATATTCTCAATTAAAGATCTTCATAAAGTAACTTGTATAATGAATATGAAGATCTATAGAGATAGATGTAAATAAATGTTAACCCTTCATAAAAACAAAAACATTGGAAAAATAATTAAAAGGTTTAATATGGAAAATTGAAAAAATGGTTCTTTACCAATGTTGCATGTAAAGATCCATTCAAAGACCCAATGTAATTTAAAAATTGAAGAATAAGAATGAATTAGTAAGGTTCCATATTCTTTGATTGTTGGTTTAATCAAGTATTTTATTTTTTTTACTCATCATGATGTATCCGATGAGTTAGGTATAATGATTAGATACTAAAAAAATCTGGGTGAAATTCATTTGGTTGGAATAAATAATATACTTATATAATTGAGAATAACTAAGAGTTTGTTCTTAGTCTTTGGTGGTGAGAAAGTTCTCATCATAAAGGGTCAAAATAATTTTAGTTTTCATGCTGAAAAATATGAATTTATATCTTATTTAGTGTTGTTTTTTTCATGAATGGTGGAGTGGTGGTCTAGAAAACCTCCAAGAAAGTAGTAGTTATTAATCATACAATAAAATTTGAAAACAACATAGAATCTAATACAACTAAATAAGATACTTAAATAAGGAATTTTGTTACCAAAATAATGGTGGTCCCAATAATCATGAAACTAATTCAAATTATACTATAATAATAGTATATTGGTTTCATAATCCAAGGAACCAAGGTCTCACTAGTGATAAAAAAATATTCTTTATTGATTTATTCTCATTTGAGAGATTATTGAAAAAGGTGATATTAAGATAGATTGAGTTCCTATAGAGGAAAATATTATGATCCCCTAACAAAGATCCTTACATAAAAAATCTAGAAATTTATTCCATCCCTCTTGCCATTAAATTAATGGGTGACTTTATTTAATGAAACAGGGATAATATTTTTATTTATAACCTAAATTAATTTATGTGTGAAATTATGTATCATGTAATTTATATTAACAGAAATATTTAATCATCCATTTATGATTTTTATATATAACATATGAGAGGATATGATAGTAACCCTTTGGAATATATATATTATCAGGTAATCCCTAATTGATTATCATCTTTCTAGGTTGTGATGATATGTTAAGATTAATATTATTAGGTTCACTTGTATAGAGATGCATTTGATCACTCATGGGATAAAATCTAGTGAAATTGTATTAGATTGACCCACTTTAAATTCACCACATCTATTATCATATATATGTCATTGGGGTTACCGAAGTGAAAATTAGCTATGGATCATTTTATTTTATATTGTAAAATAAACTCTATACTTTTGAGGTCTTTTACTTTGATACCTATATAAATTCATTTCAAAACATTTCTTTAGTGATTATAATTATGTATGATACTAATCAAGTGGATAAATTTGATTAACTAAGATAGGATGTGTCCACCCATGGTATGGGTGTAACATCCTGACCCTAGATCCACTTAACATGTGCCCCAATCCGGTGGGTCAAATGGACTTCAGTGTGCCTCCATTGATTCCATAGCCTACCGACTAGTAGAGAGGGTGTAAGGGTAGTACAGTGGAGAGACTATAACTTCATATCAGAGTAAAACAGTGAATACATCCAATAACAATCAATAGCGGAAGCATAATATAAACAACCACAATCAATAAACAGCTAAAACATAAACAGATAATTGAAAAAGCAACAAAAGACGTAAATAACTAATCAAGTGACAATATAAAAAAAGTCTCATAGGTAATGTCTAATATTTGGATGCATGGAATTATGGTACAAAAAGGAAATAGGCAGACATAGAATGTTGCACAATAGTATAAAAGGAACAAAAGGACAAAACATCTCCACAATCATCTCAACCCTTAGCCTGATACACCACTCATATGCTCTGACTAATAAGTACACATCAATAACCTAAAGTAGGGCCTTTACCCTTATTAGTACCCCCAATGGTATAATCTTCTCAAGTTACAAAGGAATCCATAGTAGTTTGTGAGATAAAAATCTTAGTAGGCCACCACCAATGGTCTCTAAGTGAAATCTGAGTAAGTTCTCGTAACTAAATGGTGTGAAGGTATTAGAAGGTAAGTAAACAAAATACTAATAAATAAATAACTACCCGATCATATTCATAAAGGACACATGATGGGTCTACCTAATTCAGATCACAGCTAGAATGTCTGATCATGTCACTATATATATATATATATTATTTAGTTATATATTGCATCCACCTATATGAATAAAGTTCTTTCCGATGCCAAATAAACATATACCTGAAATACTAGTGTTGGTTGGACTGAGATGTAACTCATAGGCATCTGTGACCAATCTATGAGAAAATAGGCTCATGAAATAGGGTACATTCCCTACATCTTGATAGATTTAGGGAGGTCATGACCGTCACTCAGGATGGTGAGTGATCATGTCATGGAAACACTCAAAGACGAAACGTGGTTCTAAGAATCATATCACCCATATCATCTCACTAGTGTGAGTCGCCATGCTCAACACCCGATGTAAGGGAGTGTGGGTCACCATTCCCATCTGAACCACATAACATCATTCCCAACCTTATAGAGGCATATATAATTATAAATGTTATGTGGATTTACCACCCATTAATTCTTTTTTATATATCCCATATATATAGTAGAGGAATATTAATTAATTACATAATATTTAATTTATAACCTCTTAAGAATATCATATGCATATTCAATTTCATATAAACCATTACCTTTCCAAAGAATCATTTAAAAAGGGATAATTAATGGGTAATGGTCTTACTATCCCAAGAGATAATTTCATTTAAAAAAAATTGATTCATTTAAATATATGTATCCCAAACATTCTTAAACCATTTCATTTAGAATCAACCCATTCAATTTACCAAATTATAAAAAACACACATACAAGGTTCAATTGTCATGGGAAAGGGGTCATGGTAATTTATTTTAAGGGATTCCACCAACTTGAATAATATGTCTTATATAAAAAATAAAATTTACTTTAACTAATTCATTCATTTTAACCAATTAATTCAATAAATCAAGATATCGAAAATCTCATTCCAAATGCTCAAGCTCAAGGAAAGTGATGTAGCAACAAGGCATATGAACACTTGGGAAATTCCAACTACAAAGGGGGAAAGAACCTAATCATTACCTTGGATTACATTAAAAACACATGATTCAAGGGAAATTTCATATAAAAGGAAAGAAAAAAAGCTTAATTGAATCCTGATAAATTGGACCAATTCACCGAAATGGCAAAATTTCCTTAGCACACCCAAGGGGGGCCATCATATGTAAGTGTGATCTCTAAACTAAAAAACAAGAACCAATTCATGTGTATCAAGGAACTTGGATCATTTTTACATGAACTGACCTACATAAATGAGATTCTCAATGAAGTAAGACATATGGAAGAAAAAAATAATGAAGAAATGGTCGAAACTCAAATGGAAAATAACGTGATCATCTTCTTTAAGGTCGTAGATGATGCCTCACTCGATATAAATTTTAGATTCAAATTAGGTTGGAAGATATTTGAGAAATAGTCCAATTAAAAGAAAATAGGTCAAATTAACCTACTTCTAAATAGTACAATATATGAAAAGATAAACATATATATGTTAAGAAATATTAGGGGAGCTTATAGATATGGACTCTTAGCTTCTGAAAGATTGAGAAACGGACACTCGAGGAAAGAGTTCGATAAAATCCAATCTTTGGGTGTTATTGCGCTCAAATATGAGGAAACCCAATGGTTTGACCACTAGAAAACAAGGATGAAGGGAAATAATCCTAATACTTTAAGTGGGGGGAAATGTTAATTTTTTCCAAAAATTTGGGTCACATAGTTTTTGCGCATGGTTTGAAAATTGTACACAACCCATACAGATCCACTGTGTCCCATAAAATAGTTGGTTTTCACACCCATTCTCTATAGACCACATGGTTTTAGAAAAAAATGTCTGGCCTATAGGTGCTCTTTTTTGTAGCCGCACGGTTTAATAAAAAGTTCAGCCCCGTTTTTTAGTCCATTTGCAGGATCTCTAGGCACCAAAAAAGACAAGGATTCTCCTTGGTCCTTCTTAGGTTATAGTACACCTTTAGGAGTTTCAATGGATAGATTCAAATTGAATAACTAACTATCCATACCTTCATTGAAAACATTGGTCATTACAACCTCCCCTCCATAAATAAACTCATCCTTGAGTTGGCCTTATGAGGGTAAGGAGGTACTATCAACAAAGGGTTCTAGTCATTGAGTTCTTATGTCAACTTCCCTCTCCCATGTCTCATCCTATACTTGTATGTGATTATATAGCACCTATACAAGAGGAACAAACCATGCTTGGAGTGTCTTTTCACTATGATTGATGATACACACTGGTTACTTCTCGAATGAAGAATCCATATCCAATTTGACATTGTCGGGATGGAAGACATGTGTTAGGTATGGATAATGTCGGAAAAGCTAAGATACATTAAATACATCATGTATAGACTAGTATATTTAGGGAATATCCAACTAGTATTCCACTATTCTAATCCTCTTCACAACCTCTAAGGGTCCAACAAACCATGGTGAGATCTTACCCTACTTTTTAATATTTCCATGCCCCAACATGGGTGAGACTTGTAAGAAAACCCAGTCTCTGACCTCATACTCAATAGGTTTCTAGAGTCTATTGGCATAAGACTTCTGTTTAGACTAAGATTTCCACATGCCCTTTCTAATTAGTTGTACATGCTCTGTATTCTCCTAAATGAGATGTGGTCCAAGCATAGATGCTTCTTCTACCTCTATCCATCATAGAGGTGAGTGATAAGGCCTACCATATAAGGCTTCATAGGGAGCCATCTCGATGGTAGCCTCAAAGATGTTGTTATAAGCAAACTCCAATAGATGAATGTGTTTCTTCTAGGAACCCCCAATGTCGAGGACACATACATGAAGTATGTCCTCTAGAACCTGAAATGTATGCTCTGTCTATCTATCAATCTGTGGGTGATAGGTCATGCATAGAAGTACTTATGTACCAAAAGCCTTTTGTAACCCCTTCCAGAATTGTGACATGAAATGAGGTTCTCGGTCAGAAACTATATAATGAGGAGCTCCATGGAGACATACCACCTATTTTATGTACAGCATTCCTAGTTCGTCTACTAATAAGGTCTCTCGTATAGGTTAGAAGTGTGTGACCTTCGTCAGATAGTCAAAGACAGCCCACACCAAATCATTTTCACAGGGTGATCTGAGTAGAACAGTCACAAAGTCCATGAAAAAATCATCCCATTTCAATAAATGAATGGCCAACGGTTGTGGAAGACCTACTAGATTCTGATGATTCACATTCACATGTTGACCGGTGGAACTCCTAGTGATGAAATTGGCAATCTCACGTTTCATACCAGGTTTCTAATACCGACGTCATAGATCTTGATACATTTTGGGGTCATCTTGGTGAATCCTCCATGTTAAGGTGTGAAATTCCCTCATCAGCTCCTCTATGTTGTATGTTAGGACCAATACATGCTCATGGAACAACAAGGTATCATCCCCATCCATAGTCCAACCATAAGATACAACTTCATCAAAAAAAATCTTGTAGGATGAGGCCCTTGGGATCTAACAGTTGTCTCCATATTACCCATTCTAGAATAGTGGATGTCGCTTCCAAGGTAGACAGGATATTATGAAAATGGTCCTCCTAAACCTCAACATGAATCTCTGTGAATAATTCCATAAGTTTCCATTCATCACTTGATTCCTAAACCACCTATTTTTGAGTCATACAGATCAGGGAATCGACCACATAATTCCCTATTCCTGAAGTGTAGGAAAGATCGAAGTAAAATGACTAATGGTACTTGACCCACCTATATTGCCTGAGATTCAAATCTCACTATGTAAAGATTCACCTCAGGATTTTGTGATCAGTGAATACAAAAAAAACTCTATCCATGTAAGTAGTGTTTTTAATAGTGTAAGGAATGCACTACAATAGTGATATTGAGATTGTGCGTTGAGTAATTCCAGCTGCCTGTAGTAGAAGTTAAAGCAGGTTTTAACCCCAAGTTTTCAAGTAAAAGAATGGAAATATGTTTTGTGACATTACCTAACCTATGTTTCTCGGGTACTAATCAAAAATCTTAAACATCCCATTCTCCCTTATGAACATTCTTAATTTCATTTGGCTATGTAAACTTCGCCCTCCTATGATAACAGACAATATAGACTCTTTAGGGAACAAACCAATCCATTATGATGATTATTTTAATCAAATTCATGTCGATGATGTATAGATTCAATAAAAATAGTTAACCACCTATCTTAATGGAAAATTATAACCGTAGATAACACCCACTGAATGGATACATAGTGGTGTATCTATCATCATGATTCCATGATAGTTCTCAACATTGAGGCCCATGCTATCAGAGATTGTATCAGATATAAATGTGTGAATCACACCTATATCAAATAAATAAGACACTAAAGTGGAGGAAATTAGGATAATACCTATTATAGAAAACAATCTAGGGTTATGCTCATATGGAATAGGCTAGACTGCATGTAACATGATAGTATTGTGGCCCTGAGTCACTACCTTACTGCCTTGAGTAGGTCTTCTCTATTGGCGCTGAGAATCATATGTCTGATTTCCTCTTCCAAGATCACCACCTCATCCAGATTTACTAGTGGTATTCCAACTACCTATCTATCATGATCTTTCTTACCCCTCTCCTGAATAAGGAGTAGGTGTTGATCCCCTCTCACTCAGAATTAGAGGGAAAGTCTGGTAGAAATATTTGATATATCCCATCCTTCCACAGCCTCTGCACTCAAATGGATTTTGTGAACACTATTATCTAACCATCCATAGCTCCCCATAGTGGTGAAAGATGAGGAAGCTATCTGTGTGAGGATCCTGGATTTTTCTACCTTAATGAGTAGTCTCAAATAACCTATTTCTCCTAGAGGAAGAACCAATTAAAGCCCTAGGTGACGAGTTTCCCTGACTCTCACCTTTAGCATCCCCCAAATTCCACTCTATCATTAGGTCATAGTTGACGATTTCAGTGATGGTAGTAAACATAAACACATTGACCTGAAAGAAGATGGTGTAACCTATCCCATTATCAAATTGATTGGCAGTCATAAGATCATTAAATGATAGAGGAGGAGAAAATCCCTGCAGCTTAGTTAAATGGGGAGAGTATTCCATAATTGTCAAGATTCCCCATTACAGATTCATGAATTCTCTATCTCTTTCATCCATCAAAGTATGGGGAAATTATTAGTAGTAGAAGACAGTCTGAAATTCATTCCAAACCATATAACATTTTCGATCATCCAAGGTGAAAAAATCCCACCACATCTTAGCTGAGTCATGGAGCATGTATACTTATAACATGACCCTCCACTTTGGAGGAATATTGATATTCTCAATTATAAACAGGATCACCTCAAGCCAAGACTCCATAACGTAAGGTCTTCCATCCCCTAGAAATGTAGGAGGATGTTTCTACTTAAAATTATGAGTCAACTATACCATGATCAGGTTAGGTCGACCAACACATTTTATTCCATGAAGCATATACAAGTTTCCCTCTCAGAATTGGTTGTTAGTGCCCAAATTAGGAACTAGAAGAGGATCCACATGAGGCTCTATAATAGGAATGTGTGGCATCTCTCGGCCCGGCACCTTAGGAACATGATTTTAGATTTCTTTTAGGATAATAACTAAAGGATTTAATAGTGGAATAATTATACAATGCCAAATGAACATCTCAAAAGGTATTTGAGAAACTGAAATGGTTACAGATCAGAAATAAGGATAAAGGTAAAGCCTTCCTATAAAAACAATCATGCCTCTTTTCCTGCTTCAAAGGCCAGGTCTAGATGGCAGATAAAGAACCAAAACATGCCACAAGAGCACTAGAAGATACCTTAATACCCACTACTAAGGCTAGGATCAGGTTTACATCACTGGGTTAGGCATATTGTTACACACTAATATTTTTTAACTTATTTATTTTGAATTAATTTAACCTTTTTCATACTTTTCATTTCATGAAAAATTGGAAATAGTTTATTTTGTATTAAAGCACCATGTTTGTCTTTAATTATATGAAAAACCATATTAATTTTGTACTACACACAACATAAATTTTTTCTTTATCTACATGGAACATCGATGTTAGCATGAGTTACACACAACAATGACTTTCCTTGATGTCTTGCATAACACACAAGACTGAGTTTTACTCAATAATAGTATATCATAAAAATGTTGTTATTTAATATAATAAGATATAACATAGAAGTTAAATTAGGTTTTATGAATAGTATTAACTAATTTAAGAAAATTTATGGTTTACAAAAATATAAGATAAATTCATAGGTTACCGATTAATTATAAATGAATATGAAAACTGATTTAATGTAAAGGTAAGTATTATTATAGTCACAAGGGTGTTTTACCCTTATAAATTAAATGAATAATAATTAGTGAGTGATGTTAATTAAATATATATGTTATATATTCAGTCAAATATTTTTTATATTCATCAAATATATTTGATTGACATATGATAAGAACAAACCCAATTTTATTCTTTAAAACCTATTTTTTTATAAAGGTGGTTTTACCTCCTTTTAATAAGGAACCCATTTTAAATAAAAAATTTGGCACTTTTATAGATTTAATATGTCAAAATAAACTTCATATTTTAAGGGGAAACATAAAAATTATTTTAGGTTAAATTTTTGATATTTTTCTATAAGGTTTCATTTTTTAATGAATAATTTAGAATATTGTATTTTAGTTCAAAAATTATTTTTCATAAAATTTATTTATAAGGATAAATTCTGTTTTAAATAGGTTTAAAAGTTTAATTAGATAATATTTCTCTCTATTAATACAATTTTTATCATTGGAACCAATTTCACATTGAAATTGGATAAAAAAAACTTAGCAAACTTTTGATTAATTTTACTTTAAAAACCTGCAGTGTCGTCTCGTCGGTAGGATAAATTTTAAATTAATTTCTACCACTTTGGTGATTGTAATTTTGGAAAAATAGATTCCATATTTGGAATATGTATAATATATAATGTCTAATAATTTTTAAAATTTCCCCCAAAAATATTAGTTAGACTGATTAAAATTAATTGCATCGGTTAATAGAAAAATTAGGATAATAAAGTACTAAAAAATAAATTTAATTACCAAAATGATCTAGAAAATTGTAAAAATCCCATTGGATTAACAATTATAAATCATGAAACATCCATTATTTTGTTTTTTTTGGGTTGGTATGACTTTTTTTAGGTAAAAACATGGGTACACCTAACTTGCTTTCTAAAATGCCAAGTGTGTCCTTTCCCTTCCCTATAAAAGGCCACTAACTCTTCCCATTCCTCACACCTATAAAACCACTTATGTTTGGACAAGATACTTCCAATACGCTTTTCAGAAATTCTAACATCCTCTTTGAATCATCCCGTTGGGAATAAATTCTTCCAAGGAAGCCTTTTGGCACAATCCAAAAGGAGCTACCCGATTAAGAGGAAACGTCTTCTCTCAAGATAATTTATTTTATTTTATTTCCCCACCCCATAAACACCATTTATTCAATGATTTTATTAAAAAAAATTGTCCTTGATATACTATGATGTTTTTATTCTATGTTTACTACCTAAACCTACACACACCTCCATCTAATGGGTAACGAACATAATGTTTACGTGTACGGTGAACTACCGCCTCACTAAGCGATGATTGTTCATTTTTACATTACCACATCTCATGGTGGGAATTATGATGGAAAATATTTTTATATATTTAATATATTATATTTTGTATGTCTTTTATCTTATTCATTCATTTTAAAACACATATCTTTTCACTTTCCATTTGGTGTAAATATAATAATTTCGTTTGAGGAAGTGTGAACTACCGCCCCCTCAAAGCGATGTGATTCGTTCAAACACCACTTGGAATGTATTAAGGATGGGTTTAGTGAACTTATATGACATATATAACATTATAATGCTAGTTTAAATATATCATATACATATACACTTATATGTAATTTCCATTCTTTCTTCCAATACGATAATGAAAACGGAAATAGCGTTTGTGTGTACGTACATCTTACCCTCTCCGTGAATGGTGTATTCAATTTCTTACTTATATATTATAGATATTATTATAATACACATATAATTAATATGAATTATATTTATATAATTTTGTACATTATATCAATCATGATATAAGGATATGAACCAAATATATAAAAAATTTATACACATGTGAAAAATAAAGAAAATATTACCCGAATTGAAACCTTAACGTAGGATTGTTAAAAAGTGGGTAATATAAGGTTATAATAAAACCATATATGGTATTAGATATAATAAAATGGTTCTATAAAATATTTATATAAACTATATTTATTATACAGGTGGTTTGAATGAGTATGACGAGAGTCAAGACACAAGGTGTGGAGATTTCATCTCACTTTTTATTTCAGTGAGATACATGATTTATTCACCTCCCACTCTTTTTGTGTGGTGTGCATACTTAACATGAATGTATTAATTGTTTATTATTGTTAAATTAATGTTTATTTTCATATCCATTAAATGACCTTTATTTTTTGGTGTTTATGTTTCAAAAGTTACCAAATCGGTAAAATATTTTTGTCTAAATTTTCCTTATTTGAGACTCATGTTTTGTTATACACCTAAATTAATTTAGAGGTTTATATAATTCCATTTAACATGATATATCATGAATAACCATATTTTCATGATATTATAAGATTCATTTAATTTCCTTTTTTTACATGGAGAGTATGATCCCAGTTTACCAAGTTGTAAGAGTTTATTGAAACAATCTCATCGCTTTTAAAGATTTTTTATGTTTATGCTTACTTTGATGAAATATTATAACCCATCTCTCAAAACATTCATGAATTTTATTCTATTGTGGTTATTAAAGATATATTCATGTATTGGTACCATTTTATAATCATTGTTACATAAGATAGTTAAGAAGGTGTTTTTAAAAAAGCCTGACTTTACCCTTTCTTTGGTTGGAAATATATGTTCCTTCACAACATGTTTTCTAAAATGGGTTTCCAAGAATATTATAACATTATCTTATAATCTTTAAAATAAATTTTTACCCTTGTTTATTTTACCAATATCATCAAAGGAATATTCTTTTCTCTTTCCAAATAAGGCATTTTTCTAACCTTTTTACTATGTAAAAGGAATGTTCTTTTTACCTCATATGACATATACGGATTTACCTTATATCATTACTTTGATGCTTACTTTGCATTTATAAAAGTATAATTTTTAAGAAAATTCTTTCAAAATTCACTTTCAATGATTTTTTTTCAAAAAAAATTCAATATTATTTTATAATTTTTCAAGGAAAATTGTTTTCAAAATGTTTTAAATAATTATTTATAAGATTTCAAAGTATTTTCAAAGAAATGGGTTTTAAAACATTTTCATAATTTCTTTGTAAGATTTCAATTTTTTTCAAAGAAAAATGTTTTTAAAATGTTTTGAATCTTATTTTATAATTTTTCAAGAAAAAAGGTTTTCAAAATGATTTCAAGCCTTTTTTATAAGTTTCCATGGTATTTTCTAAGAAAATTATTTTAAAATTGTTTTATGTATTAAAAATCATTTTCAAAGGAGAGAGGATATTTTCCTCAATAATTTTTTTTAAAGATATTTTGAAATTATTTTCCATATAAGATGATATATATTGATGTTACTCGTGCCCTTTTAATAAATGATCTACATGTTCCATTCATATTCTATCTATGAATGGGTTTTTCATAATGTCATGGTCTTTATGAAACTCGTTTCTATTTCATGGGTTATACATTTATGAAATCCATTTCTCTTTCCTAGGTTATTATTTTGATAAAATTATTATGGAACCTGTTTATTTGATATAGGTTATTATTTTTTTATATGTTTATGATACCCATTTCATTTCATGAGTTAAGATATGATTTTTTATGATTTTATGGAACATGTATGTATAATTTCACAATGGGATGGGTGGGACCAATATCTCCCACTAAATAATTTGGTAATGAAATTTTTTTAATGAGATAAAAGGGTACATAGGAGGGAATAAAAATCCAAAAAAGAGGTTAAATAGGAGGAAATATCAAGAAAAAAACAAGAGGGTAAATAGTAGGACTTCCCAAACTCGAAACAAGAGGGTACATGGGAGGACAACCCAAGACATAAACAAGTGGGTGTAGGGGAGGGCATCCCAAGCCTAAAGCAGGTATATAGGTGATTAACCCAATACTAACATGTTACAAAGGCATTGGTAGTCCACCTTAACATAGGGTTTTTATGTGTGTTTACCATAATTCTATGTTTTATTCCTATATTCTCTTTCATGGATTATGTTCTTTATTTCATTATGAATCATGTATTATGAACATAAAATCTTTATTATGATCTCTAATACGTATGGAATGATCTTAAAATATTAATCTCTTTTTCCATAAACTTTTGTTCATGCTATGCTTACACATTTACTTTATTTACTCTTACTGAGCATCTAGCCCCACCCCTTTCTTATGTTTCCTTTACCAAAGTTATGAAGAAATGTTTTAGGTAGAAGTACAAAAGCTGGAGATATTTTATGGGATATGTTGAATATATTTCACCAGTATAGAAGATTGTGTTTCCATGTTTCCAAAGACACTAAACTATTACGGTCCTCAGGCATGTACTTTTGTAATGTACTGAATAATCATCTAAAATGATGTAATATCCATGTATGTTAAGACTGGGTCTCTATAGTTGGTATCAAAGAAAATTTTTAGTCATCCTTTTGAAACTAGGATGAGAAAACATTAGTCATACCAATAGGTATATTTTTAATGATATATCTGGGGATGACTCTAAGTAAAGGTATAAGGATGAGTCAAAGTTTAGGAAAATGTCTTGGAATTTTGGTAAAGGATATAATACGTGGTGTCTTATCAATACATCCATGTCTGGATACTAAAATTTTATGTGTCTATTTCACATATTAACCTATGGGTAAAAATAATGATAAGATGTCTCAGGCTTGACTCTGGGTAATATAGTACACAACAACGTTCCTTTCTACACACCTAGTTTGACACTCTTGAGGGACATGCTTTGGTAATTCACAAACACCACATGTACCATCCTTAATGATTTAAATAGAATTTTTCCATGCATAACCTAGGATAAACCTAATGTGTTATATATTAAGGAGGTTTTTATACTTTAGATTTTCTATATGTTACTTTTCATGATTATTTGGTTCCTCATTATAATAATTTTGTCTTACTCTAGGCTTTTTAGCTAATGGTTATAACCCGAAGGAACTGTGTTAATGGTGATTCCAGTGCAAAATGTAATGAATTTCCTCCTGAAGATCTAAATTCTATGGAGGCTAGAATAAAAAATCATATTTCTATAGTCTCAAAAATTTCTAAAGCTATGAATCATGATGAGATTCAAAATGAGAAATGGTGGGAACAATGTTTTATTGAATCCTTTATGAGGCATCACCTACCTTCTTTTAGCGGGTCATCTAATACACTTTTTTTTGAACACTAGATAAGTACCACTAAAATGATATTTTCTATTTTCAAGTGTTTGGATCATGAGAAAGTCATTCTGGCTATTTATTAGTGAGATGGTGAAGCAGACCAGTGGTGGACTCTAATCAGGAATATAAGGAAGAAAGATGAAATTGAATCCATGGATTGGGATGAGTTCAAGAAATTATTCTTAAATAAGTAATCTCTTCATGTTCTTCGTAAAAAGTTGGAAAAGGATTTCATTGATTTGAAACAAAAGGATAATGAATCTGTTATTACCTATGAGGATAATTTCACAAGACATGTGAGGTACACTTCTGGGATTATCATCCAACCCGAAAGTAAAGTTGATAGGTTCTTCAGTTGCTTAAATCCATGTCTCGGAAGGGCGTTCTCCATAAGAGACATTAGTATCTATGAATAGATTGTGAATTGTACAATAAAAGTTGAAATAGAGGTTGAAGTTACTTATAAATCTCATGGTTTTGATAAAAAAAGGAATATGGAGTTCAAAGGAAAATCTAACAGCCATGGAAAAAATAAAATGATCCTTTCGTTATGCACAAATTGTGGGAAGAAACATAGATGGAATTGTATTAAGAGGACTACGAGATTTTTTTAAGTTTGGAAGGGAATTTCATTAAGTAGTTGAATGCCGAACTAATGGGATGAATTTAGATAATTATGAAAATAATGATAAATAACTATAGAATTTACCTCCTAAAATTCAGTGTTTCAATTGCATGGAGTTTATCCATTATGCTAACAAGTTCCCCAATCAAAGGATTAATGTGAATGATAAGCCACAAAAACCTCTGAAGACAAAGGAAAATGGGAAAGATTATGTGATCATAATGGTTGTAGTGAACCAAAATAATTAATAAGTTCTTATCAGTCCCTCCTTAATTGGGAATGTTGTGTTTGATTTTGTATGAATAATACCTATGAAAATATTATTGTTTATCCTTTGGTGAGATTTCATGTAATTATCTTTCCCTACATGAATTGTGTAATAATAAAATCACATCTTATATTCAATCATTATAAGGATTCATCCAATTTTCTAATAAAAAATATTTTAGGTTATGATAAGATCTTATTTAAGGAATAAAGGTGACTTATATTATGGAAGGATTATAAGGTTAGCCATTTATAGAAATTTTATGTTAAACTTAACTTGAAGTCAGTAAGATTAATGTGTTATCATTCCATATGAGTATTTATGCATATTTGATAGCTTTTCCAAACTACTTTAGGTTGATGATAACTAAGGGGATGGCATATCATGGGTCTCATGATCTTTTAGTACTTAAATAATTAAAAAAAAGCCGCCTTCTATTTTAGAGGAAGATGTGAAGTGGATGAAGGAAAAAAAGAAGGTTGAGGTTGTCCTGAAATCATTGAAGTATATCTTTTCATGAAAATTATTCATCATTAGGAAAAAGATAATCTTGAAACCAAAAATGTTATCATGGTACCTTTATTTTCGATGGATTAGATGGTCCCTTAGTTCATCGTAGATTTAGGACTTCCTAATTATTAATTTTATCATGAACTTGTTCTCTATCACTATCTATCAGAATATTATTGTTATATTTTTCTTCCATGTCCATGTTTTCACTTCCCAACTTATGTTCTCTTATGTGGAAACCCAGTTATATGGTAATCATTATGGTCCCAACATTCTCTTTTAAAGGGATGTTTTAGTAATCATTTTTGTGATGGGGGTTTCTATGAATAAAACTTTCAAGTATTAAACCTACGATAACCTAGATGAATTTCAAGGGTGAAATACATTTTAAGTGGGGTAGAATGTAGCACCTCGAGATTTTGTGAATTATTTTTTTCAAATTAATTTAATATTCTTGATATTTTTCATTTCACACAACATGGAAATAGGTTATTTTATATTAAAGAACAATGATTGGAATACGTTATCCACAACACCAAGTTAATATTCCCCTACACACGATATAAATTTTTTATTTCTCTACACGAAACATCAATGTTAGCTTTCATTACCTGCAACAATGACTTTCCTTGATGGCTTTCATAACACGTAAGACTGAGTTTCACCGAATAATAGTATATCATAAAAAATTTATTATTTAATATAATAATATATAACCTATCCATTAAATTATGTTTTATGAATATTATTAACTAATTTATGAAAATATATGGTTTAAAAAAATATAATATGAATTCATAGGTTACCAATTAATGTGAAATGAATATGACAATCGATTGAATGTAAAGGGAAATATTATTATATATACAAAACTATTTTACCCTAATAAATTAAATTATTTATAATTAGAGAGTGATATAAATTTAATATATATGTTATATTTCCAATAAAATATTTTTGATATCTATCCAATAGTTTTGATAGACATAAGATAATAACAAACCCAATTTTATGTTTTAAAACCTATAATTTTTTTATAAAGGTAGTTTTACAGTCTTTTAATGGAAAACCTATTTTAAATCCAAATTTTGGAACTTTTACAGATTTAATTGGTAAAAATAAACTTCATATTTGAAATATAATCTTAAAAATCTAGTTAGGATAATTTTTTGGTATCTTTCTGTATGGTTTCATTTTTTAATGAATAGTTAAAAATACCACCTTTAGGTTCAAAACTACTTTTACATGAAATTTATTTAAAAGGTTAAATTATATTTTAAATTGGTTTCAAAGATTAATTATATAATATTTTTATCATCTAATATAATTTAGGTCATTGTAAACAATTTCACATTGAAATTGTATATAAAATTTTAGCAAACATTTGATCATTTTTACTTAAAAAACCTGCAGTGTCATCCCTTCAACAGGATTAATTTTAAATTAATTTCTGAAACTTATGTGATTATAATTTTGAAAAATGTATTACATATTTGGAATTAGAATAATTTATAATTTATAATAAGGTCAAATTGGTTTTTTTCTAAAAATATTAGTGAATGTGATTAAAATTAATTACATTTGTTAAGAGAAACATTAGGTTAATAAAGTACTAAACATTAAATTTGACTCACTGAAAATTATTTTTTATTAAAATGAAAACAATTTTTAGGAAAAAGTGAGAAACCATACATGAATTCACAATTTCAGTAAAAACATGGGTACACCAAACTTGTTTTCAAAAATGCCAAGTGTGTCATTTCCCTTCCCTATAAAAGGCCACCACCTCTCCCCATTACTCAAGCCTATAAAACCACTTAGGTTCAGAAATTATTATCCCAATACACTTCCTAGAAATCCTCCATTCCTCTTTAAATCCACCCTTTGGGCATAAATTCTTCCAAGGAATCCTTTTGGCACAATCCAAATAGAGCTACCCGATAAAGTGGTAACTTCTTCTCTCTAGATCCTTTATATTATTTTCATTCTCCACCCCCTACACTCTATTTATTACATTATTTTATAAAAAACCCTTATACTTAATATACTATGATTTTTTATTTTAATTTTTATACCTACACTTACACACACCTCCGTCTAATGGGTAATAAATATATTGCTTACGTGTATGGTGAACTACTACCTCACTAAACGATGATTGTTCATTTTTCCTTTACCGCCTCTCATGGTAGAAATTATTATAAAAAATTTGTTTATATATTCCATATATTATATTTATTTTTTCATTATGTTTCTTTATTCCTTTTACAATATATATCTTTTTTACTTTCCATTTGGTGTAAATACGATAATATTGTTTGAGGAAGTCTGGACTACCGCCCCCTCAAAGTGATGTGATTCGTTCACACATCACGTGGAATGTATTAAGGATGAGTTTAGTGAAATAATATTATATATATAAGATTATAATTCTACTATAATTATATCTTATACATATAAACTTATATTTTATTTTCTTTCTTTCATTTAATTTTACAGTAAAAATAAAAACAACGTTCATGCGTACGTACGGCTTGCTGTCTCCATGAATGGTGTATTCCATTTAGTACTAAAATATTATATATATTATTATAATACACATATCTTTAATTTAAATGATATTTATATCATGGTTAAAATTCTATAAATCATGATATAAGTATACAGACCACCAATATAAAAAATTAAGACACATGCGAAGAATAAAGAGAATATTACCTGAAGTGAAACCTTAACATAGGATTGTTAACAATATGTTAATATAAGGTCATAATAAAACCATATATGTAAATAGATATAATAATATAGTTCTTTAAATTATTTATAATAAATTTATATTAATTATACAGGTGGTTTTAACGACTAAGAAGATATTCAAGACACAAGTTAAGGGGATTTCATCTCTCTTTTTATTTCCGTGAGATACATGATTTATTCACCACCCACTACTTTTTTTCTGGTGTTCATACTTCCCATGTATGTATTCAATGTTTCCAATATTTAAATTTATTTTTATTTTCATATCCACTCCATGACCTTTATTTCATGGTGTTTATGTTTCAAAACATACCAAATCCATAAAATAGTTTTGTCTCAATTTTCATTCTTTGAGACTCGTGTTTTGTTATGCACCTAAATTCATTTTTGAGGTGTATATTAATCCATTTTAAATGATATATCAGGAATCTAAATATTTTCATGATATTTTAAGCTTTATGTAATTTCCTTTTTCTTACATGTAGAGTATAATCCCAAGTTACCAAGTGATAAGAGTTTATTGAAACAATATCATTAATTTTAAATATTGTTTATGTTTATGATTACTTTAATGAAATATTATAACCAATATCTTAAGACATTCATGATTTTTTTTCTACACTGTTTATTCCTACTATATTTATGTATTGGTACAATTTTCTACTCTTTGTTACATAAGATTGTTGAGAATGTGTTTTTAAGAAATCCTGACTTTACCATCTCTTTTGTCAGAAATCTATGTTCCTTCCAAACATGTTTTCTAAAAAGGTTGTCCAATAATATTATACTATTATCCTATAATCATTAAAAATCATTTTTACCCTTTTTTTCTTTTTCCAATCTCTTTAAAGTAATCTTCTTGTCTCTTTTTGAACAAGACATTTTTTTAGTCTTTTTACAGTGCAAATGGAATGTTCTTTTTACCTCATATGACATGTATGGATTTACCCACCATCATTTCTTTGATTCTTACCTAGAATTTTTAATAGGTTATTTTTTATGAAAATATTTTTAAATGTATTTTTCAAAAAAAATTGTTTTCAATTTTTTTTCAAGATTCTTTTATAATATTTCAAGGAAAATTGTTTTCAAAATTTTTTAAATCCTTATTAATAAGTTTTAAATGTTTTTTCAAAGAAATGGTTTTCAAAACATTTTCAAGATTTCATTATAAGTTTTCAATTTTTTTCAAAGAAATATGTTTTTAAAATATTTTGAAGCTTGTTTTATTGGTTTTAATGAAAAAAGTTTTTCAAAATGATTTCAAATCTTCTTTATAAGTTTTCAATATATTTTATAAGAAAATTGTTTTTAAATGTTTTTATGTATTAAAATTCCTTTTCAAAGAAGAAAGGATATTTTCCTCAAGAATTTTTTTTACAAGATATTTCAAATTTATTTCCCATATAAGATGACATCTGTTGATGTTACTCATTACCTTCTAGGAAATGATCTAAAGGTTGAATTCATATTCTTTCTATGAATGGTTTATGCTTAATGTCATTGTCTTTATGAAACCAGTTTCGCTTTCACAGGTTATACATTTATGAAATCCATTTCTCTATCACGGGTTATTCTTTTGATGAAATGATTATGAATCCTGTATCTTTTTCCATAGGTTATGATATGTTTATATGATTATGATACCCATATCATTTCATGGTTTAATATATGATTGTTTTTGATTTTTTGGAACATGTATGTATGATTTCATTATGATATGGTTGGGACCTATATCTCCCTCTAATGCATTGGGTAATGATAAATGTTTTTGAGCTCAAAGGGTACATGAGAGGGAATCCTAAGCCCAAAAAATAGGGTAAAAATGAGGAAATCCCAAGCCTGAAACAAGAGGGTAAACATGAGGACATCCCAAACCCAAAACAAGAGGGTACACAAGATGACATCCCAATACTGAAACAAGAGGGTACACGGGAGGGAATCCCAAGCCTGAAGGAGGTATGCAGGTGATTAACCCAAGCTTAACATGTTACAATGTCCTTGGTAGGACTCCTTGACATAGGGTTTTTATATGTGTTCACCACGATTCCATAAATTATTTCTATATTATGATTTCATGGCTTATGATCTTTATTTACTTATGATTAATGTCTTATGAAATTAAAATATTTATTATGATCTCCAATATGGTTGGAATGATCTGAAAATGTTAAGTTCATGTTCCATAGGCATTTTTTCATGTTATTCTTACACATTTACTTTATTTACACTTCCCGAGCATCTGAGCTCACCCCTTTCTTATGATTCATTTCCACAGGTTACGAATAAATGTTTTAAGTATAAGTACTAAAGGTGGAGATATTTTGTAACAGCCCGAGATTTTATGAAAAATATTCTTTTTAATTAATTTCTTGTGTTGTACGCTACAACAAAAGGAGCTTGCACAACACGCATCCTTGACTTTCCTTGCATTACACACAATCGCGACCTTCCTCGATAGCGTGTGTAGTACGCAATACCGAGTTTCACTAAACAACGATATGCTATTAAAATATTATTAAAACTAGCCGTTATGAATAGTAATAACCACTTTTTGAAATTTTGTAAATTTTATTTTTCAAAATGGAATTCATTTTTGGATTCATAATATCGAAATTAGATTAGGGTGAAATTTTGGTACTTTTCGGATAACTTTCATATTCTGATGAATAGTGAAAATTACTAAATTATAATTAAAAACACCTTTTTTAATCAAAATAATTAATAGTGATAAATTATTAATTTGAGTGGTTTTAAAGTATATTTAGAATATATTTTTACAATTTAATACAATGTTGGTCATTGGTTGTAATTTCACATTTAAACCAGACATAATCAAGTGTCAATCTTTGGATAGATATTGTTTCTTAAAAACGCGCTATTTGTTTTAACAGCGGGATTTAATTATAAAATTAATTAATGCAACTTCTATGTTATGAATTTGGTAAAATAGACTTCATTTTTGAATTCGGAATATGAAATATAGCTTAGGATGAAATTTTGGCATTATTCTGAAAAACATCAATTTTTGATGAATAGTGAAACTACTAAGTGGTAGGTTAAAAACTGAATTTTGCATAAAACTTAATTTTACCACTTCTGTGAATGGAATTTCAAAAATCCGACAGACACGGTTGATATCAGTAAGTAAAATGTGGTTCAATGAGATAAAAATAATTTTTTGGTGAATAGTAACTTTTTACTTTTTTACCGCGGTTAATAGTAAATAGGGTAACTAAGGGTAAATATGATATTAATATTACCATAACACATGTCCTAATTCTATTGTACAAGTGTAATTCGACCAAAAACAAACTTAGGAATAAAATATGACCATTTAGGCCCACTTGGATTAGATTAGGACATTTATTATTAATTTATTTAAAGAAGGGTTAAAATAGATAAAATCAAAGTTTAATAAGTAAATCATTTTTAATATGGGGTTATACATAAGATAAATTCGACTATAAATATTAATTAGAAATCTAAAAAGATTTCCTACATAATGGTATTTTATTTGTAATTTTTAGACATCAAATAATTTAATTTATTTATGACACAAAGATGATGCAGTAATTATCTTATTAATGAAATATTGACATAATTGATAATATAAATACCAAAATAAATGTAATTTAAGACTTTTTATGAATTAAAATAATTTTCTAGGTTACTATTATATATTAGAGTTGATTTAATCAACTTGGTTCGAACATATAATTCTGTTATGACTTTCACAAAAATCATATATCAAATAGTGTCAAAATTGACACAAAATAGTTTTTAAATCAAATATTATATTATTAATTGTTATTTTATTCCTAAAAATCTAAGTTTCGGCCAAATGACTTAGATAAAGATATATATATTAATAATAAACAATTTGGGGTTCGTTTGGCATTTTATAGTAAGTGTATTAACCATATAGTGAAAGAAAACAAAAAGACACGGTAAAAGTTAAATTATTTAACTTAGAGTTAAATCTAATTGATAAGGTTAAAATAATACCCTAAACTTGTCTAAATCCTATTGGTTGATAGGATTTCGACCCATCCCCACTTTAGCTTCGAAATAAGACCCTTTGGAACCATTATAAACCGATTTTTACATTAATATAAAATAATATTTTGAGGTATTCCTAAGGTGCCCCTCTCCTCCCTTATAAAAGGACACATCCTCCCCCTCCTCCTCACACCAATTTGAGCACTCAAGCTCGGCCAACCTCTGCAAAAATATCTTCTCCACTTCCCTAGAAACATCCTAGAGGTTCTGGTCTTCCTCAAAGACCAATTTTAGTTCCCTAAGAGGAGGTCTCCAAAAGGCGCTTCAAAGAAGAGGTAATTACCGTTACCAATTCTTCCATCTTTATTTCTTCTTCCACTTCTTCTTCTTAGGTTGTTTCATTATGAAGTAATAACATCAGTATCACTCATATACTGATATGTTATTATAAGTATGAAACAACCCTATTTCACCATCTATCCATCCTACGGAAAAAGAAATCACCGCGTGTGCGTACGTACGGAATACCGTCTCCACGCCGTGGTGTAATCTATTTTCCACCACCACCTTACATGGATGGGTATAATGGTGTAAAGAATAACTATACATAGTTATTACAACATCATATTGATTCTGATATATTGTATAATCCACTCCAATTCAATTCAATATTTATAGAAATGATATCATCGCTCGTGCGTACGTACGGACTACCGTCTCCACGACGCGATGAGATTCATTTTCCATGTTAACCATTTAAGAATGATTATAAAGTATATATAAGAAATAATAATGAAATATATGAAATTATAAAGCTACTGGATTTATGTATATATATACATATGTATGTCATCTACTTACTTCCATTTCAAGACAATAAGGAAAGGAAAACAGCGTTCATGCGTACGTACGGACTACCGTCTCCATGAACGGTGTTTTTCATTTTATTTATCTACCTATTATATATATATATACTGAATATATATGATATATAAATCATATTTTATATTCTGGAAGTAAGTAAATCATGATATATGTAATAATGATGTCAAGAACAACAAGTCAAAACACCTACGATAAATGAAACGATTTTACCCAAAACGTTTCTTTAACATGGAATTTACAAAAGAACGGGTAATATAATGTCATAAGAGAACCATATATGATATCATAACAATGAATATGATTCTGTAATAAGTCAATAACATTATGTAAATCATTATACAGGAGGTTCGGACACGTACAAAGCAAGTCGGACCTAAGGTAAGGGAAAATATCACAATCTCATTTTTATCCGAGATTGTTTATTCGTAAGTATTTACTGGGGTGTATTTTATCATCCACATCCATGTTTCATAAATATGTAATATTATTTCCATCCAACTACAATTGTTTGAATCCAATTTTACCCTTCGGTGAGTTTTTAGTAAAAGAAATGAAAGGAATCTTTTGTCATTTTTTCATACGAGGTACTTTTTGACTTTTCCGACAAAAGTACGAAGAATGTTTTTTTTAACTTATACGGCACGAACGGATTTTTACGGTTTTATAAAGCCTTATTTTCATGAAGCTTCCTCCAAAATATTTCATGACTATTTTCAACAAAATCTCTTTCTTTTAAAATTGCATGACGTTTTGTGAAAAGAAATTGATTTTGAAGAAGAAAGGATATTTTCCTCAAGAATTCATTTCAAGTGTTTTATCAAAATTATTTTCCATCTAAGATAACATAGGGTTCTGTTTTTATCCCTATTATTACATTGATTTGATTATGTTGTGATGGAATTATTTTTATGAATCCCTTTATCGTATATGAATTGTTTTATGATGTCATGATGTTTATGATTCCCATTTTTATTACATGGGTTATGCAATGATGTATGGTATATGATTTTGTGGCACACATAAGAATGGTATCATTATGAGATGGGTGGGACCTATATCTCCCTCCAATGCATTGGGTAAAGATTTTATATCTCATGAGATAGACAGGGCTGGAACGGTAGGTTATACCGGTTCAGTGAAACAGGACTGAAACGAGGGTTACTCGATTCAGAAAGGGACTTTGTCCACTAAGATAGTCTTGGCAATGAGTCTTGACTAACAAGAAATGATTTTCTATGATTATGTGTGTATGCCACAAGGTTTAATGTTTTAAGTTATGATTATTGTGATTACATTTCACTGCCATGATTTATCCCATGTTATGAAATTATGATCTCTTTTGCAGGTTAAGATTTCCAAAAGTTATGTGCTTGTGTATACGATGTGATTGATATTTATTTTGTTCACCCTTACTGAGAATTTGAGCTCACCCTTTTATGTTTTCTTTTCCCCAGGATATAAATAAAGGTTTTAGGTATAAAAAGGAAGATCTTTATGGGAGATGTTGAAGATCTTCCACCACGATTAGAAGATTAAGTTCCGAGTTTCCAAAGACACTAAACTATTACGGTCCTTGTGTGTGTGTTTTTGTTATGTACGATGTATTCCGCAAAAGTAATGTAATGTCAATGTACGTCAAGCTTCGGGTCTCTACAGTTGGTATCAGAGGAAAGGTTTAGTCAACCTTTGGAAACTAGGATGCGAAAACGTTAGTGAGATCCCTAGAGATATTTCTAAGGTATGTCTAGGGATGTCTCTAAGGTTAAGTATACGTATAGGTTATAGTCCTAGAATTGCGCTAACGATCTTATAATTAAAACTAAGATGTTAGATATTGAAGGTACTCCTCCTTTATTATGTTATTTTCCCTAGCATGATTTTTGCCTCTCACACTATTCTTTTTGGGTTTTAGACGATGGTTGGAACCCGAAGGAACCGTGTTGATCAATGCAATGGAAAATGCAATGATTGCCCTCCTGAACAAACAAATGTTATGGGAGATGGAGTACAAAATCTTATTGCTATCCTTACACAAGCTATGAATCATTCTGGACTTCCAAATGAGCAGAGAAAGGAACAGTATTCTATTGAGTCCTTCATGAGGCAACGTCCACCTTCTTTCAGTGGGACTTCCGATCCACTTGTTGCTGAACAATGGATCAGTACCAATGAAAAGATATTTTCAGTTCTTCAATGTTCTGAGCATGATAAAGTCATTTTAGCAGTATATCGTTTGGAAGGTGAAGCTGATCAATGGTGGAATCTTATCAAGAATACAAGGCAAAGAGATGAAATTGAGTCCATGGAATGGGACGAGTTCAAGAACTTGTTTTTCAGTAAGTACTTCCCTCGTATTCTTCGAACAAAGATGGAGAAGGAGTTTCTTGAACTAAAGCAAAAGGATGATGAATCTGTTGGTATATACGAAGTGAATTTTACAAGACTTGCAAGGTATGCATCTGGCATTATCATCCAACCTGAAAGTAAAGTTGATCGATTTTTCAGTGTCTTAAAACCAAGTCTTCGAAGGGCATTAGCTATAAGAGACTTCGGTAGCTATGAAGAAATTGTGCGTTGTGCTGTCAAGGTAGAAATGGAAGTTGGTGTTACATACCCATCTCATGGTTTTGATAAGAAACGAAAGATGGAGTTCAAGGAGAAATCTCAGAATAATGGTGAAAAGAAGATGAATGTTTCCTTATGCTCAAAGTGTGGAAAGAAGCATGGAGGAGATTGTCTTAAAGGGACTAGAAAATGTTTTAAGTGTGGAAAAGAAGTTCATCGAGTAGCTGAGTGTCGAAGTAATGGAAAAAGGGTTTCTAATGATGTGAACAAAGAAAACACTGCAGAGAACGCACCACCAACACTTCAATGTTTCAAGTGCAAGGATATGGGACATTATGCCAATAAATGCCCTAATCCAAGGGTTAGTGATGATCAACATGAGCAACCACTTAAGGCAAAGGACAAAGGGAAGTCACATGCGATCACTATTGGCGATGTTGAATATGACAATGAAGTGGTGGAATGATTAAGTGTTTATGTAATGGGATTCCAAAATAGTGTTGTATATAGTATCGTGGAATATTGGAATATTTATGTATTGGTCTATTGTGGTTTTCAATAATTTCATGGTATCAGTAACCATGGAAAGTGATTGAGATATTTTTGGAAAAAGAATGATATGCGCATAATGAAGGGAAAATGAGAAAATTAAATATTTGACAGTATTCATGAGCTCATGATTGATATAAGGACTAAGTGATATCATGGTTTGAGTATATAGAATTTTGAGGATTTTGGTATGTGGAAAGTGTTAACTTTTAACTTCATTCATGTTTTCACTAAGGTATTCAAGAGAATACACGATTAAGGACTTTCAATGTTTGGAATGTGACCAACAAAACATACCTTATGATATATGGGGATCGACGATGGTGTTAAATCTCTGGTTATCGTTTTCACTATGTTATGAGAGTGGACTACAGTATTATGGATAAGCCTAAAGATTAGAATTGATTATGTTGGACATAAGTTAGTATTGTTTAAGGATAGAAGATTTTTGATATTATTGATGGGATATTATAGTAATGTACTTTTAGAAAAAGGACAACCTGCAGGACGGGCGACAGCCCATCGCGTCGGACAAGGCTATGGGAATCGAACCCACAACCAAAGTGAGACTGGACTTTATCGCCTACCACTGGCCTACAGAAAGTCCCTGTTTAGTAGAAACTAGTTTTATTATATTAATCAGTATGATATATGAAGTATAAGTCCATTTTAGGAACCATATATGATTAATCTCACTATAGATCGACTTATGTATATAATTTTTGCTAACCTTTTGTTTGAGACAGATGGAATGACCTGTCATACTAACACTTCACGAATAACAAATTCAACTTCATTTATTTAAGAGATGAAGTGGAAATTGTTCAAGGCATGAACAACAGTGAGATTGTACCAAAATAAAGTAAGTATTTATTCTAATTCAAATTATTTAACTTTAGGGAAACGATCTTGAAAACCAAAAATGTTGTCCAAGTGATCTTATATCTGATGAATCAGATGGTACCTTAGATCGTCACAAATATATGGATTTATGATTGCTGGCTTTTCCATAGCCATGTTCTCTACCACTCTCCATCAGAACATGATTGTTAGATTTCTCTTCCATATCCATATTTTCACCTATGTGGAAACCCAGTGATTAGTTTATTTGGGTAACCGTTACGTTTCATACCTTTGTTTTTAAAGATTGGTTTTGGTATTCCTTTTTACGATGTGGGTTTCTATCAAAGAAACTTTCAAATAGTAAACCATTTATAACCCCGACGAATTTCGAGGGTGAAATTCATTTTAAGGGGGGTAGAATGTAACAGCCCGAGATTTTATGAAAAATATTCTTTTTAATTAATTTCTTGTGTTGTACGCTACACCAAAAGGAGCTTGCACAACACGCATCCTTGACTTGTCTTGCATTACACGCAATCGCGACCTTCCTCGATAGTGTGTGTAGTACGCAATACCGAGTTTCACTAAACAACGATATGCTATTAAAATATTATTAAAACTAGCCGTTATGAATAGTAATAACCACTTTTTGAAATTTTGTAAATTTTATTTTTCAAAATGGAATTCATTTTTGGATTTATAATATCGAAATTAGATTAGGGTGAAATTTTGGTACTTTTCGGATAACTTTCATATTCTGATGAATAGTGAAAATTACTAAATTATAATTAAAAACACCTTTTTTAATCAAAATAATTAATAGTGATAAATTATTAATTTGAGTGGTTTTAAAGTATATTTAGAATATATTTTTACAATTTAATACAATGTTGGTCATTGGTTGTAATTTCACATTTAAACCAGACATAATCAAGTGTCAATCTTTGGATAGATATTGTTTCTTAAAAACACGCTATTTGTTTTAACAGCGGGATTTAATTATAAAATTAATTAATGCAACTTCTATGTTATGAATTTGGTAAAATAGACTTCATTTTTGAATTCGGAATATGAAATATAGCTTAGGATGAAATTTTGGCATTATTCTGAAAAACATCAATTTTTGATGAATAGTGAAACTACTAAGTGGTAGGTTAAAAACTGAATTTTGCATAAAACTTAATTTTACCGCTTCTGTGAATGGAATTTCAAAAATCCGACAGACACGGTTGATATCAGTAAGTAAAATGTGGTTCAATGAGATAAAAATAATTTTTTGGTGAATAGTAACTTTTTACTTTTTTACCGCGGTTAATAGTAAATAGGGTAACTAAGGGTAAATATGATATTAATATTACCCTAACACGTGTCCTAATTCTATTGTACAAGTGTAATTCGACCAAAAACAAACTTAGGAATAAAATATGACCATTTAGGCCCACTTGGATTAGATTAGGACATTTATTATTAATTTATTTAAAGAAGGGTTAAAATAGATAAAATCAAAGTTTAATAAGTAAATCATTTTTAATATGGGGTTATACATAAGATAAATTCGACTATAAATATTCATTAGAAAGCTAAAAAGATTTCCTACATAATGGTATTTTATTTGTAATTTATAGACATCAAATAATTTAATTTATTTATGACACAAAGATGATGCAGTAATTATCTTATTAATGAAATATTGACATAATTGATAATATAAATACCAAAATAAATGTAATTTAAGACTTTTTATGAATTAAACTAATTTTCTAGGTTACTATGATATATTAGAGTTGATTTAATCAACTTGGTTCGAACATATAATTCTGTTATGACTTTCACAAAAATCATATATCAAATAGTGTCAAAATTGACACAAAATAGTTTTTAAATCAAATATTATATTATTAATTGTTATTTTATTCCTAAAAATCTAAGTTTCGGCCAAATGACTTAGATAAGGATATATATATTAATAATAAACAATTTGGGGTTCGTTTGGCATGTTATAGTAAGTGTATTAACCATATAGTGAAAGAAAACAAAAAGACACGGTAAAAGTTAAATTATTTAACTTAGAGTTAAATCTAATTGATAAGGTTAAAATAATACCCTAAACTTGTCTAAATCCTATTGGTTGATAGGATTTCGACCGATCCCCACTTTAGCTTCGAAATAAGACCCTTTGGAACCATTATAAACCGATTTTTACATTAATATAAAATAATATTTTGAGGTATTCCTAAGGTGCCCCTCTCCTCCCTTATAAAAGGACACCTCCTCCCCCTCCTCCTCACACCAATTTGAGCACTCAAGCTCGGCCAACCTCTGCCAAAATCTCTTCTCCACTTCCCTAGAAACATCCTAGAGGTTCTGGTCTTCCTCAAAGACCAATTTTAGTTCCCTAAGAGGAGGTCTCCAAAAGGCGCTTCAAAGAAGAGGTAATTATCGTTACCAATTCTTTCATCTTTATTTCTTCTTCCACTTCTTCTTCTTAGGTTGTTTCATTATGAAGTAATAACATCAGTATCACTCATATACTTATATGTTATTATAAGTATGAAACAACCCTATTTCACCATCTATCCATCCTACGGAAAAAGAAATCACCGCGCGTGCGTACGTACGGAATACCGTCTCCACGCCGTGGTGTAATCTATTTTCCACCACCACCTTACATGGATGGGTATAATGGTGTAAAGAATAATTATACATAGTTATTACAACATCATATTGATTCTGATATATTGTATAATCCACTCCAATTCAATTCAATATTTATAGAAATGATATCATCGCTCGTGCGTACGTACGGACTACCGTCTCCACGACGCGATGATATTCATTCTCCATGTTAACCATTTAAGAATCATTATAAAGTATATATAAGAAATAATAATGAAATATATGACATTATAAATCTACTGTATTTATGTATATATATACATATGTATGTCATCTACTTACTTCCATTTCAAGACAATAAGGAAACGAAAACAGCGTTCATGCGTACGTACGGACTACCGTCTCCATGAACGGTGTTTTTCATTTTATTTATCTACCTATTATATATATATATATATACTGAATATATATGATATATAAATCATATTTTATATTCTGGAAGTAATTAAATCATGATATATGTAATAATGATGTCAAGAACAACAAGTCAAAACACCTACGATAAATGAAACGATTTTACCCAAAACGTTTCTTTAACATGGAATTTACAAAAGAACGGGTAATATAATGTCATAAGAGAACCATATATGATATCATAACAATGAATATGATTCTGTAATAAGTCAATAACATTATGTAAATCATTATACAGGAGGTTCGGACACGTACCATATATGATATCATGGTTTTATAAAGCCTTATTTTCATGAAGCTTCCTCCAAAATATTTCATGACTATTTTCAACAAAATCTCTTTCTTTTAAAATTGCATGACGTTTTGTGAAAAGAAATTGATTTTGAAGAAGAAAGGATATTTTCCTCAATAATTCATTTCAAGTGTTTTATCAAAATTATTTTCCATCTAAGATAACATAGGGTTCTGTTTTTATCCCTATTATTACATTGATTTGATTATGTTGTGATGGAATTATTTTTATGAATCCCTTTATCGTATATGAATTGTTTTATGATGTCATGATGTTTATGATTCCCATTTTTATTACATGGGTTATGCAATGATGTATGGTATATGATTTTGTGGCACACATAAGAATGGTATCATTATGAGATGGGTGGGACCTATATCTCCCTCCAATGCATTGGGTAAAGATTTTATATCTCATGAGATAGATAGGGCTGGAACGGTAGGTTATACCGGTTCAGTGAAACAGGACTGAAACGAGGGTTACTCGATTCAGAAAGGGACTTTGTCCACTAAGATAGTCTTGGCAATGAGTCTTGACTAACAAGAAATGATTTTCTATGATTATGTGTGTATTCCACAAGGTTTAATGTTTTAAGTTATGATTATTGTGATTACATTTCACTGCCATGATTTATCCCATGTTATGAAATTATGATCTCTTTTGCAGGTTAAGATTTCCAAAAGTTATGTGCTTGTGTATACGATGTGATTGATATTTATTTTGTTCACCCTTACTGAGCATTTGAGCTCACCCTTTTATGTTTTCTTTTCCCCAGGATATAAAGAAAGGTTTTAGGTATAAAAAGGAAGATCTTTATGGGAGATGTTGAAGATCTTCCACCACGATTAGAAGATTACGTTCCGAGTTTCCAAAGACACTAAACTATTACGGTCCTTGTGTGTGTGTTTTTGTTATGTACTAAGTATTTCGCAAAAGTAATGTATTGTCAATGTACGTCAAGCTTCGGGTCTCTACATATTTCTGGGATATGTTGAAGATCTTTCTCCATAAAAGAATATTTTGTTTCCAAGTTTCCAAAGTCACTAAACTATTATGTTCCTTGGGCATGCATTTTTTTAATGTACAGAATATTCATTTAAAATGATATAGTATCCATGTATGTTAATAGTGGGTATACATATTCAAGATGTCCATTTCAATTTAAAATTCATATTCACTTTAAAATTTATTTCCATTTAACTTGTTCTTGTTGAAAATTTAAAACAATTAAAGGTGGTTAAATCAGATGGTTTTCCATTGAATGATTCATAAAGGCCCATGCACCTTATAAACCAAAAAATGGAATCCACTTGAACCACACCATAATATTTTCCATCTCATGAAACCGATGGCCCATAGCCCATCATGCCAAAATTCATTACTTAAGGTTTCTACTTCAAACTATTCAAGAAAACGTTGTTAGGTAAAGGCATGCACTTTAAGTATCAATTATTTCTTCCAATACCTTCAAAAAGTGTCAGAATAATTCAATACCTATCATGGCACAATCAATATCAATTAGAACAATGCACGCTAAAAAAACATGGAAAGGTAAGAATGAATGGCCTATTAATCATATTATTCCTATAGTGATGGATGATTTAATGCAGAGCCCTCATTTAATCAGACGATAGTAAAGAAATCAGAATTTCAATATAACCAATATCAATCACATATCAAAACATGTGAATTAACCAATGGTGTAAAGATGTCAATGGTAAATAGAAGAATCAATAAAAATTATAATTCAGGAAGCATGGCCCATACCCCAAATATGGGTTCATGAAACCCAAGTATGGCTCATGACCAAGCCTCAAGAATTCCCAATATCCATTATATTTTCTCCATATAGTGAGTATGAAATGAACTACTTTGATACCACTTTGTAACTTCCCAAACTGGGGTCCACTTAAACTGTGCTCCAAGTTATTGGGTCACATAACCTCAAGAGGGGCTTCCCATATGCCAGAGGCTGCTAACTAGCAGCAAGGTTGTAAGGGTAGTACAATGGGGGAGATTATACACTCATGTAAGAGTAGCACAATGGATACATCCAATAATAATCAACAACGGAAGTATAATATAAACAACCACAATCAGTGATCTACAGAAACATAAATAGATAACTTAACAAGTAAGGAGTGGAAGATGTAAATAACTAATCTACTTACAACATAAAAAAAATCCTCATTTGAAGTGTCGGATACATGTTTTCATAGAATGATGATACATATAGGAAACAAGAAAATTTAACATGCGACACAATAATACATAAGGAACAAAAGGAAAAAACTTATCCAGAAGCATCTCGAGTTATGCATGATCCTAAAATCCTATTCTCGACTAATTTTCACACATCAAAAACTTGAATAAGGGACATTACCCTTACTAATACATGCAGTAGTATAATCTTCTTAGGTGAAAAAGGTAGTCTATGTACGGTGTGAGATAAAAATGTAAATTGGACTCCACCAATAGTGTCTACGTGTAATATGAGTAGGTTCTAATTACTAAAAATTATGCAAGTATAAGAAGGTAATTAAAGAAAATATGAATAAATAAATAACTACCTACTCAAGTTCCTATAGGACACTTGGAATGTCTACCTACTTCATCTCCTGGATGGAATGTATGATCATGTCACTATATATACATATATATATTTTTTGTTATAAATTTCATCCGCCAATGTGAAATAAGTGCCTTCCAATTCCTAATGTCCATATGCCTAGAATACTAGTGATGGCTAGACCATTACAAAACTCATAGGCATCCATGACCAGTTTATGAGATTATATGCTCATGCAATATGGTACATGCCCTGCATCCAAAAAAGAGTGGGGGATGTCATGCCCGTCACTTAATATGGTGAGTGAGAACTCCATGGAAACACTCTAAGATGGAATTTGGTACTCAAAATCCCATCTCCCATATCATATCGCTAGTATGAGTTACCATATTCAATATCATATGTAAAGGAGAATGGGTCCCCATGCCTATCTGAACCCCTTACCATCCTTCTAAGCCTTATTGAGGCATATATAATTATAACCTTCATGGGGATTCACCTCCCATACATTACTTTTTATATATATTGTATATAAAGTAGAGGCATATTCATTTATTACATAATACTTAAGGCATAACCTCTTAATCATATCATAGCCATGTTCAATTTCATATAAACCATTACATTAAAAAAGAATCATTTGAAAAGGGATAAGAAATGGGGCATGGTCATACCCTCACAAGAGATCATGTCATTTAAAACTCATTTGATTCATTTAAATAAATGCATCCAAAACATTCTTAAACCATTTCATTTTGAACAAACCCATTCGATTTAAAAAAATTTACAAACACCTTTATAAGGATCAAGTGTTAAGGGAAAGGTGTCATGGTCATTTAATTTAAGGGATGCCACCAACATTCATAAGACATCCTATATAAAAAAACACCATTTACCTTAACCAATTCATTTATCATAACTAATCAATTCAACTCATTAGGGCATGGAATATTCCATTTCAAAGGCTCAAGGTCAATAAAAGTGACATAGCAACAAGTCATATGCCCACATGGGGAATTTTAACTACAAAGGGTCTATGAACCTAAAGGGTTCCTTGGATTACATTATAATCTCATGAGTTTAGGGCCATTTAATTTAAAATCCTATAGAAAATTTGAATTGAATCATGGGAAAAATGGCCAAATTTCCTTGGAACACCCAATGGGTGGCCCTAAGAAGTAAGTGTTATCTCCAACCCACGAAACAAGAACCAATTTATGTGTATCAGGGAACTAGGGTCATTTATACATGAAGTAACCTATATAAATGCGATGTTGGGTGAAGTCCAGCATATGGCACAATAGAATAATTATGAAATGGCCGAAACTAAAATTGAAAATGACATAAAAACCTACCTTACAACCATATATTATTCCTCACTTGATATCGACCTCATATTCAAAGCAGGTTGGGAGAGATATGATAAACATTCCAACACCATGAAAAATGGGAAAATTATCCTTCTTCTAAATAGTTTAATATATATAAAGACAAATTTAGATAGTATTAGAGAGACTATGGAGCTTACCGATATAGACTCATAGCTTCTAACGGATCGAGAAATGGACACACAAGGTGAGAGTTGGATCATAGCCTAGCTTTGAGTGATCTTGAGCTCAAAGAGAAAGAGAACCCACTAGTTTCTCTACTAAAAACAATGAGGATAGGAAATAAGTCTTATATTTTAAGTGGGGGAAATGGTAAATTTTCCCCAAAAATTGGGGTCACACGGTTTATCTGCAAGGTTTTCTAACCATGTTAAAACCATGAAGATCCACTTTCCCCCTATAAAGTAGAAGGTCCACACAGTCATGTTCCATGGCCCTCACCATTTCATACAATCTTTGCGGACTGCAAGTACTCCTGTCTGTAGCTGCATGGCTTCAGTGAAACCATGTGATCTGGTCACATGGTTTAAACAAACCGTGTAACCCAGTTCTTTAGTCCATTTTCAGTAACTACGGGCTCCAAAAAAACTATGGATGATCCTCATCCCTTCATTAGGTTTTATAACACCATTACTAGGTTCAAAGGAAATATTCAAATTGAAAAACTAATGATTTATTACTTTGTTGAAAATATGGTCCATTGCAATGGATTTATGACATCATGTCCCTCAAATGATTGTTGACTAAGTATGTTCATGTCTATGATATGATAATTACATGTGACATAATTATATAAGTTTCAGTCTATTCATAAATTTTAAAAAATAGATAGCCTATAAAGGATTGAAATTTTTCATGTATCATGATGTAGTGGAATAGATCATACAAAACCCCCTTTATAATTTGGGTAACTATGATATGTTAACAGATACCACACATAGATTTTGATTATAAATTAGATTCATAATAATATCTAGAATTATAAAGGGACCTTGGGGTTTAACATTAGATTATGTCAATTGGGATTCTTTTCAATAATTTGATTAGTCCATGTATTAAAATGTTTATGTTTTTCATAAACCCAACAAGTATTTTTTATCAGAACATTTGAAATATTTAATCAAATAATATTTTATTAATTAAATAATCTGATGAAGCTCACATTTTCATATATTTTATATTGTAAATAATTTTTTATAATCCCGCCATAGTGTTATTGTATGGGTGATTTTCACATTGTTACGATATTAGTAATATTTTGAGCTTAATAGTAAAATGGACCATTTCAAATTTTTAAATATTTTAAATTATTTCTGTAGTTTAGACATAACATTTTCTACACTAATCCAAATTAAAAATTATTTTTTTTCTAGATTCTATAATTCCAGGGTTTCATTTACTATTTTTGGACTAAAAGATGAATCAGACATATGGAATATCAAAAGAATCTCACAAGTGGGAGTATGAAAATTTTTCACAGTTCTACCGATTTTTGGTGTGGGGTCCATAACTAATTAATTGTGGGCCCAAATGTTGTTAAATTCGCTGGGAAGATTCACAAGGAGTTTTGAAGAATATTTAATTAAGGAAAGACCGCGATTATTGTCCATTTAAGGGGTCATTAAAGCATCCTAATCCTGAGGTTTTCGATTTGTCGAGTCTGATAGGACAGAATAAATGATCAAAGTAAAACAGCCATACCTCTCGAAATACATTTCCAAATCCGATGATATTTTGAGGGGAAATTCCCAAGAAAATTATTAACAACATTTAAGAAGGGATCAACATGTGAAGATTTCATTTAATTGGGATACAACACGTCAATATTTGGGGGACAAATTTTGGAAATAAAAGGAGGAGAGCTCCACCCTCTCAAAGTATCCCATTCTCCATCCATTCATTCAAGGTACCAAGGAGGAGATCTCCACCGAGGGAGGCCGGCCACAAATATTCCCCATTTCATTTTTTTTATTTATTTATTCTCTTTATTTTGGTTTTAGTTTTCAATTGTAATTTAGATTTCAAATAAATTCATGCATTGTTTTTATTATTGTGTCCACCCATCCACCCTCTTTTCTTCCTCTCATCTTACCATTGTGAACTATAATACTCATGATCATGATTCACTAATCCTAGGAATATCCCAATGGAGTAATCGGGTTCTTGAACCCAAGACCATGTTTTTAATATTCTTTGAGTTACTTCTAAGGATAATTTATAGTGGGTGTAATCCTCACTATGGTTGTCTAAATATTAACTTCTTAATCTACAACCATTTTCCCTTGATTGAGGAGGTGGATGGAGGGTGTTCTTGGAAATCGCTAAGTAGATGTTTCATTCATAACTGGGGTAGACTAAGGTGTGCACACATATGATGGAGTGTTCTCACTAATAATATTTGAAGCTGGCCAATGAAGGTTCTCCCTGAAAGTTCTCTCGAGAGAACTTCCTTTCTTCCATAATTCCATTTTGTTTAGCTTTTCATGGTAATTTATAATTGAATTTTGGTTTCCTATTATTTTTCATTTCAATTATTTAATAAATTCAATTTATTTTATAAATCATAAAACAAAAAAATAATTACTTATTAGGTGAATTAGATTAAGTAGGTGAACGAACTGAGAAAGCTTTTCAAGTGAGACGACCCTCATTAGCCACTATGTTGCACTAGGAAAATTAAATTGTTTTTGCCATGCCCTACGACAGGCGTGCGTCAAAACGGGCGCCATTTCCGGGGAGCTATTCAGTTTTTTACTTTACTTTTTATATTTTCAAATTTTAGATAGTTTTCATTATTTTTTTTAAAAAAAATAAAAAAAAATATATTTTTCCATAATGCATTCAAATTACAATTATTATGCATGGAAAGATTACTCTCAGGTGCAATATCAAGAACCAAAAATTGATTATCGTGATCTAAATGACCAGGTTGAAAGGATTAATAATAATTTGGATGATTTGGGGAGGAAAATTGAATAGGCATTAGACTATGTTCGTGCAAGGATGGAGAAACCCGACCCTAATCCGGAGCAATAACCTTAGATTGTGGTGGAAGAAATTTCACCACTCATCATTGAAGAACCAGAGGAGGTAAATGTCAGGGTACCTAAAGACTCATTCATCCTCACTCAACCAATTCTACCCGAGATAGATAGAAAGTAGGATGACTTTCCTGCTGATCCAAATGTGGGAGATCAATAATAATTGGAAAAATTCTGGAATGAATGTGAGGAGCTTCTTGATCTCCCCAAATCTTACAAAGAAGAAGATCCAACACCACTGAAATAAGACCCCACCCAATTGGTGTAATTTGAAGTCAAGATGGAGGAGACCGACTACCTACCTCTATCTAGTGATAATCAACTCCAAGAGGCACTTTCACCTGAAGAAATGATTGAGCCAAAACCAACTCAGGGAGATGATCCTTCCATGAACTCTACCTTTTCTGATTTCATTCAATCCTATTTGGGCATCACTCCTTATAATTTTGAATTTTTATATTTGATCAATCCTTACATTGCCTTAAAAGAAGATGAAAAATAATATGCACTTGTTGAGGAACACTTTATGCTCCCTAAAGACATTGAATATTCATTAGAGGGAGTACAATAAGAGAATAATAAGGTTACACAAGTAGCAACCAATGAAGAGGATGATCCATACTTCATCCTACCCCTGCCATGTAAGTTGTACCACAATGCGAATGGGGAGGATTTGGTGTCCTCTATCCATGGAGTCCTCCACAAGAATAACACATATGTGGATGATGGGAAAAGCCACATGTTGTGGTTCAAATAAAATAAGATTCATCCACCGATAGATTATGGATAAAAGCTGGCACTACCCTCTGGAGGCATTAAAAGATTACAGGGCCCACTTAGGGGATCATACCAAGATTTATCTTTACATGCTTTCTAGTAATTTAGATTTAAATTTAAAATTAAGTATTAGGAAATAGTCTAGCATGTGGCCCCCTTCCTCTTTTCATTTTGAGCTTAAATGAAATGATCCTTGTGATTAATTGAGTAATTTTTCTTTTGTAGGATCATGAAGGCAGAAGGAAGCCCCGAGAATTAGAGGAAGAGGACAAAATCTTTATTACAAAAGGGAGATCACTTTTTATGATTATCATTTAAACTCCTTTAATTTTTTGGTCCAAAACATATTTTGAGATTTAATGAATATTCTTATCACTTTTCACACATCAATTTATTTTGAAAGAGTTGAAATGATTTTTGAAATAATGGATTTTAAATGATTGTTGATATGAATTCTTTTCCCTTGAAATGGATTTTCAAGAATTTTAATGAGTTTGAATGATTTTTTAAATCCATGCCCATGAAACACTAACTCAAAATATTTTTCAAATCCTTTTAGGTATTCTAAACTACTTTTACATATTCTTCCTAATACCCACACTTACTTGAGGGAAACTTGAATTTTGTGTGAGAACCAGAATTTGTGAATATTTCTCTTTAGAATCTTTGGATTTCATGGGATGTATTTGAAATGATTTATGAATCTATTTGGATAGGTATATTTTATCTTGAGACCCACCTTTACATTTATCCTTTGTAAGCCCTTAGATTCCTTGAATTACCTTATAGGTTTAAGCCACATTACAAACCAATTTTTCCTTACCTACCCGCACTTTTAGTATTTTTGCATGGTTATTTCAAGTTTGAGTGTGGGGAAAGGGCCTTTCATGTGCGTTAATTGGGATTTGTATCATTTATTGGTGATTCAAGGTGTGTGTCAATACTTTGGGCAGTGAACAATAAGATAATTAGGCATGTGTCGTCATTTCATTGTGCTTTATTTGTTTCATCAATTTCTCCTTCAAAAAAATGAAAAAAATGGAGGTTAGCTTGAATTCCTCATTTTAAATTATTTTATGACTCATTTCCCTCTCAAAAATCAAGGGAATTAATTTTCATTCATTCATTGTATTCAATTTTCAGCTCATCATCCATGAAAAAGAAAAAAAATAAAGTTGTGTCTTTCTGGATCATTGAAAAAAATGGAGAACATAGATGATATCATTCATTATAATCACTTCTTGGTTCATGTACCATGTCATAAAAGGTTTTGGTGGTTTTTTCACATTTTCAAATGGGTTTGATAGAGGAATTACCTGTGTTTTCCCTTGATTTAATCATGCATTGTACTTAAAAGTCCAACCTCCTCTTTCTAGCCTGGAACTTTTTTCAATAATTTTCCCACCAACCCTAAGACACAAAATCATTTGAAACTTTAATTAAATCCCTCATTATTAAATTAATTTTCATGTTTTACACTATGTAGAAATGATAATTTTCACAAACCTATGGTGATACATGTGATTTTCAAGTATGAGTATAATTCTAGATTCAATTTCTCTTGAGTGAAGAGTGACATAAAATTCAATGTGAGGTAGGTTGTGATTGGGCCATGGATTGATTTATGAGGTTGAACAAATTTTAATGATTGAAATGAAAATGATATAGAATTGTTTTTTATATATGATGCATGATGGAATTCTATTTTGGATAAAATCATTGATATTTTCTCATTTTTGATTGTTGTGTGGATTTTGATTTGAATGTAAGATGATTGCCCAGGAGTGCAATGTTTAATTGTGGGGGAATGATGAAGCTCACATTTTCATATATTTTATACTATAAATCATTTTTTATAATCCCACCATAGTTTTATTGTATGGGTAATTTTCACATTTTTATGATATTAGTAATATTTTGAGCTTAATAGTAAAATGGCCCATTTTGAATTTTTAACTATTTTAAATTATTTCTGTAGTTTGGCCATCACATTTTCTAAACTAATAAAAATTGAAAAATTCTTTCTTTTCCAGATTCTACACATCCAGGTCTTCATTTACTATTTTTGTACTAAAAGCTGAATCGGCCATATAGAATATCAAAAGAAGCTCACGAGTAGATGCATGAAAACTGTTCACAGTTCTGCCAATTTTTGGTGTGTGGTCCATAAATAATTCATGGTGGGCCCAAATGTTGTGAAATTCGGTGGGAGGATGTAAAATTAGTTTTTGAGAATCTTTAATTAAGTAAATACTGCGTTTATTGGCCGTTTAAGGGGTCATTAAAGCATCCTAATTTGGAGGTTTTTGATTTGGTGATTCTGACTAGACAGAATAAATTCTCAGAGTAAAATGGCCATAACTCTCGGAATACATGTCCAAATCCTTTGAGAATTTTAGGGGAAAATCCCAAGGAAATTATAAATATCATTTAAGAAGATCTCAACGCGTGAAGATTTCATTTAATGTGGATACAATGCATCAACATTCCGGGAACAAATTCTGGCTATAAAAGGAAGAGAGCTCCACCCTCTCAAAGCATCTCATTCTCCATCATTCCTTCAAGGCACCAAGGAGGAGATCTCCACCGAATGAGGCCGGCCACAAATCTTCTCCATTTCATTTTATTTATTTATTTATTTTATTTAGTTTTGTTTTAGTTTTCAATTGTAATTTAGATTTCAAATAAATTCATGCATTGTTTTTTTATTGTGTCCACCCATCCACCCTTTTTTATTCCTCTCATCTTATCATCGTGAACTATAATACTCATGATCATGATTAACTAATCTGAGGAGTATCCCGAGGGATTAATCAGGTTCTTGAACCAAAGACCATGTTTTTAATATTCTTTTAGTTGATTCTGAGGATAATTTATAGTGGGTGTAATCCTCACTATGGTTGTCTAAAGATTAACTTCTTAATCTACAACCATTTTCCCTCGATTGAGGAGGTGGATGGAGGGTGTTCTTAGAGATCGCTAAGTAGACGTTTCATTCATAACTGGGTTTGACTAAGGTGTGAACACATACTATGGAGTGTGCTCACTAATAATATTTGAAGCTAGGCAATGAAGGTTCTCCCTGAAAGTTCTCTCAGGAGAACTTCCTTTCTTCCATAATTCCATTTTGTTTAGCATTGCATGGTAATTTATAATTGAATTTTAGTTTCCTATTATTTTTCATTTCAATTATTTTATAAATTCAATTTATTTCAGAAATAATAAAATAACAAAAATAATTACTTCTTAGGTGAATTAGATTAAGTAGGTGAACGAACTGAGAAATCTCCTCAAGTGAGACGACCTTGGTCAGCAACTATGCTACACTATGAAAATTAAATTGATTTTGTCATGCCCTACGACAGGCATGCATCATAATCAATGTGTTATTATAATATAAATAACAAGTACATATATTATTAATACATAAAAATAATAAAATAAAAAATACCAAGGTCTTGGGCATGATATAATGGGATTACAACGTCTATTACATGAGGTAATATCACAGACCTACCTAAAGAAATCATTTAAGCACCTCCTTTGATAGTTTAAAACCAATTGGTTGCTTATTTTTGTGCCTTACAAGGTGATCTATCTCTTTAACCACTTTGAAAGCTAATTAATACTAAAAATGAGCTTTGGAGGCTCTTTATTTCACCTCTTTAGGAGTGTTATGGGTTTGGATTCCTCATAATATATTTAATATTCCCTATAAATAGAAAGTATGAGAGGTGTTTTTATCATTCCATTGAGAGAAAGAAAAGTTTATGCTTAAAGTTCTCTAGTTTTACTAATATGAGAGAGTTATCTTTTTTCCTAATCTAAGCAGTTCAATAGTGTTTTTCTCATCCATTTTTACATCCATTTTATTTGGAGTGACGGGCATAACTTGTATAGTAATAGGATCCCACCAAGGATTTGTTATTATAATTGTAAGTGGATACTGAAGGGGGCTTATATTTTCTGAATCAAGATTATTCTAAATAATATCCACCTTTCTAAAAAGTTGTTTTTATTTTACTATAATATTTTTTGTGTTTTTATTTACTTGTGATAATAATAAATGGGTTTATTAATTTTATAATTATATTATAAGAGTCATGATTGTTATTAAAACCTCATAAATACACACTATATATTAGGGATAATAACTTGATTGTATAGACTACCATAGTTTCTATTTTATGCATTTATCAAATGAAACTTCGAACCCAATTTCTCCCCTCACATTTCAGATCAACAAAAACCATGAGGCAAACTACGGGTCTTCTTTCATAGAGTTCGTAGGATTGTTGGGACTCCATGTAAAACATGACTTTTTCTTTCCTCTTCTATCTTCAAACCACTATATTATGATTCTTTATAAAGTTTTGTATACTAAATCACAACTCTCTAGTTTTTATCATTGAAATTTCATACTAATAACTTTAGGATTGTAATAATATTTCTCTGCACATGACCACTTCACAATCCCACATGGGGAAATATCCTTCCTTTTATAAGTTGGGAATTATTATGGCTAAATACACTAATAAAAACTCTTTTTTTCTTAATATATAACATAAAAATATATGTTATTCATCAATAAAGGTACTGAGAAAAGTTTCATATTTTTTAGCTCATGGTGAAAATTTTATAATGTCCCTACTTATAGAAATCATGTGACATAGTGCACTGTCATGCAACTATGTATTGCTCATGAAATTTTGTATCCCCCAAAAGGTTATTTAAAGGATTTTGGTATAAATTCCTAGAGCCTGAAAACATTTTATAATTTCTAAATTTTCATAAAAATTAAATGTGTCACTCACCTATGTGAATTACGTACCCCTAGAGAGAAATTTCCTTACTTTTGCAGGTAAAGCCATGAATTGAAAAGGCGTGGTCGTGGGAAGATATTTCACATGTCCCATAAATCCTTAACATATATTTCAGGACCTATCACATAGTCCCTAGTTTGTAACTTACGTGGTGGGTATATGGTCACTACAAACTGAAGATCAATTCACACCCCCTTCTCAGTGGAATATGTATTTGCCTAAGGAATCCCATATTTTTGAAAGTGATATTTATTACATATATCACTTTATGCATACATCAATCAAATACATAGGACTATTTATGTTATCAAAATGTGACCTCTCAAAATATAAAAAAATTATAGAAATGAGAGAAAATAGGGGGAAAGGAAAAAATAAGAATAAGAATGCATAATGATTTACATGGTTATGTAATAATCCTTACATCTAGGGAGATTCATAATTAATTCTAAAAAATGGTAGCATAATTAGAGGGGTGAAATTAAATATAGAAACCCTAGAATGAAATGTGATCATAAAGTAATATGTTGAAATAGGACCTTATGTTACTATAGTAACGAGATATGCACAATGGTTCACAGTGATATAGTTCACCACATCAATGTGTCCCATGTTGTTATAGTAACCATTGCCAGACTGGTGTTCAATACAAGCCCCTAGCATTAGCCCAAATTTATCTGAATGACCAGGCTCTACCAATATAATAAAATTATCCCTATCAATATATATATATATGAATTTATCATATGTGATCTTGTATCCCCCTTAGTGTACACAATAATCTAAATATTCTTTATGAAAATTCCTTTCCATAGATAGGTAAAGAATACTCGATCAAGTACCCCATAGATAAAAGTGATTTTTTATACTATATAAGATACCCATAATGGAAATAATCTTCAAACTATGGGTCCTTAAGGATTTTTCAGTCACATACCCCCTTTATAATAAAGATCATTTATTCTGAATATATAATGGTGTGAATTTATACTTGAATTCTTGTATGGTTGTTGGCATGAACTACAACACTCATCAGCTACCTTCTCTGTGTCATGCCCACAAATTCCCCTAACTCATAAGTAGGATCATTTTAGATATGATTATCTGAATATCACATTATCAATATCATGGGATCCCTTCATGTAAATGTCAACACTATCAACCAACCCATTATTATGCTTTCTTATTCAAGGCCGCTCATACATAAGTCCAGGACCCATTCCATTTCTAGGAACCCTTCACCTACTAATCCTAGTTCCATAACCATAAATTAAAAGATAAATATCAAAATCACACATTCTTAAAAGGAACTATAATTTTCCTAGTCATATAACCAAAAACTATAATATAGTATCCATTATCACATACCCTTAAACATAATAAAAAAATGTCCTCATTTCACTACCTTAAAATTCATGGAAATGATCTATCCCACATGACCTTAAACTACATAGATAAGTCCTTATATCATGACCTTAGATTATATGTACTGAATTCAATTTCATATTATATTAAATTCCATGGTATTCCCATATACATGGATTTAATTTGGAAGAATCATTATCAAGGATGAGTTTTATGCCTTTCCCGCCTGGATTTTAACTTCATGTTGCACCTTCATCCTCAACCAAAAATTAAAATCCACATTTTTCAAGGATGAGTGGAAATAATAATCACATGGATTTAACTTATTCCCTCAAACCACATGGATTTTTATTCCCATATTTTGGATATATAAGAAACCATTTGTGGGATTAATCCCAACACTCTAGAACCTTACATCCATTTATAAAAAATTTACGTTTCTAGATGGTATAAAACTACAGAATAAATATTTCACCTTCTCATATTGAATAAGAGTATAGTGTAACATCTAGTCTTCATATATAACCTTAATCTCTAGTGTAATATTTTTTTCCTCAATATAATAGGACTCTCGTATAAACCTTTCAATTTTATGGATAGCATAAAATTCAAGTGAAACCTTTTGTTATCCTAGACTGTACAAAAATCTAGCGTAACCTCTAACCTTCATAAATGGAAAAAACTCTAAAATAAATCATAAATATTCCTAGATGATATAAAACAAAATCATAAAAATATTCTTCTTAAATAAATTTAACATACATCATAATATGTTTTACTTCTTTGATGACACAAAACTCCATTGTAAATCTTATACCAACAATGATGGAATAAATCTCCATCATAAATATTTTACATTCTAGAAGGGTAAAAAAATATATTTAACCTATTTCCTTTTATAATTGAATTAAAATTTATAGAATCTTTCTATAAGTTTTTAAACTATAACAAAAATACACCTTCTAATGTAAAAACAACTAGATGGCTTGCACCCTGGACGTGAAATGATTTGATTCCTTATTGTGTCAATTCAAATACATAAATTTTATAAAATATATTTATTCATAGGTTTTCACCCCCATTAATAAGGATATAGATGTAATTAAACTCGTATTATTATGTGTAATGATTTTATAAACCTGAATTAAATCTATAAGAGAGCCCATGATTGGATGATAAGATCCTTTGTCAGATGAGTAAACCTCCTATCCACTCAGTTTTATCATGAAATACCCATGATCACATTTCAATCTCATACTGATGGTATATAAAACTAACAGGGTAGGAAATATCATAAATAAGAAAATGGTTAACCCATTGTGGAATTATATACCTATAAAAGTGATCAACTATCCATTCATATTTACTTGTGTTGTTATATGAATGAATATGTTGTTTATATTAACCCATAGATTCAAAAGATGTGATATAATCATGGATACAAATGTTTTGTGACTTCAAAAAAAATTAGGTAAATCTAATGGACACTAGCCCTTATATAACCAATATTCACCATGTGGTAGTACCCTACATGCACTTCGTCATCACTGTAACAACCAACTCAAATCCCATGAATTGATATTGACTTTAACCAAACTAATAGCTTCACCATCATATGATTAATATAATTGTACAATATTTCATGAATTTTCGAATGTTCCCAACATTTCTAAGACTGTAAAAACCTAAAAAATGTGGGCAGATTTGCCAATAACATGTCGGAGGACCAACAGAGGGAAGACAACCCTAAAAATCACTTCCAAACACTTTGAGATTATTTTCCCTAAATGTGATAACACCATAATTCTATATTTAGAGGAGGAAATTATTTATTACACATAGGTCTAGTTTAAATCTCAAGAGTTTTCTATGATGTCTCCAATCCATCACAATCATCATCAATGTTTTACAGCTATGACTTTAATAGAGGATGTTAAAGGCATTTCTACCCCAATGATTAAAACTCAGTCACACATGAGAAGGTCCATATGAGGGTAATATATCCCTACCATATAAATAAATTTTTATTACCTCACTACTACCTAGAACCCTATTATATATCTTCATATCTAAATAGTTACCTAAGGGGATTTTAAGGTTCTATTAGGTTAGAGGCCCCAGTATCCTTCCAGGAATTATCTGGCCACCCTAACAACTAATGTATCCTCCTTAAGGGTGTCCAATTTTCATAGAGGTCCTACCTATGAATAATTTACCATAAAATATGTATTTCCCCCCATTTACTCTACCATAGAGGTTATTTATATGATGGTCACATCAACTAACTTGGAGTTCCTTTCCATGTTGAAGAAGGCATGCACAATAGAGGTCCTCCCTCTGGAATTTCCAATATTCTCTATAGAAATCCACCCAATTAAATTTACATTAACTAATACATAGGTCATACTTATATTTATGAGTACATGCACTATGGAGTCCTTTGTAACGGTAACACTAATAAGCACCAAAAAGTTTTTCTCTATAATATTGACATCAATAAACATGGAGTTCCTCTCTATGCCAAAGAGGTTTTTCATTTTATAGTTCTTCCTCATAGATTCTCCAGTTACTTTCATAAAGTTCCTACCTATAATATCTATATCAAACGATATAGATTCATTCCCCTTATTTATGAATAAAAGCTACTCTGGAGGTCCTCCCCATGATAATGAATAAGATTCTTAATAAGTGTAGTACCTATAATATCATTTTTGGTTCCCCTATTTATGAGACTATTTATATCAACCTAGAATACCTAAAAAAGTATATATATTTACATAGTTTCCAATATACTAATTTTCACCCCATGCTCCCCCAGGATTGAGTAATTAGGATCTAATATAGTGTTTCCTAGTGCTAATTTATTATGAAATTTACCAGATATAGTGAATATACAACCCTATCAATAAATTTCCCAAAACTATAACCAACCCTTATACATATTGTATTAGAATCTAGAAGTCTCACCCCAGTAAACTAATGTACTAATATAGTGATCATTAACATTCCAACCATTAAATATTCTAAATTTGGGTGAAGTTTAAAATTACAGAGCTGACCCGATCATGATTGATAAAGTAGCTAAAAATGATCCTTGTGGTCAGAAAAATTCAGCGAACCATCTACTGAAAACGAAAATAATTCCAAATACATGTAGGATAAATTATAAAGGGAAAAATATTACTTATATACTGGCCTCTCACCACCAATTAGTATATCATACCTAGTTTTATTAAGAATAAATATATCCTGGGCCTCTATCACAAACTATGGGTGACTTTAAAATCCTTTCAATTATCAATTCACTCCATATATCAAATATACACATAACCTCATGATTATTAATGATAAATTTTGTAAGGTTGACCACATTTGCCTCAAAATAGAACAAATCCCTAAGTACAATATAAAATTTGATCACCTACAACATTCTTATAATGATATCCTTAACAAATAAAATAAATAATCAAATAATTTTTTCCCATGTATGAATCAAAGGATAATGAAGATATGATTCCCTATACATTTTTTCTTCTAACCTATCCCCAGTAAAATCAAGAGGATTTAACCATAACTCCTTCCTTGAAATAGGCACCGAACAAGCCATTAAATTTCATAATTCTAATTGGATTCTTAACTCTAAAGAATATTTAAAACTAATTGGTTATCTTAATAATACCACCCTATAACCAAGATAAAAAATGATTAATTACTATAAATATTAGATAATTAACTATTTTATTCATTTGATTTTCCATGAAATGAAGTTGACACCCAATCCAAAAAGTGTAAAACCAATTAAGATGCTACTAAACCCAAAATAAATTATCCCTTAGCCAACATTGGATGATCCAGGAACCACTCCATCACCAGATACTCTACATATGGTGATTAAAATAATTTGAGCTCAAGAGGCATAAAAAAAATAAATACCACCATGATATCACTAGGGAAACTCTAACACATAGGGTTGTGGGAATTTTTATCATAACTAATAACTCCCACGCTACCAACTAGGCTAAAGGTGGATTCATTTTTTATAGGAAAAACTCTTAGGAAATTAGTGTCAACTAGGAATAGGGATTCTTAAAATATATCCAATTTTTTTAGTCATTTTCATGATCCATGTTTGGTGGAAATATATGGTTATTATATCTGGATCACCTATCATGGGAATTCTCACATGTCTTCCTAATATATATATCAAGGTAACTATTTGAAATTTTAAAAATAATATAAAGTCATAAGTCCTACCAAAAAGATGAAAATAAGGTTAAATTATAATGATTTCCTTAATAGATGTGTTAGAAAAAAATCCCTCATCATGCCACATTTGGGTTCATTGTGTTTGTTGATAAGGATTGAGGTTGCTGAAAAAGTATGGTTGTCAATGAAGGCATGAAGATTTAACAAAAATGCTAAAATGAACTCGTGAAGCGTGTGTGATGAATTGGTCCAACAATTTGATCATGATCAGAACTCATAGTTTTCTCTGGAACTCATGATGTGTCACAAAAAACATTACAATAAAAAAACATTGACAATCACATGATTGAATTGTGATATCACGGTGTAATATTGTGAAGCATGAATGATGAAATGATCTTCCAATGTGATCATGAGAGACACTCATAGCCATATTTGGAACTCGTGATGCGTCATGAAAAACATTGGGATACAAAAACATTGAAAATTATAATATTTAGTGTGATTGACATTGTGTATCATAGTGAGATCTCGTGCAGTGCACGTGATTGTATTTAGATCTCACAGAGGGATCTCGCACAACACTCATGAATATTTTTGGATCTTGTGGAGGGATCTTGTGTAGCACTCATGATTGTCTCTGGATCTTATGGCCATGTCTTGCACAAAGCACGAAGAGGACTCACACTCGGAACTCATAAAAGTGCATGATTATCTTTGAGACTTTCACTTGGGACTCGTAAAAAAATCGCGTATGACAACCCTGCTTTTTATTACACACTTAAACATAATTTATTACATAAAATTCACTTGATAAAACATAGAAGATCGAGAAGTATAGTGTCTTTGGGGATTAGTATCATTACATAACAACTTAAAACATGAAATAAAACATCTTTATTGAAAACTTCCTTTACATGACCACTACATTCCTTTGTACTTAGCATTGCATGGGATAACCTGAGGACATGCATAAGAAAAGGGTGAGCTATAAAGCCCAGTAAGGGAATAAACATGGAATAACAAGAGGATTACAATAAATGTTTGACAATAGGCATATCAATAGAGAACAAGAGAAGTATAAACATAAATGCATGATAAATCATGATAATAATAACATAGAAATGTGGCAACAACACTTAACATGGAATTAGCATGAGCCAAGACTCATTGCACATAGAGCATGAGTAAACCCTCATTGAACATAAATCATGAGTAAACCCTCCTTGAACTTGAATTAGCATGATTCAACACCCATTTCACATGATGTATCACGATAATATACTTTACCCAATGCATTGGAGTGCTATCAGGGTGAACCCTTCTTAAACATTTCACTTCATGCATAAGTGTGCCACATGGATCATAAACCATTGAATCATTCAACATAATCATTTATTCCATGATAAAATAATGTGTAATACATACATGAAACTATTTAAACAATAAGTAAATGTTCATAAAGTTGAATACCCTTGATAGAGAAACGGGCATGGTATTCAATACACAATGACTTTGGCTTGGAAAAATGCGGTGCAATTTCGGCAGCATAACGGCGTGACATAAGAACTCATAAAAATGTTTGATGAGAGATAAAGGGGTGTCTAATAATATTTAAATGAATTTTATAGTAAGGGTTAATTTAGATACATGCCCCAAAAAATGTAATGGAATTTAGATTCATGATACAAAAGAATAGCTTGAATGTAAATGAGGAGAGAGAAATTTCTTTTGAAATTTTGGCATAGTAACGGGTGTACATGGGAGGTATTTAATGAGAGATAACGGGGTATCCCATCATTAAAACATAAATATGGAAGTATGGGGGAGGTGATAAACCATACCCCAACATTTATAATTGAAATTAAAAGGGCATAACAACTTAAATAATATTGGACAAAAATGAGAAAGGAAGAAAACCCTTACTTGGAAGTGTGCTTCCAAAGGCTTGAGAGAGGCTTGATAGAGGATTATTGGGAGCTTGGGGAACCTTTGTAGGATTATAGAGAGAGGAGGGAAGGGTTTGGATGAAATCCAAAGGCTTTGAGTGAATAGGAAGTGGGAGTTTGGGTGGGTTTATAAAGGAAATGAGAGGGAATTGTTTATTATTTAGGTTTGGGACACCTCATATTAAACTAATCAAAACCACAAACCATCTCATGTTTTTTGTCCATGGTTTTTTACAAAGGGGAGTGGAAAATAATATTTTATAAGGCCAAAGTCCGAACTTCTTAAAATAATAGGGTTTCTTATGTGGAGGTGAGTCACACTCCCAAGGAAAACAATTTAAAAAGACAAAATGTTTAATAAGTCTTGAAGGGTCCACTAAAGCTTTGTAAAATAAATCAAAAAAAACCTAAAATCACATTATTTTAATGTTAAAACATATATTGGCAGAACATAAAGTTTATATTATTTTATTACATCACTATTAGGTCATTATGATGTCATAAAACACAATATATATTTAAACGGTATTTAATTTTTACCCAAAAATTTGACGCTCATAAAATTATGAAAAATTCACCATTGGATGATTTTGATGTCCTGATTCCAGAAATAATATTCATTTTATCTAAATAATTTTCTAAATATTTTAATTTTCACTTTTAAAATAAAAACTGACATTTATCGAAAATTCATGGGTTTTGAAAAAAATAGATTTCAAACCTTAATAAAAATTACAATTACATTCATAAAATTATACGATCATTTATATTTAATAAAAAATAATTTAATAATAATAATAATAATTTACTAATATATTATTTAATTCAAAAATCCATTAATTCATAAAAATAGATTTCTTAGTTGAATATTAACTAAAAATATTATTTGTGCTTAAAACTATTTACAAGGTAACAATAATAAAATGAAAGTATATTCATTATTATATACAAAAATATTTTACATAATCGTAGTACTGGGGTCTTGTTACATAACCCCTTAACACTCGCATAAGACCGAAGGGTGAGGTGTGCGATGGTGACAGACTCTTGGGGTTGCTCGGATAACATCGCTCGGGTGGTAATCTTTATCAACTTCCTCTTCTCCCATAGGTGGTTCCACTCAAGCTTAACATGTTCAAGATTGACTTGAGCTTGGTCAAGAGCGAAGCCCAATGACGCCAAATCCTTTCTGATCTCTGAAAAATGGGCTTCATACGGGGAAAGTCTACTTGATGAGGTCATCGCTTCCATTGTCTGAGTAAATTGGATTTGTTAAAGCCCTATATTTACACTAATCATGTGATCACTGTTCAATTGCTATATTACAATGGTCACAATTCATAATGGTATCGAAAAACATAAAACAAAATAAGTTCATATTTTTTATAACCATTTCACATATTAAGAAATTTAATTAGATCAAAATAAACTTTCATTAACAAATGTTTGGGTCGTTACATCAAGTGCTGACCATTGACTCATGCAAAGAGAGAATACAGACTCACACTAAGGACTCGCGTAAAGAATGAATGATGATTGAGGAATCATGAAAAGTATGAATGTTTAAAGAGGACTCATGCCTATATCTCAAGAAAACCATGATCAGATCTCACACCCGGATCTTGCAGAGTGTCATGATGCCAATGAGGTAGATGGTTTTCCATGATTTGTGGAGCGATTTTTGGAGTTAAGGTGGTGGGAACTCACCTATAAATATCCCAAATATCCATCCATAAACATTGATGATGTTTTTCTTAAATGATTGATCTGAATCTTGTTCAGAGAAGAGACTCACTATGAGATCTAACAAAATAGGTTCTCATAAAAGGAGTGTATGAAATTAACATCGCATATATGTTGCGCGTGATCTAAACAAGGTCTTATGAAAAGAGTGAAAGTGGACTCGTAAAAGAGGACTTGCAAAAGAATAATAATAGAAGATACTTTCACATAGTGGGACTCATGCGAAGTTCCAATAGGGGTTCACTCCAGAGGTTTGTGGTGAAGAAGGTTCGCACCTGGGGTTCACGGTGAAGGAATTTCACGCCAGGGGTTTGCAGCAAAGGTTGTTTACGTGAGGGGTTATTAGCAAAGGAGGTTCTTGCGATGGGTTTTTGGGGAAGGAGGTTCCCTCAAGGGGTTAGTAGTGAAGGAGGTTCATGCCATGGGTTAATGGCGAAGAAGGTTCATGCAAGTAACCAGGGGTTTGTTCTAGGGAACTCGTTCGGAGTGGGGTTTTCACCACACAACATGGGTTTGCGACCAGGGTTCGCAGTGAATAAGGATTGTGCAAGGCACCATGGGTTTGTGTTAGAGAAATCGTGAAGAGAGGGGTTTGCGCCAGGCACCTAGGGTTTGCACTAGGGGACTCACGCAAGGTGAGTCTCACAAAAGGCACCAAGGGTGTACACATGGTGAGACTCATAAAAGGCATCAGGGGTACATTCTAGGGAAATCGTGGAAGGTGGTACTCGACCAAGGCACCAAGGGTTGCGTAAGGAGTTATGCACCAGAGTCTAAGATAGGGGTATCACACTAGAGTCTTTTACATGGAGATATGTTCCTTTATTACCCTATGATAAGTATCTTTTTCATATCCAATTTCAAAAGGATAAGAGTAAGACAGATGGTTTTCACCTTTTGACAATACTGGAAAAAGGAGTTTATTCACTACTACATTCAAATCAGTGGATTAATGTCTTGGAATCACTTGAATATCTTTCCAATGCATATTTAATTTTAATTTCTATAGTAAATAGATTTATATTCTGGTTTTCTTTAATGTCGAAGTGTTTTATCCTGGTGTTTTCACAGAAGTGATGGAGATGCCTAGAAAGAGATTCAACTGAGCATCTACATATAGTTTAGGATTCATTCATTAGCGATAATGAAGGGACCTACAAGTCCATAAATTGTGTGTGGATCCTTTCTAGAGTAGTGAGAAATGGAAGAGGAAGATTGTGATCCCTTACACCGGCACTGAGCCAGAGGAAGAGACATAGGGAGTGACCATTGGGAAGGTAGTGAGCTAACCCTAAACATTGTAAAGGAAGTGAGATTGGGCATAGATGTGATATAGTATGAACATTATAATTTGGCAGTGAGCCTTAGTGGATTTTTTACATTGGAACATCACCACTATATGATCCTTAGACTTAGACCAGTGTGGGTGAACCAAGTAAAATTTATGTGTTGTGTGCATGGTTTCAATTTTGTTCATACATTTCTATGGTGAAGGGAGATAAGGGGGTTTTTTTAATGATTAAACAAGATCCGAAGGGGCAGATTTTTTAATATATCATACTCTGATTCACCCCCCTCTCAGGGTATTTAACCTTATTTGTCTAAAAATTGATATCAAAGCTAAAGTTTGAAAGTCAGTGGTTCTCTATAAGTATAATAAATGGAGATTGTTAATCACAAAGAGATTCTGATCACCGATGGAAAAAAATTACAATTATAGGAAAATCAGATGCATCACTGCTTTTGATCTTTAGGAATAGATGTCTTTATGGAAGTGATGCAAGGAATTTTAGCTATTATCGATATTGGTGTTTTATCAAAAGTTGACAGATGGTAATTGGATTCTAATTCTAGAGAAATTTATTCTTTAGGGGAGCCCTATCTAATTCTAACTATACAAAGGTAATGTAATGTAATTTGTCACATGTTATGTGGGAAAAGTTGTTAAATATTTATGAGGGTGAAACAAAAGTCAGAGAATAAAAGTTTTAGGCTCTATGGAACAAGTATGAGGATCTCCAAATGCATCTGAATGAGTCTATTAATGCATTATTTAACCAGGTAAATGTTATTGTAGATGACATGTGTAGTCTTAGAGAAATTATTGAAGATGTAAAGTTTTTCATATGCATATAGAGAAGAATTACACCTTGTATAAATCTTAATGTTTTTGTATTAGAATAAAAAGATCCAAAGGATCTGACATTGGATAGGTTTCACAGTACTCTTTTTGCATACAATATGAGAAATGATGATAATGAGTCTGTGGAAAAGGGGAAGTATGAAGAATTATAATTCAAGGCCATGAAGAATCTCACTATTTAATAAGGGAAATAATAAGAAGATATAGATGAATTCATGTCATTCCTTTTATCAAACCTATGAATAGGAAAAGGAAATTTCAAAAGGAAACTCCCACTTACATGATTTTGATGTGGAATGGTTGGAAATCTTGTATCAAGGTGCCCTAATAATTTTCAAAGTGATGATGGGGATGAAGTGGAAATTCTTAGGAATAAATCTTAAGCTAATTTTAAAGGTAAGAAAAAGTTTATGAAAAATTTCTTCCAAAAGAAGATGAATGTTTAGAATAATGTGAGGCTAAAGAGTTGGAGGAATACAAGTATCGTGAATGAGATGCTATGCTAGAAGACATCAATATCTCTCAAAAAAGGGAATAAAGAAACATTGATACAGAATAAGTTGAAGGAATATTTGACTTTCAGGCTAAATTAGAAGCTGCAAATGAGGAAATAGAAGTTTGGAGAGAAAAAATGAATAAATAAAACAAAGTGGTTCATTATTCCAAACTTTATATACAGCGGTAGGAAGAAGAGAAGTCTGAGATAAATGAAGAAATTGAAAAACCGAATACTTCAATGCTAGAGAGATCAAAAAATATCAGTGAGTATAATATCAAAATAGAAGAAACTAAAAGAGAAATCAATATTTTGGATAGCACTGGAAAAGATCAAATCAAGTGTATTGATGAACATGAAGAGGAAGTTTTCAGTATGGGAAGGAAATTAAAATATCAATACAAGCTCTCTATTCGATCTAAGTATGATACAAATGAGAAAGAAAAGGTAAAAGTAGAATGTAAAGTTACAGTGAAATAGGAAAAGGAGTTTTAGGAATAGAAAATGATTGATCAGAATGATACGACTGGTATGGGGCTTGATATCAAACAGAAATAAGTAATGGTTGAAGTTAGAACACAATATCTCGATCTAATATTGATGATTTAATTTGGGTATGAATCAAAATTAGAAGATTAAAATAACCCAAGGGAGAACCAGTAGTGTAGTATTTCCACATAGGATTGCACATTGCATTAGATGTTATTGTACTAAAAAAATGGGACATTCTCAAAATAAATGTTCCATTTCCAAGAGGAACCAAAGGGAAAAAATACAACCTAAGTATCTATGAAAATCTCAATATTCCATGTCATCATTTGATGGTCACTATTTCAGGTGTGGAGGATTTGGAAATAGAAGGATATTATTCATCAACCATGTAAAGGAATGTGCTAAAGTAGACTGAATTTGATCATAAACAACAACTAAATGTATCATCAATTGAGATGAAAAGGAAAAATAAATTTTCAGATCTATAAGATAAAGCTAGTCCATCATACCTCAAGGAAGATCAATATAATCAATCTATACCAGGTATGAAATCAAAAACATGGATAAAAAATAATAGATATGAACATGAATTATTAGTATATATTGTTTTAAAGATTCAAATCACACTGTAATATGGATCACTGATAGTGGGTGCACCTCTCATATGACATGAAATAAGGATCTGGTGACCGAAATCAGGTATGATAAGGAAGGTATCTTACGATTTCATAATGATGAAGTCCTAAAGATTGTTGGCTTGGAAAAATCCATGTTTGGGGGAAGAGACTTGAGATGTGCTGATGTCATAATTGTTGAATGTTTGTGTCACCACTTTCTCAGTGTCAGTCAACTATGGAACTCAGGACATGCCATAAGTTTTTCAAATAAATTATGTGTCATCAAAGAAAAATATGTTGTTGTGAGTTTTTAGGGAAATATTATGGAAGGGAATCTCTATATTGTGAGTGGAGAAGAAGATGTGATCTTTCTTTCCAATGAATAAGAAAATAATTTATGGCATAAATGTCCTGGTCACTTCAGCCAAACATCCTTGGAAGATCTGGTGAAATATAATGCTCCTCGAGACTGTCACGACCTATCCTCGGGGCCCGTGTCGTGACTACCCCAAGTCCACCTTCCATAGGCCAGGGGCTGGCAACTAGCACCAAAGGTGTAAATCCCGATAAAAAGGGAAGGCATTGCCTTTATAAAGTAAACAAACACCACAGAGTAAGCAAGATGAAGGAAACACTAAGTAAATTGGGTACAACTGTAAGTGCTGGAAAGTAAATGGGCCAAAATACAAACCCAACTGAAGTAAAGTACAACTGAAAAGAAAGTACAGCAACTGAAAAGTAAAGCAGCAACGCCGAGCCATCCACTAGAAATCCCGCCTGAAGGGTGGGTATAGATAGCCTCCTCAACTCCTCGGTTCCAGCCATCCGCTCCGTGTACGTCCCGCCCAATGGTCCACCTTCAGGTACCGACTTGCTCCACAAGCCTCAACCACGATCAGCGATGTTCGTCGTCTGCATCCAACACAATGTAGTGCTGGCATAGCCCGTGCAGGGGTGAGTATACTTTACTCAGTAGGGACCCCGAGACCCCCGAAGGTCTCCCATAATCCACAAAGGATAATCAACAAAGGAAAGATACAATCACAAAGTAACAACCAACTCTACTTAGGTATATGCCCATACATATACCTAAGTCATCAATTCCACTTCGGCTCCAACATCCGAGCCCAAGTCCCATCTAGTCCACATAGGATAGCACAATCCAATCCACACAGGATAACACAACCCAATCCACACAGGATAGAAAAACAATCATATCGAAGATAATGATTGAAAAGTCAAGACTCAACTCACACAGGTATAATTCTTTGTAGGATGATAGATATGGTCAGATGTAACCACCGATTCATCTAAGCTGTCGGGCCCACATAGGATACAAGACCAGCTAAGCTGTCAAACCCACAAAGGATACAAGACCAGCTACTCTGTCAGACCCATGTAGGATACAAGTACAGAGTCAAATACTGTCGGACCCACGTAGGATACAAGAATAGTAGTCACGTACTGCCGGACCCACATAGGATACAAGAACATTAGTCATCGCCACCGAACCCATAGAGGATTTCAGTATGGTCATCGTCGCTTCCGAACCTACTGAGGATCCCAGTATAGTCGTCATCGTCGTCGTAGTCGCAGCCAGCTCTAGGGTTCCCGCACACAGTATGCTCGATTCCGGGAGGGTCCACTCCACGATCCAAGGTGGTCGATACATCAACTGATATGAAGTCCGGATTTGATGTATCCCAAAGTTCCATCTCGAAAAAAGGAACTCAACACGACAGACGGCGCGTCAATTGGACGCCCGGTCTGAGAGTTATTGGCTTTTTCGTCCTAGGGGCCCGGTTGGTTTTTAAGTCAAAACTAACCCGAACGTACTCCAACTACATCCAAACCTCGAGCATAGTAAGAAAAAAGGTCTCTCTCACTAAGAGGAAACCAACAAAGTTGACGGCACATCAATCGGACGTTCGGAGCTCAAGTTATAAGTGTTTCCGCTCCGAAGGCCCGGTTGATTTCATGTTCGAAACAACCTGGCCATACCCAAAGTTCTCCGAAACTTTGACTATAATATACTGAAATGACTATCTCGATCCAAGGATCGCATCTCAACTGACGGTGTGTCAATCGGAGGTACATAGCCCAAGATATGGGCATTTGAACGAAACTGTCTCAAAACAGGGGGTTTGGGCCCGGTCCGACCCGACCCAATACCCCCTGGGTCAGCCCGAACCGGGTCAACCCGACCCGGGTCTGGCCAACTAGGGAACGGCCCGGCCTGGCCCAGCTGGCACGGTCCGGCCCAGTGCAGGCAGCCCGGCCCGACCTGGCCGGTTCGGCCCGGTCCGAACGCCCGCTTGCTGAGCGGACGCGGAAGGGGGGGAGCCCCCGCCCCCTTCGAACCGAACGATGACCCCACAGGGGGTCCGCCCTGCTGCGCTGACCGGGGGTTCAAACCCCCGGTTTTTCCAGATCTGGCCGGCCGTAACGGTCGGCCAGTTATGCCGCGCGGGACCGATTGGTCCCGTCTCCTGTAGCACTGGTGGCCGGCAGTTCCGGCCGCCCTCCCCTGCTCTGCCACGGCCAAAGGCCATGGCCTTGGTCCGACTGGCGCGGCGCGACGGCGCCATTCCCCTCTACCGCGGCCCGCCCCGGCCACGGTCCTCCATGGTTCTCCGACATGGCGCGACGGCACCGCGCCCCTCTGCCATGGCCCCGCTCCAGCCGCGGCCTCTTTCGGCCTCAACGGTGCGGCGCGACGGCACCGCGCTCCTTCGCCGTGGTGATATTCCTCATTCCCGTGCGGTTTTTTTTGCACCGCGCCGCCTTCATCCCAAACCGCAACGGTGAACATCAGCAAAAGGGGAGGAGGATCGGCTGTGTTCGTGCGGTCTGACCTCCTCCCGTTAAAATGATAACAGGCAGCCCAAATATTTAATGATGAACGCAAAGAATAATCACATCGTAAAAACACACCACTACCTTGAAGTAGTTGTCGAAAGAATATTGTCACGGAAAATGGCGTCGTGAGGTAAAGCTCCGTCCGTGCTTGATGAAGAACGTCCGAGGTGGAGCGGCGTCTCACACCGGCTGCAGAGAGGAGAAGAAAGGCACGATGATCACTCATTGTGGTGATGGCGTTCTTCGTCGAGGTCTTGACGTTCTTCGCATTCTTCAACGTGGAAGACGACGTTCTTCAAGACCAGAGCCCTCCTCTCCAAAAATCTCCACACAACGATTCAACAATAAAAAAATAAGGCTTTGCCTTATTTTATTACTCATGCCAACCATTTTCAAAATTCCAATTGAATTCACCAAATTAATTAACTTGCGTTGGGCCCCACCCCAACTTCCTCACATATTCCTTTCCCATAACACTTAAACCATATGTAAAGAACTAAAAAAAATTGTAAAACAATTTCATTTTTATTCCTCACATTTTTAAAATCTCCTCCCGAGCAAACGAAACTCCAGAAAAAGTCTTCCTAAGAAATTACCGGCACTGTGGTTTCATCGGTGTCCTCGGATTTCGATTCCAAGCACCGGTTCAAAAGTTAAGAAAACCCGCTCGTTCATTTACTGAACGTACCCGAGATAAACTTCAGAAAATGATTCCGGGCACACCGGGCCTCAGAATCAGGTGCTGTCAGAAACTGCATACTCGTAAAATTCCAAAGAAATTAAGAAAAAAATTCCCTTGAAAATTATAGGTATTTACATTACTCCCACCTCAGGGATTTACGTCCCCGTAAAGATACATCACAAACTAGGAGAACAATTGAGGGTACTGAGCATGCATTTGAGCCTCCCGCTCCCAAGTTCTCTCCTGGAGGTTCTCGTGCTGCCATCTAATGCGCACTAGAGGAATCAAACACCCACATAGGACCAGCTCCTATCGATCCTCAATATCCACTGGGACTTCCACAAAAGTCTCCCCATCATCAATGTCCAGCTCCCCATGGTCGATGATATGAATCGGGTCGTGCACGTATCTCCTCAGTTGAGATACGTGGAAGACATCATGCACCCTATGCAACTAAGGTGGTAGAGCCAAGCGATAAGCCACCTCTCCTATCCTGTTGAGAACCTAGAATGGTTCGATGAAGTGCGGAGATAACTTGCCGCCCCGGAAAAATCTTCGTAATCCATGTCGAGGTGAGACCTGCAAGAAAACGTGGTTGCCATCCTCGAACTCCAGTGGTCTCCGTCTCCTGTCAGCATAAGACTTCTGTCGGCTCTGAGCTGTACTCATCCGCTCCTGGATGACCTGGACCTTCTCTGTCATGGCCTGGACCATCTTTGGTCCCACAAGTGCTGACTCCCCAGGGTCTGTCCAGCACAGCGGTGATCTGCAAGGTCGGTCGTACAATGCCTCGTATGGTTCCATCCCGATGCTGGAGTGGTAGCTATTGTTGTACGCAAACTCCACCAAGGGTAGGTGATCCTCCTAGCTGTGACCAAAGTCAAAGACACATGCATGGAGAATGTCCTCGAGAGTCTGAATGGTCCTCTCTGTCTGACCATCCGTCTGAGGGTTAAAGGTGGTGCTCAGACGTAGCTGCATCCCGAATGCCTCCTGCAACCCCTTCCAAAGCCGGGAAGTAAAGAGAGCATCTCTATCGGAGATGATAGATGATGTCACACCATTAAGTCGTACAATCTCCTGAACTTAGAGACGTCCCAAACTCTCTACTGAGCCCTGCTCTCTGATGAGTAAGAAGTGGGACGACTTGGTGAGTCGGTCAACAATCACCCAAATGGAGTCGTGACCTCTGGAAGTACATGGATGTCTAGTCATGAAATCCATAGATATCCCATACCACTTCCACTCCGGGACCTCCAAGGGTTGTACCAAGACTGCTGGTACCTGGTGATCCGCCTTCACCTGCTGGTAGGTGAGACATCGATAAACAAACTCTGCCACAGCCTTCTTCATACCCAGCCACCAGTGCTGTCGTCTGAGATCCTGGTACATCTTCGCCACTCCTGGATATACCACTAAAGGGGAAGTATGAAACTCTCTCAGCACCTCCTCCTGTAAAGTAGCTGGTATCATGGTACGTCCTCTGAAAAGGACGATGTGCTCTCCTCCCACAAAGAATCCATCAGGTGCCTGTCCTGAGGATATCTGTGCATGTCACGTCTCACAGTCAACATCACCACGTTGTGCCTCTCTAACCCACTGAAGAAGTGGAGAAGTGACTATGAGTGACTGTAGAAAGGCTGCTCCATATCTATCCATGAAGTATATCTATAAAGTGTCCAGCTGCTATGTCGCCTCCCCAAGTAGCTGAATGCCCGTCCTCCTGCTGAGAGCATCGGCTACTACATTCCCATTTCCAGGAGTATAGACTATCTCAAAGTCATAGTCCTGGAGGAACTCGAGCCATCTCCACTGTCTCAAGTTCAGGTCCTTCAGTGAAAAGATGTACCTGAGACTCTGGTAGTTAGAATAAAATGTAAAGCCCTCGCCCATCAGATAGTGCTGCCACATCTTCAGAGCGAAGACCACTGCTGCTAACTCCAGTTCATGGGTAGCATAGTTCAGCTCGTGTTGCCTCAACTATCGTGATCCATAGGCGATCACTGCCCGCTCCTGCATCAGTACACACACGATTCCGGTCCCTAATGCATCGCAATAGACTACATACCCTACTCCCTCCTCCGGTAGCCTCAAGATAGGTGCACTGTTCAATCTCTGTCTCATCTCCTGGAAGCTCTGCTGACAACTATCTGACCGCACGAAGGGTTTCCCCTTCTTTGTCAAACCTAAAAGTGATTCCGCAACTCTGGAGAAGTCTGGAACGAATCTCCGGTAGTACCCAGCCAAACCTAGGAAACTCTGCACCTCCGTCATGCTCCTGGGTGGCTCCCAAGCTAGCATTGCCTCGATCATCGTAGGATCCACCACAACTCCCACCTCATAGATGACGTGTCCCAAGAAGTGGACCTCGCATATCTAGAACTGACACTTCGAGAGCTTACCATAAATCCGGTGCTCTCGGAGTGTGTCCAGTACAACCCGCAAGTGGTAGGCATGCTCCTCCTCGGTGGTCGAGTATATCAATATGTCATTGATGAAGACCATGACAAATCGATTGAGTTAAGGCTGAAAGATCCTTTTCATGAGTCTCATGAACACTGCTGGAGCATTGGTTACACTGAAAGTCATAACCAAGAACTCATAGTGGCCATACCGACATCTGAAGGCCATCTTCTACACGTCCTCGTCTCGAACTCTGAGTTGATGATAGCCTGACCTGAGGTCTATCTTCGAGAACCACCGTGCTCCCTTTAGCTAATCGAAGAGGTCGTCAATCCTCAGTAGCGGATACTTGTTCCTCACGGTCACCTGGTTCAGGCGAAGATAGTCGACACACAGTCGCAATCTCCCGCCCGCCTTCTTGGTGAACAAAATTGGGAAAGCCCAAGGTGAAACACTGGGTCGGATGAATCTCTTGCCCTGCAAGTCCTCCAGCTGTACCCGTAGCTCTCAAAGCTCAGCGGGTGCCATTCGATATGCTGGAGTGGATATCGGGGCTGTCCCAGGGTACAGGTCAATATAAAAGTCTACCTCTCTGCGAGGATGTAGTCCTGGAATGTCGTCAGGAAAAACATCCGCATACTGATCCACCACTACAGGAAAACTTGGACTCCGCACATCAATTGTTCCTAGGATGAGGCTAGCCAACTGATGAGTGATTGGTTGTCCTCTCCTATGCGTGAGTCCATCCTGCGCTGCAAAGGCTCCCTTCTTGTTGGTGAAGGTGAACCTGCTCCCATCGGTGCAGACACACCGCACCTTATGCCTAATACAGTCGATCTGAGCATGGACTGTAGATAACCAATCCATGCCCAAGATGACGTCGTAAGGCCTCAACGTTGCTACAAAAAGATCCCAGCCGAAGCTCTTGCCTCCTAGAGTAAGCTCACACTGTCGTCACCAGTGTGTAACCGTCGAGTCTCCTCCCGTAGGAGTCTCTAGCCGTAAGGAACGAGCCAATGGCTCCGTCGGAATCTCTGAGCTCTGAACAAGGGCAGTGGCAATGAAAGAATGACTCACTCCTATGTCTATAAGAACTGCATAAAGGGTGGAGTAGACACAAATAGTACCTCGAATCATCTCTGGTACGCCGTGGTCGTAGGCCTCCGCTGCCTGAAGCTGAGCCTGCCTCTGCCCGCCAGCTCCCTATGGACCGCCACGGTCGACCCTCTGCCTCTGCCTGGGTGGTCCCTCGACCATCTGATTCTCCTCTACACGGCGGGTCAGGCAGTCACGATCCATGTGGCCCTACCCGCCGCATGCGTAGCACTGTCTGCTCCTCGTAAGACTGGCTCTGCGTCATGTGCCCCGCACCTCTGAGCCAGTGTCTTGAGGTCGTCCACCTGATGGTTTGGTCCACCTAGACCCCTGTGACATCTGTTGACTTCCAGCTACAGAATACTTAGCTACGTGTCGCCCTGCGGTAGGTCTCGCTACTGGTGTAGGCTCAGCAAGAAAGCTATCTACGAGAAGGTCTCACTCCAATACTCCTGCCTGCGTCGGAATGCAAAGGGAGATCATTGATTCCCCGATCTCATGCCTCAGTCCCTTCTTGAAGGTCTGGGCCTGGAAGAATGGGTCCCGTACCATGTCCATCAAATAGCGTGAGAGATCGGTAAATCTCGCCGAGTACTGGGCTATCGTCATGCTACCCTGCCGCAACTGTAGTAGCTCCTGAATGCGCACCGCATGGAGGGTGGTTGGGATGAACTCCGAGAAAAAGAGGATCTCTAAGTCTGACTAAAGGAGAGATGCCTCATCATGCACCTGGAGCATCAGGCTCCAACATCTGACTCTTACCGCATGCAGGAGGCTCGCTGCAAGGATCACCATGAGGTTAGCTGGTGTCCCCACTAACCTGAAAACTCGAACTACAGACTCCAGCCAATCCTCGGCTGCCTAAGGGTCCGTCTCCCCGTGTAACCTGGGCAATCTCTGACGTTGAAACTCATGCAGTGCACTAAGGTGACGTGCACTCTCAAGGGCTAGGGCTGGTGGCATCGGTGGCTCGGCGGGTAGAGGTACCGTCGGTGCCTCTACTGTAAAAGGGCCCTGCACCGAGGCCTCGTCGCTCGGTGGGCTGTCGTCTCGTACAAAGCTCTGAACCCTAGCTGGCTACCGTCGTGGGGTCATCCTGAAAAGAAACAGGTGTGCCACAGTCAATACAGTATACCAGGTGAGCTGACACAAAGTAATCACAATGAAAACTTTTGAAACACACATGCAATCAGTGTTTTCGTGCACTGAGTCGGAAATCAGAATTTAGGGTCCTGATGTACGAATATGTCGGCCACCGCACCAACACTGGACTCCTTGGACTGATAACCACACTCAATACCCTTACCACTATTGCTTCACATAGAAGAAAGATCAGAGTCTTGAGTTCTGCGGTAGAACCGAACTCCTTTGATACCAATTTGTCATGACCCGTCCTCGGGGCCCGTGTCGTGACTACCCCAAGCCTTTCTTCCATAGGCCAGGGGCTGGTGACTAGAACCAAAGGCGTAAATCCTGATAAAAATGGAAGGCATTGCATTTATAAAGTAAACAAACACCACAGAGTAAGCAAGATGAAGTAAACACTAAGTAAACTGGGTACAACTGTAAGTGATGGAAAGTAAATGGGCCAAAATACAAACCCAACTGAAGTAAAGTACAACTGAAAAGAAAGTACATCAAATGAAAAGTAAAGCAGCAACACCGATCCGTCCACTGGAAATCCCACCTGAAGGGTGGGTACATATAGCCTCCTCAGCTCCTCGGGTCCAGTCGTCCGCTCCGTGTACGTCCCGCCCAGTGGTCCACCTCCTGGTACCGACTTGCTCCACAATCCTCAACCACGATCAGCGTTTTCCATCGTCTGCATCCAACACAACGTCATGCGGGCATAGCCCGCGCAGGGGTGAGTATACGCTACTCAGTAGGGACCCCGAGACCCCCGAAGGTCTTCCAGAATCCACAAAGGATAATCCACAAAGGAAAGATACAATCACGAAGTAACAACCAACTCTACTTAGGTATATGCCCATACATATACCTAAGTCATCAATTCAAGTTCGGCTCCAACATCCGAGACCAAGTTCGATCTAGTCCACACATGATAGCACAATCCAATCCACACAGGATAACACAACCCAATCCACACAGGATAGCAAAACAATCATATCGAAGATAATGATTGAAAAGTCAAGACTCATATCACACAGGTATACTTCTTCGTAAGATGGTAGATATGATCAGATGTATTCACTGATTCATCTAAGTTGTCGGACCCACGTGGGATACAAGACTAGTTAAGTTGTCGGACCCACAAAGGATACAAGACCAGCTACTCTGCCGGACCCACGTAGGATACAAGTACAGAGTCAAATACTGTCGGACCCACGTAGGATACAAGAACAGTAGTCACATACTACCGGACCCACATAGGATACAAGAACAGTAGTCATCGCCGCCGAACCCACGGAGGATTTCAGTACGGTCGTCGTCGCTGTCAAACCCACAGTGGATCCCAATACAGTCGTCATCGTCGTCGCAGTCGCAGCCAGCTCTAGGGTTCCCACACACAGCATGCTTGATCCCGGGAGGGTCCGATCCAAGAGCCAAGGGGTTAGATACATCAACTGACACGAAGTCCGGAGTTGATGTATCCCAAAGTTCCGTCTCGATAAAAGGAACTCAACGCGACAGATGGCGCGTCAATCGGACGCCCGGTCTGAGAGTCATTGGTTTTTTCGTCTCAGGGGCCCGGTTGGTTTTTAAGTCAAAACCAACCTGACCGTACTCCAACTGCATCAAAACCTCGATCATAGTAATCAAAAAGGTCCGTCTCACTAAGAGGAAACCAACAAAGTCGACGGCACGTCAATCGGACGTCCGGAGCTCGAGTTATAAGCGTTTCTGATCCGAAGGCCCGGTTGGTTTCGTGTTTGAACCAACCCTTCCATACCAAAAGTTCTCTGAAACCTTGAGTGTAATATACCTAAACTACCGTCTCGATCCAAGGATTGCATCGCAACTGACGGTTCTTCAATCGGAGGTCTGTAGCCCATGATATGGGCGTTTGAACGAAACTGTCCGAAAACAGGGGGTTTGGGCCCGGTCCGACCCAACCCAATACCCCCTGGGTCGGCCTGAACTGGGTCGACCCGACCCGGGTCCTGGTCCGGCCCACTAGGGTGCGGCCCGGCGCGGGCGGTCCGGCCCGACCCGGCCGGTTCGGCCCGGTCTGGGCGCCCGCGTGCTGAGCAGATGCGGAAGGGGGGGAGCCACCGCCCCCTTTGAACCGAACGGCGGACCTGCGGGGGGTCCGCCCTGTTGCGCTGACTGGGGGTTCAAACCCTCGGTTTTTTCGGATCTGGCTGGCAGTGATGGCCGGCCAGTTGTGCCGCGTGTGACCGGTTGGTCCCGCCTCCTGTAGCACCGGCGGCCGGTGGTTCCAGCCACCCTCCCCTGCTTCGCCGCGGCTAAAGGTCGCGGCCTTGGTCCGACCGGTGCGGCGCGATGGTGCCTCACCCCTCCGCCACGGCCCCGCTCTGGCCGCGGCCTCTTTAAGCCTCAACGGCGCGGCGCAACGGCACTGCGGTGATATTACTCGTTCCCACGCGGTGTCGTTGCATCACTCCGCCTTCGTCCTAAATCGCAACGATGAACATCAACAAAGGGGGAGGAGGATCGGCCATGTTCGTACGGGCTGACCTCCTCCCGTTAAAATGATAATAGACAGCCCAAATATTTAATGATGAACGCAAATAATAATCACATCGTAAAAACACACCCCTACCTTGAAGTAGATGTCAAAAGAAGATTGTCGCGGAAAACGGCATCGCGAGGTAAAGCTCTGTCCGTGCTTGACAGAGAACATCCGAGGTGGAGCGGTGTCTCACACCGGCTACGGAGAGGAGAAGAAAGTCATGATGATCACTCCTTGTGGTGACGGCGTTCTTCATCGAGGTCTTCACGTTCTTCGCGTTCTTCAACGTGGAAGACGACGTTCTTCAAGACCAGATCCCTCCTCTACAAAAATCACCACACAACGATTCAACAATAAAAAAAATAAGGCTTTGCCTTATTTTATTACTCATGCCAACCATTTTCAAAATTCCAATTGAATTCACCAAATTAATCAACTTGCGTTGTCCAATTAATTAGGCGTTTTATTGGCATGTATTTTAATGTGGAAGAGTTACAAAATTAATTGCTAGAGGGGGGTTTAAAGGGGTGTTGGGGAAATTGAAGGAGGTGGGGGCTCCTGTGGGCCCCACCCAACTTCCTCACATCTTTCTTTCCCATAACACTTAAACCATCTGTAAAGAAATAAATATAAAATTGTAAAAAAAATTATTTTTATTCCTCACATTTTTAACATCTCCTCCTGAGAAAACACAACTCCAGAAAAAGTCTTCCTAAGAAATTACCGGCGCTGCGGTTTCATCGGTGTCCTCGAATTTAGATTTCGAGCACCGGTTCAAAATTTAGGAAAACTCGTTCGTTCATTCGCTGAACTTACCCAATCTAAACTTTGTAAAATGATTTCGGGCATATCGGGCCTCGGAATCAGGTGCCGTCAGAAACTGCATACTCGTAAAATTCCAAGGAAATTAAGAAAAAAAATTCCTTGAAAATTAAGGGTCTTTATAGAGACTTCTCTAGTCTATCATGTGATCTTACTCATGCATGTGATGCTTGTCAAAAAAAACAGAAGACCATTCGAATAGAATATAAGGAAAAAGAGAAAATTCCAAAAACGTGCTTGACTTGGTGCATATTGATATGTGTGAACCTATTACACCAAGATCTATTGATTTGAGGAGATATTATGTTCTATTCATTGACGATTTTAGTAGCATGGCATGGGTTTCAATCATCACCCACAAATTTGAGGTGTTCAGTTGCACAATAACATATCAAAGGAAATTTGAAATGATGCTAGGTCAAAAAAATCCAGAAGATCTAAATGGATAATGGAATAGAGTTCACAAATATCCAAGTGGATGATTATCTAAAGAAACATGGGATAAGGAATCATGATTCAGTATTAATAACTCCACATCTAAATGGATTAGTTGATAGAATAAATCAAATTATCAACAATATAGCTAGAACAATGATCATTGAGAAATATCTTCCATAGAAGTATGGGAAATAATAAATGATGAAATTAGTCTACACATCAAATAGAGCTTTATTATGTCCAAAATAAGAGAAGATTTCATAGGAGCTATGTTATGGAAAGAATCCAACTTTGAAGTAAGTTCAAGTCTTAATATGAAAGTGTTTCATTCTCAATAAGGAGAAACATGGGAATTTTGAATCCTATGGAGATGAGGGGATATGTCTTGGATACTCAATGAAAAGAAAAGCATAAAAATTCTTCAATAAGTGTTTTGGAAAGGTATTTGAAATCCATGATGTAACTATAGTATAGAATGATCATAATCTTCATCAAATACATGATTACTCTGAGGAGAATAGTGATAAAGAGATAAGTAGATTAGGGGATATTCCAATTCCAAAGGATCACTCAAAAAAGATTCAGATAATGAAAAGGATGATCAAATACCATTATATGCACAAAGATCACTGAGATGAGCCTAAATTGATAAAAAAAATAATCGGTGATCTAAAAATGGTAGTGTAGACAAGGAGGATGAAGAATATACATTAAGAATATTTTTTATCACAGGTGGAGCCTACATTTTTTTAGGAAGAATGTGGAGATGAAAATTGGGTCCCAGATATGAATGAAGTGCTTGACCAAATTGGGAAGAATCTAATATGGGAGATTGTTTTGATGCCAACAAATAATAATATCATTGGTTATAAATGGGTCTTTCACAATAAGATGAATTAATATGGAACATTAATTTGAAACAAATCATGATTGGTGTTCATAGGGTACTCCCAGACAGAAGGTATCAATGTTATTTTAAGTCTATATACAATCAGATTATTCTTGGCCACAATAAAGAAATGAAAGTTGAAAGTTTTGTAGATGGTTTTAAATTCTCCATTTCTGAATGGGGTTTATGATGAAGAATTTTATATTGATTATCCAAATGGTTTTCTTATTCATGAAGATGAGAAAAGAGTTTATTGAATGAATATGGTGCTATATTGGTTAAATAAAGCACCAAGAACATGGTATTCAAGACTATATCAGTTATTGAAGAATCTCGGTTTTCAGTGTGTCAAACTTGATTACAATCTATATGTCATCAATGACTATAATAAAAGGATGATAGTGCTAGTATATGTCAATGACATAGTATTTTGTGGATTAGATGAATCTCAGTGCAATCAGTTGGAGGAAATCATGAAATGTGAGTTTGAAATGTCAATGATTGGTGAATTTCTATTTTCTTGGGTTTACATTTGACATAAAGAAAGAATGTAACATTAATTTATCAATATAAATATATGTTTTGTGAATATTTGGAATGGATAATCATATATAAAATATATAAAATATTTGAGACAATATGTATTACTTATTTCACCCACACTACGCTACATCAAAGGAAAATACAATAAAAATACATCTATGAATCATTTCAATAAGTGCATAACTTGTTATATGTTATGAGTGGATTCATTATCCCTCGTTATTTTAAACCTAAAAAATCTAGAAATATCACTACTCTCTATCATGAGTTATGATTCCATATCAAACAAGTGAATGAACTAATCTTTTAAGAGAAGAAATATTATACCATTATTACTATACAAATAATCTTAATATTCATTATTTTGATAATATCCTTCTTCCTTTTCATTCCTTGGAAATTTATATCAATTAGTTCAATTACTCTCCTATTTTCTTTAAAAAAAAATCCTCATCATTCGACAATTTATTTTTCATTTATTTACTATCTCTAAAACATTCCTTAAACTATAAGATATGTGTTCAATGGATAAAACTCTCTTTATGTTATTTAAATCTTATTTGATCATGCCAAATTTTATTATCCCATAAATATTATTCAAATACACCACATTGAGTTAAATCATATCACTTTATATTCTTCCCATATTTTGAAATACAAACGAGATCAAATTTTGAAAAATCTACAGATATCTCAAAAAACATGATTCTTTGTTGTGTCAATTGAGATACTACTATTTAAATAACAAATACTCTGAAATCTATGATTTGTTGAAAAAAATTATCCTAAAAATCATATCATATTCAAATTTAGGATTTTATTTTGATTTATTAAACATGGCATGTTTAATATCACCACAACACATTTCTTCTAATTATTAAAAACCATAATATTTGGCAACATCATGTTTTCTTTCTAGTTTCATTCATCACAAAGAACTTTATTTGGAAGCTCAAATATTTTAAAACACAACCTATAAACATGTAAATTTGATGGAAACTTTTCATCCATAGAAAACTCAATAAAACCATTAATTAACAACATATTCTTTTTCTCAAACTAGATCAGCAAGTAACATTAACCTGGATTCATTAATTAACTCCAGTAATTTTTTCAATGTCTAAGAAATAACCATGGCATGTTTAAATATGGAACGACATAGTTTTTATCATTCCAGACAAAAAAATATAACTTCCTCTAAAATTAATGAATCTACATATGATAATTACATGGTATTAATATGATTCGTTTGAAGGATATAGACATGTATTTTAAAAAAAAACACAACCAACAAATACTCTCTTGGATTTTTCATAACAATTGAATATTAAATATTAAACAAAAAAGTGTTATCACATAAATTCTAATTTATACATATATACATCACATAATTAATAATATATATGTTTGGAATAAAAAAATGTACATTAAATTGAAATGATATTAAAAAACAATATTCTTGCCCCATGATTCAGCCTGTATATTTTGAGTTTTTTTCACTTAAGTCTATGGGATTTTTCTATTTGTCTATTTATAAATCATTTAAATCATTTCCCATTTTTGGGTCCAATCCATCCCATAAATATGGTTTATCTTATGGACTCGATACCCATTAAGCACCCCAAGAAAATTCATGGGATATAAGAAGGGAGAATATATATTCAATAAACTCCATAATATATATGAAGGATATGAAATGTTAAATAGGCTAACTTATATATTTAGAAAGATAGTTTTTATGATTTACAGATGAGGTAAAATAATTCATTGATGATTTTTTCATAATAGAAAACATGATCACAAGTACCATATGAGTATATGATAAAAATCTTGAACACACCACTATTTTAAAAAAAATGAGACTCCTTTCAAATTAATTTGTTGAAAAAGTTTCTACTTTGGAATATTATTACATGAAAACATACCCATTAATGATCTTCATAGCATATGAGTGGCGTATGAAAGGATATTGTGATCATATTTAATGAAAAAAATTATAAGTGATAAGGATGTTGAATTTAAACCCTTTATATGATTGAAATTTAATTAAATGGTGAGATATACTCATGATAAATTTGATAATGAAGGTGATGTTAAAGGATATGAGTAATTTTTACCCTTATTCTTGAAGAACTTATGAAAAGGAAATGATGAGTATAAGGTTGAAATATCCATTAATTTTTTATCAATAAAAATATTATGCATTTCTCTACAAACTATCCATTGAAAATAAATATTATGGTTAATGAAGGAGATACATCTAAGAAAAATAGACAATGTGACTTTCATAAGAAGAGGAATTTTATGTATAAAGGTAAATAGTTGAAAGATTTAATAATTAAAAATATAAACTTACTATTGAAGAAATATTATATATATCCTTATGGATCCATTAGTAGGGATAATGGTAATTTAGAATATAAATGAGAAAAAGGATCATTTTCTTATGAAAAAAAAAGATGGAATATTTTTTATAATGATGAAGATTATTATTATTTTAATGAGGATAATGGGTTTATAGTTGAAAATGGTGACACTAAAAAGTAGTGTGTTCTGATCACATAAATCGATATGTGAATCAGGAGAATAAGAAATTCCTCTCTTAAGATGACTCTAGAAACTGAGAAGTTGGATAAAAAAATTGTTTTATAAAATCACTAGTTTATCAAGGATTTTTAAAGACTCAAAGTCTTGATTACAAAATATATCTTCTGAAGTTAAATATCCCTTCAATGATGGTGTAGGAGGTATGGTCTCTCATATGATCCCCCCCTAGGGAAGGGGGGGATTTATCCCAACTCCTCTAACTTCTCAGCTTCAACCATTCACCCCCTCCCTGACCCTAGATTTCCCCCAGCTTTACCGAAATTGATGTTTTCCCTAAATTTTTGTCACTTGATGGTGGTTTTATTAATCTTATGGTTCCCTTGTAATTCATTAATACTTCATTACAACTAAATCTCACTTTTATGGCTCACTTCGACAAGATTCACCCCTTGATGGATGTCTTTGACAAATTTGTTTTTGATTTATGGGGTTTTCATAGATTGGCCATTATAGGGATTCTAGATCCATTAAATTTTATGATTTAGTTTGTGATTGAATATTACCTAATCTCATCCTTGGTTAGTTCTCTATGTACTTTCACTAGCTTCTGATTCACTCTTTTCCATTAGTCTTTTGAGTTCCACCGAAAACGGGATCCCCCCTCTTTAGTAATTTGAATTTTCCTACATTCCCTTCCTCACCCATTTAATAATTTTGAGATTATTAGGGTGATTTTTAATATTTTGGAATGATTCTTAGGTTCTAATAATAAAATCTGATCTTTCAGTCACCATGTTTATCCTTAGTTATATATTTAAGATTATTTTTGAAAGACACTAGTGGATTTTATCTGAATTGAGACTGAAGGTAGATTCATTGTAAGTGGAATGTATGCTATTATTCATGGGTCAACTCCTATTCATCTTGTATATTTATAGTTCATGATATATCTAACTACCTAAACATGGTGAAAGTTGATCCTATTACAGTCCTCTCAACTAGTAATGTGGATAACATAGGTAATGAAATAGTTTATTCTATTTGGAAGGGGGAGAGGTCACTACAACCATAAATAAGGGTCTTAGATATCTTTACTATCTTGAGTAAATACTTGGTAGTAACCAAGAAGATTGTTTTGGTCATGGGAGAGTATGAACCAAGCTATTTTTATCCTGTATCCACCTATGCCCAAATTGTGGCTTGATAAAATTGGTGCCAAGGGAATGAGCTTTATGTTTATGTTTGTCTGGTCATTTATTGTGGCATTAGGAATGGAATTAATTCATTACATTCAGAATTTTACCATATTTCAATGATCTATATTGTTGTTTCCATTATTTTTCCATCTTTTGTAGTGGAAAATAGTATGGTAGCACTATGACCTCAGGCATTTTTTGGTCTGGATGAAAGAGATAATCAAATTCTAGTGTATTCTAAGTTTCAAGATCCCACTATCCTAATCAATATACACTACCCATTCAAATATTTTAATGTATAATTAGAGGGAAATACCAATCTTGAAGGGTGGATAATACTAATTCCTTGGTGGAAAAGGAATCAGGTTGGTTCAAAGACCCAAGAAGAACCAAATCCAAGTGATAAAGACGTGGACTCTCAATCCATATCAGACAATAAGAAGGATCATCACATGTATGTAAAAATTGGGTATGACACAAATAACAAGAATAAATTCATCTATGATTCTGGTAAAAATTTTTTAGAAACAGAAAAAACTTAGAAACGCAAGGATTATTCAAATTTACTGAAACCCATGGCCATAAAAACATCTAGAAAACCTATTAAATATGAGGTAAATGTAAGGAAAGTATAATTATCTCTTGAAATTATTATTTTTTATGAGCCTAAAAAGTGTGAGGATAAATAAATATCTCCTTATGATGAAGTTGAGGAAGCTCAAGATGATATGAAAGAATATCCAAATCAAATATAGGAATAAGAGTCAATTGATGGTATTTTGAAGGATACAAACATGGAGGAAGTTGACAAAGTAAATTCCATAGAGACTCTTCAATATTATAATTAAGAGATGTCGGAGGAGTATTTCACTATAAAAATTTCTTAGGATGATACCAATAGAATATTCGACAGAATAATTTTTGTTGATCATAGTAAAGATCAGTATTTTTGGATCAATAAATAGGAAAAATATTTACACATGGATTCAATGAAGGTAAAATAAGTTTGGAGGAGTATATTCAAACCTTGGACAAGATGGGATACCAATTTTAGGATCTCATCAAGGATGATCCAAACATGGAGGTAACCTATATTGAATAAAACATATATAGGGTGAAGGATTCTAATAATTTAAATTTTTCTAGACAAGTCTATAGATCTATTTTTTACTCTTATGCTTGGTTTCATACTGAATTTTATAAGAGTTTCTCACTTCCCCCCTTAAATGTATTTTTTGAAATAAAAATATTAATTGTTAGTCAGCCAAATGATTTATTACTAAAAAAATATTTTTTTTAAATAACATCCATCGTGTTATCTAAAGATGATGAGATCTAAAAACTAAAATAAAGGTGATTTAACTAGAGAAATAATTTAATAAATACATGTTTAATTTTGATAAATTAATATCTTAACTTCGAGAGAGTTCTAAAAAATATTAAAAGTAATTCAAAACTATGAAAAATACAACTAAATTTTTAAACCAATAAATATAAATTCTCATGGGAACACAAGGTATTACATATGAATGAGACAAAACCTCATGGTAAAACAATCAAAGAAAGATAAAATTTGTGGCACAAAATAGTGAAAAATGTAAAAGTTGTTTTTTTAGAATCCCCAAGAAAAGTTAAAATATGTTGATATATAGAAGGATGAAAATTATAGTAATATTCACACATAAAGATATAATAAATTAGGTGTATAATTTTTTCTTTAACAAAATGATCCTAGATGAAACCTTAAATATTAAAGATTCAATAATAACATGATTTCTTTGATAATGTTTCATGGATATTTTTGGTGTTTTTTAATCTATAAGATAAAAGCTTATGTTTTTTGGTATAATATGTCTCTAAAAAATAATATTATGTGTTTGGTTAATAGAGAGATAAAAAAAATTATGAACATACAACCATGGTAGGTTCAAAAATAGTGAATGTTTTGAATCATTTTAAGTATCTTGGGGAGATATATGGGAGATGTGGTAAACAAGAACACGCATCTATTGAGTGTATTTCAATTATTCTAACTAAATTGATAAAAATGTGAGGTATAATAAATTTTAAGAGAAAATAAATGATAAAAAATGTGCCTTAGTCATTGAGGTATATTGTATTTTTTTATAATAGAAAAGGCCCTAGGTTTTGGACAATGGTTTTTCATTACACATGATTGATTTTGAAAACATACTCAATGAAATTAAGGAATATAATGAGAAGCTACCTCATTCATAAATGATACCCATTGGATATCAAATTTTTTGAGATAATAATTATTGATATGAATAATCTAACTTCAAAAAATTAATTTTTTCATTGGTGGTAAAATAATATTTTGAGTGTTTCTCTGCTATGTAAAAATGGAAACAAAGTGATTTTAAGGACTAATACATTATTATAATTAGTTAAAAATATGGATCTATTATGACCAAAGTAAAAAAATAACTAACAAAAACTTATTTAATGTTATTAGTGATAATATCTTTTGAAAATTTTGAATAAAAGAACAAATTAATAATATTTTTCCCTATGAAAACAAAATTATAAAGACCCACAATAGAATAAATGTGTTAAGAACAAACTTATGAACCTATAATTTCACATTAGTGGTTTTATTTTTAGGTATATTCTATTTTATTTTTTCATACCTTTATTACATGTATTTACCAGGATTTTTTGAGAAAAATAGTAGCTTTCAGGTTGGAAATATGTAAGCACACAGTTGGAACAAAGTTAGTAGAAACTGTGTGTCAGCCTAGTGAAAACTGTGCACCCAAGACAAAGGCACTATCTAGGTCGCGCGATCTAGAACATGGGAATGCAAACCTCTATGGATAACCTTGTTCCTAGGATAGTGGAACTGGATAAGGCGAATGGCTAGGGTAATAGGTGTGAACCCCTCCAGGAAAACCATGTAGCCACTTTTCCCATTGTACATAGGTGTCGTACAGTTGGGTCATGGTTTGGAAGACTATGCAGAAAAACCTTGAGGCCTTCTAGATCATTAAAATTTGTGAAATTTATAAACTAAACTCAAAATATTTTAACCCCAAATCACCCATAAATAACCCCACTTGACCTCCCTTTCCTTAGGTATTCCTCCCCCTCATCTCCCTCTCCTATGGGCTCCAATTTTTGCTGGTTATTTTCCTAGGTCTTCATGAAATAATCAGGTATGTTATTCTCCTATATATTTATTACCTTATTTTGGTTTCTTCTACTTTCCTCCTTGTTTTCTTATTTCTCTAGATATAGTTTTAACCTATGTTTGGTCCAATATACCTTCCTCGTGTTAAATCATGTCATTTATGGTTTTATTTTTCTTTCATAGGTTTTCACCTTAGCACGACTTATGGTTTCCAACTATTTTTATATTTTTTTAAACAAGAGGTAGGTGGTTACATGCCATGAAATTAATTTATGAGTTTATTGTGATTAATTTGGTTTATAAATTGTTTTCATAAATTGTATGGGTGATGAGAAATATATTTTCCTTAGTTTTTTGTGTGTGTTCATGGTTGATTGCTCAAATACCCATTGTGAATGATGGTTTAGCATATTTGGTGTTAATTATTGTAATTGTGATGATAAAAAAGGATTTCCCTTGTTATGTAAATTGAAATAGAGCACATGGGAACCCTGAGTATTCTAGGTTGGTCGGTAGGGACTACTACGCCATTTGGGATGGCGGGGAAATGGCACGGGCTCATAGGAATGTTTACGCCACAAAACTAACTAAACACATGATGATAATGACTTGGGGACCACTATTACGTTGGGTGTGACCTCTACAGATGCTCATGCATGAGAATGTTCTATATGGTTTGATCACTGAGGTATAATCATCCAAGGGCTCTAAAAACCTAGCTACTTAGGGAGTCCCCCGTGGTTTTTTGGTCATGTACTGTACTATTCAAAACTGTATTTACATTCTTACCCCACTTTTCTAAATAAAACATATTTTGATATCAAAATTGTTTCTAAATATATTATTTTAAAAATTGCATGTTAATTTGTCCTTTAATGTCATTTCCTAAATCCTTTGGTGATATCCTACTATGTATTATGGCTCACACCCTACATGCATCCTCATGTGTATATAGATCTCATTTTATTTGACATAGGTAAAGGAAAGGCTTCCCTTGGTGTAGATGTCGGTTCTATGTTTTTTCGGTTTTATTTTCTCATTTATTTTTGGGGGTGTCGTGGAGTGTCTACCCACATGCAACATGGAGTTTTTTTTTTAATTTTTATTTGTTTTACAGTTTTGGTATTTCAGTTTTTGGTTATAAATAATAAAATATTAACTCATGTTATTGTTTTTTCCTTTGATCACTTTATTATGTATTTTTGTATTAGTGTGTTGTATGATTCTTGTGGGTTGTTTGTAGTTGTATTTCATGGTCTAAACTGTTCCCAAAGGTTTTACTCGATGCTTAGAAACTATTTTCTAGCTTGAGGGGACTGGTAACGCCCTTCGGGCCTTACTATAGTCTAGGTCGGGTGTTAGATGGAATGAAATCCTAGATTGGTTCTTGAAAAATTGTATTAGATATAGGTTTTTCCTTTATTTGTGTCATGTTATTTGGGAGAGTATTGATAGATAGTAGATGTGACTATTGGAGCTTGAGTTTTGGGTTGTGAGTGGGGTTTCTATCTAACACATCTTGGGAGAGTCCTTTGGTCACCATGGTATGTTCAACATTTGACTAGACTCCGCCTCTAGGTGTGATGTGCAGGTTGCAGACTATGCATGGGCACCAAGTTTGGGTGGAGTGGTTTAGTATGTTATTATTATTTTAATGGTTTCATTGTGGTTTATAGTAATGGTTAAATCCCTTAACTATTGAAATTTTTCTGGGTGATGTGTTGATGGTTTCCTTTGTGTTTGTTAATGGATGTATAAAATTGCCTCCACGGGGACCTCTTGTGCAACTGCATGAAGAGGACGAAGAGAATTCTCGCACATCGATTGATTAGAGACTAGTGGAAGAAGTTGTTAGGGATATCCCTGAACTATATTAGGGAGTAGGATATAGTCCCACTTTGTCTATGGAAACCAAACATGGTCTAGAAAAGGGAAAATATTAGGAGTTCCTCAATAACAAACCTCCTTCTTTATGGGGTGGTACAAACCCCTAGGAGGCAAAGGATTGGATAGAAAGTTTCGATAGTATTTTTTAGGTTTCTTGATACTTTAGAAGTGATCAAAGTAAAGTGTGATTAATTCAGGTTGTAAGGCCCCATTCGTAGGATGTGGGACTCAGTGGTCAAATCTAGGAAGCATGAGTAGATGGGATTAAAGGATTTCCATGTCATTTTTAATTAGTAATATTTCCTTGAGACCTTGGCCCTTGACAATACCTGAGAGTTTTTAGATCTCCGTCAGGGGGATCAGACCATGTTGTAATATTCCAACCACTTTATAGAATTAGTTCGGTTCTCACCCAAGGTATTTTCTAATAAGGACCTAAAGGACTAATGCTTTTAATTGGTTTTCATCCATAAATTTGGTCCCATGTCTTCTTGTTTAAATTGAAACCATATGGTGAGGTGGTAGATTGATCCCCAACGGAGGAGATTGATTGCACTGGTAAATATGGTTTCTATGGTCCGGTTTCAGTAGTGGTTTAGGGAAGTTATGGAATGTATGGGAAGAATAGATGGCATGTAAAGTAGAAGAATAAGGGTGTTAGAATATTTTTTTCATCCATCTTGATCACCTTTTTTTTCTACCACTAGTATTTGGTTAGTCATGTTTCATCATTGTAGAACACCTGGACATGTATGGATCGCTCGTTCATCTCCACCAAGGAGGTCTCACAGATATGGACTTGTAGAATTTTTGTATAAGTACACTCCCATATTAGAGTGGTACAAGTTCTTGAGATTCTATGGGGACCATATCTCTATTAGAACCATCCATAATAGTGGGATCCTAGTTTGGAGGTCGTGGTGGTAGGGTGGGATCTACTACTGGGCAAAGTCATCTTAAGGTAGTTCCATAAGTTTTTAGTTGTTTCTCGGAAAAAAGAGAGATAGAGAAACTTCATGCTATGTACCAGGCACCCGTGGAGTCAAATGAAGACTATTTTCATGGAATTTCCCATAGATATTATCTTATTTGATATTGGTTCTTCAAACATTTTAATTTATTCATATCTTGTGGAATTGTTGAAATTTCCAACCAAGCTCGTGATATATTTTATGGAGTTGGTTGCACCACTTGGTAAGAAGAGGTAAGGAGGTTATAGGTGTCATTCTTACATGATCACAATGTCAGGGGTTGAATTTGAATGGGAGTTTCTAATTCTTGAAATGGACCTTTTTTACATGATTTTGGGCATGTGATCATTGGTTCGTTTCAAGGCGTACATTGATTGCTACCATCGACATGTAACTTTTATGAAACTCGATGGGAGTACTCAAGTTTTTAGGGTGAATTGGATCACTGATAAGGGTGAGATGGACCTCCAATTCTGATGTTGGGAAACCTTGTTTTTAAGGTCTCATCTCTCATGCTAGTGGATGATGTTATATGTTCTGGGAATGAGTTGCCTCCTATGGTGGATGTGTTTATAGAGGTGTTTCTGGATGATTTTTTTGGGTATTCCATTGGGATGGGATGTGGATTTCACCATTGATTTGGAACTAGGAACATAGTCAATATCTCTTCCCTTGTATCATATGCCCCCTATCGATTTGAGGTAATTAAAGATACAATTGAACGATTTGGAATCTGAATGATTCATTCTCCTGAGAGTCTCACCTTGGGATTCCTCTATGTTGTTTTTTTAAAGACTGAAAGATCCTTATGGTTGCGCATTGATTACCAAAAGCTGAATAAGGTAACCATAAAGAATAAATACCCATTTCCTCTCATTGATGACCCCTATGATCAGCTCAAGGGGGAAAGGTGGTTCTACAAGATCAACCTATGATTTGGGTATCATCAGGCCAAAGTTTTAGCAGCGGACATACCTAAGATGTATTTCCAACGATGGTATGGACACATTCAGTATTTTTCATGAAATTCGGGTAGATAAATACTCCAACATTCTTCATTGATCTTATGAATAGGTTTTTTAATCAATTCGATGAATCTTTTGTCATATTGTTTGTGGATGATATCCTGGTCTACTTCGGAACTAAGGGAGAGAATGGGATACATATGAGGATCACTCCAAGAACTCTTCAAGATCACCATTTGTTTTCTTAACCTTCTAAGTGCACATTTTGGATCTAGGAACTTGTTTTACTTATCCACATGATATCAAAACATGGAGTTTCATTGGACCCCAAGAAAACTAGAGTACTGATGTCATGGGAGAAACCAAGGAAAGTCTTTTAGATCAATGTATTTTTGGGCCTGAGAAGGAATTACAGATGATTTTTCAAAGATTTATCTCATATTTTTTCCCATGACCATGCTTAACCAAACAGAGGTAAAGTTTTAATGGTGCTCGGAATGTCAGGCATCCTTTGAAGAGATCAAGCGGTGATTGACCACTTCCCATATTCTGATATTTCCAGAATATGAAAATCTATATGCGGTCTACTATGATGCCTCAAGTATGGGTCTTGGGTGTATGTTGATACAGAATGACCACATGGTGGTGTGTTGATCTTGAAAACTATGACCACATGAAAGGAACTACCTAAACCATGTCCTATAATTAGCGTTTTTGATGCATGCTTTGAAAATAGGGCACCATTATCTCTTTGGGGATAAATTTATAGTATACTTAAATAATTAGAGTTTGGCCTACATTTTATTTGAGAAGGATTTGAATCTGAGGGAGTGTTGATGGGTTGAGTACATCTAAGGGTTCAATATTGATATCGTATATACCCCCCAGGAAAAGGGAATGTGGTGGTGAACTCTCTAAGCAAGAATATACCAGTGCAAGCCTTAAAAGAGTCCGGCGATGAGTGGAATTTGATGGGGATTTTTTCCCAGATGCATCTGGAATCCAAGGAATGTAGTGGAGGCATATTTTTATCTAGCATTAGGTTAATGCCTTCTCTTCTAGAACTAATTTTCAAAGATCATCCTAATGATGAATTATTTCAGTGCTCTGTGAAGCTCATAAATAGTGGAGATGTTCCTAGTGAATTGTTATTTTCTTCTCATGGAATTATTTATTTTAAGGGCCTCTTCGTGGTTCTGTTTTCTTTGTGGGAGGTGATGATTCCATACATCCACTAGTCATAGTGGTTTATTCATCACGAGACCACCACGAAGTACTAAAATGTGAATTTCTAGTTTTTTTAGCCAATTATGAGGCGGTATATAGATAACATTTTATCTAAGTGTTATATTTATCACCATGTTAAAGCTGAGCACCAAAGGCCTTCCATTTTTCTTCAGAAACATATCATTCCTACCAAGAAGTGGGGTGATTTCACAATAGATTTTATCATTGGGTTTCTTCATATACCTTATGGAATTAATTCCATATTGGTAGTGATTTAGCATTAGAACAAATTATCCCATTTCATTTTGATCAAAGACTCAACCAAAGTGGATGAGCTAGGTCAGTTATATGTTTACAAGATAGAGACTCTTCATGGAGTTTTGTTAGAAATTATTTCAGATAAGAAACCCTATTTTTCCTATCAGTTTTGATAAGGACTTTAGAAGGTAATGGGGTCATAGTTCAGACTCAGTACAACATACCATCCTCAAATGGATGGTCAGATGGAGTGGGTGAATCAAATTTTGGAAGAGAGGCTTTAGGCATGTGTGTTATATTTTATAGTATTGCGGAATAACCATTTGGGATTATTAGATTTTATATAAAACGATAGTTACCAATACTAAATTAAAATTCATCCCTTTATGGAACTTTATGGTCATCCATGTTAGTCACCATTATGCTAGATAGAAGAGGGTGAATCTTCTCTGATAGAACCAAGATCTATGTAGGAGACGTTCGATAAAGTCTAGTTGATAAGGTAGAGTTTTTTGAAAGTGAAAAGTTTCCATAATTCTTATTCCAATAACTAATTCCAAGATATTTAATTCTTAGTTGGTGAAGATTATTCCTAAAGGGGTCCTCCCACATGGGTCACCATTGTCTTTGTAAGAAAGGAATGATGACACTGAGGTATGGCATACCTTTTTAGGTTACCGAGAGAGTTGGTAAGGTGGAATATCGATTAGATTTTCTTTCCTAGTTGACATCAATTCGTGAAATTTGTCATGTCTATCAATTGAAGATTATAACCCATACCCATCACATGAACTAAATTGGTAGGAATTGGATTTGGAATCTGATTTGATTATGTTTGAGCAACTGGTGCGGATTGTTGATGGCAAAATAAAAGTGCTTTGGGGAAAATAAATAACATTGGTACAGGTTCTTTGTGAATAAGGAAATGATGAGGATGAGATATGGGAATGGAATTCTTGGTTATAGGTGAAATATCTTCATTTATTTTCTAATTAGATACCGTTTTGACATTTTGAGGGTGGAATGTTTTCATGGTTGGGAGAATTTTCACATTCATAGTTTTATTTTGAGGCGTTTTATCATTTATTTTTTCTCATTCCATCGTTACATGGATTTATTAGGATTTTTTCAGAAAAATAAATGTTTCCAGGTTGGAATAGAGGAGGTGGATAGTTGGTGCAAGGTTAGTGAAAACCATGTTCCATCCCATTGGAAACCATATTCCCTAGGCAGTGGCACTATCCAGGTCACACAGTCTAGCACATGGGTATGAGACCCTATAGGGTTAACTATGTGCCTAGTATAGTGGAATTGTATGAGGTGCATGACTAGGTGTATAGGAATACTCCCCCTCCAGTCAAATAGTGTGGCCTCTTTTCCCTTGGGATAGAGGTTCCTCATGGTTGTCACATCATCTAGAAGATTGTGCAGCCAAACCATGTGACCTACTAGATCTTTAAAAATTGTGAAATTACTAAACTAACCTCCTATGATATGAACCCAAAATCTCCTCTCACTCACCACACTCAACCTCCCCTAACATAGGTGTGCCTTCCCCTTCTCTCCCTCACATTTGGTATCCAATTTTTGGTGGTTTTTGGCTTGGGTAGTCCAAAAATCATCAAGTAAGTTTTTCTCCTCCATCTTTCTTCCCTTATTTTGGTTTCTTCTCCCTTACTCTTGTCTTATTATTTCTCTAGAAATGGTTTTGACATAATAAGGGTCCAATATCCCATCCTCACATTAAATATTGTCTGTTATGGTGTTATTTTTCTTTCTTAGGGTTTCTAATTTTTGTGGATTGTGGTTTCCAACCGTATCTAGAAGTTTATAAGAAAGAGGTTTGTCATTTTATTATATGACATTATTTTATGAGTTTATTGTGCTCTCATTGGTTTCTAAATGGTTTTCATAATTTTTTTTATGTGGAGAAATATTTTTCCTTGGTTCTTGGGGTGTGATTATGGTTGATTTTGGAAATTCCCTTTAAAAATTGTGGTTTAACGTGTATGGTTTCAATTACTAGAATTTTAGTGATAAAAAAGGATTTAATTTATTATGGAAATTGAAATAGAAAACTTGGGAACCCCAGGTATTCTTGGTGGGTTTTTATGGACTAATACACCATTTGGGTCAGTAGGGAAATGACCCAAGCTCATCGAAATGTTTACACCACAACACTAACTAAATATATGATGATGAAGACTTGGGGACAACCTGAACATTGGTCATGGCCTATCTAGAGGCTCGTGTATGAGAATGTTCTATATTTTTTGATCATCATGGTATGAGGATACAAGTACCCTTACAACGTAGCTACTTAGGGAGTATCCCATGATGTTTTGGTCATGTATTGAACAATTCAAACCCACATTTACATTGTTTCTCCTCTTTTATAAATAAACATGTTTTGATATCCAAAATGTTTCTAAATATATTATTTTAAAAATAGAATGTTAATTTTTCATTTAATTTCATTGCATGGAATAATTTAGTGATATCCTACTAGGAATTTTGGATAGCACCTTAAATGTACCCTCTGGTGTATATATATATCATTTTGTTTGTCTTAAGTAAAGTTAAGGATTCTCATGGTGTTAATGGTGGTTCAATGTGTTAGAATTTTTATTTGATCAGGTTTTGGTGGTGAAAAGATGGGGTGTCACCCCCTTATACAACATGGAGGTTCTTCTTGTCTCATCGTTCCTTTTCCCATTTTGGTATTTTTGTTTTTAGTTTTAAATGATAAATACTTTACTCATGTAACAGTGTTTTCCTTTGATCACTTGTATTAAGGATGTTGGTTTTGGCATGTTTTATGATTCTTGTGGGTTGTTTTTAGTTGGATTTCATGGGATAAATTTTTCCCAATGGTGTTACTCAATGCCTAGGAATTAGTTTCCAACCCATGGGGATCAAGAACACCCTTTGAGCTTACCACGGTCTAGGTTGGGTGTCGATTCGGATTGTAGCCCGGACTGGTTCATGACATAACCACTAAAAACAATTAAACAAGAAAAGCCACCCACACCCAAAATGAAAAATATTAGACAAAACAATGGAAGAACCACAACACCCAATATGATACAAGTTGTTATAAAGTATAAGAATTCCTTATGGACTATAATATTTGGATTCATTCATGAAAAAACAAGGTGAGATTAATTTTTGAATATGTTGTTTGGAATGTTCCTAATATTAAAAGAAACATAATAAATATAAGTGATACATGTAAAAAATGGAAAATGATGAGTCATATTCATAAAGGGGATGACATTCATGCAAAAAAACACATGGATCTTATTTTCTTAAAATGTGTATAGGTAAATGAGAAATAATTCAACTAACATAGATAATTATTTCTTTACCTTTATCAATGAATTTACTTGTATTACATGTGCTATGTTAATGAAAATAAATTCATAATCATGTTCATTAATTAAGAGATATAATAGATTTATTACCCATGGTTTTTCATATGTAACCCTTAAATTGTGATATTTTATGTATTTTATGAAAAAAGGTGGAGGTTGGGAGAGTTTTGGGATCTTTAAAGGAGTTTTGGTGATAAAGGGAAGGTGCATGGGATGCGCACAGTTTGATTAAAACGTGTGGAAATTCTAGGAGAAACTGTGTGAAGTAGTATATTTGAGGAAGTAGCTTTGGCACAGTTAGAGAAAAATTAGGGATACCATGTGAGGAGATCGTGTGAGTCTGTTCTTGAAGTAGTAGCTAACACACGGTTAGTGAACAGTTTGTCTAACCGTGCGACTAAACTGTGAGTAGGTTAAAAACCACCTTCTTAAAAAGTGGATCTAGGGAGTCCTTACCTTTAATACACTCTTTATTACTCCAAACCTACTATAACATGGAATTTTTCTTCTCCCAAGGCCAAAAAAGGTTCTCCCATCATTCCGAAGGCAATATAGATGCTTCCCTTGGTGATTCGAATCCAGATTCTTGAGGTGTGTCATCATTCTTCACCATTCTTGTCACTTTTTCTTAGATCTACTTAGATATACTTCTCATCCCTTCTCATATTCTCATATATATTCCCTTTATGGGTATATCTATGATTTTGGATGCCAAATATGTTGATTTTTGGTCTCATTGATGTTAGGGGAAGATATCTAATGTGGTTTTGTGGACAATCGACTCGGTTTCTTAAGTGTTCTTTGTCCGTTTTAAGTTTTTGTCAAAACAGTTGCGGTAGGTGGCTTCACTCTTGACTCCTCTTAGTAGAACTGAATGACATGGTTTCAAATTTATTTTGAATTGTATTTCTTATGATCGATTTAAACCCTTTTTTTGTGATGGTTGTAAAAATCTAGAAAATTGGTGCTTGTGAATAAAGTGTTTTATTCTTGATTTTAAAATGATGTTTTGAAATAGGATTTTGTTGGAATTATGAAAATGGATTTGATTAAATAGATTTCAATGAAATGAATGGTTTTATTGAAATATAATGGTTTATTGGAATTGGTTTGTTTATTTGTTTTCATTAAAAGAACAGGTTTATTGAAATGGTTTGAATTTGGATATTTGAATGGTTTTGGAATATATTGGGGTGTTGTGTGAGTTTATGTTCTATGTTCCCCTGAATAAGGGATGTGTACCATTGGGTTACAAGGTGTGTGACCCTTGATTAGGGGTGTGTTTCTATGGGACACAATGTAATTGAATTCATTCTTACCTATTCTTAGGCTTAGGCAATGAGACAAGCATGACATGTATTGTAGAGAAATTACTTCCCACTAGGATTTCATATCTCATTTTGAGTAATGATTCATGGTTTTTTTCAAAGGTGTAAATTTTTGGAAAATGTGGAAAAAAATTTCAAATGAAAGACTTTGAAAAACACGGTTGATGTATTTTGAAAATTAATTAATTTTCAAAAGGAAATATGGATTTTTCAGTAATGATTGAAAGGGGAAAAGTTTGATTTTGGAAAGAAAAGTTGTGATAGTTTAGGTGATAGAATTTGAAATGATAATCCATCAGTTTCTAGATAGTGAGATTTATAGATTTTGTTGTTTGTTTAGAAAATGGAACCTGGTAAGCATCATAGAAACCAACTAGAAGAAGCTATAGATAATTTGTTTGCACTTGATCCATAGGTGAACTAAGAGCCGGTTCATAGTAATTTTTAAGAGTTCCAAGATACGGATACATAAAACTAGAGGGATGAGCCAAGACATGTGGATCATTCTATCCAATTCATGAAGTAGAATCCACCTATTTTCTAGGGTGATCCTACACCAGAAAAGGGGGAGTTGTGGCTAAATAGGAGGAATCATATCATCAATTTCATCAGTACACCAGTGGAGATGAAAGTCAAACAAGAAATTTATATACTTGAGGATCTTTCAAGCTAGTGGTGGGAACTAGTGTTGCATGCCAAACTAAATCAAGGCCAGATTTGGGAGGATTTTGAAGAATTTTTCAACAAAAATTTCTATCCTCACACATTCATGATCCAAAAAACGATATATTTCTTCAACCTGAAGAAATAAAATATCTCTATCATAGAATATGCAGCTAAATTCATTAATTTAGTGTGCTTTGCACTAGAGGTTATAGCTAGTGCATCCTTGAAGGTGCACATCATCAAATCAGGGTTAGCGTAGGAGATTTGATTGAAGATTGTGGTTCTATGTATTACGGATTATACAGAAATGGTGAACAGAGCAACAGTGTCTAAATGTGATATCTCAAGAGATATGGGAGGTGGAAGTATGATGATACCTATAGGAAATGGTGGGAACTCAAATCCTGGGAGAAAGCAGAAGAGGGAAACCTATTTCCAAGGTTGGAGCGGGGCACAAAATCAGATGGATGGATCAATGAATCTTCCTCCATGAACCAAGAGAAAAGTGATCTATTTCCAATGTGGTTCTCTTGACCATATAAAGAGATAGTGTATGGAACAACCTAGATCATGTCATAACTACAAGAATATGGGTAATCTTCAGTGCTATTGTCACAGTGCTCCGAGGTCAGGTGCCCAAGACAGTTCTTAGTTGTCACAAGCATCATATGCTTCAACAAGATGAGGGAAGAAGAATCAGTATAGTCAATAGAGCATAGATAGCCATGGTGATTCTAGGAACACCATGACTCCTCAGTAAAGGAAATCTTAGCAAGGAAACAAGGAGAAGAGTGCAGCAATGAAGAAATTGTATGGAGCTGAGAAAATGATTTTGGATTATTAGGTTGGACCATCTATGGTGAGAGGTATGATTGTATTGAATTCTAACCTTATGCAAGGGTTATTTTATACTGGTTTATCTTATTCATTTATTTATTTGCATACTGATGATTTTCTAAGGTTAAAACATGAGATGATTCCCTCTATGATAAAACTTCAAACTCCTCTTGGAGAAAAAGAATGTCGAGCCTCTATCTATAGAGAATGTTCTATAATTGTTGATGTAGATAAGATGAAATGGGACTTCTTTGTGTTGGATATGGATGTATATGATGTAATCCTAGGTATGTATTAGTTGAAAATGTTCAAGGATCACATCGATTGTTATAGGATAATGGTTACTTTCACAAATGAGGATGGTGTCAAAAATCTCTTCATAGGAAAAAGGTTTTTAAAGATAGGTGAAACAATTTTGTTGGAACTAGTAGTGGGAACAATATCTTACAAGTTGGTGGAATTGAATTTGTAATTGATAGAAGAGATCAAGGATAATATTTTTCCAGTAGTTGTGGATCAATTTCATGATATGTTTTCTGAAATATTCTCAGGGTTCCCACATATAATAGAAGTAGATTTTATGATTGATCTCCATCCGAGGACTAGTCTTGTATCCCTTCTATCTTATAAGATGGCACCAAAAAAATTAAGGGAATTTAAATTATAGTTGTAAGAGATAGAAAGAAAAGGTTTCATTCAAAAAAGTACATATATGTGAGAAGCACCATTCTTGTTCGTGAAGAAATCATATAGAACTCTAAGGTTTTGTGTGGATTATTATAAGCTTAACTAAGTTACGATAATGAATTGGTATCCACTTCCAGGAATTGATGATCTTTTTGATCAATTGAGGGGAGCCCAGTGGTTCCCTAAAATTGACTTGCGATCAGGATATCACCAATTGTGAGTTTGGAAGGAAGATATTCTGAAGACATATTTCAGAAGAAGATATGGCCACAACGAATATATAGTCATGTCCTTCATTCATAGGAATGAATTAGTAGTATTTATGTCATTGATGAATCGGATATTTCAGTGATATATAGATTCTTCTTTTGTGGTGTTTGTGGATGATATCATGGTCTATTCAAGGAAAAGGGTAGAGCATGGGGAATACTTATTGATAGTTTTTGAAATCTCGAGGGACCATTGTTTGTATTCTAAACTATCAAAGTGTGATTTTTGGATACCAGATGTATGATTTTTGGGACTCATAATTTCTAAAAAAGGTGTTTCAATGGATCCTCAAAAGATAGGAGTTGCTATCTCTTGGAAACCCCCGAATAATTTCTTTGAGGTACAAATTTTTCATAATCTAGATAATTATTACTGATGTTTTGTGTGTGACTTCTCATGATTAGATTTTCCTATGATAGTTTTGATAAAGAATAATGTTCCATTCTTATGGACTGAGGAATGCATGAAGTCTTCTCAAGAAGTGAAATTTCATCTTACATCAGCACCTATCTTGATTTTTACAGAATCAGTACAGGGGTATGTGGTGTGATGTGATGCTTCGATATCTGGTTTGGGATGTCTTCTCAGGAAATGATACCATGTGTTTGATTATGGTTCAAGGAATTTGAGAGTGTCTGAGAATAATTACCCAACACACGATATGGATTTAGCTTCACTTGTCCATGGCTTGAATGCTTGGCGTCATTATCTATTTGGTGATAAATTTATTGTTTTTATGGATCAAAAGAGATTAAAACACATTTTATCATAGTGGGATTTGAATCTAAGGAAAAGGAGATGGATGGAGTATCTTCAGATATTTGACTTCGACTTGATGTATACACCAGGAAAAGTTAATTCTATGGCAGATGCATTGAGTAGAAAGTTTTATGCTCATTTTTAAAAAGAATCTTAATATGTGGTGAAGTTAATGTAGGTCCTAGACAACATGCATGTGGAATGTGAAGACCAAGGTGGTGTTTCCATTTTATTTTCAGTGTCTTTGGTTCCTAATTTGGTAAATATGGTCAAAGAGACACAAACATCCAATGCGGAATGAATGGTTATGAGTTCAAAACTCAATGGTGGGGAAACCATTAATGGATGGAAACTTTATGGGAGTTTGGTTTTGTGGTTTAGAGATTGGATGGTTGTACCTATGGCTTGTTAGGAACAACTTCTTCATTCTTACCATCATTCCATATGGGTTATACACCTATGAATTCAAAATATATATAAGGTGTATAAGGTAAAATTTTGGTGGATTGGTATAAAAGAGAAAGTGGATGAGTTCATTTCAAGGTGCTTAACATGTCAACAAGATAAGGAAGAACAGCAATGACCAGCAAGTATGTTGTAGTATTTACCTATCCCAGTGTAGAAATGGGAGCATATGGTCATGGATTTTGTTACATTCCTCCCATAAATGGTTTATAAACAAGATTACATATGGGTGATAGTGGATCAGCTTACGAAATCGGATCATTTCATCTTTATTAATGAAACTCAAACATTGGAGGACCTATCCAAAATCTATATCTGATAAGTGGTAAAGATACATGGAATACCATTTTCGATCATCTTAGATAGAGATCTAGGGTTCACATTTCATTTCTAGAAATCCTTACAGAAATCCATTGGCACTCAGTTGATTATGAGTACGACATATCATCCTCATATGGATGGCCGATCTGAAAGGACGATACAGATGTCGAAAGACATGTTACAGGCTTATGTAATGGATTTTGGTGGCTCGTGAGAAGATCATATACCCTTAGTAGAGTTCTCATATAATAACACCTATCAAGCTTCAATACATATGTCTCTGTTTGAAGAATTGTATGGGTGTCCTTTTCGTTCTCCACTTTTTTGGGTGGAAACAGGTGAGACTTTACTAGTTGGGACGATCCTTGACCAAGAAAAAATGGATAAGATTCATTTTATTGAGAAACTGATGGAGACAGCTTAAAGTCGTCAGAAATATTAAGCAGATCATCATCAAAGATGGTTGTCATTTGGGTGGGTTATCATGTGTTCTTAAGGATCTATCCAAGTCTTGGACATCGTTATTTTAGGATTAATGGAATGTTATCTCTATGATACATAGGCCCTTTTTAGATAATGGAATGGGTTGGAGAGGTGGAATATCGGTTGTAATTTCCACCATGGTTCAGTTTGGTACATAATGTGTTCCACGTATCTCAGCTAAAAAATTATCAACTTGATCCTGACCATGTGATCAGATGGGATCACGTCAACCTAGTGTCGGATGTTTCATTGGTACATATCCCAGTAAAGATTGTGGATAGGCAGGATAAAGTCTTAAATAGAAAAAGCATCGGTATTGTGCGGGTTTTATGGAAACATGGTCAGATTCAGGAAGATACTTGGGAACACAAGAAGGAAATGAAAGAGAAATGGCCAGAACTCTTTCTGGGCAACGATGGTTTTCTACTTTATGAGGACGAAAAGACCAAGGGTGGGGAGAATGTAGTACCCCTAGTTTCAGGTATGTAACCCTTAATTTTTATTTTTAAGTATATTAAGTTTAATGGTGGAGTTCAGGAGAGTTTGGGGATCTTTCAAGGAGTTTTTGGGGCTAAAGGGAAGGTGCATAGGATGCACATAGTTTGTCTAAACCGTGCAGAAATTATAGGAGAAATCGTGCATAGTAACAGGTTTGAGGTAGTAGCTTTGGCATGGATGGTGCACAGTTAGGGTGACTATGTGAGGAGTCTATGTGAGTCTGTTCTTGATGTAGTATCTAATACATGGTCAATGCATGGTTTTTCTAACCGTGTGACTAAACTGTGTGGGGGTTAAAAACAACCTCCTTAAAAAGTGGATCTGGGTCGTCCTTGCCTTTAATCCACTCAGTTTTTCCGCAAACTGACTCTAACTAGGGATTTTTATTGTTCTAAGGCCAAATAAGGTTCTTCAATCTTTCTAAAGCCAATTCGATGGCTTCACTTGGTTATTAGAAGCCGGAATCTTAAGGTATGTCATCATTCTTCACCGTTTTTTTCATGTTTCCTTATATCTACATAGATATACTTCTCCTCACTTCTCAAATTCTCAGATCTACACCCATTATGGGTATATCTATGATTTTTGATGCCAAATATGTTGAGTTTTGGTATTTTTTTGTTAGGGGAAGATATCTATAGTGGTTTCGTGGAGAATCGACCCGATTTCTTAAGAATTCATCGTCTGTTTTTAATTTTCGTCAAAATAGTTGAGGTTGGTGGCTTCACTCTAGACTCAACTTAGTAGATCTGAATGGAATGGTTTCAAATTGATTTCTCTGAGTGGATTTTATTATGAATTGGCTGCCTTATGATTGACTGAAACCCTCTTTGGTGATGATTGTGTAAATTTGGAAAATTGGTTATAACAACCCTAATTTTCATTTCACACTTAAACATGATTTATTACATAAAAACCTTCACTTGATAAAACATAGAATATCGAGAGTTCTAGTGTATTTGGGGCTTAGGAACGTTACATAACAACTTAAAACATGAAACACAACATCTTTATTGAAAACTTCCTTTACATAACCACTACATTCCCTCGTACTTAGCATTGCATGGGATAACCTGAGGACATCCATAAGAAAAAGGTTAGATATAAAGCCCAGTAAGGGAGTAAACAAAGCATAACATGAAGATTACAATACATGTTAGGCAATAGGAATATCTGTTGACCTCACATATTTTGATAATCTCAATTATGTTTTAATATGTTTTGATAATCCCAAATAATGGTTATCTGGATATTAATTCTTTAAATCTGTGACATCCTACTATTGAGTTGATAAAAATATCAAAATAATCTTGTGAATATATTAATCAATGTTTATCTATGTTTATACATACTTTGAAATAATTCTAACTCAATCTGGATATGTTTTTCATAGAACAGATAAGTGTTAAGTCCACTAGTATGCACATAGCTACTGATATAGACAAACAGACAGACCTACTTTTATATCAAGAGCTACCGATATGAATATCACTGATACAAACTGATACAAAGATACTGATAAGGCTAAGTACACTCGTACAGAAGTCTACTGATATGGATAAGGTTACCGATACGCATAACAGCTACCGATAGAACCAGACTACCGGTATGCACAAGTTGACTGATACAGACCTACTGGTACTTAGTCTACCGATAGACAAAGGTCGCTGATAGATCAAGTCTACCAATAAGTATAACTACTGATACGGGCAGACCTACTGATACAAATAGACAGAAGAACGGCTACCGATACAAAGTCCACCGATACAGAGCTGCTGATACAAAGTCCACCGATACAGACAGAGCCACCGATATAAGCAGCTACTAGTACAAGCAAGTTACTGATATACCAACGCTACCGATAGAAGGAGTCATCGGTACATAGAGCTACTATTACATAGAGTAGCAGCTACTGATACAAGGCATCCACTGACACAAGTCCACCGTTACAAGTCTATCGACAGAGAGCTACTGATGGAAGATGACTATTAACCAGTCACTATTACTCAAAATCTATACCTTGTCAATTTTATTAATATAATGCTAATGGTCATATTTTCTTAATTTAATGCAACTGCTATTAATTAATGATAGTTTTTGGCATGTCATGGAACCGTAACTCATACCTATGAAAAGGTAATCATTCCTATTTTCTGAGCTCAAGGAATAAAAAGGAAGATCGAGCTGCAGAGGTGCATATACACAATATATAGGCGACATCCATACACCAATATATGTAAAGAACACTGGACATACACGAGGCTATTCATACAAGAAGAGAACACAAGCTGAATCTTAGTCAAGGAGTGAATAACTACAATGATCTCTTCATGCACTCAAGTGGATCAAACTGAACACCTACACTGGAAGTGAAGGAACAAAACTAAGACACTCTGTTTTCTTGACAAAAACCAGATAAGGACTCAGAGCTTCATTTGCATCAATCCAAGGAGTCCAAAGCTGCACTTCAAATCACTAGAGCATTCTAAACTCATATCTAATCTCTCTCAGTGATTCTTTTACTTACCTTTTTGAGCAGTGTGTGTTCTGTATTCACACACTGTCTCCAGTACTAAACTGGAGGATTTATAAATCCTTACACAAAACTTCTATAACTCTCTTGTATCCCACTGTGGATAGTGGTAGAGGTCATGTGTGACCAGAATACCCTGTGTTCTATTGTTTTGTTTTCCCACGTAGAACTGTGGTAGAGGTCTCAACAGCTGGACAGTCTCTATACTGTTGTTTTACCCCAATCCAGGGTGTGGATCAAAATTTATATAAATTGTTTGAGAGGACTAAGTCTCGTCTTGAGATTGAACCTCTTGTTTTAAACTATTGTGCTTATTTATTTTGTTATTAAACTATATTGAATATTCCACTGCTAATTACCTAGAAATATAAAATTGTTTTAAAGTTACTTTGATAGTTAAACTAGCTAGTGTTTGTAACTATTGTAAATCAGTAGGTTAGTTTCAAAAGCTAATTTAATCTTCTGATTAAATTAACTGAGACCTAATCAATCTTTTGAGAACCTAATTGAACCTTTACAGTTTTACAAATTCACTACAGTTTAACTTAGTTTTTAATTTGGGGGATTTTAATAAGAATATTTTTAACATAAATTTTAATTGGAACTCAATTCAACCCCCCCCCCCCCCCCTCTTGAGTATCTACTCTGACCAACATTTGGTATCAAATGTTTTATATTTATAAAGGATTTCAAAATACTCTGTTTTTCAACTGTGATTTTAGTTGTATCTTAAAGATCTTAAATTTCTGTTAGTTATAAATTTTATCTCTTTAAATATATCTGCTAAAATCTAGTTATGGATAATATACTATAAGGTGCTGCTACCAACAGGACACCTTTATTCAATGGTGTTAATTATGCTCAATGGAAACTGAAAATGAAAATTCATTTAGAAATTATGGGATTCGATATCTGGACTGCTATAGAGACTCAATATAAGATTCCAAAAACTGTTAGAACTAATTGGGATGAACCTACTAAAACTACTTACAATAATAATTGTAAAGCAATGAATGCTCTGTATTGTGCTTTAGGAGATGAAGAATTTAATCGAATATCTGCTTGTAAAACTGCTTATGAAATCTGGGAAACTTTTGCTATTTCCCATGAGGTAACAACCAATGTTAAAGAAATGAGATTGAATAACTACACTATTAAGTATGATAATTTTAAAATGAAGTATGATGAACCTATTTCTGACATGTATCTCAGGTTCAATGAGATTTTCAACACTATGATCTCACTAGGAAAAGTTGTTCCTACAAAGGAGAAAATCATGAGACTACTAAGATGTCTGCCAGAAATATGGAGAGGCACATCATTTTCAATAAGATAATCATGTGACATAAGTTCACTGCCTGTTAAGGAATTAATTGGTAAGTTAATTATGTATGAAGAAGAACTTAAAGTGAATAAGTAAGAAGATGATGAACCAAGGAAGAAGTCAGTATCCTTCAAGACATTAGCTTCAAAGAGTAAGTAAAAAGAGAAAATTCAAACTACAAGTGATAGTTCAAGCTATGATGAGAGTGCATCTGACAGTGATTCAGAGATGGCTTAGATAGCCAGAAGGTTTAAGAAATTTTATGGGAAAAAGAAATTCTTTAGAAAATTAAACTACAAAGGAAAATATGAAAATAAAGGTCATTAGAAGAAGGATTGGAAAAACTTTGATAAGAGTGATGAAATTTTCTGCTATGAAAGTAAAAGGAAAGGACATGTAAAAGTAGACTATCCAAAATTAAAATTCAAGAAGAAATATGACTACAAGGACAATAAGTACAAGAAATATATGAAAGAAACTTAGAGTGCTTCAGAAGATAGTTCAAGTGATTTTGATTCTACTCAGGATGAAAAATCTCAAAAAGCTAATATGTGTTTCATGACAAACACATCTGAGGTAACATTGGATACTCCTGCTTTAAATTCATATTATTCTGGAGTTGATTCTAATTTTGAATCTGAAAACATGACTAGTGAAGATTTATTTGAATATTGTAATATTCTATAAGAAACCTTTAATGAATTGAAGGAAAATTATAAGACCTTGAAGAAACAGCATGCTTTGACCAGCTCTGTTAAATATACACTTGATATAGAAAAGGAAAAGAATGCTCAATTACTTAAGGAAAATACTGAACTTAAATTGTCTAATGAGAAATTAAGGAATGACTTAGAGAAATTCACAAATGGAAAGAATACTCTAACTCAAATTCTAGGAAAACAAGTGGCACCAAAATATACCACTGGAATAGGCTATCAGCCTGGACAGAGACAGATTACTAAAAATAGGTTTATTCCTAAATCTGGACAGAATATTGGTAGTTTTAGTTCTAGAAATTCATATGCTTCAAATAGTTATTCACATGGTTATAGATCAAATAAAGTTTATCTTTAAAAATATTTAGAATCTATTGATTGTATGAGACCCATTAGACAAATTTGGGTACCAAAAGTTTTGCTTGCTAACCTGTCTGGACCCAAGAAAATCTGGGTACCAAAATCATTTTCTGTTTAAACCTGTTTTGTAGGAGACTTGCTTGAAGAGTTCCCATAAGAAGATATGGTACTTGGAAAGTGGATGTTCAAGTCATTTTACTGGATATTACTCATGCTTCAAGAGTTTAATCAAAGTTAATGGAGGACATGTCACCTTTGGTGATAATTCAAAATGAAAAATCATTCGGCCTAGGCCAGATTGGTAACACTAATTCAATTTTAATTTCTAAAGTGTTATTTGTTGATGGACTTAAATATAATCTGTTATGTATTTCTTAGTTGTGTGATGATGGTTTCAATGTTAAATTTGAAAATGATTCTTGTAATGTTTTTAATTCTAAAAATATTTGAGTATTTTTTGCTTTCAGAAATGAAAATGTTTATGCAGTTGATTTGAATTATTTAGCCAAACAAAAGGTTACTTATTTAAATGCTTTTCATAAAGAATCTTGGCTATGGAACATAAGATTAGGACATTGCAACATTCATTCACTTAGAAAATTTACTAGGAAGAACCTAGTTAGAGACCTACCCAAACTTGAATTCCCAACTGACAAAGTTTGTAATCCATGTCAAAAGGGAAAGCAACATAGAGTTTCTTTCAAATCAAAGAAAGAAGTTTCAACTTCTCAACCTCTCAAGTTGGTTCACATGGACTTGTTTGGACATTCTAGAGTTTCTAGTTTAAATGTGAAGCACTATGTCTATGTTCTGGTAGATGACTATTCTAGGTACACTTGGGTATACTTCTTAGCTCACAAAAGTGAATCTTGTTCTTACTTTATTAAATACTCCAAGTCTGTAGAAAACCTTAGTGGACTTAAGATTAAGACTCTGAGAAGTGATCATTGTCGTGAGTTTGAAAATCATGAATTTGAATCTTATTGCTCACACAATGGCTATAGTCATAATTTCTCTGCCCCTAGGACACCTTAGCAGAATGGTGTAGTAGAAAGAAGAAATATAACCCTTTAGGAAATTGAAAGAACTATGCTTAATGAGCATGACCTTCCAATTTACTTCTGGGATGAAGCTGTAAATATAGCTTGTTATATTATTAATAGATCCCTGATTAGACCTGTTCTTAAAAAGACCCCTTATGAGTTGTGGAACCATAAGAAACCCAAGGTTAATTACTTTAAAGTTTTTGGTTTCAAAGTCTTTATTCTCAATATAAAAGATAATCTTGACAAGTTTGCATCCAAGAGTGATGGAAGAATTTTCCTAGGTTACTCAATATTTAGTAAAGATTATAGATTTTTTAATAAAAGAACCAAATATGTGGAAGAATCTATTCACATCAAGTTTAATGAAACTGATCCACATTAACCCAAATCTTCCATTGAAAATATTGAAGAAGATTTGTCTGTTCTGAACCTTAATGATAAAATCAATGAACCTGTTGTAAAGACATCCAGTTCCGGAAACTTTTCAGAACCTGTTTCTGTAGAACCTCAATCTAGAGAAGAACCTGAAATTTCCAGTCCTAACTTTACTAGATCAACTAGGATTCTAAAGAATCATCCTTTAGATGATGTTGTTGGTAACCTTGATAGAGGGACACAGACTAGAGCTTCTCTAAGAAACTAGGTTGAACACCAATCCTTTCTTTCACAGTTAGAACCTAAAAATATCAATGATGCAATCAATGATGAATTGTGGGTAATGGATATGCAAGAAGAACTAAATCAATTTGAAAGAAACAAAGTCTGGGAATTAGTTGACATACCTAAGGACACTTTGACCATAGGCACTAAATGGGTTTTTTGGAATAAAGTTGATGAATCTATAAATATAGTTAGAAAAAAAAGAAAGGCTAGTTTCAAAAGGGTGTAGACAAGAGGAAGGAATAGACTATGAGGAAACCTTTTCTCCTGTAGCCAGATTAGAAGCTATTAGGATTCTACTTGCCTATGCTGCTCATCTGAATTTCAAGTTATATCAAATGGATGTTAAAAGTGATTTTCTAAATGGTTTTATAATTGAAGATGTTTTTGTTGAACAACCTCCTAGATTTAAAAACCCCCCATTTTCAAAATAATGTTTTGAAACTTTCTAAAGCTTTATATGGTTTAAAACAAGCTCCATGAGCTTGGTATGATAGACTTAGAAATTTTCTTATTTATAAAGGTTTTTCTAAAGGGATTACTGATCCAACTCTATTTATCAAAAGAATTTCTAAAGATGTTTTAATATTACAAATCTATGTTGATGATATTATCTTTGGATCTTCTAAAAATGATTTGTGTACTAATTTTTCAAAGAGTATGAAAAATGAATTTGAAATGAGTTTAATGGGAGAAATCAAATATTTTATTGGATTTCAAGTCTTTCAAAATGAAAATGGTATTATTTTAAATCAAGGTAAATATAAAAAGGATCTTTTAAAATGTTTTGGTTTAGATTGTATTAAGGAAAGTGATACACCTATGAGTACTAATTGTAAGTTGGATGCTGATGAAACTCGAAAACCAGTGGATCAAAAATATTACAGAGGTATGATTGGAAGTTTAATTTACCTTACTGCCAGTCGACCAGATATTATGTTTAGTGTGTGTATTTGTGCAAGATTTCAAGCTAATCCTAAAGAATCACATTTACTTGTTGTTAAAATAATTTTCAAATATCTTAAACATACTACTAACTTAGGATTGTTTTATCCAAAAGGACAATCATTCGATTTAATAAGTTATTAAAATGATGATTTTATTGGTTGAAATTTAGATAGAAATATCACTTTTGGAACATGTCATATTCTAGGTAAGTCCTTAGTATCATGGTGTAGTAAAAAGCATAATTCTGTTGCATTTTCAACTGCTGAAGCAGAGTATATAGCTATTGGTAGTTGTTGTGCACAAATTTTGTGGATAAAACACACTATGTTGGACTATGGATATCAATTTAAGTATGTTTCAATAAATTTTGATAACACTAGTGCAATAAATATCTCAAAGAACCCCATATCTCACTCTAGGACCAAACACATTGATGTAAGGCACCACTTTTTGAGAGATCATTACCAAAAAAGTGATATTACTCTTGAATTTATAGGTATTGAACATCAATTAGATGAAATTTTCACCAAGCCCTTAAGTTCAGATAGGTTAAGTTACATTAGACATGAGTTAGGTATGATAGACTCTGTGAGTTAGAAACCTCACCGTTAGAAACCTCACCGTTAGAAACCTCACTGTTAGAAACCTCACCATAAGAAACCTCACCATTAGAAACCTCACCGTTAGAAACCTCACCGTTAGAAACCTCACCATTAGAAACCTCACCATTAGAAACCTCACCATTAGAAACCTCACCATTAGAAACCTCACTTTTAGTGAACCTCATCGCTAAATCTCACTATTAGTAGACCTCATCGATAAAACTACCTCACTGTTAGGAATTCTCACCGGTATATGTTACCGTTAGTATGCACTGTTTTAAACTTCGTTTCTTTGGCCGACGTATACTTATTATGTTTTATTTATTTATTTTATGATGCCTAAGTGATAGAATCTAAGCCTAAGTTACTTCTCAATCCACTGAACTCTTCTCTATCAAACCCAACTCCTTGAATCCCCAAATCTCATGAAAACCCTAAGCTCTTCAATCAAGAGATGGCAAAAACCAAACTCCCAATTGTCAGAGATGACATTGATGAGCCGAATGCAAAGAAATAGAAGACAGGGCCTGAAGCAAGTAGCAGTTTCAGTATAACAAGGTCAGGGAGGCATCCAGTGAACCCGCATTTGCAAAATAGAGAAATAGTAATCGAGAAGAAGCTGTGTGCAGAATGGATTTTTCCAAGAAAATCACTGACCCTAAGAGTATTGGAGGAGTAGATATGGATAGAATGTTTCACAAACAACAATTTACCTTATTATTTGAAGCTAGTAAAAGAGTTCTATGCTTTTGTGCACTTTGATAAATCTGATGAGGAAAATAGAATGGTTTCATGGGTAAATGGAAAGGAAATAGCTTTTTCATCCATTGAATGGGCTGAATGCATGAAGATACCACATGAAGGAGTATTTTGGTATTCATCAAAGACAATACCTCCTACCAGTGACATATTTGACGATGAGACTACCTTAGAGGAGATCACTGGTAATAGCAAGCAGAGAAAGGTGGTTATTGCTGAGATGGATGAGGAAAATAGATTGTTGTTCAAATTTATTCGACATGTGCTAAGTCCAAGAAGAGGGGACTTTGCAAATCTGAGGTATCAAGATATATATTTGTTTCATCTATTAAGGCATGGTTTTAAGGTGAATCTGTGCAGGCTGTTAATGATTCAAATAGAGGATATGACCAGACCCAAATCAAAAACCAATGCATTATTCTTTTCCAAATTGATTTCGGTTATGATTAAAGTAAAAGGGGTAGCTATGTCTCAATATGAGATAGTGGTGGTAAGGAACAATTTTTGTATCACAATCACAGTATGTAAGTATATGAATATCAGTTGGAACCCATGGAGAAGGCAGTGGGTTATTGATGATGAGAAGTTATATGACAAGTTCAATCTAGTTGACCATCCAAATCGACCAAAAGATAAGACATGCAAATCATTTTTTTCCCATTTTAGAAATCCGGATTGTGGGTTGTTGGGACCCATACAACATGAACCCAAAACCACATATCACATTTCAAATTGTAAATTCAAAATTCAAAACCACCGCCTCACCGCCTCAAGTCGCGGGCCTGCACCGCCTCAAGCGCCAAACCACCATCAGACCTGACACGACATGTGCTTCAGCCCTATCCACGTCATCGGATCACCGGTGAGCTTCGCCGGCGTCCATCTTCACATCGTCTCCCCACCATAATGCCGAGAACAGAACCACCGGTGCCGATAAATAGGGCCTCCAGCCCAAAGAACTCCAGAAAGACCGTCAAAACATTCAACCAGGATAGAAGATTCAACAAACCATTGAACGAAAAACTGAAAACCAATAGAAAAATAAACCATGGATTTGCCTCCTGATAAACATCATCATCGTCACTCCATCATGGAAACACCTTCAACTCACGCCATCAGATTCACCATGACACAGTAGAAGAAAAACAGAACCAAAGATCTAAAGATCCCGCCGCCACCATAAAAATCAACCGCATTAGGCACAACAAAACCCCAGCGACCTCACCTGAGAGGAGGTAGAACCCTAAAAACCACCGACGCATGATAATGACCCTAAAACATGAAAAAAAACACTATAGGACAATAGTGAGCTGCCGAGATCTGAGCCAGGAGCGCTCCAAAGAGTATGTCGTCAACAAGAACCGGTCTTACACCCGCGGATCTGAACCAGCAACCACAGAAGCCCATAGAGAATCTCCATAGCCTGAGATAAGACCACTAAGATGCCACTACAGCGGAGATCCACCACCAACCCACCGAGCGTGAGAATGAATCGCCGCGCCGTCCGCAGCGGAGGATCTGGTCGCGGCGAGAGGAGACCCTAGGTCGAGAGCCCTTTACAGGCGCATCCCCCAAAAGATAAGAGATATCTAGTTCTAGGACCTGATGAGGAGGAGCCACAGTATATTGATGATTCAGATGAGTAGGATTCCTATGTAGAAGATGGAGGAGATCCGGACTTGCCTCCTAGCCCAACTCCTGAAATTGTATCACAAGAAAAGGAATATACTTCTTTGAACCTACCTAGTATAGAACCTGTTTTGGGAGTAAGTAGTAAAGAGGCACCTGTAGATGAGGAAGACCAGCAAAGATCAGATCAAGAGGATGTTGCTCCATAGAATGAATAAGAAGTCCATTAAAGTGGAGAAAATGTTTTTATTATCTTAGAATAGAGTTTTCTAAGCTTGAGTCCACTAATTGGGAATTCAACTATCCCTGGAGAGGTTGTCTTGGGTAAGATGACAGAACTAGCACTTATTCCGGATGAGAAACATGTTGTTGATTTAGAGATGGTTGTGCAAGATTCTTCTGAGGAAGATTGAGCTACTGAGGGTGCTATTATTTTACAGGATAAGGCACTAGTTGAGGGGGAGCATCCAACTAGACTTGGCCATGTTTCAGTAGATGATGGAATTGAAGACTGGGTAGAAGACCCAGGTTTTGTGGTTTGTGGGTTGGACTACCCTAATTCTGAAGATGATACGCCCATGACTAGACCACAAGTTAACTATAATATATCTTTTGAGTTTTTACCTGAGGATGTAGTAAGGAAAGATGATCTAGACCTGTTGAAATCTAATCTTAAAACCTCATTTGTGGAAGAGATAAGAAAAATGGAAGCATCTTTAGTATCATCTATACAATCTATTATGGATGACTCTGTGGCTAGTATTGTGTCCGAAAGAGCACCTGTTGTTGTGCCTGCTAATATGGTAACTAGGGATAACCTTGAGTCTTTGAAGGCTGAGATGAAAGATTCTTTTAATGCATCTATTGCCGATTTAAAGAATTGTTTTGTTGAAGAGCTGAGTAACATGGAAAAATCTGTTGAACTCTCTCTTGATTGTTGTGTGTCAACCACTATGGCAGAGATGATGGATGAAGTCAAGGATTTCCAGTATCAAATGTCAACCTTGGAAGAGGATGTTGAATTTCTAAAGAAATCAGTTGTCTCTCTGGAATCCTATATGAGTTCTAAATCTCAAGAAGACAAGGATTTGTCTTTTGTGAAGAGTGTAGTTAGCCAAATGGTATCAGTTTTTGAAGAATTTAATCATTCCATATAAAATCATGTTAGCACCCAGGATTTTGTTGTGAAAAATCTTATCAGTGGGCTAACTAAAAGTTTCAAGGAAACTGTGGATTTTTCTATTGGTCATCTTGCTTCCAGAACTTCTCTAGAGTTGGATCAGATTCAATATTTGATGAAAGAGGAGCTTGGTTCAGCATCAACCAGTGGCTTTGTGGACTCATCTTCCCTGACCCAAGTGGTGTCTACCACTAGAGATATCATGAAAATTGTTCAAGATTATATGACATAAGCTTCTGCTTCTCGGAAAGAGGTAAAGGATAGAGTTGATTCTTATTTCTAGAAAGTGTATATCAAGCATCAGTTGACCAACCATTTCAAATTTCTTTTGGAAAATCTAAAATTACCTCCTGTAACTCAAGCCTTCAGATAACAAGTAAGAAAGATTAAGGAACTGACTCCAGCTTTGGAAAAATTTATGGAAAACAAGAATGATTTCATTTCTGCTATGGAGAGAGGAGGAGTAATCATTATGGACTTTAGGAATCTGTTGCTACCATTCTTTCATATCGACAGTACACTTATCATTGTACCTACAGCCCTGCCTGCCTCTGCTCAGTCTTCCTCTGCTCAGATGACTCCAACCCAAGCCATCTGGAGCCTCACTCATATGATCACCCAGAGAACTACTCAATATAGGCCAGGCACTGTCTCGATAGCTCATCCTCTTATAATCATCTCTGGTGTTCTTATGCCTCCACCTGCATCCACCAAGCCTGAATCCTCTTCTGATCCCAAGGTAAAATCTCATGCTGAGGAGGTGGATTGATTAGTGTCTAGGCACTTTGATAGGAATCTCTTGTATTCTTTTTGGTTCAATTCTATATTTCTATATATTTTTGCCTCAAGGAATATATCAATGATTTCATTCTCTTTTACCTTCTGTTACTTCTCTCATCCTCTCTTCCCTTCTTTTTGCTAATCAAAAAGGGGGAGAACTGTTATAACAGGGGAGAAATAATACAAAAGGGGAGAACTGATGTGGAAAAATATGAGGAATATGAGAAATATGAACTTAATATTTATGAGCATAATACATTTACCTCTGGTACTTTTGTTTTATAATTTTACCTCTGATTCATTTGTTTTACTTCTAGTACATTGTTTTTATTATTACCTCTGGTACATTACTGATTATTTTGGATTATAATATCATAATTTGTGATTATCAAAAAGGGGGAGATTATTGACCTCACCTGTTTTGATAATCTCAATTATGTTTTAATATGTTTTGATAATCCCAAATAATGGTTATCTATATATTAATTATTTCAATCTATGACATCCTACTATTGAGTTGATAAAAATATCAAAATAATATTTGGAATAAATTAATCTATGTTTATCTATGTTTATACATAAATTGAAATAATTATAAATCAATCTGGATATGTTTTTCAAAGAACAGATAAGTGTTAAGTCCATCGGTATGCACATAGCTACTGATACAGACAAACAAACAGACCTACTATTATATCAAGAGCTACTGATATGAAGATCACTGATACAAACAGATACACAGCTACTAATAAGGCTAAGTACATTGGTACAAAAGTCTACTAATATGGATAAGGTTACCGGTATGCATAACAGCTACCGATAGAACAAGACTATCAGTATACACAAGTCGACTGATATAGACCTACTGGTACTTAGTCTACCGATAGACAAAGGTCACTGATAGATCATGTCTGCCGATAAGTATAGCTACCGATACGGGCAGACCTACTGATACAAACAGACAGACGAATGGCTACCGATAAAAGTCCATCGATACAGAGCTGTTGATACAAAGTCCACCGATATAGACAGAGCCACCGATATAAGAAGCTACCGGTACAATAAAGTTACTGATAGACCAAAGCTACTGATAGAAGGAGTCACTGGTACATAGAGCTACTATTACACAGAGTAGCAGCTACCGATACAAGGCATCCACTGACACAAGTCCACCGTTACAAGTCTACCGACAAAGAGCTACTGATGGAAGATGACTGTTAACCAGTCACTGTTACTCAAACACTATACCTTGTCAATTTTATTAATATAATGATAACGGTCATATTTTCTTAATTTAATGCAACTTCTATTAATTAATGATAGTTTTTGGCATGTCAAGGAACCGTACCTCGTACCTATGAAAAGGTAATCATTCCTATTGTCGAAGCTCAAGGAATAAAAAGGAAGATCGAGCTGCAGAGGTGTATATACACAATATAGAGGCGACATCCATACACCAATATATGTAAAGAACACTGGACATACACGAGGCCATTCATACAAGAAGAGAACACAAGCTGAATCTTAGTCAAGGAGTCAAGAACTACAACGATCTCTTCATGCACTCAAGCTGATCAAACTGAACACCTACACTAGAAGTGAAGGAACAGAACTACGATACACTATTTTCTTGACAAAAACCAGAGAAGGACTCAGAGATTCATTTTCGTCAATCCAAGGAGTCCAGAGCTGCACTTCAAATCACTAGAGCATTCTAAACTCATATCTAATCTCTCTCAGTGATTCTTTTACTTACCTTTTTGAGAAGTGTGTGTTCTGTATTCACAAACTGTCTCCTGTACTAAACTGGAGGATTTCTAAATCCTTACACAAAACTTATATAACTCTCTTGTATCCCACTGTGGATAGTGGTAGAGGTCAGGTGTGACCTAAATAGACTATGTGCTATTGTTTTGTTTTCCCACGTAGAACTCTGGTAGAGGTCTCAGCACCTGGAAAGTCTCTGTACGGTTGTTTTACCCCGATCCAGGGTGTGGATAAAAATTTATATAAATTGTTTGAGAGGAATAAGTCTTGGATTGATACTGAACCTCTTGTTTTAAACTGTTGTGCTTATTTATTTTGTTCTTAAACTATATTGAATATTCCACTGCTAATTACATTGAAATATAAAATTGTTTTAATGTCACTTTGATAGTTAAACTAGCAAGTGTTTGTAACTATTGTAAATTAGTAGTTTAGTTTCAAAATCTTATTTAATCTTCTGATTAAATTAACTGAGACCTAATCAATCTTTTGAGAACCTAATTGAAACTTTATAGTTTTACAAATTCACTACAGTTTAACTTAGTTTTTAATTTGGGGGATTTTAATAAGAATCTTTTTAACAAAAAATTTAATTGGAACTCAATTCACCCCCCTCTTGAGTATCCACTCCGACCAACAATATCAATGGAGCGTAATAGAAACATAAACATAAATGAATGATATAGCATGATTATCATAACATGGAAATGTGGCAACAACACTTAACATGGTATTAGCATGAGCCAAGGCTCATTGCACATGGAGCATGATTAAACCCTAATTGCACTTGAATTAACATGATTAAACCCTCACTACACATGAAATATCATGATACTAATCTTTACCCAATGCATTGTAGCATTATCAGGGCACACCCATCTTAAACATTTCATTTCATGCATAAGTGTGCCACATGGATCATATAACATGGAATCATTCAAAATCATAAGTTATTCCATGATTAAGGAATGTGGAATACATACATAAAATTACCATTCAATATTTATATGTTCATAAAGGTGAATCCCCTTGATAGAGACATGGGTATGGTATTCACTACACAATGATTTTGGCTTGGAAAATCGCGGTGCAATTTCGGCAACATAACGGCGTGACATAAAAAATTGTAAAAATGGTTGATGGGAGAGAAAGGGGTGTATCATCATATGTACATGAAATGGATAGTAATGGGGTCATATATAAACATTTCCCAATGTAAGTAATGGAATTTATATTCATAATAAAAAGGAATTTCTTGAATGTAAATGAGGAGAGAGAAATTTCTTAAGGAATTTCAGCATGGTAACGGGTGTACATGGGAGGTATTAAATGAGAGAGAAAGGGTATATCATCATTCAAACATAAATAGGGAATTATGGGGGAGGTGTGAAATCATACCCCAACATTTATAATTAAAATTAAAAGGGCATAACAACATTAAGAAACTTGGATAAAATGGGGAAGGAAGGAATCCCTTCCTTGGAAGTGTGATCCCAAAGGCTTGGGAAAGGCTTGAGAGAGGCTTCTTTGGAGCTTGGGGCACCATGGGAGGATTCCAAAGAGAGAATTTTAGATTTTTTGAAGAACTCAAAAGGCATTGAGTGAAGATTAAGTGGGAGCTTGGGTGGGTTTATATAGGAAAGGAGAGGGAATTCTTTATTATTTTGGTTTGGGACACCACACATTAAACTAATCAAAACCACAACTAGATCATGGTATTTTCCCATGGTTTTTGAAAAAGGGGAGTGGAAAAAAATATTTTATAATTCCAATGTCCTAACTTCTTAAAATAATAGGGTTTCTTATGTAGAGGTGAGTCACACTCTTAAAAAAAACAATCTAAAAAGATAAAATATTTTATAAGTCTGGGAGGGTCCACTAAGGCTTTGTAAAATAAATAAAATAAACCTAAAATCACATTATTTTAATTTTAAAACATATATTGGCCGAAAATAATATTTATAGTATTTTATTACATCACTATTGGGTTATTATGATGTCATAAAACACATTATATATTTAAGCGATATTTAATTTTTACCCAAAAATTATACTGTCTCAGAAAATTATGAAAAATTCACCATTGGATAATTTTGAAATCCTGATTCAAAAAATAATATCCATTTTATCTAAATAATTTTATAAATATGTGAATTTTTACTTTTAAAATAAAACCGACATTTATCAAAAATTCATGGGTTTTGACAAAAATAGATTTCAAACCTTAATAAAAATTGAAATTGTATTATAAAAATTATACGATCATTAATATTTAATAAAAAGTAATTTAATAATAATAGTATTTTATTAAAATATTATTTAATTAAAAAATCCATTAATTTATCAAAATATATTTCTTAGTTAAATATTAACTAAAAATACTATTTGTGCTTTTAAAAACTATTTACAATGTAACAATAACAAAAATGAATGTATATTATTTATTGTATAAAAAATTAGTTCAAATAATCATAGTGCTAGGGATTTGTCACATAACCCCTTAAAACAGTCACATAAGACCTAAGGGTAAGGTGTGCAATGGTGACAGAATCTTGGGGTGGCTCAGAAAACATTGCGCGTGTGGTAATCTCTATCAACTTCCACTTCTCCCATAGATGGTTATGTTTGAGCTTAACGTGTTGAAGCTCGGCTTGGGCTTGGTCAAGAGAAAATCCCAATGACACTACCTCATTTCCAAGCTCTGACAAATGGGATTAATATGGAGAAATTCTACTGGATGAGGTAATCTCTTCCTTTGTCTAAGTAAATTGGATTTGTTAAAGCCCTATATTTATACTAATCATGTGATCCCTGTTCAACGGCTATATTAGCAATGGTCGTAATTCTTAACGGTATTTTGAAATCCAAAAACATAAAACCAAGGAAGTGAATATGTTTTATATGATCATTCTACATAATAATACATTTAATTGGAACAAGAGGTATTTTCATTAACAAAAGTTTGGGTGGTTACAATCTTCCCCCCTTAAGAAATTTCGCCCTCGAAATTTCCTTTTCCCACACTAAAACATATGTGGGTAACTTTACTTCATCACTTCCTCTGATTCCCACGTCGCTTATTCAAACTTGTGGTTTCGCCACAACACCTTGACGAGGGGCATTGTCTTATTTTGTATAAATTTTTCTCTACGATCAAAGATCTTCACCGGTTTCTCCTCATAAGAAAGATCATACTATAACTGTACTACCTCTGAAGAGATTACATGTGAAGGGTTTGGTATGTACTTACTTAAGAGGTATAAATGAAATGCATCATGTACTTTGTCCATGGTAGGTGGAAGTGCTATTCGATAGGCCACAGCCCTGACACGATCAAGAATATTGAAGGGACCGATATACCTAGGACTTAACTTCACTTTCTTTCCAAACCTCATGACATTCTTCCACGGAGATATGAGTAGAAATACCATGTCTCCAACTTTGAACTCAAGGTCTCATCGACGGTTATCTATATAACTCTTCTGCACCTTTTCCCATAAAGGGTTTCATATAGTTCCATTCATATGCTCGAGTGGAAACTGTTATTGTAGGAGAATTAAACTAGTGGAAGATATTGGTCCCATCCTCCTTTGAAGTCCATAGAACATGATCTTAACATATCTTTTAGTGTCTGAATATTTCATTCAGATTATCCATTAGTTTGAGGATTATAGGCCGTACTGAAGTTCAGTTCAGTGCTTAGAGCATGTTGGAGACTTTTCCAGAACATTGAGGTGAATCTCGGATCACGATCAGATATAATAGATAGTGGTACTCCATGAATCCTTACCACTTCTTTGATGTAAATCCATGAAATTTGATCCAATGAGAAGTCCTCTTGAATTGCGATAAAGTGATTTGTCTTCATAAGACGATCCATAACTACCCATATAGCATTTTTTCCTATAGATGTCCTTGGAATTCCAATGACAAAGTCCATGGTAATGTTGTCCTACTTCCATGTTGGTATGGGTAGTGGTTGCATCATCCCCTTGGACTTTTGCCTCTCATTCTTCACTTGCTGACATACTAGGCACTTTGATGTATATCCAGCAATCTCCCTTTTCATATTGTCCCACCAAAAGTTTTCTCAGAGATCTCGATACATCTTTGTGCTCCCCATGTGAATAGAGAAGGTTGAGCTAGGTGCATCATTCAGAAGATCCTTCTTTATCTCTAGATTGTATGGTACACATAATCGTGACTCAAATCTCAAAATTCCATCATTTTCAACCACGAACTATGAGGATTTCCTATTTCTGATATCTTCCACCATTTTTAGAATTTCCACATCCTTTATTTGAGAATTATTTATTTTCCCCATGAGGGGTGGTTGAGAAATCATTTGAGAAAGGATTGATGATGTTCCTCCCTTAATGATTCTCATACCCATCCTCTGAAAATCTAAGAAGATTGGATCCTTTTCAATTCTCATCATTGATAAAGATGCAAGATCCTTTCTACTTAGAGCATCTTCCACCTTGTTCGCTTTCCTAGGGTGGTAATGGATTTAGCAGCCATAGTACTTGATCAGATCTAACCATCTTCGTTGGTGCATGTTCAACTCTTTCTGTGTGAATATATACTTGAGGCTTTTGTGGTCCGTATATATTTCACACTTCTCCCCAAAGAGATTATGCCGCCAAATTTTCAAAGTGAATATCACTGCAGCCAACTCCAGTTCATGTGTTGGATAGTTTTTCTCGTGAACTTTAAATTACCTTGAACCATAGGCAATTACTTTTTCATTTTGCATCAACACACATCCTAGGCCCTTCTTCGAAGCATCACTGAATAACACAAAAAGTTCTCCACTTGTAGGTAAAGTGAACACAGGCGCAGTGATAATCCTCCTTGTTAACTCCTTGAAGCTTTCTTTGCATTCATCACTCCAAGAAAACTTGACTCCCTTCCAAGTTAGCTTGGTAAGAGGGTTTTAAAATCATGAGAAATTTCTCACAAATCGGCGGTAATATCTAGATAATCCTAAGAAGCTACGGATCTCTGTTACCGATGTTGGCCTTAGCCATCCCTCTATTGCAGTTTTCTTTGAGGGATCCACAGAAATATCATTCCTTGTGATGATATAACCCAAAAATGAGACCACCTTCAACCAGAACTCTCACTTGTTGTAATTTTCATAGATCTTATTATTTCTCAAGGTCTTTAGTAAAGTTCTTATATGCTCCTCATGATCCTCCTTGGTTTTGAAGTATATTATAATATCATCTATAAAGGCTACCAAAAATTTGTCGAGGTAATCTCTAAAGACTCTATTCATAAATTCCATGAATATTTTTGGAGAATTAGTGAGTCTGAAAGGCATTACTATGAATTCATAGTGCCCTTATCTTGTACGAAAAGCAGTCTTGGGGATATCCTCCTTCTTCACCCTTAATTGGTAATATCCCGACCGCAAAACCACCTTGGAAAAGTATTGTGCTCCACGTAGTTGATCGAAAAATTCATCAATTCGTGGCATAGGATACTTGTTCTTTATCGTGATTTTATTGAGATCACGATAATCAATGCAAAGGCGCATTGACCCATCCTTCTTCTTGACGACAAGGACTGGTGCACCCCATGGTGAAGCACTTGGGCGTATAAACCCTTTACCCAGATTCTCCTGTAGTTGTTTCTTTAGCTCCTCAAGCTCCACAACAGCCATTCTATACAGAGTCTTGGATATTGTCAATTCCCTAGGTATAAGATCAATTTAGAATTCAACATCTCTTTTAGGAGGAATACTAGGAAATTCCTCGGGAAACACTTCAGCGAATTCCCTCACAATAGGCATGTCTTCAAGGATGGTTGCTTCCTTAGACTCAATAATCTAAGCCAGATACGCATTCTCATAGGGATGTAATATCCATTCTTGATATGATGGATCTAAAGAATATTCATCCTCCTCTTTCACTTGTACAGAATCGGGGGTTGATTCTCCACATGGAGAGTGATTTCCCTCTCATAGAAATTTATGTTGTCTCTATATAAGGAAAGACAATCCATGCCAAAAATTGCATCAAATTCTACCAGAGGGAGTATGAAGAGGTTCTCCGAGAAGTTCGATCCATAGATTATGATAGGGTAGGAGTTATATTCATGGGATGCAATGATTTTTCCATTTTTCGTACTCACCGACATCTTCACTTCCATGATTTTTGGTGGTGTTGGGATTGTTCTACTAAAATTTCAGGATATAAAATAATGTGTAGAACCAAAATCAAAAAGTACATTCACTATTCTTTAATGAATAACTAGCTTACCTATCACCACTTCATTGTCGGGGTTCACTTCAGTGGTAGTGATGGTGAAAGTTCGCTCTTTCTTCCTTGGAGGTTGTTGGTTGCCTCCGAAAACCCTTGGATTAGGGCATTGATTTGCAAGATGTCCTGGTTATTTGTAGTTGAAGCAATGAAAAATGCTTTAAGATTCTAGTGGATCATTCCTCTCCTCTGTTTCAGCCACGGGTTTTTCTTGTCGGCAGTTAACAACTAGGTGTCCTTCTCTTCTAGACCTAAATAATTTCCTTGTCCCCTTCAGGAAATTTCAGAGGTTCTTCTTTCCGCACCTTTGGTAAGTGGGGTGATGGATTTTCTTAGAAATGTTTTATTTATCCATAGGACCACCAGAATTGAAGTCCACCTTACGCTTCTTATCCCTATGATACCCCTGATATTCGTCGAACTCTATTTCAACCTTGAGGGAACATCAGAAAATTTCCTCATAGCAATCGAAGTCATGGATCGCCAGAGCTTTCTGTAGGCTAGGTTTCATCCCACCAAATAAGTGGTCAGCCTTTTATTTGGGTGTAACGACAAAGCCGGAGTCATATCGTGTATGCATTTTGAAGTTTTCCTTGCATTCTCTGATAGATTCATCGTCTTTTTTCTTGAGGGAAAGGAAGTCCCTTTCCATCTTAAGCCGGAGGGTGCACAGAAAATATGTATCGAAAAACATCTTCCAGAAATCCTTCCATTCCAACACCTCGATCTCCTCCTCAGGCTTCATATTTCTAATAAATGTCCACTATTGATCAACTTCACCCTCCATATGATAAGCAACTAGAATAACCTTCTCTTTTTCGGAACATTGAAGGATAGAGAAGATAATTTCAATGGAGTTGGTCCATTGTTCAGTGATTGAGGGATCAGATGACCCATTAAAATTAGGAGGCCTTTGTCTCATGGAGCTCTTGATAGCGACTTGTTCTTTATTAGGGGGTTGAATGTTCTTCTTGACCCATGTTTCTATTAAGATCTTGAATTAACTGAGAGATAATCATGAAAAATTTTGTGATTCTCGCTCCCATCGGATTGGGCATCTCATTAGAACAGTCATCACATTGGTTTTCGCACCGGTTGTTAGCCTGAGTCCTCTTATTACCAGAAATTGGATGGAATAAATTGAAATTTATGGGCAACACATAAAGGGTAATCCAAGGACAAAAATGGATGACTTATAGATTACTTTTATTCCTTAACTTATGAATTTATAGGCTTCAATATATGTTATCCATGATATACTTTATAACATATATTCTTAGGGGAATTTTTTTATTCCCTTAATAATGGTTCATACTAAGCTTGTGAATTTATCAAAGCATATCCCCCAGGAGTGTCATAACCAAGAGTATAGCAAGGCCCGTTTTCATATACCAGGATACCCTGGGTCAAGCCTGAAACTCCTTTTCGGAGTTTTCACTCCTAGGTATATCTGTGCCATAGCCGCCTCTACCTACTCGTATCCAGATAGGGATGTATTTTCTTGATAAAACACTTACTCAATACTCACAAAAATTTAGGGATGTTTTTATTATACTTAGTCTTATTACTAAGGCTTCACTAGGGTTTTCTAATCATAATACCAAAAATAACTAAACCTATCCTCTGATACCAACTATAACAACTCGGATTTTCATTTCACACTTAATCATGATTTATTACATAAAAACCTTTAATTGATACAACATAGAATATCGATAGGTCTAGTGTCTTTGGGGATTAGTAACATTACATAACTAATTAAAAAAGTGAAACACAACATCTTTATTGAAAACTTCCTTTACATGACCACCACATTCACTCGTACTTAACATTGCATGGGATAACTTGAGGACATGCATAAGAAAAGGGTGAGATATAAAGCCCAGTAAGGGAGTAAAAAAAACATAACATGAAGATTAAAATACATGTTAGGTAAAATACATATCAACGGAGCACAAGAGAAACATAAACATAAAGGCGTGATATAGCATGATTATCATAACATGGAAATGTGCCAACAACACTTAACATGGTATTAGCATGATCCAAGGCTAATTGCACATGGAGCATGAGTAAACCCTCATTGCACTTGAATTATCATGAGTAAACCCTCATTTCACTTGACGTATCATGATACTAGTCTTTACCCAATGCATTGGAGCGTTATTAGGGTGCACCCTTCTTAAACATTTCATTTCATGCACAAGTGCGCCACATGGATCATATAGCATAGAATAATTCAACATCATAAGTTTTTCCACAATTAAGGAATGTGGAATACATACATGAAAGTATCATTAAATATGTATATGTTCATAAAGGTGAATATCCTTGATAGATACATGGGCATGGTATTCACTACACAATGATTTTGTCTTGTAAAGTTGCGGTGCAATTTCGGCATCATAACGGCGTGACATAAAAATTCGTAAATTTTTTTAATGAGGCCCTTCAAGCCAAACTCACCTAGAGATTAATCAATAATAACTCTGAATCCATTTCTTTTATTAAAAATAAGTTCCTTATGAAATTAAATAAGGGTAATTTGAACTATGTTAACTCTTCAATCTGGCCATTCATTAGACTTTCCTTCGCTAACATCATGAACAATGCTAGATGGATGGTTAGTGTTGATTCTTCCATGAATTTCTAGTTGGATAATTGGATGGGCACCCCCCCCCCCTTATATCCATGTTATCTCCTTATTCACCTCCTGAAAACACCACTTACACTATTAAGGATGTGATGCAATCTTGTAATTTCAATTTCCCAGATAATATCATGCATGTGGTTGATAATTACCCTTATTCTAAATCTGATGATTTCCTCATCTGGGAGCCCGTCCATAATGTTATTCTTGATTCCAAAAGTTTTTACAACCACAATTTCACAAATTTAGACCCTAGCTTTCGTTGGTTGAACTTCTTTGACAAACCTTGTATTAATCCCTCAATACTCAATCTTGTTTGGCATATTGCTCACAACCGCATTCCTACTGAGGTTTGTCTCCAGTCTTTTGGTATCTAGATTTTCTCTAAATGTCACTTTTTCACCAACATAGAGAGGATATAAATCATATATTTTTCTCTTGTTCTTCATCTTTGACCCTTTGGAATTATATTACTAACATTTTTTATTGCATATGGTTATCCTTTGACTCTATTTTCTCCCAAATAAAACATTGTGTTGAGCTGGACTTTTTGCAGCAAATCAGGAATCTCTTCCTAACCGTTGTTGTTGAGCTCATCCACGTGATATGATATGATAGAAATGCTATTATCCACAAAAAATACTCATTTAATCTTAATGTAGGTCGGACACGGATTCTCATCGCTATTAGGGATGTAGCCTCGATTCAGAAAGCTTCCTGAGACAACATTGTTGGAGACTTTGCGATCCTTCGCCAACTTAGGGCCGAAGGTCTCTACAGGCATCCAAGGTGCACTTTTGAGGTGTTCTGGTAAGATCTGATCCTAGTTTGGATTAAAGTAAATGTTTATGGATCCTCTAAAGTTAATTCAGGTCCTGCGGGGTGTGGGGCTATTTTCAGAGACTTTTTTGGTCATTGTCATGGATGCTTCTTTGGCAGATGCGGTTCGGTCTCCTCTTTGGAAGCAGAGATGTTGGTTGTGATTCATGCAGTTTATTTTTTGAAACAAAAAGGCCGGAACAATATATGGATTGAAAGTGACTCAACCACTATTGTCCAGGCTATCTGGAATGGTGTGGTGCACCTTGCCTGGCTGCTTACCACTCTTGGGATGAGGTGCCTTGCCTCGCTCCTGGAAACCAGATATATTTTCACTCATACATTTCGTGAAGCGAGCATGGTTACTGATGGTCTTGCTAATAAGGGAATCAACCATGACATCACTTGTCTTGATTAACTCCCTATTGATCTTCTCTCTCTTTATGAAAAATATTTTAATAAGATCCCCTCCTTCAGACTCTTGTAGTTTTTTTCTTTATTCTTAATAAATGGATCCCCTTACCTCTTTAAAAAAATAATTCATAAAAATGGTTGATGAGAGAGAAAGGGGTTTCTCATCATATGTACATGAAAAGGATAGTAACGGAGGTCATATAAAAACATGTCCCAACATAATTAATGGAATTTAGGTTCATAATACAAAGGAATTGCTTGAATGTAAATGAGGAGAGAGAAATTTCTTACAGAATTTCGGCATGGTAACCAGTGTACATGGGAGGCATTAAATGAGAGAGAAAGGGGTATATCATCATTCAAACATAAAGAGGGAAGTATGGGGGAGGTGATAAATCATACCCCAACATTTATAATTGAAATTAAAAGGGCATAACAACATTAAGAAACTTGGATAAAATGAGGAAGGAAGGAATCCCTTACTTGGAAGTGTGATCCCAAAGGCTTGGGAGAGGCTTGAGAGAGGCTTCTTGGGATCTTGGGGCGCCTTGGGAGGATTCTAGATAGAATAGGTAAGAGTTTGGATGAACTAGAAAGGCTTTTATTGAAGAGGAAGTGGGATCTTGGGTGGGTTTATATAGGAAAGGAGGGAGAATTATTTATTATTTAGGTTTGGGACACCACACATTAAACTAATCAAAACCACAAACCAGCTCATGGTTTTTTCCCATGGTTTTTACCAAAGGGGAGTGGAAAACAATATTTTATAATTCCAATATACTAACTTCTTAAAATAATAGGGTTTCTTACGTGGAGGTGAGTCACACTCTTAAGGAAAACAATCTTAAAAGATAAAATGTTTTATAAGTCTTGGAGGGTCAACTAAGGCTTTGTAAAATAAATCAAATAAACATAAAATCATATTATGTTAATTGTAAAACATATATTGGCCGAACATAATATTTATAGTATTTTATTACAATATTATTGGGTCATTATGATGTCATAAAACACATTATATATTTAAATAGTATTTAATTTTTACCCAAAATTTCGACTATCTTAGAAAATTATGAAAAATTCACTGTTGAATAATTTTGACGTCCTAATTCCAAAAATAATATCCATTTTATCTAAATAATTTTCTAAATATATGAATTTTTACTTTTAAAATAAAACTAACATTTATCAAAAATTCATGGGTTTTGAAAAAAATAGATTTCAAACCTTAATAAAAATTGAAATTGTATTATAAAAATTATACGATCATTTATATTTAATAAAAATTATTTTAATAATAATAATATTTTATTAAAATATTATTTAATTCAAAAATTCATTAATTTTTCAAAATAGATTTCTTAGTTAAATATTAACTAAAAATACTATTTGTGCTTTTAAAAACTATTTACAACGTAACAATAACAAAAATTAATGTCTATTCTTTATTCTATACAATAGTAGTTCACATAATCATAGTTCTAGGGATTTGTTACATAAACCCTTAAAAAAGCCACATAAGACATAAGGGTAAGGTGCGCGATGGTGACAGACTCTTGGGGTGGCTCAGATAACATCGCACCTGTGGTAATCTCTACCAACTTCCACTTCTCTCGTAGACGGTTTTGTTCGAGCTTAACGTGTTGAAGCTCGGCTTGGGCTTGGTCAAGATCAAAGCCCAATGATGCCACCTCCTTTCAGAGCTCCGAAAAATGGGCTTCGTATAGAGAAATTCTACTAGATGGGTCCATCGCTTGTCTGAGTAAATTGGATTTTTTAAAGACCTATATTTATACTAATCATGTGATCACTGTTCAATGGTTATATTAGCAACGGTCGTAATTCTTAATGGTATTTTGAAATCCAGAAACATTAAACCAAGGAAGTGAATACGTTTATATGATCATTCTACATAATAAGACATTTAATTGGATCAAGAGGGATTTTCATTAACAAAATTTTGGGTCGTTACATTGGTGCTTGTGAATCAAGTGTTTTATTCTTGATTTTAAAATAAAGTTTTAAAATGGGATTTTTCTGGAATTATGAAAAATAGATTTGATGAAAGGGTTTTCAATGAAAGGAATGGTGTTATTGAAATGGAATGGTTGTTTTCAATTGGTTTTTTTAATGGTTTTCAATAAAAGAATGGTTTTATTGAAATGGTTTGAATTGGGTTATTTGAATGGATTTGGAAAACATTAGGGTGTTGTGTGAGTTCATGTTCAACATGCCATGAATAAGGGATATGTACCATTGGGGTATAAGGTGTGTGACCCTGAATTGGGGGCTTGTGTCAGAGGGACACAAGGTAATTGGACGAGAGACCGCTCATGAGTTTGGAACTGTCAAACAATCATGCATGTGTGGGTGTGTTGTGAATAATGGAATGGTTATGCCAAAATGATATTGAGTAATGGTTTTATAACTTTGTTTAGTTGTTTTTCTGGAAATGTGACTTGTTGGAAAATTGGATTAAATAGAACTTTTTTTTATTTGGTTACAAATGGTATCTTCTTGTTCGGTCCTTTCCTAACAAGGGTTCTTCGGTATCTTGGTCTTGGAGTTGAATTCATTATTATCTATTCCTTGGGTTTGAATCTTATAAAGGAGTAGGATTGTCAGGACATGAAATTTAGAGAATAAAAAATGTAGCTAACCTTTTATGTTGAACTTCAAGTTACCAGGGAGTTTGGTACATAAGTGTTTTGGAGACACTTATAGGATATGGAATCTCATTGTCATGGGTTTAGCCAATGAGACGAGCATGAAATGCATTTTAGAGAAATGAATTCCCACTAGGATTGCATATCTCATTTGGAGTAATGATTTATGATTTGTGGAAAAGGTGTAATTTTTTGGAAATTGTTTTCAAATGAATGACTTTGAAAAAGCATAGTTGATGTATTTTGAAAATGGATTGATTTTGAAAAGGAAAAAATTAATTTTTCAAAAATGATTGAATGGGGAAAAGGTTGATTTTAGAAATCAAAGTTGTGATAGTTGATGTGATATAATTTTAAATTATAAGACATCATTTTCTAGAGAGTGAGACTAATAGAGTTTGTTGTTTCATTAGAAAATGGCACCCGATAGGCACCATAGAAACCAACTGGAAGAAGTTACGGAGAATATGGTTACACCTGAGATACAAGTGAACCAAGAGCTGGTTCAGAGTATTATCCAAGAATTCTAGGCTATGGATACAGGAAACTAGAGGGATGATACAAGACACGTGGATCACTCCATCCATTTCATGAAGCAGAATCCACCAATTTTCCAGGGTGATTATAAACTAGAAAAGGTGGAGGTGTGGCTGAATAGGATGAATTGTATCTTTGATTTCATCGGCACACCAATGGAGATGAATGTCAAACTGGAAATGTGTATGCTCTAGGATATTTCACAATAGTGGTGGGAACTAGTGTTGCATTCTAAACTAGATCAAGACATGAGTTGGGAGGATTTTGAAGAATTGTTCAACAAATAATTCTATCCTCCCACATTCATGGTCTAGAAAATGATAGATTTCTTCATAGCCTGAACTAAGAAAATCTCTCTATCACAAAATATTTGGTTAAATTCGTGAATTTAGTTCACTTTTCACTAGAGGTTGTGGCTAGTGCATCCTTGAAGTCGCGCATATTTGAATCAGGTCTAAGGTGGGAGATTCAATCGAAGATTGTGGTGCTCTGTATTATGGATTATACAGAAAAGGTGAATAGTGAGAAAGTGACTGAATGTGATATCTTAGGAGATATGGGAGGAATAAGTATGGTGATACCTATGGGTAATGGTGGGAACTTGAATCCTAGGAGAAAGCGGAAGAGGGAAACCTATTTCCAAGGTGGGATCAGGGCTCAAAATCAAACTGTTAGATCAGTGAATCTTCCTCCACGACCCAAGAGAAAATAGGGCTATTTACAATGTGGTTCGCTCGACCAAATAAATAGAGAGTGTACGACATAACCTAGATCATGTCATAACTACAAGAAGATGTGCCATCTTCAGTGCTATTATCACAGTGCTCTGAGGCCAGGTGCCCGAGACCCTTCTCATTTGTCGCAGGCATCATATGATTCGATAGGACGAGGGTAGTAGAATCAATCTAGTCAATAGAGAATATCTATCCATGGTGATTCTAGAAACACCATGACTCCTCAGTAGGGGAAATCTCAGTAAGGCAAAAAATAGTAGAGTGAAGAAATGGAGAAATTGTATGAAGCTTAAAAGATGATTGTGGATTATCAAGCTAGACCATATAGGGTGAGAGTTATGATTCTATTAAATTCTACCCTTATGCAAGTGTTTCTTGATACTAGTGCATCTCATTCCTTCATTGCTTCACGTTCTGTTGATTTTGTATGTTTAAAATTTGAGATGATGCCTTCTGTGATAATACTTCAAACTCTTCTTAGAAAAAAAGATTGTAGAGCCTTTATCTGTATAGAATGTTATAAAAATGTTGATGGAGTTGAGATGAAATGGGACTTCTAAATGTTGGAGATGGATGTCTATGATGTAATCCTGGGTATGGAGTGGTTGAAAACATTCAAGGTTCACATTGATTGTTATAATAGAATGGTTTTTTTCAAAACTGAGGAAGGTGTCAACCATTTATTTAGAGGAAAAAGGATTGTAAATACAGCTTCAACGGGTTTGTTGGCACCAGTAGTGGGAATTATCTCTTACCAGTTAGTGGCATTGACTTTTGAATCAATAGAAAAGATTGAGGATAACAGTTTTCCAGCAATTTTGGATCCATTTCCTGATGTGTTTCCTGAAATATTATTAGGGTTATCACCTATAAGGAAGTGGATTTTATGACTGATCTCCTCCCGGGGACCAGACCTATTTCCCATCCATCTTATAGGATGGCACCAACATAATTCAGGGAATTTAAAGTGATGTTGGAAGAGCTAGAATACAAAGGTTTCATTCCACCAAGTACCTCTTTGTGGGCAGCACCAATCTTGTTCATGAATAAAGCATATGGAACTCTAAGGATGTGTGTGGATTATCATAAGCTTAATCAAGTTAAGATAAAGAATCAGTATCTACTTCCATGCATTTATGGTCTGTTTGATCAGGTGAGGGGATCCCAGTGGATCTCTAAAATTAACCTATGATCAGGATATCACCAATTACGAGTTCAAAAGGAAGATATTCTGAATACATCTTTCAGAAGAAAATATGTCCACTACGAATATGTATTCATGCCCTTCAATCGTAGGAATGAACCATCATTCTTTATGGAATTGATGAATCGTATATTTCAGCAATATTTGGATTCTTTTGTTGTGGTGTTTGTGGACTATATCTTGGTTTATTCAAGGACAAGGTCATAGCATGAGGAACACTTAGTGATACTGTTAGAAATAACGAGATACCATCATTTGTATTCCAAACTATCAATGTGTGATTTTTCGATACAATAGGTATTCTTTCCTGGACACGTAATTTCAGAAAAAGGTGTTTTAGTGGATCCTGAAAAGATAGAAGCTGTTATCTCTTGACAATCCCTGAATAATGTATTCCAGATACAAATTTTTCTTAGTCTAGATAGTTATTACCGATGCTTTATTCTTGAATTATCATGAATATCTTCTCCTATGAAAGCATTGAAAAAGAACAAAGTTCCATTTCGATGGAATGAGGAATGTAAAAAGTAATTTCAAGAACTGAAAGTTCATCTTACATCAGCACCTATCTTGATTTTTCCAGAATCAGGACAAGGGAGTCTGGTGTACTTTGATGCTTTGGGGTCTAGTTTGGGATGTGTTCTCATGCAAGGAGACCATGAGGTTGCTTATGGTTCAAGGCAGTTGAGAGTTCATGAGAAGAATTACCCAACACATGATATGGAGCTGGTTACGGTTTTCCATTCCTTGAATACTTGGCATCATTATCTCATTGGTGAGAAATTTATTGTTATTACAGATCATAAGGGCTTGACACATGTTTTATCACTACAGGATTTGAATCTAAGGCAAAGGAGATGGATGGAGTATCTTCACATGTTTGAATTTGACTTGATGTATACACTAGGAAAAGGTAATATTGTGGTAGATTCATTGAGTAGAAATGCTTATGCTCAGTTGGCAGAAGAAGCTTCAGATGAGTGGCATTTAATGTCGGTCCCAGCCAACATGCATGTGGAATATAAAGACCAAGGTGATTTTTCCATTTTCTATTCAATCTCTATGGTTACTGATTTGGTAAAGATGGTCAAAGAGGCACAAGCATCCAATGCGGAATGCCTAGTTATGAGTTCAAAACTAAATGGTGGGGAGACCACTGAGGACTGGAAACTTGATAGGAGTACAGTTTTTTGGTTCAAAGATTGGATGGTTGTACCTATGTCTTGTCAGGAACAACTTCTCCATGCTTACCACCATTCCAGATGGGTTGTACACCCAGGAATACAAAAGATGTATAAGTAATTAAAGGTGAAATTTAGTTGGATTGGTATAAAACAGGAAGTGGTTGAGTTTGTTTCAAGGGGTTTAACTTGTCAACAAGTTAAGGAAGAACATCAATGACCAGTAGGTATGTTGCAGTCTTTACCTATCCCAGTGTGGAAATGGGAGCAGATAGCCATGGATTTTTTTATAGGTCTCCCAAGAACGGGTTGAACACATGATTCCATATGGTTGATAGTGGATCGTCTTACGTAGTCGGCTCATTTCATCCCTATTCATAAAACTCATATGATGGAGGATTTGTCCAAAATCTATATTCAAAAAGTGGTAATGAGACATGGTATACCAATTTCATTTGTCTTAGATAGAGATCTGAGGTTCACATCTCTTTTCTGGAAGTCCTTACAGAAATACCTTTCCAGTCAGTTGACTATGAGTACGGTGTATCATCCTCAGATGTTGGAAGACTTGTTTCGGGCTTGCTTAAGGGATTTTGGTGGCTCATGGGAAGATAATATACCCTTAGTGGAGTTATCATATAATAACAGCTATCAAGACTCAATACATATAGATCAATTTGAAGCGTTGTATGGGCGTCCTTATCATTCTCCACTTTGTTGGGTTGAAACAAGTGAGACTTCACAAGTTGGGCTAATCCTTGTCCAATAAACAATGAAGAATATTTAGTTGATTAGGAAACTGATTAAGACGACTCAAAGTCATCAGAAATCATATGAAGATTATCATCTAACACCGTTTTCATTCGCGGTGAGTGATCATGTGTTCGTAAGGATCTCCCCAAGGCTTGTACATCATCATTTTGGGAAGCATGTGAATCTATCTTCATGATGCATAGGCCCTTTTGAGATACTATAATAGGTTGGAGAGGTGGAATATTAGTTGGAATTTCTAACTCAGTTCAGTGCATAATGTGCTCCATGTATCTTAGCAAAAAAAGTATCAACCTAATGTTGACCATATGATCAAATGGGATCATGTTGACCTAGAGTCGAATGCTTCATTGGTACATATCTCAATGAGAATTTTGGATAAGAATGATAAATTCTTATGTGGAAATGGCATCAGTATAGTGCGGGTTTTCTGAAAACATGGCCAGCTTCTGGAAGAGACTTCAGAACGTGAGAAGGAAATAAAAGAGCAATGGACAGAACTCTTTCAGGGAAACAATGGTTTTCTACTTTCTGTGAATGGAAAGACCAATGGTGGGGAGAATGTAGTACCCCGTTTTCTATTATGTAACCCTTACTTTCTTCTTTTTATGTATATTAAGTATAAAGGTGGAGGTTGGTAGAGTTTGGGGATCTTTGAAGGAGTTTTGGGGCTAAAATTATGGTGCATGGGATGTGCACAGTTTGTCTAAACCATGAGGAAATTCTAGGAGAAACCATGCTCAGTGGTAGGTTTTATGTAGTAGCTTCGGCATGGTTGGAACACGGTTAGGGAGACCATGTGAGGAGGCTGTGAGAGGTTGTTCTTGAGACAGTAGCCAACACACGATTAGCGCATGGTTTTTCTAACTGTGAGACTAAACCATTCTCGGGTTAAAAACCACCTCCTTAAAAAGTGGATCTAGGTCATACTTTCCTTTAATCTACTCATTTTTTCCCAAACCAGCTTTAACTCGGTATTTTTGTTCTCCTAAGGCCAAAGAAGGTTCTCCCATTGTTCTGAAGGAAATTTGAAGGCTTCCCTTGGTGATTCAAAGAAAGATTCTTAAGGTATGTCATCATTCTTCACTGTTCCTGTCATGTTTCCTTAGATCTTCTTAGATCTACTTCTCCCCTCTTCTCGGATTCTCAGATCTACACCCGTTATGGGTAGATATAAGATTTTGGATGCCAAATATTTTTATTTTTGGTCTTTTTTTGTTAGGAGAAGATATCTAAGGTGGTTTTGTGGAGAATTGACCCGGTTTCTTGAGTGTACTTCGTCTATTTTCAGTTTTTGTCAAAACGGTTGAGGTAGGTAGCATCACTCTCGACTCCTCTTAGTAGAACTGAATGGAATTATTTAAAATTGATTTATTTGTGAATATTTTATTTTCAATTACTACCTTATGATCTATTAAAACCCTTTTTGGTGATGGTTGTGGAAATCTGTAAAATTGGTGCTTGTGAATAAAGTGTTTTATTCATGATTTTAAACTAAAGTTTTGAAATGGGATTTTTTTGGAATTATGAAAAATGGATTTGATGAAAGGGTTTTCAATGAAAGGAATCATTTTTTTGAAATGGAATGGTGGATTTGAATTGGTTTGTTTAATGGTTTTCAATAAAAGAATGGTTTTATTTAAATGGTTTGAATTGGGTTATTTGAATGGTTTTGGAATACATTGGGGTGTTGTGTGAGTTCTTGTTTGACGTGCCCCTGAATATGGGATGTGTACCATTGGGGTACAAGGTGTGTGACCTTGGATAGGGGGCGTGTATCAGTGGGACACAAGGTAATTGGAAGAGAGACGACTCATGAGTATGGAACTGTAAAACAAGCATGCATGTGTGGGTGTGTGGTGAACAATGGAATAGTTATGCCAAAATGATATTAGGGAATGGTTTTGTGACATTATTTGGTTGTTTTTATGAAAATGTGACTTGCTGGAAAATTGGGTTAAATGGAACTTTTTTTTATTTGGTTACAAATGCTTTTTTATTTTTTTATATTAATTATAATCTTTTTGAGAAATTGTTTCATATAAACTGTTTTATATAAATGTTGTTATCCTTCCTATCCTTGTGGCATGTGTATGGAAGTCATTGGGGAAAGCCTACTGAGTTTTTTACTCACCCCTGATTTGGAACTTTGGTACTTTTGCAGATGATGTCTTCTGGGACATGGGAAAAGGTAATGTATCACACATATTTAGCACCATCTCGTGATGCTTGTGTTGTTTTTTGATTGGAGCATGGAGCTTGTGGAGCATGGAGTCTTGTTGTCGTCTTGAGTTTATTAGTTGTCTTCCTCTTTAGTACACTTTGGTGTGGTTTTGATATAAATAAAGTCGTTGTGTTGCCTTTGATTTATTCATGTATCATATAGTGAGTTGTTTGGTTATTGTTGTTGGGTTAATGGTTTTAGTTCTTAAAGGGTAAATCATCCCCCACTTGAACTTGAAACCCTTCAGCATTTATTTACAGCCTTTGGCTTCTTGGGGATGTCGCTTAAGGCCAAGTAACATCTCACCGCCCTCTCAAGCCAATGATATGGGGAAGGATGTTACAATAGATATGTAGTGAAGCTGATAGGTTGTGTTATTAATAAATTTATATATGAGACTGGTACAAAATATAATAATCAATAATTTTCAATGTATCTTTAGAATCATGGAATCTATCGTGATATAAATTTTCCATACACTATAAAAAAATAGGAATTAATGTTTTATGGAAAAGTTAGGAACTAGGTTGGGTGGGTGTAATACCTTAAGTTAATTTTGGAGGAATGAATTTTTAGTTATTAGACATGTGAAAAATCATTTCTTATTGAGACCAAAATAAAACATGACACTTTATAAAAATGTGGTTTGATAAAAATATAAACATAAATCCTTTTTGGTGTTTGGTAGTATTTTTATGATAACGGTGAAAGGGAAGAATCTTAGAAATTTTTATGAGATATAAGAAGATGGAATATTTCTTGGTAATACGGCAAACACAGGTTCATATAAGTGCTATAACAAAAAGTTGAGAAAATGGTTAGTTGTGATGATGTTAAAGCCATTAAGGATGAAATTGGTAATAAAAAGGGATTTATATTGATGATGAAATAAAAGATTTAGTTTCTATGATTTTTTTATTGAAAGAAGAAAAAAATTGGAAGAATAGAGGACAAGTAGAAATTGAAGCAGTCAGTGTAGGTTTTTATTATTCTAGTGATGAATATGAGGCAAAAATATCCATTAATAAAAATTAAAGACTAAAAAATCAAATGGATGTCATAAATATAATTTGGAATGAGAATAAGGGTGTAAAAAACTGGAGAAAATTCTAACTACATGCCACAAAATCATGTTTTAACATGTTGAGCTAAAACAAATTTGAAAAGGCTTTTGAGTACAATGAGTGGGTGAATACAATGAATGATGTGATGAATCAAATTTAAAAGAATATGATATTTAATATTATTACCAGATCAATGGATAAAAGTATCATTAACATTGAATGGGTATTTTATAGTGAATATAAAAATTAAAAATAAGTCTATAGAAACAAATATTATCTTGTTTAAAATGGTTATTCGTAAGTTGAAGGTATAGACTTTTATGACATATTTTATCATGTTTTTAAATTTTAAATAGTAGAAAAATTCTTCAAATCAATTCCTAAAGAATGTATAGTATTTTAAAAATAAATTTCATGTCATATTTCTTGAATGGTGATCTTGACAAAAAAGTATATATTGAGAAACTAAAAGGGATATTCTAGCTAATTATGGATGAAATGTATGAAAATCGAATAAGTATATTTAAGGATTGAAATAATATCTTAGATCATGGTATTCAAATATGGATTTCTATATTATAAGCATGGAATTAAAGAGAGGAAAGATATAGAACAATATACATGTTAAGAAAACCCATGATACATTACTCATTATGAATTTATGTGTTGATAAATAATATTAGGTTGAGAATAAACATGTTTATGTGGGGAGTTTTCTATACAATTGAAAATGAAGTTTGAGATTTAGATGCTTGAGGATATGAATTTTTCATGGGTTTAAAGATTAATTAATCATCTAGAATTGTGTTTTTCTCTTAATAAAAGTATGACCATGAATTTCTAGATTTTTTTGGCATAGAAGGCTCAATGAATGTGTCAAGACATATTTCAATAGGAACAAAATTGACAAAAGATGATGAGGTAAAAATCTATAAATGAAATATATTTTAGATGGTTGATCGGAATCCTACTCTAACTATTTCAATTCTTGATATTGTCTTTGAAATGGATTTATGTGCAATATTCAAATTAAATCCTCAAGAATATCATTTTAAGGGAAAATAGAGTACTCCAATGTGTTCAAGGTACACTTGAATATTGTCTTATGTATGATAAAGGTGGAAAATTGGAGTTTTATGACTTTAAAAATGAAAATTTTACAAGTAATATTGACAACCATACGTCCACCTTAATAAGTTCTTTGTTAATTAGAGGAAGATGTGTTACATGGAACAATAAGAAAAAATCTTATGTCACCTTGATCACACTGGAGGTAAAATATGTTGTATCTTTTTAATCCACTACACAATTGATGTGCATGGAGAATCAATTGGAAGACATGAATGTTTATGTCAATTGTCCGATGAATATAGGATATTATAATCAATTATTCATAAATTGTTTAGAGAATTTAGCATAACACTCAAGATAAATAGACATCAACATCAAGTATCGCTTATTGAAATTAAAGGTTGAAAATGATTCTTTAAATCGGAAATTTATTTCTACCAAAGAACAAGTAATAGATATCTTCAAAAACCATCTTCTAAAAGATAAGTTTGTGAAATTGAGGAATTTGATAGGTGTTCATCCTATCTTGACTCAATAACGAGGTATGTTTATCCCTTACCCCATCTTTATCTTTGGATTTTTATTATTAATGGGGGATATAAATGAAATTAGTCAATTATTGTGTTTGTTTTTTAAAAAATGGGAAATAAATAAATGAAGGGATATAAGGGTTTTCTAAAAATGATAGAGATATGTCATGGGAAAAATAATTAAATAACATTATAAAAATACATGGCTAATAATAAGAGAATACACATTTAGGAAGAGCATTTGAATAGATATTTAAATAATTTTGATTTTTTTTAGATGAAATGCATGATGCATGAGTTTCTATCTTTAAAACCATTTTGAGGTTATTTTCACAATTTCAATAGTAATTTCAGTATATTTATTTAGCTTCAAAAATTAGTGTAATATTTTTAGTGATTCAACGATTGGCTATGTAACCATGATGAGTTAAGGTTTGAGAAAAATTGGCACAAAAACATGTATGAGTTCTAAACTAATAAATGGATAAGTATATTTTTGTTATGGAAAAAGTTGATATATTGATATATCACTCTTTTTTCTAAAATGAATATTATCATGTAGACCTAGAGTTTATTTATTAATGCTTTCTAACTAAGAGAAACAAATTTTAGCATTGAGATGATTGGAAAGAAGTCTTCACATGGAACATTTTATTTGGATTAATTTAGTGAAGAACCAAAAGGGGGGTCATTGCGACTATGTGGAGTTGTTTTGATGAGTTCTTCATAATCACGGAGAGATCATTGAATTTAGAGAAGGTTGATGGGATGGTGAATAGAGAACATTATTTACACATATATAATGTCTTTTTTTTCAATATTCATTAATCCCATTATTCATTGATATATTTTATTAAGAGATTTATGATCATGATAGATAAATCCATAGAGTCGTTTAAAATAATAATAATCTCTAATGTGAGGTTAAATAGGTGTTTGAACATGAAGAAATTAAAAAAGTTCTCATGAATGAGTGGATGTAAATTTACAATGATCAAATTAGCGAGACTCTGCTTTTCATATGTGTGAAGATGAAATCTAAATGGATATATAATATTTGATTTGATCTAGGAAAGGGTGAAGTGGTGAAAATTGAATTTGTGTGGGTGATAAAACATGTAAATGACATTTTTGCAAGTTAAAATTTTTGTAAGTGATGTTGTGTAAGATATCAGGAAAAAATTCCAGGTAACAATGAATTGATCATCATGTATTGGTTGATATATGTAAAAATGGTTATGTAAGTGAGAAATAGAAAATCAACATGTCATGTAAGTGTGATTTTAGTTTTTAGGCGTTATGTAATAGTGAGTTGGAACCTATATAATAGTGAAGGATGATTTATGAGACTCGTGTATGTGTGAAGGGGTAGGAAATATCTAGATTCCTAATTTATGATCAAGGAAAATTTTATTCTAGTCTTGAACAAATTAAATTCTATTAATTATTGAGAATTATTTTGGAATTAAAATAATCTATTAACCCAAATAAATTATGGAGAGTTAAATATAGAGAAGTTATTATCTATTAAATCAGAAGTTATATCATTATAATTAATTTCATACTAAAATCATGGATCACAAGTGAGTTTAAGGTGGAAGAATAAAAAAATAAAAGTAGATTCTATCTGTGTGATAGTATGGGTATATATTTATTTGATAAAAAATATCAATAAAACTGTTGTATATTGCATGAGAGGATAGAGGAAATCGTGAAGCGAGTCATTCCTACCAACACAAGGACTCCAGAAGGAAATGATCTTTTTCCCTGGATATTTTTTCTTTGGATTAAGATATATAGTAGTAATTAGTATACATTATATAAATTATTATCATAACATCAACTTCAACGGTGTAGTCCATCCATTTTCCCTCTTGGTCTCCTCTTATTAATAAAATATCAATCATGTAATGTGGGATAAAAACCAAAATATACTAAGGACTTGCAATTTATAGCATGAAGTGAGCCTTGTAAAAATATATTATGTTGATTTTTGGCCACATGAACAATCTATATGTGAGTTTTTAGAGAAATATCATTTCATACAAATCAAAAATGAGAGAGAAAATCTATTATAATGTATTAAGAATAAAGGTCATTGATTCAACACCCCAACTTGGTGATACTTAGTCCTTATCAAAGGAGAAACAACAATATGATATTATACTCATATATGACATGTTTAGTTTTGTAACAAGTAATTGATAAAGTGAAAATTTAAAATAATTACCTAAGGGAATATAAATATATTTCAATTCATCAAAAATAAAACATTTCAAGAATTTTCTATATAATCACACTATGAAAAGTATTAGAGTTTATTATTTTCATTCCCATATTTTACTTCTTATTACCCAGATCCTTCATTATAAACTATAAACATATCATCAATATATAGAAAAAGATAAATAATTTCATGTATAAAATACATAAACCAAACACAAGAATCATATTCACAATGGTTAAAACCATTTTTTAATATAAACGGATAAAAAATTATATACCACTATCATGAAGACTATTTTAAACCATATAGAGACTTTTTAAATGATAAACTTGATTGGATTTAAATTTATTGAAATAAACATCATGAGGTTTTATATGATCATTTTCATCTAACTCACCACCCAATAGTGTAGTCATCACATCAAGTTGTTGTGAATAATGTTTATCGAATATAGTAAATAATAGAAGTAAATGAATATAAGAATAATTTTTAATAGGAGAAAAAATTTCAATGTATTTAACCCCTTCTCACCGTAATGAATCGAGATTTCAATATTAGTTTAATTTCTTCTATATTGTATTCATTTTTCTTAAATATCCATTTACACATTATTATTATAGCATCATTAGGTTTTTAATAATAGCCTAGGTCTTGTTCTTAAGAAAGGAGGATGTTGATAGAGATATGTGGTAATCTGCAGGAGGACAAATCTGGAATTGTATGGGGGGCCCAGGTGGAATATGCTGGGGGGGAATATGATGGGGAATAAACTGGGGGAGGGGCCCATAGCTGTTACTCAAAGGATCTCAGGGGAATATGCTGGGGAATAAACTGGGGAGGGGCCCACATCTGTTACTCAAAGGATCTCAAGGGAATATGCTAGGGAATAAACTGGGGAGGGGCGATGACTATTAAAAGGAGGGCTGGTGAGAAAGAGGGGGAGAAAATCTGTTAGGCACGGCTGGAAAGCTTGGGCGGGGGAGCTGCGGAGCCTTCCGAGTAGTCTTCTTCTTCTTCTCCTCTGTTTTTTCTGTTGTTTCTTCCTCTTTTACGTTTCTTCTGAAATTTTGCTGCACTTATCTTTTTAATACAAAGTAGGTCTCCTAGAAAATAGTTTTATTCGCTGTTTTTTCCAGTCCTTTCTATTTATGAGTATCCTTAATAATTTTGTCTTATTATGCCCATATATTTTCATAATTAAATAAATTTGTTGATATGTATTCTAAATTGATAGCCATTCTCAAGGCTTTTATGTTTTTACTGATTTGATTTGAGATAATAATTTTCCGATATTTAAATTTTTTAATGGTATCATATTTATTATTTTGAATGTATATCTAATATTTCGTAGAATATTCATCACTAAATGTGCCAAAATAATATCCTAATATCACACTAGGAATACTCAAGGGGTTCATTGTTTTAAATTTGGATCTACTAAATCCAACCTTTTTTTACTAAAGACACATTCATCATAAAAGGTCATATTAATCAATTTAATTTGTTTTAATATTCCCTGTTAATTGAGTTCTAAATTAAACATGGCACTTACATGCCCAAGTATCCTATTTCATAGCATAATTTCATCATTACCTATTACCTATGAAGTTTTTAATTGTCCAGTATGGGATTTTTCTTTAAAAACATAAAATTCATTCAAAAGTGACCTTCCCATAACAGTGAGTGTCCCCTTGGTGAAATTAAGGCCACTAATCTAAATGTACCTTTTAATCAAGGATAATAAAAATTATGATATTTTAATTCTAGAACCCTCCTCAGGTCAAGCAGATTGTTGATAGTATTATATTGATGTTTTAACCAAATACAACATTTAACAATGACTCTAAAAAACTTTTTATTTCCTAAAATAACATTACTATCCTTGCATTAATTTACATAGATAAATACTCCATGTTGTGAAACATATAAAAAGAACAACTAGAATCCAAAACTCATTCCTAACCTATTCATTTATTTAGACTGGTTATTACTTCGACTTCCATCCATTCTTTTTATTCTTTGAACAACCCTACCCCTCACACTAAATCCCTCCACCTCTGGTTTCTTCCAAATTTTAAACTTAAGGTCTCTATACAATAATGTGAACTTGAATTCATCAATAGTTAATGAATTTTTACCGTGAATAATTGTATCATATTAAATATTTTATAAATTATCAATAGAAGTAAATAAAATTATTGTTTTGTCTTTATCTCCAACCTTTACAAATACAACTTGAGACCTATACTATCTCATATCTCCAATTAATTTTATTGAAAATGAGGTTTCAAAACCACAAGTGAGTTTTGTGTAGAGTATGATTTTTTTGACAACACCCATTCAATATTTTATTTTCAAGAAAAATCACTTTTAGGGGCTAAGTGAGAACCCTCTAAAATGACATCATCACAAAACCCCCACAGACCTGAGCCAAAATGCATCAAACATCGTAAGAGATCACATAACAATTAAATTCAAGAATAAGTCTATTAGAAGACTTATCCCTATATAATTTCAAGTGCAGGGTATGTACCTTGATTTCTGGATCTTCCTTGATAAGTTCTTCAAGATGATAAGACAACTTGTCCCACGTTTGAATGAACTCTTCACGTTTTTTTTTTTTTTTTTTTCATTAAAACCTCTTGTCAGGATGAGTTCTTGCTTGCTGAACCACCCCCTCTGCTCGTCGTTGGCATCCACTGGTAGAACTCTCTCTACTACTCTATATGAATCTTCTTGGGAGGCCTTAATCACAATGGCCTTGTCCAACATTTCCTCCCCGGAGTGTATGATTAGATCCCGTTTCTTGTCATTATTTGCAAACTCATCCTCCCTTTCATTGTGTTGTCCCTTTTTAGTGGACCTTGTCTCCATTGGCTTGGGAAAATAGGAGTAATCATTCCTCCTTTTGGGTGACTTACATTTAGTTAGTATACAGCTCCCCGAGTCACGATTTCCTTCCTTCCTTCCCTTTCTACCTTCTCTGGCAGTGAATTCCCCTTCTGTGTCTCTCCTCTGTGCTATCTCCTGAAAGAAGACTATCACTGTCATAATTTGACTCTGCCTCATATGCTCCTTGCTCCTTGAAGGAGTGCTCCTACTGCTCGGGGCCTCTTTGCTCCTTTGTCTGTCCCTCAATTTCCAGTCCTTCAAATCTATTACCAAGTGTGATGGCGTCCCTAGTCCTGATAGGACTAGACCAATTCACTGTAATCAACCCAGCCCCCTGAACATCAAATGATCCATGCGTTGCCAACTTCTGATTATTGCAGCTTGATGGATCACACTCACATAAATCCTGAGTCTGAGAAAGAACACAAGCCGGTCTAACCGCCTCTGCATAAATGTCAGCAATGTTCGGCTGAGGATGCATTGTTGGCGCCTCTTTCTGGATGACAGGAACCTACCTGCCCCATCTCGTTGTTTCCCGACTGTTCCACCTCATGATCCTTGGACGATGAGACCACATCAGAGCTATTTAGTCCAATCTCCTTGGCAGCCTGCAAAGGGTGGTCCTCTCCCAAGGTGTCCGCTTGAAGGGTCACTAGAGATTTTTTATCAATTCCTTGCCTGCAACTACGAGAGTCATGTCCAAGACGCCTACAGAGCGAACAAAATGAGACCCAAGACTCATAGCGAACCTTTTGAGTCCACCACAGCTCACCTTCAATCTCGATGCCAATAGAATCCATCTTGTCTTTGGAAACATCAACTTCAACACAGATCCTCGGAGAAACTGGATGACATACGGCACGGGTATGACGATCCGAGCATAGGTAGCGAGCCAACAGATTTCGACCAAACGTAGAATAGCCGGATTTTGGAACGGCAGTAGAATTCCAGGGAGGGAAATCCAAATCGCCGTGAAAGGGGGGTCACGCTTCAAGTAAAAATCGAAAGACCACCGAAAGAGGGAAAATTGCAAAAAACCTGAAACGATGCGCGGAGCATTCGCCGAAGCAGAAATTAAGTCGTCTTCCGTCGAGAATCGGATCAGAAAATTCCTCGGGTCCAAAAGCCCTATAATTGCCCGATCTTCCAGTTTCCAAAAATAAAAAATGAGTCGGTCGTGGAAATTAATGGAAGGTTGTCTGCTACCGAAGCGGGCCACCAATGAAAGATCCAACATCGTGGAGGCATTCGTGAACTCCAGAGAAGAAATTGGAACTGTACGAACCCCATCCATGCACGACTGGACTTTCGGGGAAACATCTATGGAAGGGAATCTGGGGAGAAGAGAGGGATCTGCAAATGGAGTGAAAAGGGGAGGACGAAGAAAAGCAGCAGGAGGTGGGGGATCGTCCTCCCCCCACCCCCTGACCGGAAAGGGCCAAGGAGGGGAGGCGGTGACGCGCACATCGCCTAGGTCATCCCAGACAGAGCAAAACGAAGATAATAATTTAAAAGGATAATGGTGAGAGGGATGTGGAGTTTTTTTTTTTTTTTTTTGTAATGCATTTTTTTAAAAAAAAATTATAAAAAACAGTTAGGGCGATTTTTTTTTTTCAAAATACCCCTGAAAGGCGGCATCCGTGATGCCGCCTTTGCATTTCGGGTGAAAGTCGGCATCGCGGATGCCGCCTTTCCACTGCCGGCGCGGATCAGTGACGTGGCAAAGGCGGCACCCGCGGTGCCGCCTTTCTATATGACGTCATGAGAAAGGCGGTGGAGTTTTGCATTTGAAATTTTTCGAAAGCTTTTAGAAGTATGATGTTTAATTTAATGTTTTTTATTTTGTAGAACTGTTTTTAGTTTATTTTGTAGAATTGTTTTTAGTTTAATATTTTTATAAATTTAATGTTTTTTATTTAGTTGAATTGTCTTTAGTAGTTTAGTTAGTTTTAATTTTTTTTTTGTTTATTAGATTGTTTAATTAGATTGTTTAATTAGTTATATATATTTAGGAATTATTATCAGGTTGTTTAATTAGTTATATATATTTAGGAATTATAATTATCATTAGTATAAATTAATTTAGGATTTTTTTAATGAAATTTTGGTAGCATAAAGAATATGTTATCTAAACAATCAAATCCTTGTCTGGATACAAACAAGTGAATGTGGCTCTGGCACAGATGTACCTAGGGGTAAAACCCGAAAACACCGATTTGAGCTAGATTCGAACGGGAACTGGTGCACGACAACGTGACTTGTTGCATTCTGGTTTGACACTCCCGGATGATATGCTTAAGATGTGCATATTTTTTTATAAACTACTAAAATATCTATGTAAAGAAATGATAAATTGATAATTTAGTAATGATGTTGATAGTTATTATTAGTAATGATTAATTAGAAATTAATTAATAATTAAAAATAAAACTACAATTCAAATGATATTCAATAACATGGTGTTAAAAAACAACACAATTAAAAAACGACATGTAGTGAAAGTGAAAAAATAAATAACATGAAGTTAAAAAAAATAACACGGAGTTAAAAAAAATAACATGGAGTTAAAAATATAAATAACATGGAGTTAAAAATATAAATAACATAGTGTTAAAAATATAAATAACATAGAGTTAAAAATAATATAAATAACAGAGTTAAAATAATATAAATAACATAGAGTTAAAATAATATAAATAATATAGAGTTAAAAATATAAATAATATAGAGTTAAAAATATAAATAACATAGAGTTAAAAATATAACTGACACGATGTTTTGAGCTTCTAGCTTTTCTTGCAGTGAATTGAATATCAAAATTTCAGAAATCCTGTGTGACAACGGGTTTTCTAAAATTTTTATATCCAATTCACTACAAGAAAGGCTAGAAACTCGAAACATGCTGTTATTTTTTTTATGTATATGTTATTTATATTTTAACTCTACTATGTTATTGAATAAATAATTAATAATTTAGTAAGTATCATAAGAAATATCATAGTTTGGGATATAAGATCTTTTAAAATTTAAGTATCATAAAGATTGTATAGTTTAGAAGTAATAGTTATTATTTGAATGTGAGGTAAAATCCAACTTATTTTTAATAAGTAGTTTAATTACATCTTTAAAGTATAAAATCCAACTTATATTGGTAACCATCATTCTGAATTTCACTTACATTATCAAAATCTTGATCAGAAACCTTTTTTTACGTAGAGCATAATGTTTGCCTCTGTGTACTGCTGTGGGGAGGTTATTCAAACTGAGCAAGGAGCTTCTTACAGTACACAACCAATAACAGTGGTTAATACAACTAATTGTGTAACCCTAAGTGACCTTCAAGACAGAATTCATGGCTCATTAAATCTAGGACCCGATCAAAAGATCAAGTCAATGAGTTATAGACATTTGCAGTTCCCGTCAACATTGTGGCATCTAGCTTGTCCATTGGTTGATGATGCGCAATGGATCCAAACAGTTGGTTTGTTTTCTCAATGATCGGATGGTACCGTGATGGAGTTATATGTTGATGTTTCTACTGTACAACAACAACATCCAATTGTATGAAGACGCAGACTTACAAGAGTTGTTGAAGATAGTCCGCCCCATGAAGTTGAGACTATTCCAAATGATGCAGAAGAGGACAACCTACTTGATCTCCCAGATATACATGTCAACCTGACATCAGATGAAGAGTTTCATAATAACGAAACAGATGATGATAGTAGTGCTGATGAGGAAGGAACAACGGAAATTTTGAGAAATGCATTAGTTGTAGAACATGATCGACCTACAATAAATCATCCACCGCTCTTTGCATCTTGGTCAGAAGCAATGAAACGTGTGTCTGAATTTGAAGATAATGTTCTCACACCGGCAACTGAGTTTCCCGGAGTTATACGAGATAGGTTTAGTGAGATAGACAAAACTTTATGTGTTGGAAGGAATTTTCCAAGTAAAGATGCATTAAAAAGTACGCTAAAGAGATTTCACATTGAGAGGCACTATAACTATGTAGTTTACGAATCAGACCATAGAAAATATGCCATATGGTGTGAGATGTATGGGGATGATTGTAGTTTTCAATTGAGGGCGATTCCAGACATTGCATTTGGAGGTTGGAGAATCTTGAGGATTGAGGCGGCTCATACTTGCGTTCAGCCAAGCCTGACACAAGATCATACCTCATTGGATGCAGAATTTGTGTCATCCATTGTTGTTGAGATGATTAGGACATGTCAAGATGTTCCGATATCCCTTGTTCAAGAGAGAATACAACAAACATTCGGTTATAAGATATCCTATAATAAGGCATGGAAGGCGAAACAGAAGGCAATTGTGAAGGTCTATGGTGATTGGGATGACTCATATCGGGTGTTGCTACAATTGCTAGCCATACTGAGACATTATAACCAAGTTGTCTTCCATATGGATACAAACGAACATGTGTCTCATGATAACTGACATGATCCATCTCATGTTCAATTTCATCGGTTGTTCTGGGCATTCCTTCCCTGTATCTCCACCTTTCATTTCTGCAAACAGTTTATTCAGATTTATGGAACATTTTTGTATGTAAAATACAAGGGCGTATTGTTGATTGTGGCAACTCAAGATGGAAACCATTCACCTCTTCCGCTTGCCTTTGCCATTGTAGAGAAAGAAAACTATGAATCATGGAGCTGGTTTTTGGCATGTACCAACACCCATTTCCCCAACATTCAGGGTGTTTGTTTGATATCTGATCGGCATCGGGCAATTAATGAGGCAATAAATGCAGATCCTAATACATGGAGTTACCCAAATGCACATCATCAGTTCTGCATTAGACACATTTCTAGCAACTTGCATAAAAAATTCCATAATGAACCGATGAAGAAGGCAATCACCAGACTTGGTACACATTGTATTTGTTATTTTTTTGTATATCAACATAAAGATAAATTCAAAATATGTGAAATATCATCTATTCTGTGTAGCATATGAGTCTGATCAATGACGGTTTGAAGAACATTTCGAACAAATCCGTCAGGTTAATGAAGAAGTTTACGATTATATGATGCGAATTCCAAAAGAAAAATGGACATTGGCATATGATGGGGGGAAGGGGTACAAACACATGACCACCAACATTGTAGAGTGCATCAATGATGTCTTCAAAGAGATTTGCAAGATACCTATAACTGCCCTAGTTCAGGAGACATTATATCGTTGTGTGAAGTACTTTTTTGATAGACAAAAACTAGCATCAGATGGAATAAATCAGGGGCTAACGTACGGACGACATTTTCAACGAGATATTGAAAAGAATATTGAAGAAGCTTCTGGTTATCATGTGTCACGACCCGCCCTTGGGGCCCGTGCCGTGCCTACCCCAAGCCCGCCTTCCATAGGCCAGGGGCTGACGACTAGCACCAAGGCGTAAATCCCGGTAAAAAGGGAAGGCATTACTTTTGTAAAGTAAACAAGCACCACAAAGTAAGCAAACGGAAAAGTAAACACTAAGTAAAAACAGAGTACAACTGGAAGTGCGGAAAAGTAAATGGGCCAGTATACAAACCCAAACTGAAAGTAAAGTAAAACTCGAAAGGGGAAAACAACAACTGTAAAGTAAAAGCCGCTACACCGAGCTGTCCACTGGTAATCCCACCTGAAGGGTGGGTACAGATAGCTCCACTGCTCCTCGGGCCCCGTCGTCCGCTCCGGGCACGTCCCGCCCAGTGGTCCACCTCCAGGTACCGTTCTACTCTGCAAGCCTCAGCCACGATCAACGCTGTCCGTCGTCTGCAACCAACACAACGTAGTGCGGGCATAGCCCGTGCATGGGTGAGTATAAGCTACTCAGTAGGGACCCTGAGACCCCTGAAGGTCTCTCAAAATCCACAAAGGATAAACCACAAAGGAAAGATACAATCACGAAGTAACAACCGACACAGCTTAGGTATATGCCCCTACATATACCTAAGTCATCAATTCCAATACGCTCCAACCTCCAAGCCCAAGTACAACTCAGTCCACACAGGAAAGTATACGTATTCCACACAGGAAAGCAAAACGAAATCCACACAGGATAGCACAACACAATCCACACAGAAAGCAACATGATTCAGCTCACACAGGTATACTTCTTCGAAGGACGATAAAGATGATCTCTGATCCATCTAAGTCGTCGGACCCACGGAGGATCGATAGGAAACTAACCCCCGCAAGACCCACACAGGATCGGGCCCACACAGGACCTGTAGGCGCTGGTTCACACAGGACCGCTGAGCGCAAAGACCCACACAGGTCCCCGTCGCAAATAGTATTCCGTATTTTTGTAAAAACTTTTAAAAACGTTTTTGCGACGGGACCCGTCGCAAATACTATTTGCGACGGTACCGTCGCAAAAACGTTTTTAAAAAAATAAAAAAATATTAATAATACTAGTATTTGCGACGGGCATCGCATCCCGTCGCAAATAATATTGATAGTATTTGCGACGGGTCCCGTCGCAAATAATATTTTTTAAAAAAAATAAAAAACTATTAATAATATTAGTATTTGCGACGGGTATAGTATCCCGTCGCAAATACTATAAAAAAAATAAAAAAAATAAATTTTTAATAAATTATTTTAATGAATATAATAATAGAATTATAATTTACAAATGAAAATAATAAATTATTTTAATTACTATAATAATAGTAAAATTATAATTCAAAAATAAAAAATAATAGAATATTAATAAATGATTTAATTAATATAATAATAATACAATTATAATTCATAAATACAAAAATATTAATAAGTTATTTTAATTAATATAAAAATAATAGAATTATTTTACATTCAAATATTAAAATAATTCAAGTATTACAAAAAAAATAATTAAATTATAATATTATAAAATTTTAATATATATATAAAATTTAATATTATAAAATATAAATAATATTATTATTCATATTAATATTGTTATTTAAAAATATAATATTATTAATATTTTATAATGAGACAGAAACTACGAATAGAAAAAAAAATTTGATTTCTCAAATTTTATAACTGAAATACAAAATCTAATCTGAAGGAGGGGGGGGGGGGAGGTGGGGGATCTGCAGATGGTGGTGGAGGAAACTCCACCCCTAAAGCATGAGTGAGTCGGCGCATGTACTCCATCTGCTCCTGATGCTGCTGCTGCCACCGCCTCGTCTGCTCCTCGTACAGCTGCTGCTGGCGTCGACGCTCCTCCTCATGCTGCTGACGAATCTGCTCCTGCTCCTGTCGGAGACTCTCTATCTGTGCAGTCTGAGATCGCAACTGATCCTCATACTGTGTAGAAAAAGATGCACGAGCTCCTCTCGAGCTGGACGCCGACATCGCAGCACTGCCATAATAATCTCCGGGAGTCAGTCGAGAGCCGATACCAACTACCCGGCCCTTCTCGAAAGCATACTGGGTGGCCTGCATCCATGCCGCCTCATCAAACTGACGGGCAGTGGTCTGATCTGATGACTCGGCCTGACTCTCAGGCCGGGTCTGTGACGCTGCGGCCTCATATGACTCCTATAGTTGCAATTTAAAATTAAAATTGTGAATATATTATATGCAGTTAATTTTTAAACTTGAAAACAAATTATACTGACCACGATGTGATGCTGACGATCACCTCTGAGCTCCCCAGTAGCAGGATCACTATACATCCTCCGATATACGTCGTACTCTGTAATATCGGGGTGCTCGACAGCCTATAAGAATAAAAAATAAACTGTTAATATTTATAGTTATATAAAATATTTATAAATAATGTACGTACCAGATGCTGTCTATGAGTACTGAAAGAACGACTCCCAGCTCGATGAGTCACCTCCTGTCTCCCCCGATTCTGCCTCCCCAGCGATGATCTCCTCTGAAAGGCACCACTCAACCAGTGCGCACATAATCCATCCCATACATGGGATGAAATATACTCTGGTCGGTGTGCTCTACATGACTCCTCAAAATCTGACACTCCTGCTTTCTTCATCGCAGCTTTTCTTAAATTGTGCAAAAATTGACGAAGGCGATCACGCATGGCCACCTCCCATGCCTCGTGGATGGCGTCACGCATGGTATCCTCGATCGGATACCATAAACCCTACAAAAAAAATCAAAATATCAAGTTAGAAATGAAATAATTTTCAAAATAAAAATTATTTATTTACGTACGTACCAGCCAATGGTCGAACATGGCCTGCTGCACATCAATGGGAATCTGCTCCCATGTGGTCCACGGCTGAGAGAAATAGTTGCGCAAAATAGCGCTGCCCTGTCCGACTGCTATATGCGGAAAACTGAAAAAAAATAATAAACATTTATTATGTGAATAGATTATTGAAATCTTAGTCAAATCCACGGGTTATCACACAGGTTATCACACCTCCGGGTGCGCGGATCAAACCCAAGGCGTGGACGTCGCTCGGGAACGGGGTCAGGAATCATCAATCGTGCAAGACCGCGCCCCCTCCGCGTACTCCCTGAAGCGCCTGCAGGCTGAGGGTCATCTGCCAGCAACTCATCCGCATCGAAAGGCAGGTCAACATCCGTCAACTCACGAAATGTGGCCTCGTCCATCTGAAACAGAAAATGTTAATGTTAGCAAATAATTGATAATTACTATTATATATACATATATACATATTATGATTGTATATAAATACCATGGAATTCTATAAGTGTTCATCTTCATCATCATCTTCATATATGTCAATGTCATCTTCATATTCCTCCTCAACATCATCGATATCCATTCGAGTTGCAGTTGCTTCATCTCTTACCATTTCAAATTCATGTGTGACATCATTAACATCATCGTCATCACCGACTCTTAAATGTGGGGTGTCGTCATCGATACTCATGTCTCTTTGTAAAAAAGATTGATTTTGAGTACTCTCTTGAAAAACTTCAATTCTTTGCACATCAGTGAAAGCACATTCACTTTGACTAAACTGATTGTCTCGAATTTTGATTTTTATTACACTCCACCAATCAGTCAAGTCTCTTGATGTTGCACAGTACTTTGCATAATAAACTTGATATGCCTGTTGAGCCAATAAGAATGGTTCATTTACTGCGAGAACACTTTTACATTTAATATCGATGATTCCATGAGTCGGATGAACACGCACGGCTCTCTCTGTATCCAACCAACGACATTTGAACATGGTTATGTAATGTTGTCCAAGATAACAGAGTTCAATGATTTCATCAAGTATGCCATAAAAGTCAACTTCATTTTCTCGATGATGAGATCCTCTCAAGCTAACTCCACTGTTCATTGTTTTTTTTGATTCCCCATATGCATGTGTGTGGAATCGAAATCCATTCACCACATATGCATTATAAGTTTTAACAAGTTTGGAAGGTGGGTTACTCAATACACACAGCCGTTTGTCAATTTTATCAGCATGTCGAGACACCTGAAAATTTGTGAAATAATTATCAATATAGTAAACTATACATTGAATGAGTTGCTAAAAGATAAAGAATTTATGTTACCAGTTTTTGAAACCACTGAGAGAAATTTTTCAGTCGACGTTCTTCGAGAGCAGCTGCTGTAATTTGTGGAATTTGTTTCTTGATATGATTATCATACAACCTATAAAAACCAAAGTTATTTACTGTAACATAAATGATAGAATAAGTGATATAAACACTTACAGTACAACTGATGTCATCTCTTCACAGTTGAGCAGAACATACGTATGAGCTCTATGATGTTCATCATCTGAAAGCCAGCGTTCAGAAACTCCACCAAAACCAAGCTCTGACTGGTTGAAAACAGATAATTGATTGTCGATTTCATCAATATTCCTCTCATTCCGTCCCATTCGGTTGTGTTTTGAAGGATACTCAGATTCAAAATAATGGGAGCAGAAAAAAGATATTTCCTCTTGCAAATAAGCTTCTGCAATAGATCCTTCAACAGATGCTTTGTTGCGTACTTTTCTTTTCAATTTTTGCATGCATCTTTCAAATGGGTACATCCATCGAAACTGTACCGGACCTCCACATTTGGCTTCATATGGCAAATGTAACATCAAATGTTCCATTGAGTCGAAGAAAGACGGCGGGAATATTTTTTCCAATTTACATATAATTACAACAACATCTTTTTCAAGTTTGCCTAGAGCATCATAATCTGCCGTAGCCGCACAAATTTCCCGAAAAAAATGAGACATGTCTGTTATGGAATCCCAAATCACAGAATTCAACAGACCTCTTAATCCAATTGGTAGAAGTCTCTCCATTATAACATGACAATCATGACTTTTCAATCCAGTAATATGACCATTCTTTACACATCTACCCAAATTGGAAGCACAGCCATCTGGAAGTCTCAAATCTGCAATCCACTGACAAAATAATAAACGGTTTTCTTTAGACAGTGTATAAGCTGCTTTTGGTTTCAGTAACCTTTCTGTTCTGACATTCTCAAATAGTTCCAATTCTGGACGTCTGCAAATTTGGGCAAGATCTAAACGTGCATTTACATTGTCTTTGCTCTTTCCTGGCGTATCCAAAACTGTATGAAACAAATTATCAAAACAGTTCTTCTCAATATGCATGACATCTAACATGTGTCGGACCAACAAATCAGACCAATATGGCAAATCCCAAAATATGCTACGTTTAATCCAATTGTGTTCTTTCCCAAAACCAGAAATTTTCTGTTGGTTTATTGTGGGACCAAAAGTGATGGGAGGTAATGAAAATACAACCGATTTTAACTCCGAACCTGATAGCATTTTTGGAGGTCCATCCCTTTCAACTGTTCCTTTTCTGAAATGAGATCTGTTTCTGCGAAAAGGATGATCAGCTGGAAGAAATCTGCGATGACAGTCAAAATAACAAGGTTTCTTTCCATGAATGAGCATAAATGCTTTGTTCTCTCCCATACAGTAAGGACATGATTTCTGACCATGTGTACTCCAGCCAGATAACATCCCATAAGCCGGGAAGTCACTTATTGTCCACATCAATGCTGCTCTCAGTATGAAATTCTGTTTCGTTGCAACATCATATGTATTGACACCAGTACTCCACAATAAATTTAATTCATCAATCAATGGCTTCAAATAAACATCAATATTTTTCTTCGGATGTCCTGGAATTAGTAAAGTCAAAAAGATATATGGCTCCTTCATCAACATCCATGGAGGTAAATTATACGGAGTTAAAAAAACAGGCCAACATGAATATTGACTACCATAAGATCCAAACGGACAGAAACCATCAGTGGAAAGGCCCAGTCGAACATTTCTAGCTTCTAAAGCAAATGATGGATGCACTCTATCAAAATGTTTCCATGAATCACCATCGGCTGGATGATTCAAGCTTTTATCGGTTGAAATATTCTCTTTATGCCATGACATCATTGTCGCTGTATTCTTAGACATGAATAAACGCTGAAGTCTGGATGTAAGCGGAAAATATCTCAGCTGTTTTACAGGAATCAAACCAGACTTCCCGTGTTGTCCTTCTTTATATCTCTGTTGCCCACATGTGGGACAACTATCCAACGACTCATTTTCCCCTGAATATAAAATGCAGTCATTTGAACATGCATGAATCTTCTGACAAGTAAGTCCCAAATTTCGAACCAACCTCTTACTTTCATAGTAATTTGCAGGTAAAACATTTCCTTCGGGTAACAGTGTTTTCAGCAAAGAAAATATCTGGTCAAAACATGTGTTTGACATTCCGTTATCTGATTTGATAGCCATAAATTTTGCAACTGCTTCTAATTTGCTCATCTTGCAGCCAGGATATAATGCATCCTCAGCAGACTTCAACAACTCATAAAATTCAGACGGTCCCAACTCAGGATTTGAAGCTATATCAGCCGGAGTTTCTGTATGTTGAACAGATGAACCTGCAACATCATGTACTAAATCTTGAAACTGGGATGGATCCGGAATCAAGTTGGTATCACCTGCTCTGGAACTGCGTTCACCGTGTTGATACCAAAAAACATAATCTGCTTGAAAACCAAAACGCAAGAGATGTTCCCCCACTTTGTCAAACGTGTCAAACGTTCTCAATGCACATTTTCTGCAAGGGCATTTTATCTTTCCTTCTGAAACAAATTCTGAATTTGATGCCGCAAATGATAAAAAAATCTCCACACCCTCTATATATACTGGATTTAAACCAGAACCATTTGGATTTCTACGTTGATTTATCCATATGCGGTCATCTAATAATGACTGTTGACGACCTCGCTGTTCCATATTTTTCTATAAAATATAAAAGCATTACTGGTTTTGAATAATTTGTTAGAAAAAACACTCAAGCAAGGATTACTAATTATTACAATTTATTACTAATTATTACAATTTATTGCTAATTATTACTATTTATTACTAATTTAGCAATACTTAGCAATACTTAGCAAAAGGAAAACTGCTTGAATAATGAAAGGAAATTTGATAATCATCGTTGTGGAGATGGTTATAAATTTTCCCTTCATTATCCAAACAGATTTCGTTTACTAATTATTAGTAATAAAAAAAATATTATCAATATTTACGAAAAAACAATATTAATATTATTAAAATAATAAAAAAAATTAAAAAATATTAAAATTATCAATATTCAGAACAAACTTTGTTCTATTATTAACATGTTCAAATCTTAAAGGGTCGTCAATTGTCAGGTCATGCGCAATAAAAAGTTTGTGTCAGCCATGTCTAATGTAAACTCTATAATTGTCCTTGCATGGTTGATCACTTCGCAAGTAATGTTGCAATCAGACAAACCAAGTCATTCCCTTCTTAACTATAAGAATTATCTCACATGAACCTCTACATAGATCATTCTTCCTTAAAAATTTGAGGGGATATCATTATTTTTCCCTTAAATTTTCAAGGAAGAATGGTCTATGTAAAGGTTCATGTGAGATGATTCTTATAGATAAGAAGGGAATGACTTGGTTTGTCTGATTGCAACATTACTTTTGAAGTGATCGACCATGCAAGGACAATTATAGAGTTTACATTGGACATGGCTGACAGAAACTTTTTATTGCGCATGACCTGACAATTAGCGACCCTTTAAGATTTGAACATGTTAAGAATAGAGCAAAATCTGTTGTAAATATTGATAATTTTAATATTTTATAAATTTTTATTATTTTAATAATATTAATATTTTTTTCATAAATATTGATAATATAATTTTTTTGCTAAGTGTTCTTGAGTATTCCTGAGTATTCCTGAGTATTCCTGATTATTTGTGAGTATTCGTGAGTATTCGTGATTATTCGTGAGTATTCGTGATTATTCGTGAGTATTCGTGAGTATTCCTGAGTATTCCTGATTATTCCTAATTATTCCTAATTATTTGCAATTATTCCTAATTATTTGCAATTATTGGTAATTATTGGCAATTATTGGTCATTATTGGCAATTATTACTAATTATTCCTAATTAATCCTAATTATTCCTAATTAATCCTATTTAATCCTAATTAATCCTAATTATTCCTAATTATTCCTAATTATTACTAATTATTCCTAATTATTGCTAATTATTACTAATTATTGCTAATTATTTCTAATTATTGCTAATTATTTCTAATTATTGCTAATTATTTCTAATTATTGCTAATTATTGCTAATTATTGGTAATTATTTCTAATTATTTCTAATTATTCGTAATTATTACTAATTATTGGTAATTAATACTAATTATTGGTAATTATTGCTAATTATTGGTAATTATTGCTAATTATTGGTAATTATTGCTAATTATTGGTAATTATTGCTAATTATTGGTAATTTAATACTAATTATTGGTAATTATTACTAATTATTGGTAATTATTACTAATTATTGGTAATTATTACTAATTATTGGTAATTATTACTAATTATTCGTAATTAATACTAATTATTCCTAATTAGTACTAATTATTCCTAATTATTGTTAATTATTCCTAATTATTACTAATTATTGTTAATTATTCCTAATTATTACTAATTATTGTTAATTATTGGTAATTAATACTAATTATTGGTAATTAATACTAATTATTGGTAATTATTACTAATTATTCCTAATTAATACTAATTATTGGTAATTATTACTAATTATTCCTAATTAATACTAATTATTGGTAATTATTACTAATTATTCCTAATTAATACTAATTATTACTAATTATTGTTAATTATTCCTAATTATTACTAATTATTGTTAATTATTCCTAATTATTACGAATTATTGTTAATTATTCCTAATTAATACTAATTATTGGTAATTAATACTAATTATTGGTAATTAATACTAATTATTCCTAATTAATACTAATTATTCCTAATTAATACTAATTATTCCTAATTAATACTAATTCTTCCTAATTAATACTAATTATTCCTAATTATTACTAATTATTGTTAATTATTCCTAATTATTACTAATTATCGTTAATTATTCCTAATTAATACTAATTATTGGTAATTAATACTAATTATTGGTAATTAATACTAATTATTGGTAATTAATACTAATTATTGGTAATTAATACTAATTATTGGTAATTAATACTAATTATTGGTAATTAATACTAATTATTCCTAATTAATACTAATTATTGGTAATTATTACTAATTATTCCTAATTAATACTAATTATTCGTAATTATTCCTACTTATTGTTAATTATTCCTAATTATTACTAATTATTGTTAATTATTCCTAATTATTACTAATTATTGTTAATTATTCCTAATTATTACTAATTATTGGTAATTAATACTAATTATTGGTAATTAATACTAATTATTGGTAATTAATACTAATTATTGGTAATTAATACTAATTATTCCTAATTAATACTAATTATTCCTAATTAATACTAATTATTGGTAATTATTACTAATTATTCCTAATTAATACTAATTATTCCTAATTATTACTAATTATTGTTAATTATTCCTAATTATTACTAATTATTGTTAATTATTCCTAATTAATACTAATTATTGGTAATTAATACTAATTATTGGTAATTAATACTAATTATTGGTAATTAAGACTAATTATTGGTAATTAAGACTAATTATTGGTAATTAATACTAATTATTTGTAATTAATACTAATTATTCCTAATTAATACTAATTATTGGTAATTAATACTAATTATTCCTAATTAATACAAATTAATCCTAATTATTCCGAATTATTACTAATTATTCCTAATTATTACTAATTATTCCTAATTATTCCTAATTATTGTTAATTATTCCTAATTATTCCTAATTATTGTTAATTATTCCTAATTATTACTAATTATTGTTAATTATTCCTAATTATTACGAATTATTGGTAATTAATACTAATTATTACGAATTATTGGTAATTAATACTAATTATTGGTAATTAAGACTAATTATTGGTAATTAAGACTAATTATTGGTAATTAATACTAATTATTGGTAATTAATACTAATTATTTGTAATTAATACTAATTATTTGTAATTAATACTAATTATTCCTAATTAATACTAATTATTTGTAATTAATACTAATTATTCCTAATTATTCCTAATTATTGGTAATTATTACTAATTATTCCTAATTAATACTAATTATTCCTAATTATTCCTAATTATTACTAATTATTCCTAATTATTCCTAATTATTACTAATTATTGTTAATTATTCGTAATTATTGTTAATTATTCCTAATTATTACTAATTATTGTTAATTATTCCTAATTATTACGAATTATTGGTAATTAATACTAATTATTGGTAATTAATACTAATTATTGGTAATTAATACTAATTAGAGGTAATTAATACTAATTATTGTTAATTATTGGTAATTATTACTAATTATTCTTAATTATTGATAATTATTAGTAATTAAATGAATAATTATCAATAATTAGAAATAATTACCAATAATTACAAATAATAACATTATTAATATATTTTATTATTAATATTAAAATAATATAATTTTCTAATTTATATACAGTTCTTTTTTCATCTGTGCGTTTTCTATCTCCACATACAAATAATACATGTGAAGACAGCAAACACACAGATGAAAAAAGAACTGTATATATATAAAAAATTATATTATTTTAATATTAATAATAAAATAAACTAATAATGTAATAATGTTCTTATTCTTAATTATTGGTATTTATTACTAGTTATTAATATTTATTCTTAATTACTAAAAATTATTACTAATTATTCCTAATTACCATATAAACAATTAAAAATAATTAAATTACAACTAATTAATAATAATAAAAACTAATAAAAAATTAAAAATAAATAAAAAATTAAAATAAAGATAAATACCTTGAAAATTGATCTGTTCTGATCGTTCTTCAAAACTTTAATATCGGCTCCGGAGAAAAAACTTAAACTAGAGAAAAACTCAACTCTAGAAATATGATTCTGAGAGAGAGAGAAGATAAGGAATGAGAATGAAATGAAAAAAACGGATGGGGGTATTTATAGGTTAGATTAGTTGCGACGGGCTCATTTGCGACGGGATTCCCGTCGCAACTAGTATTATTTGCGACGGGACCCGTCGCAAATACCTTAGCCAACATTTATTACGGTCAACCGGTAAATAGTTATTTGCGACGGGTCCCGTCGCAAATAACCCTCTGCCGACATAGTATTTGCGACGGGGGAATATTCCCGTCGCAAATACCATTTACCGCCGCCGGTTATTTGCGACGGGAATATTTCCCCGTCGCAAATACGTTTCCCGCGATTTGTTATTTGCGACGGGAATATTTCCCCGTCGCAAATACGTTTCCTGCGATTTGGCGCGCATCGCGGGAAAACTATTTGCGACGGGGAAAAAAATCCCGTCGCAAAAGCCTCCTTATTTGCGACGGGAAAATACCCCCGTCGCAAATAATTTTTTAACATGACTATTTGCGACGGGATTTATTCCCGTCGCAAATAACCCGTCGCAATTGCTCATTTTTCCCGTAGTGGCGGATGCCGCCTTTCCACTGCCGGCGCGGATCAGTGACGTGGCAAAGGCGGCACCCGCGGTGCCGCCTTTCTATATGACGTCATGAGAAAGGCGGTGGAGTTTTGCATTTGAAATTTTTCGAAAGCTTTTAGAAGTATGATGTTTAATTTAATGTTTTTTATTTTGTAGAACTGTTTTTAGTTTATTTTGTAGAATTGTTTTTAGTTTAATATTTTTATAAATTTAATGTTTTTTATTTAGTTGAATTGTCTTTAGTAGTTTAGTTAGTTTTAATTTTTTTTTTGTTTATTAGATTGTTTAATTAGATTGTTTAATTAGTTATATATATTTAGGAATTATTATCAGGTTGTTTAATTAGTTATATATATTTAGGAATTATAATTATCATTAGTATAAATTAATTTAGGATTTTTTTAATGAAATTTTGGTAGCATAAAGAATATGTTATCTAAACAATCAAATCCTTGTCTGGATACAAACAAGTGAATGTGGCTCTGGCACAGATGTACCTAGGGGTAAAACCCGAAAACACCGATTTGAGCTAGATTCGAACGGGAACTGGTGCACGACAACGTGACTTGTTGCATTCTGGTTTGACACTCCCGGATGATATGCTTAAGATGTGCATATTTTTTTATAAACTACTAAAATATCTATGTAAAGAAATGATAAATTGATAATTTAGTAATGATGTTGATAGTTATTATTAGTAATGATTAATTAGAAATTAATTAATAATTAAAAATAAAACTACAATTCAAATGATATTCAATAACATGGTGTTAAAAAACAACACAATTAAAAAACGACATGTAGTGAAAGTGAAAAAATAAATAACATGAAGTTAAAAAAAATAACACGGAGTTAAAAAAAATAACATGGAGTTAAAAATATAAATAACATGGAGTTAAAAATATAAATAACATAGTGTTAAAAATATAAATAACATAGAGTTAAAAATAATATAAATAACAGAGTTAAAATAATATAAATAACATAGAGTTAAAATAATATAAATAATATAGAGTTAAAAATATAAATAATATAGAGTTAAAAATATAAATAACATAGAGTTAAAAATATAACTGACACAATGTTTTGAGCTTCTAGCTTTTCTTGCAGTGAATTGAATATCAAAATTTCAGAAATCCTGTGTGACAACGGGTTTTCTAAAATTTTTATATCCAATTCACTACAAGAAAGGCTAGAAACTCGAAACATGCTGTTATTTTTTTTTATGTATATGTTATTTATATTTTAACTCTACTATGTTATTGAATAAATAATTAATAATTTAGTAAGTATCATAAGAAATATCATAGTTTGGGATATAAGATCTTTTAAAATTTAAGTATCATAAAGATTGTATAGTTTAGAAGTAATAGTTATTATTTGAATGTGAGGTAAAATCCAACTTATTTTTAATAAGTAGTTTAATTACATCTTTAAAGTATAAAATCCAACTTATATTGGTAACCATCATTCTGAATTTCACTTACATTATCAAAATCTTGATCAGAAACCTTTTTTTACGTAGAGCATAATGTTTGCCTCTGTGTACT